>CM054114.1:208112500-209312500 GCA_028673005.1 Tanypteryx hageni
TGGCCTCCTCATCCCCCTTGTTTACACTCGAGAGAATATGACGCTTGCCTCAACGCTCATATTCTCTATACCGATTCTTTCTCTCTCTCCCTCTTTCATTCTTTCTCTGTCTCTCTATCTTGTTCTTTCTTGACTCGAGATGAAATAACGACCTTTTCCGGTACATATCATAAAGAATGGTAAGGATCCCGATCCCGATTTCTCAACACCGCTCCGATGCAGATTCAAATATGGGATTAATTTCCAACCTTCCCTGATATGTTTCTTTCGTAATGCTTTAGCCTCCGTAGACGAAGGTGGAAGGGAAATTGGCTCATTTTGGGCAGTCCAATATCTCGAATCGATTATTTCGAGCGTATGGACAAATGAAGAACGCGGGTGTTTTGCGCCTCACATTGGGTTTCATTTAACGGTTTGCGAAGCAGTCGTAGACTTTCTCGAGTTTTGATCTTAATTTTTAACCGACGTCACGTCCAGAAAACAAGATACTTACGCCCGAATTGAGCGCTATCGTGGAAACTGTACATCATAAATTAAGAATAAAAAGTGTAGCGAAAACTAAGATACATAATACGAAAAGTTTATCTTAATTAATATTCTCCTTCTAATTTGAAGTATAGGAACTCTTTTTGCGATTTTGTCTAATTCAGTTCTAAAACTTGTACTATTTTTAGGGGGAATATTTAACGATGTCCGCCGTTGTGTTGATTTTATCCGTAAGGTAAAAGCTTTAATTTGGAGGTATCAAAATGATAAATTTCACGAAATTAATTTAAAAGTTAAAAGTTACTCATATTTTATCACTCGACGAATAAAATAAGAAATTATAACGAAGAATAGCTACGAAAACAAACTGACTACGATGATGGGATTTTTTCTAATAACCAAAATCTACCGACGTCTATTCAAATAACCGAGCAACTTATCTAGATCCCGTTCACTCGTTCCCAGTGTCATCTTTTAATGGGCAATCATCCATATCACGTTTAGCGACGGCAAAATTAAACACGAGCCTCCCATTTCCCACCTCCTTATCTCTCCTAATCTCTGAGCTAAGTTATAACGTCGCTTCGGATTACGCGACGAAAGCTATAGCACCCGAGAACCATCCTATCTCCCTTATCTCCCTCCCTCCTCTCTTGCCCCTCCCTCTCTTCTCACACTCCCTCTCTCTCTAGCCACTTTCAGTTTACTCTCTCCCTCATTTCCTAGAACTCCAAACGGGAGATCTTCTAAACCCCATCGCCGTCCGATTCCATTCCTAAAGAAGCTCACTCCCGATCCTTAACCATAAGGACACCATATTCCTTTCCCGAATTTAAACTCAATGCCCGTGTGTCCACAGCCACATTATTAATACCGAAAAGTTACAAACGGTCAGCTCTGGGAAAACCAAAGCCATTCATTTTCGAGGATCAGTTTTGAAAATTAAAATTATAAAAATAAAGATGATCCAAACGGAAATTATGATGCCTACTTTCCACATAATTATTTATTTAATCATTTAGTCATCCAAGTGTACATGCCAACTGGCGACCATGACGATGGGGAAGTGGAGGAAGTGTATGAGAGAATAAGTGCCATACTGGACCAGAAAGGAAAGGGATGCTGTAAAATAGTGATGGGAGACTGGAATGCGAGTGTGGGAGAGGGACGAGCCGATGGAGTTGTGGGGCAGTTCGGGCTGGGACAGAGGAACGAAAGGGGAGACAGACTTATCGAGTTCTGCAAGGAGAGAAACATGATAATAAACAACACCTGGTATAAGAATCATAAGAGAAGGCTATATACATGGAAATCGCCAGGTGACATGTACAGGAAACAGATAGACTATATATTGGTAGAAGGAAGGTATAAAAACGGAGTGAAAAGAGTGTGTGGGCTCCCAGGAGCAGACATAGAAAGCGACCACGTGCTGCTAGTGGTGGAAATGAAGATCGAAATGAAAAGAGTTAGAAAAGCAAAGATGGCTAAGAAATAGAATCTAGAGAAACTGAAAGAAAGGCAGAAGGATGAAATCGGTTATGATATGGAAAACCAGATGAAGAGAGGAAATACACAGAACGAAGGAGTAGAGGAAAAATGGAAGAGAGTTAAGAATGGAATAGTAAATGTGGCGGAAAGGGAAATAGGATACAGATAAGGCAAGAGAGCTAAGAAACCCTGAGTAACGGGAAATGATAGCAAAGATGGAGGAGAGAAGGAGATACAAGAATGTAAACACAGAGGAGGGGAGAAGGAACTACAGGCGGTTGAACAATGAACTGAGGAGGGAGACGGAAAGGGCGAAGGAAAAGTGGCTGGAGGAGGAGTGCAAGGAGATACAAGAGCTCAAGAAGAGGGGAAGGTACGACCTAGTGTATCAGAAGGTCAGGAGTATTACTGGGGATGGACAGAGATCTGGAGGAGGAGGCTCAAAATAAATTGAGAGCAAGGATGGTAGGATACTGAAGGAGGAAAAGGAGGTTATGTGCAGGTGGAAAGAATACATGGAGGAGTTGTATAAGGCGAAGGAAAAGCCGGCAGAACTGGAAATTGAGGAAGAAGGGGAAGTGGATAAGGAGGAGATTGGGGAGGCAATACTGAGGGAGGAAGTAGTGGCAGCTATGAAGGAAATGAGGGAGGGAAAGGCGGCAGGAGTAGACGGGATACCTGTGGAACTGTTCAAGTGCCTGCAAGACGAAGGCATTGAAGAGGTGACCAACCTCTGCAATGCAATATATGAGAGTGGGGAGTGGCCGGAGGAGTTCGTCAGAACGGATATGATACCACTACCTAAAAAGAAAGGGGCAAAGAAGTGCGGGGAGCATAGAACTATTAGTCTGATAGCTCATGCGGCCAAGATAATGTTGAGAGTGATGAATAGAAGGCTGACGAGGGTAATGGAAGAGAATGTAGCAGAAGAACAATTTGGATTTAGGAAAGGAATGGGTACGAGAGATGCCATAGGGGTGGTAAGGACGATTGGAGAGAGGTATTTAGAACGGGACAAGGGTATCAGTCTGTGCTTTGTGGACTTGGAGAAGGCTTTCGACTGTGTGAGGTGGGAAAGGATGATGGAGATATTGAAGGAGAAGAAAGTAGACTGGAGAGAGAGAAGGTTGATAAGGAATCTATACATGAGACAGGAGGCGGCCATGAGGATAGGGGAAAGCAGGACGGAGTGGTTCGAGATTGGGAGAGGAGTTAGACAGGGCTGCTGTTTGTCACCAACCCTGTTTAACATCTATACTGAAGAAATGGTAAAGGAGTATTGGGAGACGAGCACAGGAGTAAGCGTTGGAGGAAGAATTACATCGTCAATTAGGTTTGCTGACGACATGATACTGTTTGCTAAGAGGACGGAAGACTTGAGGGAGATGCTACAGAATCTGGTGAGCGTGGAGGACAGATATGGGTTGAGAATAAATGAAAAGAAAACGAAAGTAATTAGAATAGGGGGTGAGGAAAGGATGGAAGTGCAGGTGAGGAGGGAGAGGATAGAGCAGGTGGAACAGTACAGGTATCTTGGTACGTTGTTGACAGAGGACTGGAAATGTGAGAAGGAAATTAAGATGAGAATAGGTTTGGCAAAGAAAGCGTTCAATAGAAAAAGGAAGCTATTTAACAGCAAGATGGATTTGGGATTGAGGAAAAGATTGGTAAAGTGTTATGTTTGGAGTGTGATGCTATATGGGTCGGAGACATGGACATTGAAGATGAGAGACAGGGAGAGGATAGAGGCATATGAAATGTGGGTGTGGAGGAGGATGCTGAAGGTTAAATGGGCTGACAGGATTACGAATGTGGAAGTGCTAAAAAGAGTAGAAGAAGAAAGGAGTTTGATGGACACGATAGTGACTAGGAAAAAGAAATGGATAGGACATGTTTTGAGAAGAAAGGTAATACTGAAGGATGTTATCGAAGGAACGGTGGAGGGAAGAAAGAAAAGAGGAATTAAAACTAAGAAAAACACCCGCGTTCAGAAACAGGAAAGATTATCTGCTAAGGTAGTTCAGTGGTAGAATATCCGCCCGGCAAGTGGAAGACCCGGGTTCGATTCCCGGTCATAGCAGAATTTTTTCTGTTTCAAAGTAATTCCCAGAATTAAAATGTTGGATATTCTAAGGGAGGGAGGAGGGTATGGGGAAATGAAGAGAAGGGCGCAGGATAGATAAAGGTGGAGGAGGAGCACCTGAACCTGCAGATAGGCAGAACACTATTTATTATTATTATTATTTATTTAATACTTTTATTGGCTTTAATTTCTTTAAAATCACCGCGGATGAGTTGCTCTTTTTGTTCCTAAATTTCACAATTTAGCGTTATAATATATTACAAATACATTCGAGCAGAAAACTGAATTGATCACGCGTATTTATGCGGTAAAAATAACGCGTGTCAGGGGCGAATCCTCCATGGAAGCAAGGGAAGCATTGCTTCCAAATTAGATATTAAAATAATAATGAGCGTAATAAAAATAAAAATTAGTCATTCACAAGCGCAATTTTAGATGCACACGATCAGTAAAACTGTGCGACTGCGCGACATTTAAAAAAAATCCACGTTGACAGCTGGCGCCACACAATGGCCGAAAATAACACCACTAGCATACTAGGAAGCAAGAATATTATTGCGTACACATCGATGAGCCATTCGCTGTAGTATACGAGCGGAGACTAGGAGTCTGGTCCAGCTATATTACAGTTTCAATAACTCGCAATTCTGAAGTTTCACGTGAACCTTCATGCTTATAGAAGTGTTTGTGTTATAGTAGTGCATTAACAGATATTATTTCCAAACATTTTGGCTCAGATAGGAGGAATTTCGCGGTTTTTCTTTGCGTAATAAAGTACGGAGTGGAAGCAATTTTAAAATTGAAAAATGAGTGAACCGAGTGCATCAAATACTTCTGTTGTGCTTTCAAGCAGCTCTGGTGAGGTTTCTTGTTGTTTATTAACGAAAAGTTTTTCGTCGAACAATTTTCAGGCAAAGAGTGAAATTATCCCAACAGCCCAAAACCTCGCCTAAATTTAAATATAAAAATTAAACCATGCATACGAAATTTTAACGTAGATATTTATAACATTGTCGAATGATTGACTGCATGTGAGAACAAAGCAAAATTAATTTGTTGGCCGTGCTTACTGTTTTCGAACGAAAAAAATATTTGGACTAAAACGAGATTTTCTGATTTAAATCATTTTTATAAGGTAATAAAGAGACATTCGATGAGTAAAGAACATTTACAGTCAATTCTTCAAGAAAAAACATATGGAATAACTCGAATAGAACATGTTTTAGATAAGTAGTTGGAAATTACTCATCGCCAGTGTAACGAAGCAGTACAGAAAAATCGGGAAATGTTAAAAAGACTTATTGATATCGCTTGTTTTTCGGGAGAGCATGAACTTGACTTTCGCGGTCATGACGAATCCAATGACTGTAAATATAGGTAATTACGTGAACTTGGTCGAATTGGTTGCTAAATACGACGAAACTTTGGGAAACCATTTGGAACATTCCACAGTATTTCCTGGCAGGTTCAGTGCAATGCAGAATGATTTAATTTCTTGTGTTGCCCAAGTCGCACTGCAAAAAAATTGAACAAGATGCGTTCGACTCCCTCAAGAACAGTTACGGAAAATATTTCGACATTGCTGCTTTGCGTTCTGAACTTTCGGTTATACATCAAATAGAAGATATTGATAAAAACAGCGTTAGCCATTTATATCATTTCATTAAAGAAAACGATTTAGACAAAGCTGACTCTCATGTGGCAAAATGATGTGAGTTAGTACTGACAATGCCTGCGAGCAGTTCCTCAACTGAACGGAGTTTTTCAGCTCTCAAACGTATGAAAAACATTCATGAGGAATTCCACAAATCAAGAAGGACTCTAAATTATCTATTCTATCAATAGAAAAACCCCTCATCAAAGAACTTTCTCAAAAACCCGTGTTCTATGATGACGTCATTGCAGAATTAGCAAAGAAGGCAAGAGGATTTATTACGAAGGCTTCCGCGGTGTTTTCCTGCTTCTTCCATGTTTTTCGGATCCCGAAAAACATGGAAGAAGAAGGCAAGAGGAATTCCTCTGCATTTCAAATAACAAGGTAAGATCTGAATTTCCTAATTAATTATTTCCGTATCAAAATATCTCAGGATTCGCCACTGACGCGTGTATGTATCGTACTTGACACTAGACCAGTGCTTCTCAAACTTAGGGTCGCGAGCAGTCTTCGCTATGCCAACTGATTTTTTTTCATTCTCTCAACCCTTCAATTTTAAATTACAGTTTATAAGTCTATGGTTTATGTTTGATTGAGAGTTGGAATATAAATCATTTCTTTTTTTTAAAAATGATGTGCTATAATGGAATAATCAATTTTACGATTATATCAATGGAAATACGTTTGAAAAGGTATTTGTAACATTGTAGTCATCTGTGTGCAACAATGTCAGCCTCATTTTGTTTGACTGTGGCACGGGTCATTGTTAAGACTCAAGAGAAACGAGAAAAAAGTGTGCTATGACCGGGAATCGAACCCGGGTCTTCCACTTGCCGGGCGGATATTCTACCTCTGAACTATCGTAGCAGATCGATTTTCTCGTTCCTGAACGCGGATGTTTTCTTGGTTGGGACGGAACTAGCCAAGCTGGTATCAAACTGCCCCAACGGATGTCCTCGAAGAGATACACCGAAGAAAACTCCTCCCTCACAAATGGTGAGATTGCCAAGCAAGAAATTGATGGATTAAACCGATCCGAAGGTCCTATGCAGACAGGCATAAGCTGTAATGTTGAGAATAATTTTGAAACGAGAGCAGACTTTTTTCTCGTTTCAAAATTATTCCCAACATTACAGCTTATGCCTGTCTGCATAGGACCTTCGAATCGGTTTAATCCATCAAGACTCAAGAGATTAAATTGCTCCGATAAAAATTCTAAGAAACGTTGCACCTTTTATAATCGTGTATTCCCATGAAATTAATCCTTAGCATAAGTCGAACTTTTCGCCTTGGTCGGTAGAGACATACGATTTTATTGTATCCCAATCGACAAGTTGTGTGCAATAGATAAATAAAATTCTGTAGCCTATATTTTTTTAAATATGCGTTATTCCAATCTAATAAATAACAAGCAGATATGTCTAAGTAATGATAAACATCTAAAAATGTATCTATACGCATAAATATTTATAAATAAAGTAATTTTAGCGGTAAAATTTTAGCTTATTATCATAAAATCCCATTTTCGGAGAAAAACCTGTTTTTCACATCTCAAAAAATCTAGGAGGTCGCGGCGACCGAACATCCGCACGGAGGGGGTCGCAAGGTAGATCTAACTGAGAACCACTGCACTAGACTATACCGAATCCGAGTCCAACAATAATTGCAATGGCAACACTCTCGTAACGAGTGATAAAAACGCCAGTATTTACGCAAAATTCGAAAACATGCGATCGATAAGTAAAATTCTACGATCAAAATTAGAATCTCCATGCCTTTCCACAGAGAATAGTACAAATCCCGCACCGATATTACAAATCTAAGATATTTTAAAGTCCGAGAGAAAATTATCCTGCACGACGGATTTCAGATTTTCCATGTTAATCAAATGGGAAGGATAGTTCCTGGAATCGAACCCGGGACTTTCGATCTTCACAACAAAAACTATCTTTGGGAGCTCAGCCCTAGTAGCAATAAATTTTCACCAAGTTTCATTAAAATCGGTCCATTGGTTCAAAATTCAATAGGGGGGACAGACAGACAGACACAACGACGAAATTATAAGCCTATTTCCATTCTGGAAAGTAAGCTAAAAATTTAGGCCGCAGCATTCGAGGCCGCAAAAAATATTTTGAGAAAATCTTGGTGAAGACGCTTAAACATAATTACGCGCGATGCAAAGAATATCAGAGCAAAGTTCTGAGGAATTTGAAATTTTAAGATCGATTTTACAGAGAGAAAACGACGCGAGACCGAATCCGCTTCATAGTAAACCCCGAGAAGATGGGGTCCTAGGCTAATTAAGGCTTCATTATTACTTAAATTTTCTCACTCTTGCTTTCAATCTGCTCCTTTCACTCCATCATCCTCTCCGACGCCTCTTTTCCCCTCCCTTTCTCCTCCCACACGCCTCCCTTAAACCACATAGTTCCTCTGTATTTCCAATCAGCCAATTTATTACGCATCTGCCCGCGGAATCGCGAGGCGACCCTCTCTCTCTCTTCTACGCCATCCCATCGTTCAAAAAATGAGATGTAACGAGGTTCCTGCTCGTTGTGGCCGCAACCAGCCATTTCGGATTTCCGACAAGCTGTAAACGCACGCAACGCTCTTTCTCTCGAATAACGGTGTCTTTTTTTCGAAACGGACGCAAATTCCAGTATCGCCTATCTCATTTCAGCGGAAAGGGCTCTCGCAGCAGAAGATGAGGTTTTAACACTAATAAGGAGCTCAGAATGTCAGGGCAACGAGAATATATTGAGGAAATATTTTCCCAGCAAAGAGAAGGAACGTCATTTTAACCTTCTCCGTCGCAGGTACGGTGGAATTTTAATTATTATGCATCACAATTCTTCTGAAATTGCTTATAAATTGGCCATTGGCTATTTGCTTAATCTGCTTTTGGCGAAACGTACGATACTGCTGCTTTTCGCAGCCTCGGAAAGCTTCATTGTCAAGTAAATTACAAAATTAAAGTTTGTTCATCAATTGCTATTCTATTCTACCAGCTCGTTTGTGTCGCAAAATCCATGCATAATAAACGAAAGATATGTCACCCTCTCGGCGTTGCGCGGAAGTTTAAGCAGAATCATTATGATATTAATGTGACTAAATTAGAAAAGGTGAAACGTTATACGACGCTATAAGGCATAATGAATAGATACACATAATATCGAACGGCGTCATTTGTCAAGAAGACAGCCCGCTAAGAACTTAGCATATTTTGAAATTCATGTATTCGTAGGATCATTAACATTCCCCGAAAATAGAATCGCTGAGAATTAATGCGGACAAGGACAAGCTCCCAAAGAGAATGAAATAGAAATGTTCGTTCGATTAATTAATAAAGATTTTTAAATATGCGTGACATTCTGTATATGACACTAGGAATCACCAACCCTCACAAATACAAATACGTACACAGCATATCTCTTTCGAGTCCTTAGTGATGCTCCTGCTGCTTATTCTCACTTACATGCACACACGAAAATAAGAAACCTTTCCCTCGAAAATCAGTTGGGGAACTGAAAATGAGGAATGGGAGTGAGTCGAGAGAGCGGATAAAGGAGAAGATAGGATACGGGTAAAAGAGCACGAATAACCTCTATCTGCGCAACCTCTAGCGCATGCTCTTCGGCATTAAATCACAGCAGGAAAGGCTTTTAAAAAAATATCGACATAGAAGATTGAATCCCGATATCCGTTGACCGACGCCAAAAAGTCGTCGAATTAATCACGGGGGAAAAATTCTCGAGGCGGAGGAAAAGCATCGCGGCTGAGAGGAAAAAGATGAACCGTTTCTCGGATGACTTCTTGCTCCTCCCAGTCGTGTTCGCGAACGAATCGAAAAAAAGAACACGAGAGAGCGAGGATGGAACGCCCTTTCTATCGCACATGATGCACTTGCGAGCCACTTCAAAGCATTAAACAACCGAGTGGCTTCGAGGAATCCACAATATCCAATGGCTCTACCAAAGAAACGGGCATCAATTCTAGCGCGCGAACATCATCGGTCGCAATTATTGGGTTTCATTTGTCTCCCGCTCTTCCATGCATCCGTTCAATTACTCACGATCATTCTCGGCAAAGAAGGTATGCGAGGGAGAAGAGGATGAGGAGGGAAGAAGCGGAGGGTGGAGGCGAAACATTGGCGCCCTCTCTCGCCGTTGCCGGGAGACTGCAAAAAGGAGTCGCTGACCGTTATTTGAGAGAATTTCCGAGAGTGAGGCTTAGCGCGGAAGAGGTGTCCACTCGAAAAAATGCGAGAAAAACGGTCCAAAGGGAATTCATCGTCAAAGACGTGTCGGGCTGCGCTTCTCTTTCCCCCTGCTTCCGTTTGCGTCGAAAACGACAGCGATAGAGCGCCACCGAAGCGCGGAGGAGCGGCGGCAAATGGAAACGCCGAACTAAACGCCGATCTCGCGATTCGATTCACGAAATGCGAATAGGAATCTTCTGCGGAGCAATCCGGATCGCCTCCTGCAGTCTCCTTTGATCGAATTTCGAGAGAGATCGAAAAAGTCTGATCGATACGTCCGAACCATTCGATCGGGACGATGACCGTTAAATATGTTAATATGTGCGGCGGTGTAACAGGCCGTTAATTTTGATTTATGGTGAAAGTGACTGGGTGCTCCCCCAAGAGTTTTTGGAGCGCAAGAGGCGAGTGAAATGAAAGGGAATTTCTACCCAAACCGCGATATTGTCCGTCATTTCCTCCTGGGATACTTTTCTGCTGGACATCCCAATGGACCCGTCGCCTTCGCGGCCGTATGAATCTCCTGGCAAACGACACGCTCGATGTGACAGGTGCACGATGGCGAAAAGAAAAAGGCCATCGTCGCGGAAGACGGGGGACGGAACAACGCAGGACGGCTAAATAACCACGTCTCAAAAGATATACGAAATCGTCTTGAAGTAGTGGCATTGGATGACTATAGTAATAGCTTTGCAGCGTTTATAGAGGGCGGATCTCCGATGAGTGACCCAACAGAGACAAAATGTGCGACTCGTAATTAAGTAAGCGCAAGCGGAGAAAACGGTAAAAATATTCTGCTGGGTGTTCTTTGCGTCCGTGCCATTATATGCATGATTGCTGCCTAATTTCCAAAGGCTTTTAAAGGACGCCTTTTCCTCTTTTCTTCACTGGACTCAAGTTGAAGTACCTACCTAAATGAACGGTCCTAAGGAAAATTGTTAATTGATGGTCTTGCAATAATCATCTGATAATGTGAACTCGCACATTAAATTTGTTAAGAAAACCTCGTGAAATTTCAAGCTCATTTCGCTTTGCATTTTATTAAAGTCGGTGGTAGAAAAATTAATTCGGCTGCACGATTTTTCTTCATTTCTAAAAATAATTCACCCAGAATATTTTACGCGTTTTTCATGAAAAACCTCTCGAAAAAATAACTAACGAACTCTTCGACAGACGATCGCACCTTGATAATTTCATTTATTCTTGTTCATCAGTCCGATAAACACCCACGCCGACGGATGAATGAAAGCAAAGGCGAATCAAAACATTAAGCGCTTTGTTAAAGAAAAAAGGTAATGGGCGCAATGAAAGAACCCTTCTGATAGTAAACTGCCTTCGACAAGAATCTCCTTTTCCATTAATATAATCTCAAAATGTAAACATGACAAAAAATAGAAGTAGAATGTATGAATTTGCGGTGTTCGAAAGGCGATAACACATCTCAACCCTCGCGAGATTCAGCGTGCATTTGGAACAAATATTAATACACTCATCGCTTCCCTTTAAAACGCCTCGACTCATACTTCGATGTAGCCGGAAATCGCGCCAAGATCGCACGGACTCGCAGCCGTGAAATCGTTCGATTTAGTTAAATGACGTTTCTTCTGGGTCAACCGTGGAACGTGAACAGAGATGAAGACGCAAAAAAATCCCTTCCGTCCACCCAAAGGCGTGTTTCGAACCGATAAAAGATCACCTCAGCTGGGATGGAGAAAGGAGAAAAGGAGAGGGGGAAAAGGGGAAGGAAAAGAGGGAGAAAAGGGAGGAAGAAGAGAGGTTGGGAGAAGGGAGGGAGAAGAGAGGGAGGGGGAGGGGAATAGAGGGAGATAGCGATCGCGGAATTTACAATTTTAACGGACCACTCTCCCTATCTACCACTTCGATCCCTTCCTCTCGCCACCTCCGCGAAATATCCACTCTTCGCCACGAAAAAACAATATAACGGGCAATTATGGGGGAAAAGTATCGGCGGCGCATCAAGTAATAGCGCGGAAGTCGGTAACTTCTCCCTACGCGTGAGTATGCGCGCGCCGCGACGTCTCGACCCTGCGAGATGCTCAGATAAGGAGACAGACAAGATGGCGGTTAAGAGAAACGAAATGAACGGCCTTAGGGAGTCCCTTGTAAGGCTACGTGTGTAGACTACTGCGCGCCATGGCTTCTACTGCCTTTTCTTTGCGCGTTGCCGGAAGACCTCGGAGAGAAAGGAAAAATAAAGTAATCCTCGTCTTTTGAATTCGCCGCGGCGAGAGACCAAAAGTAAAAACGACAAGAGAGATAAACTTTTGATACCGCAAATAAAATATATCCGCTGACATTTTTTCAGTGTTGAGTAAACGGTACATTTTTCGATGCCTTTTTTAATAATTTATATTTCTTCAAATCCATTGAATTCCGTCCGGCATTTGAAAAATGATTAGAAACAAGATGATCCAAACAAAACTTATGATACTTACTTTCCATTTAATCATATATCTAATACTTATATTGGCTTTAATAGCTTTAAAGTCATCGCGGATATGTAGGTCTTTGTGTTCCCATATTTCATAATTTAGCGTTATAAAATATCTGCTACAAATAAATTCGAACGGAATATTAAATTGATCACGCGTATTTGTGAGGCAAAAATAACGCGTGTACATATGAGAATACTAGTAGAAGGTGCTTGCATTCTGCAGTATTTTCATCTCATCCTGAAAAAACATTCATTTTTCAGAGATATTTCATCATTGGAAATATTTCTTTGAATTCAAACGATTTCTCCTCTGCACCGATTTTCGTTTTTTCCTCATGGAACAATAATGGAGTAAAATAATCACTAATATTAGCAATTTTAGGAATATCATACATTTTTCAGATTGGGATAATAATGCAACACATTCCTGCCAAATTTTAAATTTCTGGCATATTTATAAGTGAAATGACATTTATCTAATTGTTTAAACTTAAAGAATTTTTAAAGGCCGCAATAACAATTACATGTATACATTGAAATGTTCATTCATTTATATAGACTTAGCTTTAATTAACTTTTAAATTGCAGCTCCCCAACTCACCCCGTAGTAACAAAACATTTAACTATATGTTTAAACTTCAGGAATTTTTAACTGCCAAACAAATAAAATGTCGAAATTTGTATAATACCTATTTCGTTTTTTACCAATTCTAGCTATTAAAAAATTTCAGCTCCGCAGCTCATTCGGAAAAACAAAAACCTTGAAAATTTGTTTAAACAATTGCGAATTTTTAGCGGCCGCATTGTTGAACTTTTTCAAGAGTTTTGGTTTCTCTAGTCGGCTTTTAAAAAAATCCTACCTATGTAAAAAAAATTCGAATCACCAGATCTTCTGGAAGTATCTAAACATTAGTATCCTCCTATCATTATATATAGACGTTCCTTAAAGAGGAGGAGGATATAATACATATAACATACTAGTAGAAGGTGCTTGCATACTGCAAGCAATTAATCTCATCTTGAAAAAATATTAATATTTCAGAGATATTTCGTCATGAGAAATATTTCTTTAATTCTAAATATTTCTCCTCTGGACCGGTTTTCGTTATTTCATTATGGAACAATAATGGAGTAAATAAAACCACTAATTTTTGCAATTTTACGAATATTATATTTTCCCACATTGGGTTCATAATGCCAAACATTTATGACAAATTTTAAATTTATAGCACAATTAGAAGTTCAATAACATACACCTAATTGTTTTAATTTAAATAATTTTTAACGGCCGCAATAACAATTTCACGGATACATTGAAATGTTCTTTCGTTTAGATAGACTAAACTCTAAAATATTTTAAAATTTGAGCTTTCTAGCTTATTCCATAGTACCAAAACAGTTATCTATTTGTTTAAAATTTAAGAATTTTTACCTGCCAAACAAATAAAAATATCAAAATTTCTATAGTCCCTATTTTTTTACAAATCCAACCTCTATGAAAAATTTCACCTCCACAGCACATTCGGAAATACATAAACCTTGAAAATTTGTTAAGACAATTACGAATTTTTAGCGGCCGCATTGTTGCACTTTTTCAAGATTTTTCCCTATCGGTTTTGCACAAAGTCCTACCTAAGAAAAAAATTTCGAATCTCCAGCTCATCTGGAAGTGCCTTAACATTAGTATCCTCCTACATGTTATATGTTATCATTATATACTAGTAGAAGGGGCTTGCATATTGCAAACATTTCATCTCTCCTTGAAAAAACATTAATTTTTCTAAGAGATATTTCATCATGAGGAATATTTCTTTAAATCTAAAGATTTCTCCTCAGGATCGGTTTTCGTTTTTTCATTATGCAACAATAATGGAGTTAAACAATCACTAATTTTTACAATTTTAGGAATATTATACTTTTTCACATTGGGTTAATAATGCCACACATTTCTGCCAAACTTTAAATTTTTAGCACAATAAGAAGTGAAATTACATTTTTCTGAATGTTTTAAATTTAAATAATTTATAATGGCCGCAATAACAAATTCATGGATACATTGAAATGTTTATTCGTTTATATAGACAACATTCTAAATAATTTAAAAATTTCAGCTCTCTAACTCGCCGCGTAGTGTCTAAACATTTACCTATTTGTTTAAATTTTAAGAATTTTTAACTGCCAAACAAATAATAATATCAAAAATGCTATAATCCCTAATTCGTTATTTTACAAATCCTACCTCTAGAAAAAATTTCAGCTCCGTAGCACATTTGGAAATATATAACCCTTGAAATTTTGTTTTAACAACTGCGAATTTTTAGCGGCCGCATTGTTGCACTTTTTCAAGATTTTCGTTTTTTCTAGTCGGTTTTGCAAAAAATCCCGCCTAAGAAAAAATTTCGAATCTCCAGCTCATATGTAAGGGCCTAAACATTAGTATCCTCCTATATCCTCCTCCTCCTCTGTAAGAAACGTCGATATATAATGGTAGACGTTTCTTACAAAGGAGGAGGATATAACATACTAGTTGAAAGTACTTGCATTTTACTAGGATTTCATCTCACCTTCAAAAAACATTCATTTTTTAGACTGATGTTTCATCATTACAAATATTTTTTTAATTCTAAAGATTTCACCTCCGCAGCGATTTTCGTTTTTCCCCTATGTAAAATACATTAATTTTTCAGAGAGATATTTCATCATGAGTAATATTTCTTTAATTCCAAAAATATCTCCTCTGGACAGGTTTTCGTTTGTTCATTATGGAACAATAAAGAAGTAAAACAATCACTAATTTTTGCAATTTTCGAAATATTATACCTTTTTCACATTTAGTTAAAAATGCCGCACATTTCTGACAAATTTTAAATTTATAGTACAATTAGAAGAGAATTTTTTTTATCTAATTGTTTAAATTTAAATAATTTTTAACGCCCAAAATTACAATTTAAGAATAAATTGAAATGTTTATTCGTTTACATAGACTAACCTCTAAATAATTTAAAAATTTCAGCTCCCTAACTTGCGGCGTAGTTTCTAAGCATCTATCTATTTGTTTAAATTTTAAGAATTTTTAACTGCCAAACAAATTAAAATATCGAAATTTCTATAATCTTTATTTCGTTTTTTTACATTTCCTACCTATAAATAAAATTTCAGCTCCGTAGCACATTCGGAAATACATAAACCTTGAAATTTTGTTTAAACAATGACGAATTTTAAGCGGCCGCATTGTTGCACATTTGAAGATTTTCACATCAGTGAAGGGCTGCATGGCATTTTGGGGTTTCTCCACATCATTTCTCATGAATTCTTATGGAAATAGTATTTTGTTGACCCCATGGGGTATAAAAGACCCCACGGTCTGCAAACCTAGACCAAGTTCTTCCTTTGGTCCATAGGATGGCCAATGAAACTTTTGAATTCGATAGCTTTAATGGTGTAAAAACGTATAAGGAACATACATACATACATACACACACACACACACTAAAATATTTATAAGATGTAAGTTTCGAAGAGACAGACTAAAATTTAAATTGAAAAATAAAAATTAGAGTGTTAATTATGAGCGTGGAAAAAATTAGTGCGTTTTTTATTCCATTATTAAATTCTGTAATTGTTTTTTTTATTTCGCTCTGAAGATGATTAACATTAACCTAATCGAAGAACTAAAGAGAATTTTGGAATGTGATCACCTGTTATATGCGCAACTTTAGCTTATCTTAATCTAAAACGTCTCGACCTGCAGGTTTGCAGAAAAATGATAAAATTGAAATCGGCCATGCAGTTGGCGAGATATTGAGGTTTATCTTGACCGGCTAAGGTCTGCTCGACGTAGTTGTAATGGTTGGTGTTAAAATGGCGCTGTAGGAATAATGTGGCGCCCCTATCGGACAATAGCAGGAGTCGCTGAGTTACTTGGTAATGTGTTTATTTCAAGTTTAAACAAGAAGGCTTACTACCAAGATTTGTGTCAAGATACAACTGACATTAATTCGTTATAAAGGTTTTCAAATTGAAATAATTGGGACATAGTAAGTATGATAATGAATTATAACTGTTTTAATGCACATGAGACAATATTTCCTTTTTATTTGGTCCAAGTGTAAACAATATATTTCCTTTTTATTATGTTTCCAAACTGACATTCAATTGAAAGTTAGGCTTATCCGCCAGATGTGTCCAATATAATCTAAGAAGTTGAGCTCATGAAACAGCTCTACGGATTGAGGTTCGAAATTGAATTCTTGGATTTATTTCAGCGCTTTAGACTTATTTTTATTGCAAATCACGAGGCGTATCATCACTAAAAATTCCAGCAAACAAACATCCTGGAGCGGTTAGAAGGACTGATGCCCGTGAGCTGCTAATCCTTTCGCTAGATTCACGACATGCCGACGCGAGAGAGAGAATCAAAAGGATTTTCTCGAGACCAATTTCTTTCGGTATTTACGCCACATAAGAGATATATTTTTAAAAAATTACGTCAAAAATCCGTAAAAAATCGTGAAAATGCCGTCAATATATAGCCATCGTTCCAAATGGCACCTTCAATTTACCCTCTTGAAGGTAATTCACTAGTTTCGAAACCATTCTCCATCATTGCATATGTTACTATATAACGAAAATATAACCACCAAAATTTTCAAGTAGGTGCCCCGTATGAGGCTTATTTTAACAGCGAAACAGTATGATACACATTCACCAAACTCCGGCTGATAATCTCTTTCATAGAGAATAGTCAAGAAAGGATAGTGGAATTGGAAGGGAAGCGGTCTCTGAGTCAACGAAAAAATGAGTTTCGTTCACATAACAACCAAACAAAATAGTCGGTTCAAATTTTAAGAAATGGACTTGGTTAAATATGACATAGTTTTAACTTCTATAAGATTTGTTCACACATTAACAATATATATATATATATATATATATATATATATATATATATATATATATATATATATCATCAATAATGACCTTGTAGTAACTAATACATGGTTCAAAAACCATAAACGAAGGAAAACATGAAAAAGCCCAGGAGATAGAATGAGACGCCAAATAGATTACATCCTAGAAAAACAAAGATTCAGGAACAGCATAAAGACCGCCAAGGCATTGCCAGGAGCAGACATTGATTCAGATCACTGCCTTCTAATAGTTGACGTAAGTACAAAGCTCAAACAAATAAGAAAAACGAGAAGAGAAAGACAGACTTGAGATCTAGAAAAACTGAAAGAAATGCAGGATGCAGTCAGCATGAAGTTGGAAGATCGCCTAAGAAATTTAAAAAACAAACCAAAGACCATGGCTATAGAATGGTAATAAATTAAAACCAGTATCAATGATACCTTGGATAAAGAGATTGGAAAACAAGAGAAGAAGATCAGAAAACCATGGATCACTAAGGAAATCCTAGAGAAAATGAACGAGAGACGAAAACCAAAAAAACGTTAACAGTGAAGAAGGTAGAGTCAACTGTAGGCGTATAAACAATGAGTTGAGAAGGGTAACAGATAAAGCTAGACAAAATTGGATATAAGAAAAATGTGATGAATACAACGAATGGAAAAGTTAGGACGGTACGATATGATGTATGCTAGGGCACTGGAATTAGAAGATAAGAAGTCGAATGGAATTCGCAGTAAAGGAATTATGAATACGGATGGAAAGAAGGATATGGGAAGAATACATTAAGGAACAATACGGTAAGCAGGCAGAATCGGCAAAAATAGAACTGGAAGATGAGGAAAACATTAAAGAAGACAACTTAGAACCATGTATTATGGAGAGCGAAGTAGAAAAAGTGATAGTGGAACTAAAGAAAGGGAAAGCCACGGGCAGCGATGGAATACCGACTGAGGTAGTTAAAGTCATGGGATCAGAAGGACTAAAAGCGATCATGAAATTAATTAATAACATTTACGGCACGGGAGAGTGGCCTTGGGATTTCCTAGAGGTAACAATGATCCCTCTAAAGAAGAAGCCAAAGGCAATGCAATGTAAAGACTACAGAACGGTAAGCCTTCTCTCACACACTTCGAAGATCATCACGAGGATTCTTAATAAAAGGCTGGAGAAAAAGGCAGAAGAAATGCTAGTGGAAGATCAATTCGCTTTCAGAAAAGGACGAGGAACTAGAGATGCTATAGGGGTAGTTAGAATCATATCAGAAAGAGCAATAGAGTACAGTCAAGATATCTTCGTATGTTTCGTAGACTGGCAGAAGGCCTTTGATAGAGGAAATTGGGTAATGTTGATGGAGATATTAAAGGATATAGGTGTAGACTGGAAAGACAGGAGACTGATTAGGAATCTATATGTGAATCAAGTTGTAAAGGTCAGGTTAGAGAATGCGGTCACCTGCGGAGTAAATATCGGTAGTAAGGCAGGGCTGCTGCCTATCGCCAACGCTATTCAATATATATGGAGAAAGTCTAATGCAAGAAGCGTTAGAAGGCACAGGAAATTTCAAAATTGGAGGAAGGACAATAAGAATAGTAAAATACGCGGATGATCAAGTACTTCTACCAAGAAAGGAAGAAGAACTCCAGAAAATGATAAATAGACTAGTAATAACAGGTAGAAAATACGGTAAGGAAATAAATACAGAAAAATTTAAGAACATTCGAATATCGGGTAAAGGAGGGAGTCTAAACAAAAGGATTGGAACAAGTTTCAGACTATAAATACCTTGGAAGCATCATGACAAGAGAAGCAAAATGTACGGATGAGATCAGGACAAGAATAGGAAAAGCAACAGCGGCTTTCAAAAGAAAGAAACACCGACTTACGGAGAATATAAGGGAAGATATCCGAAAGAAGTTCATAAAATGCTATGTATGGAGTATAGCTTTGTACGGGGCAGAAACATGGATTCTAAGGGAAAATTACACCAAATACTTGGAAAGCTTTGAAATGTGGACTTGGAGGAGAATGCTGAAGATAAAATGAAGAGATAGGTTGAAAAACGATGAAGTGCTACGAAGAGTAGGAGAGAAGCGAATGATTATATAGACTAATATAAAGAGGAAGGCAAACTGGGTTGGGCATTACCTGAGGAGAGAGAGAGTATGATTAAAGTTAAAAGTTAGAAAGGAAACTAGATGGAAAAAGGGAAAGAGGTAGAAAAAGGTTTCAGCTGATAGACGATTTGAAAGGGAAACAGTTATCAAGATATGAAGAGGACAGCGGAAAATAAGAATATACGGAGAACCAGGTTTAACCATGAGTAATCACGGACCTGTCTACGGACAGACTACCTACGATGATATGTGTGTATGTATGTATGTATATATATATATATACTTTACGTTACTCTTTCTCTGAAGAAGGGCATAGGCCCGATAAGCTTGCGTGTGTTTTTGTGTTCGTGTGTTTTACGTGTCTCTTCGACGCCCCCAGCAGCCTACCAGCTTGGTCCTCAACTTGGTAAGTGTCCGCTGGGCTTCCCTCAACACCTTGTTGCCACCCTCATCACTACCTTTTCTTTTCCTTTAGTTAATATATATATATATATATATATATATATATATATATATATATATATATATACATATAAGGGTGGTCCTTATAATGGGGGAATGGGGGAAAACAAACGTTTTATTTTGAATAGGGGAACCAGCCTATCTTGTTTCAATATTTAAAAAAATAATATTCCCAAAATTTGGTAAATTTTAGATGAAATTTAGAGGTTGCTACGAAAGTTTGAAACATTAACTTTTCTTTATTTTGAACAAAATGCAATAAAGTACAAATCATATAAAATGTAGAGTTGGTGATTTCCATGCTACATTATCACATGATGAACATAACAATACTGACACAGTGGTATATTAATTGTTTGTGTCAAGTGTTCCCTTCGCAAAGTCTGGATATCTCCTCCGATGACCGCTGACAACCTGCAGAAGAAACTGCTTTTGCTGTTCACCCTGGGTGTGTAATCGATTGTATTCCTCGATCAGGGCAACTCCGCGTTCTGTCGTATCGTTAATACAATTGATGGACCTGATGCACTTTTCTGTGGCAATGTAGTTCCCATCAGAAGCCCAGAGTTCGGGATCCAATTCTGTGAATTTCAAGTATGTCGAAAAACCCCAAAGTGTTGGCTGACACAAAATAGTCCAAATTTTTCTCCAAAATGCTATCCAGATCGACAGTCACTCTCTTTGAGTGGTACTCATTACCATCATTTTGGAGAGCTTGAATCAATTTGGCTTTTGTATCTTTTGATACTTTTTATCGAACAAAGCAAGGGCAACCAGCTCTACGCTGAGGTACTACAGATGACGAGCAAGCTTCTTCAGAGCAGCGTTGGCAACTATTGAGTTTGTAGTCTTGTACTGTTGGAGGTTCTTCAACAGCATCAGGTCATTGAAAGGCGCAGCAGTTGGAAGTGCAGCTTGAAACAAAGGCCTTCAAATAGAATCTCACAACAAAAATTGCTATGACCCTTATCCCAGCTTCCTCTTTTGTCTTCAATAGAAACTGTCCTTTGAAAATCCACAATTTGATAGCATAAATGGCTTTGGCCATCCAACGAGCCTTATGCATTGCACCAGGAGCAAGAAATCTAATTCCACGAGAAGGTTTACTTCCAAGAAAGGTGATAGAGATTTCCAGGAGTTCTCTGTAATCATCGCGAGGTTGCTGTTGGTTCTCGATCATCTTCTATTTTGATCATGGATAGCGCCTCTGCATGTGCAATATCAAAATATTTCTTCTTGTTTTTTTTTGTTTTTCTTCAGCTTCTGCCAACCATGGAAGATTTTTTCAACATCTGCAATTACGTGTTTTCGAAGCCGAGTAGGGATACGTGCTATATCGCAAATTCCAATGGCAGCTTCGGCAGCTACAATCGCACTTTCTCGAACAGTTTTCTTTCCAGTCAGATGTAAATGAAAAAATAAGCCATTACCTCTAGCTTTGAAGGTAGCTTATTTCCAGGTATTTCACGTGATTGTAGTTCAATTAACCAAACATTCGTCATTTTACGGGTAGTAGGACTAAAAGTAGACATTTCTTCATAAAAGTAAACCTGAAAGTTAAGTGAAAAAATTACCTAACTTACTTCTGTTGTCATTAGTTTGTTTTTTGGTGTTCAGCAGAACGCAGTACAAAACTTACAAACTGGGAGTGCACTGTATTGTAATCTCATATGATTCAGGTTCACTTGAGTCTCTACACAACAACTTTATGGGAGAAAACCCTTGGCTGAACTGCACTCTTTGGCTGCCTGATGACAACTGCACTCACTGCACTAGGTGGGCTGCTTATATAGTTTAGGCCATAGATTGTTCCAGAAGGTTCTAGAACGTACTGGAAAGTTCTACATCATTACAGAAGGTTCTAGAACGTTTCGGAAAGTTCCAAATTGTTCAGCAAGGTTCTAGAACGTTTCAGATTGTTTATGAAGGTTCTATAACGTTCTGGACAGTTCTAGATTGTTCCAAAAGACCTGATATGGACTATTACATAACACAAAGAGTGCTCCTGCAAGTGGACTTACGCAGGATTTCTGAGGGGTACATCTGAAAGGTTATATCTATTGCAGTATTGCGTAACATTGACCAATGGGTGCTGCATCACAATTTTCAGGTGTCTTTCCTTCGTTTTTATGCGTTCTTTGCACGAAGTGAACGCATATAGGGGAGGTCGTTTTCGTCCGTCCGTCCGCATGTTAAAACTAGGAAACCGCTGGACGTATTTTGATCAAATTTGGTATTGGAGAGTTCTGCTAAAATTGGTCGACCGATTCCAATTTTGGTTAAAATCGGACAATAATTACGATCAGTGTTGTCAATTTGGGGTATTTTTCGCTAGATCTAGCTTATTTCGTCAACCATCTGGGGTGCAAAAATCTTAAATAGCGGATAGCGAATTTTCTGGATTGTTAAATTAACTATTATAGATGAATTAGCTCATTTAAAACGGGATTAGTAATCAAACAAACGGCTAAGATATTGAGCGCCTTATGGGAGATTGAAATCACCCTATGGAGTCGAACTCGGGAACTTTTTTGACATTCGCTATTGGTACGTGATCATAGCAATCCTACAACAAATGTGCTTTTCATGACTTTGTCGGTGAGAGAGAAGGTTGAGCGCGACCTTGAGGGAACCAATGAGAAGGAAGCAGGCGGAGCTTCAGCGGGGAGACTTCACTCTCTCTTTGGCCTCCATGTGCTCTGTTGCCACGTGTTTACGCCGCTGAGGTTTGCAGTTGTTTTTTTAGATCAGTTTTAGTTTAGATTTGGGTTTCCCAATTTTCGCGGGATTGTCCCGACTTGTTTTCGTGTTTCTCGCGTCCCGACTATCTTTCGAATGTCCCGCTTTTTAAATAAAATTGTTCAACACTCCAAATTGCAATCGGAATATATAATATACTCATGTTTAAATAAAAAACAATCGCAGAGAAATTAGTTAAATTTTAAAAATTAAATATAGATGTTAGTGAATTGTTAAAAGTTGTCAGCTTTGTTTCATAATTAACACATGAGAATGCAGCGAGTGAAAGAATACTTAGTTGGATGGCTGTTGCGTGGAGAAAGACAGAACTAACTCTTGCTATCCAATTTAGAAGCTGAACTAACATATGATTAAGCAAAACTTTCAAAGGAGTTGTAGTGAATTTCGATTATATCTAGATAGAGAAGCTGGTAAGAAAAGACTAGAGGAAGCCAAATCAAGCATAATATATTTATAATTAATTTAATTTCAGGATCATTTCTTTACTGTGCGTTTGAACTTTAATGTTTGTAAAGATATTTATGAATAAATCAATCCTTTTTAATTTAGATTTTTGATATCATTATGACTTGAATTTTATTTCGTAGAATTGTCCCGCCTTATATTACAAAAATGCTTGATTTAATGTAAATGACCCGATTTTTTTATTTTTAAAATCTGGCAACCCTAGTTTAGATTAATATTTCCGTAGTCTTTTTTACTTCTTGTTTTTTTGTACATCACTTCATTCATTTAGTTTTCTCGTTTCTAATTTAATTTTCTCTTTTTTAACTTTGTTTTCTCGTTTTGCATTTATTTTTCTATTTAGTTTGTTGATATTATAAAATTATATATATATATATATATATATATATATATATATATATATATATATATATATATATATATATGCATAATACTTTGTGAAGAAATTTGTATTTATTTACAGCGTAATTTATAAATTCTATACTTGCTGGAATTGACGTATTTCGTGGTAATGTAAGTACTCGAAGTACTGTTGAATAACATATTAACAGTAAAATATCGATTTTACATTTTCTTCGATATAACGCTTTTTTTCTCTTGGTGCCGGCGATTGATACATATGAAAATTTTTACGCTATTCTTAATTGGTCTCTTAAAAAACTTGAAATCGAGGTTTCACTGTATGTATCTGTGTACGTGTATAAGAAAAACTAGTAATAGAATTGTATGATAGGTCGCGTGGCTTCAAGTTTCGCTATTACAATGTATTATATCGTTCATCATTCCCTTTGGCTTGCGCGTTCAACTCGTGAGTTCGCGTGGAAGATACGGCAACAGCCAGTAGCGAAGAGACGCTGCCTCCACCCCACTCCACCATTGAGAACCGAGAGCATGCGAGCGAACCCGAGTATAATACGAACGAACTTTTACCCACAAAGTCATCTGACAAGCACTATAAATTTGGTTGCGTGGATTAAGTATGAAATTTAAGGCATTTTCCAGTCTTCCTCATGTTCTCTCTTCCTCTCTCAAATCATCCTCCCTCCCTCTCCCCCTCTCTCCTTCTCTGGAAAAATAGACTTCCTAGTCTCAATCTCGTCCTAATAAACACCATTATCTATCTATCTCTCCCTTTATCTCTCTCTTCCTTACTATCTCTCTCTTCTTTACTATCTCTCTCTTCCTTACTCTCCCTCTCTCTACTTCTCTGGAAAAATATACTTCCTTGTCTCAATCTCACCCTAATAAAAAACTATCTATCACTCCCTTTTTCTCTGTCTCCCTCTCTCTCCCTCCTTCTCTGCCTCCTTCTCTCTCTCCTCTCTCACTTCCTCTCTCACTTCCTCTCTCTCCTCCTGTCTCTCTCCCCCTATCTCTCTCCTTTCTTTCTTCCTCTCTCCTCTCTCACGCATTAAAACATTCAAAGCACGCTTTCCTTACGCATATAGTACATATATGTAAGGGTTGAGACGACAATACAATCTCGAGGTTAAACAATGACACGGTCAGCAAGGCAACATATCGTTAAAAAGTTTAAAAATTTCCAATAAATATGGTTTAAAAGTAGAATTTCAGTGATTTTGTATCGTAGGCAAAATGTGACGATAAGAAGGAGAAATGTTATTTATTTTTCTTTAAAGCGGTCCAGGTCTGAAGATTGTAGGTAAATTATTTCTAATTTTTATTTGCAAAAGAGTAAAAGCCTATAAGTCGAAAAATCGATTTTTACGTGTAATCTTATGGAAAATTGAAATCACCCTCGGGAGTCGAACCCGGAACCATTTTGGAAATTTTTTGTAATTCGCGACTGGTACGTGATCAATCCAATCCTACCAAATTTGGATGGACTGGTTGAAGAAAAAACTTAGATATTGAGCGTTATGGACATAATGACCAAGTGACCAAGAGAATTAGTATTTTATATAGTTAAGTGATTTAACGAAAATTGAATCTTCTAACGCAAGGTTTCCCAAACTGGGGTACTTTGATTGACACAAAAAAATACGTAATCGCGGATGGTTTAATTTTTCGTTCTTTCCTTTCCCTTTACGAATTACCGAAGTACGTTTCTTTAACTATTCCTCTTTTGTCCTTCTGCCCCTCATTCTCTGGTCCCATTTCCCAACGGAATGGTGATAGGAAGATACCCCACACCGAACGGAAAAAATGATTCCGTCATGGTTTTTTGTCTTCTCTCTACGCAACGGGTAAAGCAAAATGACCCTGGGACCCTAATAGTTTCCAGATGGATGGGACAGCTAGCTTTTCTAGGAAATTTATTTTTAAGAAATTTTAAATCCCTTGTGGAGAAAGCAGAACGCTCTTTCGGCATCAGTTTCACTAGAATTATCGTAAAAACAACATCCTTAGTGAGAGTGCATCAATTTTTTGTGAAGCGTGGCTGGAATCAGTTCTACCAGTTTATTTTTGAAGATATCAACCGTTTAAGGTGGTGTAATTTATTGAACGTGACGTCAGTTATTTTATAACAGGCTAGTACTTCATTTTTAATTGTTAAATGATATTTTGTTATCATCGTTATATGTATATTGATTTCTTTGTATTTACATTTAAGAAAACAGGTATTACTCTATTGAAATTGACAACGTACCAAATTTAGAATCGGCGTAGAATTTACATACAGGGTGTCGGGTGACTTTATGTCATAACTTCGGGATCTTATTCCTTAAGTGATTTTGAGTAAAAAAAATTCATATGAACATGGGTCAGATTCTCATTTGTTAACGAGTTACGGGCAATTGAAATTATCTCGTCCTTTGATTTGTACAACTCAATGGCTGAAAAAATGCATTGTTTAAATAATTATTCGTATACATTTTTAATTGTTGAAAATTGTATTATTTAATTAATCATCCGTTTACATTGATACTTAATCCATTGTTACAACAGTGAGAAGCATGACGCTTGCACAACAGACGTGGACGTAATTTGCAAGCTCGCAGGCAGCACGTCAGTAGAACGTAAGCTAGCGTTCAGTGTAGTGCGCTGTGACACGTTTGGTATCATTAACTTTCAATAATGCCGTTTACATTTTCAAATAAAGAGTATGTGGATATGTACTTCGTGTACGGGTTTTGCGATGGAAACTCCGTTTCTGACGTTTACGAATATTGACGACGATTTCCACAAAGAAGAACACCAGATCGACGTACTTTTTTTCAAGTTCACCGACATTTACGAGAAAATGGCTCATTTCCGTGTCTTTGAGAGTTGAACGTCCAGTACAAGTTAATGTGGATGAGGAGGAAAACATTATTCAAATGGTTCAGCGAAGTCCACGTCTTAGCACACGAGGAATGTCCGCCCGCCTCGACCTTCCGCGAATGAGAATCTGGCAAACATTACACGATGAGAGACTTTATCCATACCATATCCAGCAAGTTCGGGATCTTCAACCCGGGGATATGGCTAGTCGGTTGAAATTCTGCCGTTGGTTAAATGCACACCCCCGCCTGAACCGTTACATCTTGTTCACGGACGAGGCACAGTTTACTCGTGATGGAATAAACAACACGAGAAACTACCATTTATGGGCTCGCGAAAATTCTCACTGAACAGTTGAAAGTTACTTCCAACTCCGTTTTTCTGTGAACGTGTGGTGTGGTGTCATTGGGAAACAGCTGGATGGACCGTACTTCTACCCGCCACGTCTGACAGGTGCCATATATGCTGATGTTTTGGAAAATGAAATGCCGGGTCTCTTAGAAGACATTTCTCTGCAAACACGACTTCAGATGTACTACCAGCATGACGGGGCACCCCCACCCCCATTTTAGTATGAATGCCACGCGGTATCTTAACAAGAAGTTCCCTAACCGATAGATCGGCCGTGGCGGTGCGCAGGATTGGCCACCGAGGTTTCCGGATCTCACTCCGTTGGATTTCCATGTGTGGGAGCAAATGAAAAACATTGTGTATAAAGCCAAAGTGAGCACGACGGAAGAACTTATTCAGCTAATTTTTGATGCTGCGAGGCGCGTTAATAACGCTGCAGTTCTTCGTGCTGTTTCAAGTTCCCTACTCAAACGGGCCAGATTGTGCATTCAAGCTGAAGACGGCCATTTTGAACAATTGTTGTAGCAATGGATTAAGTATCAATGTAAACGAATGATTATATAAATAGTTCATTTTTCAACAATTAATGTACACGAATAATTATTTACACAATGCATTTTTCAGCCATTAAGTTGTGCAAATCAAAGTACGAGATAATTTCAATTGCCCGTAGCTCTGTAACAAATGAGAATCGGACCCATATTAATATGACATTTTTTACTCAAAATCACTTTAGGGATAAGATCCCGAAGTTATGACAAAGTCACCGGACACCCTGTATATCCAAGAGGTTAGTTTCAATTATTTTAATCTTCCTTTTCAAAATCCGTTCATTTTTTCTTACTTCTTCTCTCCTCTATTTTAAGAATTTTTACTCTAAAGAGATTCTTTCATGTTTTTAAAAATAAAATTTTTAATTCTATAATAAACTCTAATTGTAAACTATTTATTTCTTTGCTTTTTGCAACAGAGCCTTAGCATATTTTAGTCTAAATCTAGGGGGGTTTTCACAATGAATTAGTGGATTTATTTTTTTGTCGGTGGCAACATTGTTAAGACCACTTTACATGAAGACCTGCATGTAGTTGACAATGTTCCTTTGTTTCAATTCGGAAACCGCTGGACCTATTTTGATGAAAATTTGTAATAGGGAGTTTTGCTAAAATTGGTCGACCGATTCCAATTTTGGTTAAAATCGGAAAACAATTACGACCACTTTGCATGAAGACCTACATGTAGTTTACAATGTTCTGCTTTCAACTCGGGAACCGCAGGACGTATGTATTTTGATGAAATTTGATATTAAGAAAGAGACGAGAGAGAGGAAGGAAAGAGAGAGGTGGGAGAAAGAGAGGAGAGAGAGAAAGGAGAGGGGGAGAAAGAGAGGAGAGAGGGAGAAAAGAGGAAGGAGAGAGAAGAGAGGGGGGAAAAAAAACAGAGAGGAAGATTTCTCCAAGAATTTTTCTTTGGAAATTTCCTCCAACGCGTAGGATTTCCCGTTCTCATTACTGAGTCGGTCGCTAAGAGAGGCCAAGAAAAGAGATCATGGACGAGAAGGGATTTTTCGTTCCTTCTTCCCACCTGAGCATATGTGCCTTTTTCGCTTTATTGCTTTCTTTCTCGCATCGACGCAGGCGGATCCTCCCTTTCTCTTCTTCCTCTCTCTTTCTCATTCTCCCCTTTTCCTCTCGCTCCACTCTCTTGGCTCCAATCCACGCCAAAATCGGAGGAATATAGGCGGACGGGTTTTTCTGCAGAACTCGCCACAATCGCGCAGCGCAGGAATGAATCGTCTCCAGGAGGATGTCGCCGAGCGCTTTCCTTTATTTCCTCTCGCTGCCGAGAGGACCGCCCGCCGGCTGCGATAAATAAAAAACAACCGGTCGTGCGATCGTTTTCGAGAGCTTCCTCGCTGTTTTCCGGAGGCGTGTGGGACGAGAGGGGGTTGGAAGAGGGAAGAGCAAACGAAACTCCCCGACTTTTAACAAAAACCCGCGTAGAAATTACAAACGAAATCGAAGCATAAAAACGAGGCATTAAAAGACGGCGGGGGCTCTGAGGATGATTGGATGAAGAGACAAATTGACACGGGACCAAGTGCTAAATTGGAGGTAAAACGCGACGGTGGTTGCATTGGCGTGAATGTCTATAAACATTCAAAAAGTTGACGAGACATCGTGTAAATAATTTAACTTAAATTCGAACCCAGGAGATCATAAATTGATCTTTACTGCGCGGTGAGTTTGAAATTTAATTGTTCCCACAGAAATCTTTTACATGGCATATTTTTAATAATCGAAAATGCCGATCTTTTTCGCAAAACGGTTTCGGATCTTTTATTGGTTCTGAAGTTTCATTTGTTTAGTTCTAACAACTAGAGATTTCTCTGAAAAAGCTGAAGAATTGTTTATGTTTTATCTTATGAGTTTAGTATCTATTCCTTATTTGTTAAGCAACGACAGGCTTGTGAGTCAAGATAAATAAAACTTAAATCAAGTATCGCCTATATTCGTCAGCCTTATTTAATTTTAGTGTCTCTAATTTCGCTAAATATCCGCCGTATGCAACGCCGGATATTTAGCGAAATGTAATGATAAGATTTCTGAAAATATCACTGCACTCTCTTTCGCTCTAATTTTCGTGTTACAAGGCTGCTTAGCGCCCGACGGAAGAAGCAGATCTCGAACCTTGTAAACCTCGATCATGCTACTCAAATGTTCGAGATCATACGATAGCTTGAAACGATATAATATAAAATAAATGTTAATTACTAATACTAGACTATAAAATATAACCTTCGTATAGCACACGCATTAATCATCCGTTTGATCGGAATTTGAATGTCATCTTTTTAGCGAATTTTATTTTGCACCTGCCATTTGAATTTGCTAAGGCTCGCTTGGGGTCGCTTCGTTCACGAATAGCAATTTCCATTGAGAATTTCTCAATCCGATATAAAAAAACTTTGATAAGCGATCAAAACAAATTCACGCCGAGTCGGATACCACATAAACACAAAGGCAGGCAAAAAAACAACGAATTTCCCGAACGAAAATACATTCATGCGTTTAAAATTCTAGAAACCGCCTTTACCGGGCATTCATATCGCAACTCCCACAGCGATTCATTCGGGGAGAATCCATTAAAAGCCCTTAACTTAAAGCCCTTTTCTCCTTTTATCGTTTCCGTTTCCCGCCGTCGCCTTTTCCCTGGCGCCGCCGGCGGAATTCTCGCTGCGCGCATAAAAGAAGACGATTTTTTAAAAAACGCCAAAGAGAGAAAACGAGCGGATGAGATATTTGCTCTCGCAATCGGATTCGCTTCATCTCCCACCGACATCATTAACAAAAGAAAACCAAGCTCCGTCGAGAGAAGACTTCGAAACGCGCCAATTCGGCCGTCTAACGGAGATTGAAGAAGGCGGCGAATCTCTCCCCTCCCCCCTTTCCTCCTCTCCTCCGTCCCCCGACCCACTTACTCAGCCGTAAGGCGGTTCGATCCTTTATCCTCGCCCTCTCCTTTCACTCTCCATCGCTTTCGTTTTCGCCCCCGAGAGGGAGAAAGAGGGCGGAGGACTCCGTCCGCTTACATAAGCGCACATACACACGCGGTCAGCGCGGCGGACGGAGGAGTCACGATTCGTAATGCGAACCGATTTTGCAATGCATATTCCCCTCGGCTCTCCTTTGAAACAGGAAATGTGCGAGGGAAGGGGGAGGGATAAAAGAGAATCCCCTCCCACCAAACCTTTCCCCCCTCCCACCAACCCTCTTCCCCCCTCCCGCCAACCCTATCTCCCATCCCGCCAACCCTATCCTCCTCCCACCAACCCTTTCCGTCCCACCAACCCTCTCCCGCCAACCCTCTCCCTCCAACCCTCTCCCTCCAACCCTCTCCCCCTCCCACCAAACCTTTCCCCCCTCCCACCAACCCTCTCCCACACATATCCCTCTAGCCGCTCCGACTCCAATTCACTGTCCCGATGTTTCCCCTCTCAGCTCCAACCTAAAAGCGTCGATCCATTACGAGAATGGTATTTAATCTCGCTGTGATTTTTGATCCCCCCTCCCCTACTCGGCGCGTTCCATGGCAAATTGGAATTTCCCGTCAATAAAGACAGGGCGCGATTCGCTAGAGCGCGATCCGAGGGAGCTCCACCCCCCGGCAGGCGAGGCTTAGACGGAATCCCCCTTTTGTGATCGAAGTTTTAATCGGTTCCGATTTATGTGCGATCCTCAGGAAAAAAAGAAAGAAATCTCATGCCTCGTGGAATTTAATCCTTATTTTCGCTCTTATTTGCCTGTCTTCGTGATAGGACAAATCGTGCAGGTGTATCGTCCGTGAAAACGATGTGATTTTAAGCCTGACTGAAGTCGATTTCAATTATTTCGAACATGCTGCATCGAATGGAGTTAAAATATGTTGAGGGGCAAAAATTCGATTTTATTTTCTTAACTCCGTATATTTTAGTCTCTTTCAATTTAAATGTTACTTTCAATCGAATCCATTCACGACCGCTTTTTTTAATGTTCGTTGCGCAGCAGAAGTCTCCACATATTTTAGAACTAGTTTTTAGCCCGTTTTCTCAAAAGAAAAAAGTGCTAATATAATCAAGTTGTACGTCCGTCTGTCTGTGGAAAGTCAATTTCTTTTATTTTAACAGATATTTGAAAAATTCATTTTGAATTAGATATCTATTATCAATTCTACGCATTTTCTATTGGTTTGGTTTTCCCGTCGGTTCAAAGATTTTCCGTTGTGTGGCTTCAAAGTCCGAAAATTCAAAATTTTGAAAAGGTGCTGCAGCCACACTACTCAAGCTATAGGAGTGAAGCTTTCGGAAATGGGAAGATCTAGTGACGTTACCAAAGGGAGAAGTGAACCCTGAAAATTCATAAGAGAAGATTCTTTAACCTCTTGCTTTAGCAAGGGTATCTTACTTGTTTAAACTTTTTTACTGTTCTGTCGCTGAGTTTCTCAGAATAAATGGAATGTAATGTTAATGGCTGAAATAAAATTACAATTTTTCTTAGAGTTGTAAAAATTGCTTTGGCGTTAGTCATAACTGCAATAAAATTGAAAATAAAAACGCGGTCGCCACGCGTCAGGATTTAATGTAAAGTATATAATAATAAAATAAAAAAATGTTCAAAATAAAATGTGAGAATTTGACAAAAGGACAAAATAATAAAATCGCGCATACTAAATATATCCGTGTAATAAAGGTAATTAGGTTTAATATACATGTGTGCATATGTCTGAACATCAATTTCAAGGAAGAGATGGAAAATTCTGAACTTGACCGGAAAACGAACTTCATCTTGGCGTCGGAATATCTCTATTTGAGAATTCAGTATAATACTGGCTTGATAGCTTAGATTTAGGGGGTGCGAGGCCCTTGGGAGACAGTGATTTGCGAGGTTCTTATGCGATAGCAGTGTGCGGGGCCTACGACTTGCGAATTCTAAAAACTTGGTTAAATTTTATGGATCAATGGCTATCAAATTCTTAACAATTTATTTGCACATATAGAGCGAAGTAGAAAAGGCGATAGTGGAACTAAAGAAGGGGAAAGCCACGGGCAGCGATGGAATACCGGCTGAGATACTTAAAGTCATAGGATCAGAAGGACTAAAAGCGATCACGAAATTAATTAATAAGATTTACGACACGGGAGAGTGGCCTCAGGATTTCCTAGAAGTAACAATGATCCCTCTAAAGAAGAAGCCAAAGGCAATGCAATGTAAAGACTACAGAACGGTAAGCCTTCTCTCACACACTTCGAAGATCATCACGAGGATTCTTAATAAAAGGCTGGAGAAAAAGGCAGAAGAAAGAATAGGGGAAGATCAATTCGGTTTCAGAAAAGGACGAGGAACTAGAGATGCTATAGGAGTAGTTAGAATCATATCAGAAAGGGCGATAGAATACAGTCAAGATATCTGCGCATGTTTCGTAGACTGGCAGAAGGCCTTTGATATAGTAAATTGGGTAAAGTTGATGAAGATATTAAAGGCATATAATCATAGCCTATGTCTTGCACTAGTTTCGTGCCGTGAAATGTCTTTCTCAGCGTTATAAAGCAGTATCGGCAAAAAATAGAACTGGAAGATAAGGAAATATTGAAGAAGACTACTTAGGAGCAAGTATTATGGACAGCGAAGTAGAAAAAGCGATAGTGGAACTAAAGAAAGAGAATGCCACAGGCAACGATGAAATACCGGCTGAGGTAAGTCATGGTAGCAGAAGTACTAAAAGCGATTACGAAATTAATTAATAACAATTACGACACGGGAGAGTGGCCTTGGGATTTCCTAGAGGTAACAATGATCCCTCTAAAGAAGAAGCCAAAGGCAATGCAATGTAAAGACTACAGAACGGTAAGCCTTCTCTCACACACTTCGAAGATCATCACGAGGATTCTTAATAAAAGACTGGAGAAAAAGGCAGAAGAAATGCTAGTGGAAGATCAATTCGCTTTCAGAAAAGGACGAGGAACAAGAGATGCTATAGGAGTAGTTAGAATCATATCAGAAAGAGCAATAGAATACAGTCAAGATATCTGCGCATGTTTCGTAGACTGGCAGAAGGCCTTTGATATAGTAAATTGGGTAAAGTTGATGAAGATATTAAAGGATATAGGTGTAGACTGGAAAGACAGGAGACTGATTAGGAATCTATATGTGAATCAAGTTGTAAAGGTCAGGTTTGAGAATGTGGACACCTGCGGGGTAAATATCGGTAGAGGAGTAAGAGAGGGCTGCTGCCTATCGCCAACCCTATTCAATATATATGGAGAAAGTCTAATGCAAGAAGCTTTAGAAGGCACAGGGGATTTCAAAATTGGAGGAAGGATTATAAGAACAGTAAAATACGCAGATGATCAAGTACTTTTAGCAAGAAAGGAAGAGGAGCTACAAAAAATGATAAATAGACTAGTGATCACAGGTAGAAAATACGGTATGGAAATAAATACAGAAAAATCCAAGGGCATTCGAATATCGGGTAAAGAAGAGAATCTGAACATAAATATTGGGGGAAAGCCATTAGAACAAGTTTCAGAATATAAATACCTTGGAAGTATCATAACACGAGAGGCAAAATGTACGGATGAGATCAAAACTAGAATAGGAAAAGCAAAAGCGGCTTTCAGGAGAAAGAAACAACTACTTACATGGAATATAAGGGAAGATATCCGCAAGAAGTTGATAAAATGCTACGTATGGAGTATAGCATTGTATGGGGCAGAAACATGGACGCTAAGGAAAAATGACATCAAATACTTGGAAAGCTTTGAAATGTGGACTTGGAGGAGAATGCTGAAGATAAAATGGACAGGTAGGATGAAAACGATGAAGTGCTACGAAGAATAGGAGAGAAGCGAATGATTATACAGACTATCAGAAAGAGGAAGGCTAACTGGGTTGGACATTACCTGAGGAGAGAGAGTATGATTAAAGACGTGTTAGAAGGAAAACTAGATGGGAAAAGGGAAAGAGGTAGGAAAAGGTTTCAGCTGATAGACGATTTGAAAGTGAATATTAAATTAATATTAAATTAGCACTTGAAATATACGCAGTTTATTGCTCATTCCGATTTATAAAATTCTGGGGTACTAAGTACTATGTTTTTCCCTCTCTCTTTCTCAATGTAATATGATTTCTTTACAAATTTGATTAAGTAAAAGTTGAGGGGTTTTACGATGGGCGCTTCTTTTGGATAAAACTATATTATAGTTAATAAATCTATATTGCTATTGCCTTTTACTCTTATTCGACCTATAAAGGAAATGATAATTTCTTAAATGTAAGCTTGCACACTAATATAAATATAACGATTCAGTACTTAGAATAGGATGAGTTCGTTTATCAGAATTAATCTTCAAATATTATAACTGGAAAAACATTCATTCTCCGTATTTAGAGGTTTATTGCAGAGTAACATCTCTGTAATTGTTCTTCTGTCTCCCGTATGATATTCAAATGCCCCACTACAATTTTTCCAGTGTTCGTACGATACGAAAGTCGACCATTTCTCTCATAGTTAAAAAGAAAAAGCGTTTGGAATGAAGCGCATTTGAGATGCCGCCGAGCAGTTGCGGGGAGAGTGGAAAGAAATGGGGGAAGCCGGAGCAAGCGCACTTTTTTGTTTTTATCTATTTTCCGTCTGGAAGCCATTGCCATGCGATCAAACCTACGGCTCAGTAACATTTAGCCAGTATATACGATCGATAAACGAATATTATTTCTTCGATAAAGTGAGAATCCAGTCACGTTTACGATGTGGCGAAAGTTTCACTCGAACGGGCTTATTAAATTAAAAAAGAAAACAATTTTTTGCTCCTCTTTCCACACCCAAAAGTTATTCATCACATAACCTGCGTTTTTATAAATTTATTGACGCCAAGCCGTGAGAGTCATAACATTAATGGTAGCAAATAGTGAAGATCTGTAGGTCAAAGTATACCAGATCATAACAACTGATTTATCAAAAGTGTGAATTTTAATCCCCTCGTCCAGGATCTCAACATTATCACAAATCCTCGTCGATATTACCAAATTTGGATTAATCTGCCTCTAATTTATGAGCAAATATAGAAATTTAGGGTCTTCTGGATTTATCAGGAATCATTTCAGGTTCGAATATATATTTGGTCATCGCTCAAATGGCTGTTTAATGCCTTTATCACTTGTCGTATTGATTTTTTATGAACAATCATTTTCCTCATTATCAACTTTTCTATTAGCTCAAAGATAAATCTAGGCCGCAGATATTTCAGTAACAACTGTTTCTTAACGGAAATGCAGACCCTCAATAAAACGTACCATCCAAAACTTGACCTTTCAAAATACCCTTCTTCCCCATGAGCATCCATTACGGGCACCTATGCGCAAGAATTGACCCACTTTCTTCACGTATATAAAGAAAAACGCGTAATTTCTATAACAAAAGGTGAATTGCGATCAAGACGGTTACTTTCGACTTAACGGCACATCAGATTTACTCAACCGTTTTACAGCCATGGGAGTTACCCGGATCGTCTATTATTATTTATAGGATATTTTGTACATAGAATTTATAATCCAATTCAAGTTTATCAAAACTGATTTTTTTGTGATTCGTCAGAAATAACACTAGATTCGGAGAGGAAGTTGATCTCTTTTTTCCTTACTCTCCACGCACTGACTTAGAGGGAGAGAGGGAGATGGGGGAGGGAGATGGAGAGGAGGGAGAGGGAGATGGGGGAGGGGGAGGAGGAGGGGGAGGTAGAGGGGAGGGGGAGAGGGGGAGGGAGAGGTGAGGAGGAGGGAGAGGGGAGGAGGAGGGAGAGGGGAGGAGGAGGGAGTGGGGAGGAGAGGGGATAGGGAGATGGGGAGGGAGAGAGAGAGGGAGAGAGAGAGAGAGGGAGGGAGAGAGGGAGGGAGAGAGGGAGGAAGGGAGAGAGGGAGGAAGGGAGAGAGGGAGGAAGGGAGAGAGGGAGGGAGAGAGGGAGGGAGAGAGGGAGGGAGAGAGGGAGGGAGAGAGGGAGGGAGAGAGGGAGGGAGGGAGAGAGGGAGGGAGAGAGGGAGGGAGAGAGGGAGGGAGAGAGGGAGGGAGAGAGGGAGGGAGAGAGGGAGGGAGAGAGGGAGGGAGAGAGGGAGGGAGAGAGGGAGGGAGAGAGGGAGGGAGAGAGGGAGGGAAAGAGGGAGGGAGAGAGGGAGGGAGAGAGGAAGGGATAGATAGATAATCGTCTTTATTCGGGCGATATTTAGACCAGAAGGTCCATTCTTACATTTAACCCTTCGTCAATATAATAAATACAAGAAAAAGAATAAAATAAGATATAGCAAAATACATTATATAAATATTATGTACCTAAATCATACAAATTAAAAAGATAAAATTGAATACAGATTTGTGTTTGTGGGGAAAACCTAGGTAAAAACAGACATGTCCTCCCTAGTAAAACCCACGCAGGAAAACACCCACTAAGAAGGGGGGTGTGAAAAACCTGAGAAAATCCTAGATAGTGTACATATGGTAATACAAAACTACAACATTAAATAGAAAGGAGTATGTACAGTGGGAGAGTTCGTATATACAGCGTAATTATATACCGTCATAAAAAAGTACACGTAAAGGTAATAACGTAATGTAAACAAGAAATATACAAGTATGCAGAATGAGATGAAATATACATGAAATATATACAATGAATGAATATAAAGAATGTTGTTGGGGCATGCATATTATAAGAAAGCAGGAAAAGATATAAAATACATAAATAATATAATACAATACAAAATAATATAAAACAATAGAAAAAAAATAAAAACAACACAAAAAATATACATAAACAATAGAAAAATATATATATATAAAAACAATACAAAATTATATTAAGAAATACAAAGTAAAATAAGACAATACAAAGAAAACTTGAGTAAGGATAATTTATGGGGAGTGTAAAGAGATGATTAAGGATTACTTTGTTGTTTTAGAAAGTGAGTGACACAGGTGCGTTTGAATGAGTTTCAAGAGGGAGATGTTTTAAAATTCTCATCTAAGTTATTCCAGAGTCGGCAACCGGAGACTTGAAAGGATTTATTGTAGATATTTGTCCTGTGATGAGGAATAAGGAGGTTATTCTTGCCTCTAGTATCCCGCTTGTGTACTGTATTGATTTCATTGAAGAGGGAAGAGAGGTAGTCAGGTTTGTTATAAGTAAGGATTTTGTACATTTGCATCAGGGTATGTAAGTTCCTTCGAGCGTCAAGTTTGAGCCATGAAAGATTATTGTATTGTTCGCTAATGTGGTCACTCTTTTTAAGGTCACCGATGAATCTCATGCAGGAGTTTTGTGTGCGTTGAAGTTTTAATGCCAGTTCACAGGAGAGATCATTATAAACAACATCACAATAGTCAAAGTGAGGAAATAGGAGTGTGGTCACTAAGAGTTTACGTAAGGAATTAGGTAATAAGTTTTTGAGTCTTTTGAGAGAGTGCAAGGAGGAGTTGATGGTACTACAGATTTTATTGGTATTAGGAGCCCAGGATAGAGTTTCATCTACTATGACACCGAGGTTGACTACTGATTTTTGAGGGAGAGAGGGAGAGAGAGAGAGAGGAGGAGAGAGGGAGGGAGGGAGAGAGAGAGAGAGAGAGAAAGAGAGAGAGAGAAAGAGAGAGAGAGAGAAAGAGAGAGAGGTGCGTGGGAGAAAGGCGAAATTGAATGTATGAATCCCGTAGAGGCGAGGCAGAAGTGGGAGGTAACGCGAAGAGGAGGAAAAGGCGTTCCTAATGGACGACGAGAGAAATGTCTTTATTTGTCGAAATCCCCTGGGAAGAGGGCAGGGCGAGATGGAGGAAACGAAAGGATCAACTCCTGTGTATTTTTAAAGGATAAACACATGAAGAAGTTTTAAATCTCAGAGAAAAAATCGCGATCGCCATAAAGCATTAAAGCCAAGTTCTTCACGTGTCTGACTCCTAAAAATTTCATTTTCGACATGTGCTAGCGATGTTATAACGCCTCCGGGCGCCGTAAATGACGCAACTTTTCTCGAAGCGGTGTCAAAGTGAATGCTCGCATGGAAAAAACCAGGAAGAGTGGCGAGGAACACCGAAGATTGCAAACAACAAAAAAGTTCGAATAAAACGAAAGAAGACGAGCGAGCTTTCAAAATCTTTTGAAGGTGTCTTTTATAAAGGTTTCTAAACAACATCTAATATCATTGAGGCGGAAATCATCGCTCAAGGAATCAAACAATTTATTTAAAATGTTTCTTTGTCCGCTGATAGGTGTGCCATTTTAGGAGAGATCTCGAGGAGAAAACTGGATATGACATGCCGCTATCAGGGATTAGGTTTTATTTTTAATCATTTCATCGCGAAAAATTATGAATTTATATAATTATATCTGACAAAAATTCCATGGAATTATAATTCTTCCAGCCAAAAAATGTCATTTCGCAGAAAAATGGAAAACTAGGATCAATTTGACATAAAGAGTAATTCCGAAAGAAAGCTCCGCACCGAGTTTATGAAACGTTTTCATGGAACGAAAGTCATCGGATTCAAATTCAAATCTGTTCCATTTCAACGAGGGTTGACGATGTGAGTGCAACTTCAGATCGCCGTCCGATGCAAAACCCTCCCGCTTGCGCTCCTTCTGCTTCTCTCTTTTCAGTGGATGGCTGTCTGACATTGGCGCTTCAAAGTTTTTTTTCGCACTTCCACGCGTTTAAAACGAGAGGCGTCCACAATACGCGTCGGATACATTTATCCCCCTTCTACTTCCCCCTCTCCCTCCCCTGCCCCCCTACTCTCCCCTGCCCTACTCCCCCTTCCCTACTCCACCCTCCCCTACCCCCCTTCCCCGGGTCCCCCTCCCCTACTCCCCCCCCACACTACTCCCCCTCCCCTACTCCCCACCCACACTACTCCCCCTCCCCTGATCCTCCTCCCCTTGCTCCCCTCCCCTTGCTTCCCCTCCCCATGCTCCCTCCTCACCTGCTCCCCCCCTCCCCCCTCTCCCCCTCCCCCTCTCCCCCCTCCCCGTGCTCCCCCCTCCCCTGTCCCCCCTCCCCTGTCCCCCCCTCCCCTGTCCCCCCTCCCCTGCTCCCCCCTCCCGTGTTCCCCCTCCCCTACTCCCCCCTCCACGGCAAGAAACACCTTTTCTGTTTTTACGGCGCCTTTCTGCCGACGTCATTCGCCGAAGAGATCAGAAAGGCAGCAGGTGATAAAGTCGGCTATATAGGAGTAATATTACTCTCTCTCTCTCTCTCTCGGAAACCTATACGGACACCTGAGACACGGGCGGAACGGAGATTCTTTCAAAGCTAACTACGGATGGGTAATTCGCAAAGCTCTTTTTGCCAGCACGGGTGTCCTCACGGCAAGGAACAGCCCATATTACCGATTAGTTCCCCCGACCAACTCCAGAGCATTCTAAAACTAAAACAAAAACGACTTTGACTAACGAACTCGAGAATTGGGGGGAGGGGAGAATAGGGAGCGGAGGGGGGAATAGGGAGGGAGGGGGGAATAGGGAGGGAGGGGGGAATAGGGAGGGAGGGGGGAATAGGGAGGGAGGGGGGAATAGGGAGGGAGGGGGGAATAGGGAGGGAGGGGGAATAGGGAGGGGGGAATAGGGATGGAGGGGGAATAGGGAGGGAGGGGGGAATAGGGAGGGAGGGGAGAATAGGGGGTAGAGGGGGGAATAAAGGGCTGGAGGTTGGATGGAAGAGGAAATTGCCACGGCGATGAGTATTCGGAAAGAAATCGCGCCGAGTGTTGGTGCACCAGAGACCGCAATGGCGCTTGTTAAAATATCGATCAAGCGTGAAAGAGGCGCAATGATGATACTGGACGTGTGTTAGAGGCGGCGAGAAAAAAATTGCATATGACGCTCGCTTGACGGCCGACACCGTCTTCTCCTCTTCACTCGCGTATCGCTTCTCAAAGGGGCGCAAAAATGCACATTAAAAACGCGTCCGGACGCGGCTCTGTCCCCTCTTTTCCCCCTTCTCCCTCTGCCTCGTTCCTTCGTACCACGGATAATAGGGAGAGAGAGAGAGAAAGAGATGATGGGAGAGTATCGAAAAGCTTTCACGCTACTATCCTTCGGGCGAAATGCTCATCGGATATTACACCGGAATGCACTTCCATAGAAAAAGAAAGGCTCCTGTGAAGCGCAGGAAATTGTGCGCATTTTTTTCGACTTGTTTAGATTCACAAAAACTAACAGTCTGTGAAGCTATTTGGATATTTAATTTGAATGACGTTTCAAACTTTCAGCCATAGCTATTATTACCGACTTAAATACGTAAATTCAGTTAGTAGAGGGTAAGAATTGTCCCAATAAGAACATATATATTGTTCAATTCTTCATTATTTACGAGTAAGGATAGCTATAAGACAGCAAAAATATTCCCTATTCCGAAACCAAAGACTTTTGACAAGAACTTAGGAGTTTCACGCGACATAGGGAAATAGGTTTCCCGTATCGAGCGCCTACCTCCAAATAGCCTGAACCGGCTAACGGAGCTATAGTAAACGACGGGTTGAGAACAAGGATCTCAGCACTCGTAATAGAGATTGAAGGCGACAGGACACCTTCACCTAGCATAAACTAGGGGCGGAGAATTCCCTATCTTTTCGTACAGTTCGTACGAGAACGTTTGTATGAATTGTCAGCACAGGCACGGCAATCACACAAAAACGATAGTGGCTTCTCAAGAGAGGGATAACGGAGGAGTCATGAAAAGAACTCTGTTAATGACAACAATGTCTTTATCCAACAATGTATGTCTCCATTCTGTTCGCTTATAAGTCCTCACCTTGACGATGTTATTTTGTAACAGACATACGTTTCGGCTCGGTGTAACGTAAGATCTTGGTTACCAAGTTCTATTCTTCATCTTGTTTTGCAACTTATTGGTCTTCTGAGAGTTTTCCGCAATTGTTTAACTTGAGTTCTCTTTTTGGCTGGCGGGCGACACACAAATGTCTTGCGGGCGACATGGCGCACGCGGTCGCCGCGTTGCCGACCTCTGCTCTAAACACTTACCTATTTGTTTAAACTTGAATAATTTTAAATGCCAAACAAATTAAAATATCATAATTTGTATAATCCTTGTTTTGTTATTTTACAAATCCTACGTCTATAAATATTATCAACTACGTAGCACATTCGAAAATACATAAACCTTGAAAATTTGCTTAAAAAATTGCGAATTTTTAGCGGCCGCATTGTTGATCTTTTTCAATATTTTCGTTTTTTCTAGTCGGTTTTGCACAAAGTCATATCTAAGAAAAAAATTTCGAATCAACAGCTCATCTGGAAGTGCCAAAATATTATTATACTCCTATATCCTCCTCCTCCTCCTATTCCTCTGTAAGAAACGTCGATATATCATTATGATACTAGTAGAAGGTGCTAGAAATATCATTTACCCTTGAAAAGCCATTAATTTTTCAGACAGATATTTCATCATTAACAATATTTTTTTAATTCTAAATATTTCACCTCCGCAGCAATTTTCGTTTAACCCTTATTTAAAAATAATAGATTAAAACAATCCCCAAACTTTGCAATTTTAAGAATTTTATACTTTCACCATTACGGGGTAGAAATGCTACACATTTATTTCGAATTTTAAATTTGTAACACTTCTAGAAGTGAAATAATATTTTTCTAATTGTTAAAAATTTAAACATGTTTAACAGACGCCGCAATATATTTATGGAGAGATTGAAATGTTTATTTGTGCAAATGCATTCTCTGTAAATAAATTAAAAATTTCAGCTTCCTAGCTCATCCCGTACTACCTTAACAGTTATCTATTTGTTTAAATTTTAGAATTTTTATCTGCCAATCAAATTAAAATATCAAAATTTTTATGAACCCTATTTCGTTATTTTACAAATTCTACCTATAAAACAAATTTCAGCTCCGTATCACATTCGGAAATACAAAAACCTTGAAAATTTGTTTAAACAATCGAGAACTTTTAGCGGCAGCAATGTTGAACTTTTTCAAGATTTTCGTTTTCTAGTCGATTTTGCACTAATTGCTACCTATGAAAAAATTTCCAATCTCCAGCTCATCTGGAAGTGCCTAAACATTAGTATCCTCCTATATGTTATATGTTACTAGTAGAAGGTGCTTGCATACTGCACTTTTAAAACGAAATATGGATCATACAAATTTTGATATTTTCATTTGTTTGGCAGTTAAAAATTCTGAAAGTTTAAACAAATGGATAACTGTTTAGGTACTACGGGATGAGGTAGGAAGCTTAAATTTTCAAATTATTTAAAGAGTAGTGAATTTGCACAAATAAACATTTCAATTTCGAAAATCTTGAAAAAGAGCAACAATGCGGCCGCTAAAAATTCGAAATTGTTTAAACAAATTTTCAAGGTTTATGTATTTTCGTATGAGCTACGGTGCTGAAATTTTTTTAGAGGTAGAATTTGTAAAAAACGAAATAGGGATTATACAAATTTTGATATTTTAATTTGTTTGGCAGTAAAAAATTCCTAAAATTTAAACAAATAGATAACGGTTTAGGTTAGCTGAAATTTTCAATTTATATAAGGTTAAGTCATTGTAAACAAATAAACTTCTCAAAGTAGTTATAAAATTCTTATTGCTGCCGTTAAAAATTATTTAAATTAAAACAATTAGATAAATGTTATTTCACTTCTTATTGTGCTACAAATTAAAAATTTGGCATAAATGTGTGGCATTATTAACCCAATGTGGAAAACGTATCGTAAATCTAAAATTGCAAAAATTAGCGATTGTTTTACTACATTATTGTTTCATATGGAAAAAACGAAAATCGGTCCCGAGGAGAAATCTTTTGAATTAAAGAAATATTTCTCATGATGAAATATCTCTCTGAAAAATTAAATTATTTTCAAGGTGAGATGATATGCTTGCAGAATGCAAGCGCCTTTTACTAATATATCCTCCTCTGTAAGGAACGTCTATATATAATGACTAGTAATTGGTGCTTGCATACTGCAAGCATTTCATCTCACATTAAAAGAACATTCATTTTTCAGACAGAAATTTCTACATTACAAATAGTCTTTTAATTCTAAAGATTTCATTTCTGCAACGATTTTCGTTTTTCCCACATGTAAGAATAATAGTTTAAAACAATCTCCAAATGTCGCATTTTTTAAAATTTTACACTTTCCTCATTATAAGGTTCTAATGCTACACATTTTAGCCAAATTTTAAAGTTGTAGCACTTCTAGAAATAAAATAATATTTTTCTAATTGTTTAAATTTAAATAATTTTTAACGGCCGCCGTAATTCATATATGGTAAAATTGAAATGATTATTTGTGCAAATTTACTATACTGTAAATAATTTTAAAATTTCAGCTTCCTAGCTCATCCCATAGTACCTAAACAGCTATCTATTTGTTTAAATTTTAAGAATTTTTAACTGCCAAACAAATTGAAATATCAAAATTTGTATAATCCCCATTTCGTTTTTTTAAGAATTCTACTTATAAAAAAATTTCAACTCCGTGGCACATTCGGAAATACATAAACCCTGAAAATTTGTTTAAACAATTGCGAATTTTTAGCGGACGCATTGTTGCACTTTTTCATGATTTTCGTTTTTTCTAGTCGGTTTGGAACAAAATACTACCTAAGAAAAAAATTTCGAATCTCCAGCACATCTGTAAGTGCCTAAACATTAGTATCCTCCTATATCCTCCTCCTCCTCTGTAAGAGTCGTCGATATATAATGATATATAGGAGGATACTAATGTATAGGCACTTCCAGATGAGCTGTAGATTCGAAATTTTCTGAAGCTGAAGTTTTCAAATTATTTACCGAGTAGTGCATTTGCAGAAATAAGCATTTGAATGTCTCCATAAATATATTACGGCGGGCGTTAAAAATGTTTACAATTTAAACAATTCATGGGGTATTCTTGACCCCAATGTTCCATTTCGATACTCTATAAGAAAAACATGGAAATCTGTGCAGAGTTTCATCAATTTTCATTTTTAAATTAGTTGTAATTCAGATAGAAACTCGTGACAAAAACAATTCTATAGCTAATAGAATGAGGTTTCTTATTTTGGAAGACTAAATTCAAATCGGTGCCGAATTGACGAAGAAAATTGGTTTAAATCGAGAAATAGCAGATGCTCAACAATTAAGAAATTCAACTACCATAGCAACCAGGTCAATGCTTTTCAATGGGAATTGGCAATCCGTATTATAATAGCATCGCTTTAATGCTTTTTAATAGAGATATTCTTATTGTACCATTGATTTAAATCAAAGACGTATACATATGATGTCATGATTTTAAAACTCGACATATATTATTAAATAAAAGAACTCCTTTCAATTATTCGGTTTGATAAACTGTATATAATAATAGCTTTAATTTAGTGCTTCTAAAGAGAATCAGTAGACTGTATTATAATGCAATTGATTTCAAACTAAGGCGTAAAATTATAACGACGTCAAAATCCAAAAACAGGAAATATTAGAGAAAAATCTGCCATAAGTTAACATGAGGAAAGGCAATTCTAATGTTTACACCAATCTAAAAGGAATACGGAACTGAATTTTTGCACGATAAAAGGATTTTGCCCACAACCAATTACAAAAATCGAAAATTTCAAAATTTTTAATTTTTAGGGGTTGTTTTTACCCCATTTGTACATTAAAGTTTATTAATTTTTATCACGGAAACGATAAGTTATAGCTACGAGCATTTACAAACATTTTGTAGCAAATTTTTTATAGAAAAAAAAACAAAAATCCTAAAATTTTTAACAACGTGACCGCTAAAAATTCGCAATTGTTTAAACAAAATTTCAAGAATTATTTATTTCCGAATGTTCTACAGAGCTGAAATTTTTCTTAATGGTAGAATTTGTAAAAAAAAACATAATAGGGAGTATAGAAATTTTGATATTTTAATTTGTTTTGCTGTTAAGAATTCTTAAAATTTAAACAAATAGATAAATGTTTAGGTACTACGGGGCGGGCTAGGGAGCTGAAATTTTAAAGTCATTTGGAGCCTAGTGCAAATGCACAAATAAATATTTGAATATCTCCATGAACTTGTTATTGTGGCCGTTAAAATTATTTAAAATTTAAACAATTAGATAAATATTATTTCACTTCTAGATGTGCTATAACTTTAAAATTTGGCACAAGGTGTGGCATTAGAACCGCACAATGAAAAAGTACAATATTATTAAAATTGCAAATTTTAGGTAATGTTTTACTCCAATATTTTTCCATAAGGAAAGAACGAAAATTGGTAGAGAGGCGAAATATTTTGAAGTAAAAAATATTTATAATAATGAAATATCTCTCTGAAAAATTAATGTTTTTCAAGGTGAGATGAAATGCTTGCAGAATGCAAGCACCTTCTACTAGTATCTACATCATTATAAATAGCTGCTTTTTAAATATATATATATATATCATATAAAACCTAAGGTCTAGAAGTACTACAGAGCTAAAATTTGACATGAATATAGGTTGTTGGTTACAACCTCTGGAAAAAAATCCGAAACTTTAGAAAACGTTATATTTATATTTTATACAATTTATAACAATGGCCCAATACTTTTGTCATGACTACGAGACAATGCTTTTCTCCGGGAATTTATTTTACGTGTTAATAAAACTGAACGAGAACTGAAACGAACTGAATAGTAGCTTAGTGTCATGACGTCACTCTCAGACCGTGACATTTAAAAGCAAAGGGAAAACATATTTGGGTGCGTAGACAATACTAAGAGGAATATTGCGCTTAATTTTTCAGGGTTTGTAGATGTAATGAGACACCCTATGTAGGTGACCTCGGTTCGACTCCAGGCGCTTTCAATGCTTGCAATATGCAAGGACATATTACTAGTAATATATAATATATATATCCTCCGTAAGAAGCATCTATTTATTATATACATACATACGAGTAGTCGTTGCTTGCAAACTGCAAGCGCTTCAAAAAATCACCCTACACCAAGATCTAAACTCGTAAATAAACCAACGCGATCTCCAGGGCAACAGCACTTCAGTAACGTGGAGTCTTTATGTATTATATAATAAATTCCATGAGTAATACCAGTATATTTATAATTTTCCGTGAAATTAAGGCAACTATCGTTAATTTCCAAATTCTCTGGCAATTGGCTCGTGTCCAAGTTTTCGGATTTCAAGTTTAGTGACTCAGATCGCACTGCATTAGCAATAAGAATAATCATCATGAAGACAATACCTTATACATCAAATTTATGGAAAAATTAGGATATTATGTGTTAAGATTATGGTATCCTCATCCATGCCTTTAGCGCGTATTTGGATAAAAAAAATGCGAAATAGGTATTACGCCATTATATTTAACAATTGAAAAGAGTTAACATTTCTAGAAAAACTACGAAACACAACATTAAAATACTTTTCACGTTTTAACGTCACTGATATCAGGGTTGCTTCTGCGATTGTGATCCCTTATAGCTCTGGAGAAAAACAAACCTGTTCGCTCCTTCCTACAGTCAATAACCCAAATTTAATCGTCATGTTTGTGCTTTTAGTAGTTAGAATTGCAATTATCAATGATACCCTCAATCACAGTGCGTGAAGCAATTTGTGTTTTGGATACAGTAAAATCTTACATAGGTGCTATCGGAAGAGAATATTGCTGTTGTTTTCATAATATGCATGATATTGAAAATTAGAATAAGTTTATATGCTTATGGGAATAAACTTGATGTTAATTCAATTAAAGAAAAATGAAAAAATATAATTCCGCAACTCGAATTACTTTTAACTCGACTAATTGTTGCTTTCCTTTGAGATTCGAGTTATAGAAGTTCCACTGTACATATACAAATATTTAAAAATATATTTCCATAAATTTAATTTTCTATTACTCGAATAATTATTACTTTTCCTTGAGATCGAGTTATGGAAGTTCAACTGTAATTCCTTATGACGGCATTAAATTCCATTAAAAGCATTAAATCACTGCCATCGTAGCGTATAATATCAGATCCCTTTAAAAGCATTGCGGTCATTGCCACAATATTTAAAGTTTTTTATTGTTAAAAAGGGGAAAAAATTCACACTTTTCTCAGATTAAAAGCAGGTATTTACGCTCATTCGGTATGTATTTGAATTCTGCTTTCAAAAATTAAGTACTCCGTTCTTTCAGATAGAAAACTGTTCTTTTTTCGAACTCGTATCTCAATTTAAAATAACTTTAAAATGCATTTTTATAAAGCCTTGCACCAAATCCCATGCATTTCTTATGGGGTATTGAAATGGAACATTGGAGTTAAAATGACCCCTTAAAAATAAACTTTTTTGTGATTTACGATCTTTTTCGTCGGTTGTGTCACTCGACCTACCAACATACCAAATTTCAGATTTCTATCCCTTCTAGAAGTACCTTAGAGTTTTGTGTCAGTGAGTGAGGCACAAGTAGCTATCATCATTATATATAGACGTTTCTTACAGAGGAAGATATAATATACTAGTAGAAGGTGCTTGCATTCTACAAGCATATCATCTCACCTTGAAAAAACATTCATTTTTCAGACAGATATTTCACTATTGGATATATTACTTTAATTCAAAAGATTTCACCTCCGCAGCGATTTTCGCTTTTTCCTTATGTAAAAATAATAAATTAAAACAATCCCCAAACTATGAAATTTTATGAATTTTATAGTTTTTCCATCATGGAGCACTAATGCTACACATTTCTGCCCATTTTGAAAGTTATATCACTTCTAGAAGTGAAATAATATTTTCCTAATTGTTTAAATTTAAGTAATTTTTAACGGCCGCAATAAGAATTTCATGGATACAATGAAATGTTTATTCGTTTATGTAGACTAAACTCTAAATAACTTAAAAATTTTAGCTCTCTAACTCATACCGTAGTATCTAACCATTTACCTATTTGTTTAAAATTTAAGAATTTTTGACTACCAAACAAATCAAAATTTCTATAATCCTTATTTCGTTTTTTACAAATCCTACCAAAAAAAATTTCAGCTCCGTAGCACATTCGTAATTACATAAACCTTGAAATTTTTTTAAAACAATTGCGAATTTTTAGCGGCCGCATTGTTGCAGTTTTTCAAGATTTTCGTTTTTTCTAGTCGGTTTTTCACACATTCCTACCTATAAAAAAATTTAGAATCTCCAGCTAGAAAACACGAAAATCTTGAAAAACTGCAACAATGCGGCCGCTAAAAATTCGCGATTGTTTAAACAAATTTTCAAGGTTTATGTATTTCCGAATGTTCTACGGAGCTGAATTTTTTTTAGAGGTAGGATTTGTAAAAATACGGAATAGGGAATAAAGAAATTCTAGTATTTTAATTTGTTTGGCAGTTAAAAATTCTTAAAGTTTAAACAAATAGATAACTGTTTAGGTACTATGGGATGAGCTAGGAAGCTGAAATTTTCAAATTATTTAGAGTAGTGCATTTACACAAATAAACATTTCAATCTCTCCATAAATATATTGTGGCGGCTGTTAAAAATGTTTAAAATTTAAACAATTAGAAACATATTATTTCATTTCTAGAAGTGCAACAACTTTAAAATTTGGCATAAATGTGTAGAATAAGTACCCCATAATGGAGAAAGTATAAAATTCTTAAAATTGAAAAGTGTGTGGATTATTTTAATCTATTATGTTTACATAAGTGAAAAAAGAAAATCGCTGCAGAGGTGAAATATTTAGAATTAAAAAAATATTTGTAATGATGAAATATCTTTCAGAAAAATGAATGTTTTTTAATGGTGAGATGAAATGCTTGCAGTATGCAAGAGCCTATATTATTATATCTATAGCGTATATCCTATATATGTAATAAACAGCTATTGACATGTTTTGGTCCCCGTCTAATCCGAAAAAATCCCAAGCTGTTTGCGGGGTTCGAACCACCTCATCTGAGGAAATTATAATCATCGCGTATGACGAGCGATTCCGTCACCTCGGCCACCAGACCCTCGAGCTAAAATGAAATATTCAACAGTTTCTCTCCTACTAGTATCTAAAGCTGAATTACTCTGAACTAGCAGTATACTTTCGTTGATTTTAAGCAATATGAATGGATAAGTCAGTATTTCCATTAATGAAACAAAAGATACTATCAAACTTCTTACTACTTATATACCAAACATTCTTACGTTTGCCACTGAGTTCTCTACTTCTGTTTTCCATGCTCTCAATTGTAAAAAGATTAAAGGTTATATAGAGAGACCCCCACATCACTCAACAGCTGGTAGACACTTTTGCAACTTTTGACGCCCATGCAAGCAAAAAGGTTATCATAATTATATTATGGAGTTAATTCATATTGAAGTATTAACCATATAAAAGTTGGTTATAAAAATTCACTTTTATATATCTTCACTTGTTTTCTTTTCCATTCGACTACTCTTCAGCAATGGACAGTTGACCCATACATATTAGTGTATAAACAGTAACATTTATTAAATTAGTTTATTTAAAAAATACACGCAAAATAAATCAGAAAGAGATTTTGACATTGCCTTCGGTATTTAAACCCTGATAATGCTCTAAGAATTTGTTTTCCAATTTTCCTCTATCATTGATAAACTACGAATTAATTACAAGTGGTATTTATGGTATGAGAATTCCTTGGAATGATTAACACATACTGAAACATTTCCTGTCAATATAAGTAATGAATTCGGGACGTCAACTTTGGGAAATCAGCCTGCATTAGTCCAATTTTGGATTTCTTGTTCACGATGACTTTGATTCTCACCTGTTAATATAAACAATGTTCCCTCGAAGCTGTGCGCGAGTACGCGCGCACATGGTCTGCAAGGCCAGCGCACACGGACAAAATTTGCTCGCACAAATATTTGTAGAATAATAGCTAGTTTATTGGGAAATAAAGAAGCGCACGCTACTACGTTGCAGACTAGTCGTAACATCTCGGCATATGCCGACTCTGCACCATCCCCTCCTCCACTCCATCCTAACTCGCAATTTTAATATATTCAGATGAATATATTTACCTTTTTTGACTGTCGAGGGAAAACGGCGCCGCTGGAAAGGGGCGCACAATTATCTGAAATTTCCGAAAAAGGTGCAAACGGCACATTTTTTCTTCGCATACGTCATGAAAAATTAGAGGGAGCGTTGAATATTATAAACCTCTTAATTTGAATTTTTATATTCATCAGTTTTTCTAAATTAGAAGAAACCTAGCCAAATTTTCAGAAATTTCCGAAAAACTATGAAAAATCAACCATTTATTAGTCTGAATTTTGTGTAGAACCTAGGTGGTTGGTTTGATAAAAGTACTTGGTGATTTTTTTTTAAATTTGGCTACATTTAGAGAAAAAGCGCGAAAATCGAACTTTATTTTCCTAATTAAGATTCGAGTTGTCGTGATTTGACTTTAATTTGGAGCGAATATTCAATCCTTGGTTTTTGATAAAAAAAATATGGCATATTAATAAGCCGTACGAACATTCTTTCGACATTAAAGTATTATTACTAAATCGCTTCAACAGATTTAATCGGAACCGGCGCTACCGCTCGCTTATAACTCGCCAATAAAATAAATAAAATAATCGCACGAAAGCATTATATGCATATCATGTCTAGTGACCTCCGCAATGAGTAATGGACGTATTTCCGAGCGGTTGTTAACGCGTGAATGAACGTTCCCGCGCACTGGAATTCTCGGGACTCAAAGGATGAATTATCCTCCGTTTGGTTCCTGCGATCCCGGCGAAAGTGTCTCACGGCCTTAACGGACCGTTTCCCCTTCGGGTCCTTTTAAACGCGATTCACTCTGCGACGACGCTCCTCCCCGAGCAGCGCATTCCTCCTTCCGATGACGAGACACCGATAATTGCGATAAAAATGCTTTTCTTCGCCTTCCGTACAAAAAGAAACTGAATTAGATGCGTGGGTCCGAGTCTTCCAGGGAAAAGCACACCGCGAATAATTTGTTTTGCAGCGACATACCAAAGCATAACTTACTTTCGCCAATATATAAGGATGGTCGCACTTTCCGTGAAGTAAGGGTCAACGAAAAAAATTTGTATGTATAACCTCAGATGTATTAAATATCTCAATTTTAAAATCGGTGGAACCTCTCTATGATTCAGTAGAAAAACGATCGTTAAGAGGGGTCACATAAGAAGGTAGTCGTTAGGAGTGGTTCCATTCCATGTTTAGATTGTTCAGCTTCAGGAACCCCAGGAGGTATAAATCCGCCGTTATAAACTAACGCATTAAACGTTTTTTCCAGATTGATCATCTTCTAAGTTGTGTAGTTGAGTTTTCATAAACTAAATAGTTTGCAAACAAATCAACTCGACTTGGCACGTACTTAGACGGACTTGAATCAATGATCTAAGGGAAGAGAGTTTGGTTTGACGTGGTCGGGAGTAAAAGCAGTGGTCGAGCGACTGTTGGCCAAGACGCGCGCGCGAACGAGCATTCAAAACGACCACCTTCTCAGCGGGAATCGGCGTACGCGAGGCGCGGCAGACGAGGTACCAGGTCAGTTCTCGTGTTGCAAAACAGTTACTCATAATCGGCCTTCTTTGTTGTCCTTTTTCACCTGCTCTGGTTATATCCTGAGCATCTAGTATCCCCAAGGCAACCGGTTGAAAAAAATCAACCTAGCGTTCGCTGCTCTTTCTTGTTGGTGACACAACAATCCACATCGGCGTACCTGAGGCGCGTCGAAGTTTCAAGCCGACAAAAAATCGTATTCCGAGAGTTAATATGGGTTGAGATTCTTACAAATTAATTGAATTCTACATACAACTCCGTTCCATATTATATCCAAATTTTTCGAGTTTCGCTCTAAGCTTAACCAGAAAATTTGTATCGTTTACAAAGTCGAATACTAATTCGATTGGGAATTTGTTTTTGGTTTCGATTCACTTAATCATGCGAATTTTAAATATACGCCAAGAAGTATGTAATTGATATTAATGATTAAATTATTTTAAATTCATACATCGATCAAGGTTCTACACCAAACAAAATAACTTTTCAATTTATCCGTGACGAAACACCACTTCATCTAGCCAACTCTAGAATCGCTGGCAAACAAATCAAATTATGCCTACTCAATACCACCCAAGAGATGTAACCTCACCTTTTAAGTGTACGCGACACATAAATTGTTTCATTATCACGACACAATCGAGGCATTGAGCTAGGAATTTTGTTTGGGTTGCTCGAATCTGCTCCGCAGACCTTGTAGCAAAAAGTGAATTCGAAATTCAAAAATTTTAATCTTACGTTCCTAGAAAAGTAATGCCAATTAAATTTTCGGGCATCGTTCTGCTGGAGATAAAAGTGACCTCATTGAGTCACCAAAATTTTATATCTTTTCGTCCATAAATGTGCGCATTGAACAGGCCCATATACTGTTCGGATTAATGGTAGGGTAACTGTTTACTAGGAAAAACTAATCGATTGGTTTTTTGTAGAAAAAGTTAATATATTGAAAATAAATGTCTTACGCCACACTAAGAAGGGGAGCGGAGACCAATAATGCCATTGGGAAGGAAAAAAGAGCCAAGATGGTTGGAATGCTTCCTCCGAAGAGAATGACTCGCGCTTGGAGAGCGACTCACCTCTGACTCCATGTGTCGGCACGTGTGTAATGTGTCTGCTGCTACGGGGGTGCAGGTACGCCCTCCTTCCCCCGGGTCACTTCCGGAAAGCCGCTCCCTCCCCCAAACTCCCTCCCTCCCTCCCCCCTTTTCCAACTGCGGTGACTCGAAAACAGACGCCGCAATCCACGGGACGGTACTCGTTAACGCTTTCGGGACGAGAAAAAGAGGCGATAGGGTGAGTTTCGGGAGAAAAATAGTAAACCTCCCGTCCGAATCTATCTACATATATGGAGTCCAACTCGCACTCCCATATAGTCTTCCTAATATGTCGTTCACGAAAAAAAATATTAATTGTACTAAATCTCTCACACGACCATCCGAAACCGGTGGAGTATGCAGGTGAATTAATCCTACGAGATGGAAAAAATATATTTTCCTGCGAAGGAAACCGTGCTGGTCGAAAATCCTCAATCCGTGACAGCGGGATCCTGTTCAGCCGCGATAGTATCCGCGTCCGAACACGTGCGGATCGTGAGTAAACTCCCGGGTTAATTTCGAACGGACAACCTGCAACGTGCGGCCGGTTCGCGCGAACTGACTGGAACTGACGGCCCAAACCGCCTCGAAGCTCTCTCTAGGAGCAAGCGGCGGATCCAGCGCCGCCGCCCGTCATATAAATGAACTAAAAGACGAAGTCCGTGGAAAGCGCTGCCGAGTTACGGTGACCGCGTAGTGGAGAACGGCAGGTGTTTTGGTACTCCTCCGGTCTCCTGTAATCAAATTAGCTTCCATTTTTGGAAGGAGGGCGCCGAAGGAAACAAATATCCGACGGATACTTTTAAAAGCAGAGAGCACGGCGGTGGGTTCCTGCACTAATGTGTGCCAATATTTGATGATAATATTAATTTACTAGTAGAAGGTGCTTGGCATACTGCAAGCATTACATCTCACCTCGAAAAAATATTCATTTTTTCGGAGAAATATTCATCATAGAAAATATTTCTTTAATTCATGAGATTTCTCCTCTGGACAGGTTTTCGTTTTTCATTATGGAACAATAATGGAGTAAAACTATCGCTAATTTTTGCTATTTTAGGAATATTATACTTTTCTCACATTGTGTTAATAATGCCACACATTTCTGATAAATTTTAAATTTATAGTACAATTAGAAGTCAAATTACATTTATCTATTTGTTTAAATTTAAATAATTTGTAACGGCCAAAATAAAAATTTTTATGGAAAAATTGATATGTTTATTCGTTTACATAGGCTATTTTCTAAATAATTTTAAAATTTCAGCTCCCTAACTTGTGGCGTAGTGTCTAAGCAGCCACCAATTTGTTTAAAATTTAAGAATTTTTAACTACTAAACAAATAAAAATATCAAAATTTCTATAATCCATATTTCGTTTTTTTACAAATCCTACCTATAAAAAAATTTCAGCTCCGTAGCACATTTGGAAATACATAAACCTTGAAAATATGTTTAAACAATTGAAATTTTTTAGCGGCCGTATTTTTGCACTTTTTTAATATTTTCGTTTTTTCAATTCGGATTTGCACAAAATCCTGCATAAGTAAAAAAATTCGAATCTCTAGCTCACCTGAAAATGCCTAAACATTAGTATCCTCCTATATGTTATATTCTCCTCCTCTGTAAGAAACGTCTATATAGAATGACTAGTAGAAGGTGCTTGCATTCTGCAAGCATATCATCTCAACATAAAAAAACATTCACTCTTTAATATTTCATCATTACAAATATTTTTTTAATTTTAAATATTTCACCTCCGGAGCGATTTTCGTTTTTCCCTTATGTAAAAATAATAGATTAAAACAATCCCAAAACTTTGCAATTTTAAGAATTTTATACTTTCTCTATTAAGGGGTATTAATGCTACACATTTTTGACATATTTTAAAGTTCTAGTACTTCTAGAACTAAAATAATATTTTTCCAATTTTTTAAATTTTAAACATTTTTAACGGCCGCCGCAATATGTTTATGGAGAGATTCGAATATTTATTTGTGCAAATGCACTTTTCTGTACATAACTTGAAATTTTCAGCTTCCTAGCTCATCCCGTAATGTCTAAACAGTTATTTATTTGTTTAAATTTTAAGAATTTTTAACTGACAAACAAATCAAAATATCAAAATTTGTATTATCCCCATTTCGTTTTTTTTAATTCCTACCTCTAAAAAAAATTCAGCTCCGTAGAACGTTTAGAAATACATAAACCTTGAAAATTTGTTTCAACTATTGCGATTTTTTAGCGGCCGCATTGTTGCACTTTTTGAAAATTTTAGTTTTTTCTAGTCTGTTTTGCACAAAATCTACATCTACATCTACATATTACCCTGCAAGTCACCTTGACGGTGGATGGCAAGGGGTGCCGCGCACCAAGTTCCTAACTAATTATTATTCACAGTTATCTATTGTGGTCACGTATTGTCTTAGGGAAAAAGGACTCCTTATACCTCTCTGTCCTACTATCTATTTCGCGAATCTTGTCCTCATTATCCCTCCGTCCGATATACGTTGGTTGTCGAATAATATCCTTCATTTCATTTACGAATATCTCCGACCTATATTTATCTAGAAGTTTAAGTCCGACCTAAGAAAAAAATTTCGAATCTCCAGCTCATCTGGAAGTGCCTAAACGTTAGTATCCTCCTCCTCATCCTCCTCCTCTGTAAGAAAAGTCAATATTAAATGAAAACATATAGGAGGATACTAATGTTTAGGCACTTCCAGATGTGCTGGAGATTCGAAATTTTTTTCTTATGTAGGATTTTGTGCAAAACCGACTAAAAAACGAAAATCTTGAAAAAGTGCAATAATGCGGCCGCAAAAAATTCGGAATTGTTTAAACAAATTTTCAAGGTTTATGTATTTCCAAATGTTCTACGGAGTTGAAATTTTTTTTATAATTAGAATTCTTAAAAAAACGAAATAGGGATTATACAAATTTTTATATTCTAATTTTTGGCAGTTAAAAATTCTTAAAGTTTAAACAAACTGATAACTGTTTAGGTACTAGGGGATAAGCTAGGAAGCTGAAATTTTCAAATGTAACGAGACCAGACCGATAACGGACTTTGCTCTTCATTTTATTTTGTTTTTGCGCGCAGCCAACAGGGTGCGCGTCAGTTCTCTCTTCTCTTGTGGAAGCTTACAGAGTGTAGTGTGCGCCCCAGGCGATTAAAGGTGTTTGTGTTATTACGTGTAACTTTCATTTGTGCCCTTTCCTCTCCGAGAAACCCTAGCCCGTCAGAAATGGCGCCCAACGTGGGGCTCGAGAGCAGATAAAAGTGTGCAAAGGAATATATGCGTTTTAAACACTCATCAGATCTGAGCATCGGATTCCGGAAGCAGCGCAACCAATTCCGTGTTGTGTATAGACACCTCCTCACTTAGTGCCATATACAGCGAAATTAAGTGCGATACTTGTGTCCGCAAATTTCAAATTTGTATTTTGGCCATAATTAGTGTGTGCTGTCTATTTTCTACGTGTTAGTGCTATACATCCTGCCACGTGGTTTTCTTATGTATCCTTCCGCGAAGCGATACTTCTTCGCCTACTTCCACCTACAGTGAAATTTAGTGTGATACGTTTCCGTAAATTTCAAATTTGTATTTTTGTCCGTAATTAGTGTGTGCTGTTTATTTTCTACGTGTTAGTGCTATAGATCCTGCCACGTGGTTTTTTTATGTATCCTTCCGCGAAGTGATACTTCTTCGCCTACTTCCACCTACAGTGAAATTTAGTGCGATACGTGTGTCCGTAAATTTCTTATTTCCACGTGATATTCGCTCGCTGCGAAAATATTTGTCCTTTCGCGCTGCGACAATTAACTGTCCTTCAGCGCTGCGGCATTGTGTTCTTCCGCGTGGCCATATTGTTTTACTCGCGGCCATATTGCTTTTTTGGCCAAACTGCGTTCTTCCACGTGGTTGTTCCTTTGTGCGGCCATATCGCTTTTTCCGCGCTGCGACTTGGGCCTTGCCGCCTAGCGAATTTTTCCATATTTCCGCTGAGTGATATTGTTTCCTGCGTGGATTAGTTTAGAAATAGCTACCATGCCTAAATCTAAATCATCACCCACGGAAGGGACGATTGAATATCCGCCAGCCTTGACGTTATCAAACGAACAATTTCAGGCGCTGATTGCGCAAATTACGGACTCGGCAAGAATGACTGTTCTTGATAGGCAATTGACGAGCCCCGTCCTTGTTACACCAAGTAGCGGCAATTTTTCTAAATGTACTTCTCGATTTAACGGCAGTGCTTCGTCTGATGTTGGCGAATTCTTAGACTTGGTTTTGACCTTTAAGGATTGCGCAAATGTCAGCGAAGAAAATGCATTACGTGGTGTCTCAATACTTCTGGAAGGCATTGCTGCGACATGGTGGCAGGGTATAAAGAGAGATATTTCGGACTGGGACGGTGCCGTGTGCGCGTTTCGAGACGCGTTCTCTCGCAAATTGCCGCCTCATCTCGTCTTCAGAGAGATTTTTGCACGTGAGCAACACGAAAATGAAACAAGCGAGATTTTTGTATGCCACATTCGCGCCCTCCTGTCACAATTACCGTATACCTTGCCAGAACGCGCGCAATTAGATATTGTATACGGGTTAATGAATAGAAAAGTTAGGAAAAGACTTTCACCTAGCGATTTCGACTCATTCAAGAGTCTTTTGCAACGTGCAAAAGACATTGAACACTCACAGCGTGAGGTTCTGCGACCATTAGAGGATGTCAGTAGTAATGAAGGTAGAGACCGACCGGAGAAGAAACAGCGTCCGAGGTGTAGTTACTGTAAATATTTCGGCCACGTTGAATCAGATTGCAGGAAAGCAAAGGCAACTAAGGGTGATGTTGCACAATCAGTAAAATCATCACCCCATACCCCAAAATCTGATTCGCCAAAACCACAAATAACGTTTTGGGTGCGGTGCCCCAGGTTACGTCAGAAGCAACTGCCCTAACTGTGCGCCTCCCATGAAAACTGAAAGTACGATTGTCTCATCCTTCAATTTTATGCAGTCAACCTTCTCTATTGATGATGGTTCATCGCGACCAATGCTCCCGGTCCAGATTTTAGGACTGGATGGTCTAGCTTGTCTTGACACTAGCTCCCAAAGAAGTATAACCGGTGCACAGCTTAATCATATATTAATTTCTCGAGGGCGTCCGTTCAGCGAGACTTCCCTGGACATGAAGTTAGCTGATGGAAAAAGACATCGCGTATTAGCCAGGAGTTTTTCTGTGGAAATTTCTGTCGTCAACCGTACGATCCTCACGACCTTGATCGCAATTCCGGATCATCCGGAGAGCCGGATGCTACTTGGCATAGATTTTATCCGAAGTGCTGGCATGGTTCTGGATCTTCCCGGACATGAATGGTTCTTCAAGGAAGATCCCAGTAGCCGCCACGGTTTTGTACGAGAAGAAGATATTGCTACATCTGTATCTGTGAGCAACGTCCACGTCAGCAACCTGCCATTACGGGATGATGAAGGACAGAATTTGGATGAGGACCAGAAACGCCGCATCACCGCACTTCTCGCTGAATATGAAGATGTCTTTTCTCCTAGCAAGGAGCCCACTCCATTTGCAGAGCATGCTATTAAGATAACCGATGATACTCCAATCGCTGTACCCCCATATAGGCCGTCGCCTGCCAAAAAGGAGTTTCTTCAGCAGGAACTTGAGAGAATGCTGGCTGAGGACATCATCGAGGAGTGTGATTCTCCCTATGCAGCGCCCGTCGTCCTCGTGCCCAAAAAGGACGGAACCTTTCGGACCTGCGTTGATTACAGACGCCTGAACAGTCTGACGGTTCCAGACAGATACCCTTTACCTCGTGTAGATGACCTACTTCACGCAGCAAAGCAGTCCCTGTACATGACTACGCTTGACTTACGTTCAGGGTATTGGCAGGTTCCGGTCAAGATTGAAGACAGAGACAAAACTGCGTTTATCTCGCCCTTGGGCCACTTCCGATTCAAACGCATGCCATTTGGTCTCCGAAATGCTCCTGTCACCTTTCAAAGGCTGATTGACCGTCTCCGATCTGGTCTTAGAGATGTCCAGGTACTGGCGTACTTGGATGATTTGATCATTTTATCGTCATCCTTTGATGAACACATGGAAGACCTTCGCCAAGTGTTCAGTCGCCTGCAACAATTCAGGTTACATGTAAATAGGTCAAAGAGCACACTTGGGTCGTCTGAGGTAAAATATCTTGGCCATCTTATTTCACCTCAAAGAATCAAACTAGATCCCGGTAAGATAGCCGCCATCGCAGAAATGAGAGCTCCTAGGAATGTGAAAGAACTCATAACGTTTCTGCAGACAAGGTCCTGGTTCCGACGGTTTGTGCCCAACTATTCCAGTGTTGCTCGACCTCTAAGTGATTTGACGAAAAAGAATGCTCTATGGAATTGGGGACCGAGTCAAGATGATGCATTCATGACGCTCAAGAAATTACTTACAACACCGCCCATCCTTTGGCAAGCAGACCATACACTGCCATATGTGCTCCGAACAGACGCATGCGCTTACGCTTTGGGAGCGGTTCTACTCCAGGGGGAGCTTCCACACCAACGCCCCGTCGAGTATGCGAGCAGACTGCTTTCTCCCTTTGTCGCCACTCATGGTGCCCCTGATCCGTGTCTATTACGACCGCTGCGGAAACGAGGCCGTCCACGGCAACAGCAATCAGCTCCAAGACCTGCATCGGTGCCTTCCACGTCATCGGTGTCTTCTACATCATCGGCGCCTTCCAGGACATCGGTGCCTTCTGCGTCATCGGTGCCTTCCAGGACATCGGTGCCTTCTACGTCATCGGTGCCTTCCAGGACATCGGTGGCTTCCCACATACCTGCGCTAACTACTAGGATGCAGCCACCTAGGAGATGCCGCCAGTGGCAGACCTTGTAGAATTTCATTCGAGGTCGTACATGCCATTCTAAGGGGGAGGATGTAACGAGACCAGACCGATAACGGACTTTGCTCTTCATTTTATTTTGTTTTTGCGCGCAGCCAACAGGGTGCGCGTCAGTTCTCTCTTCTCTTGTGGAAGCTTACAGTGTAGTGTGCGCCCCAGGCGATTAAAGGTGTTTGTGTTATTATGTGTAACTTTCATTTGTGCACTTTCCTCTCCGAGAAACCCTAGACCGTCACACAAATTATTTACAGAGTAGTGAATTTGCACAAATAAACATTTCAATTTTACCATATAAGAATTGCGGCGGCCGTTAAAAATTATTTAAATTTAAACAATTAGAAAAATATTATTTTACTTCTAGAAGTGCTACAATTTTAAAATTTGGATAAAATGTGTAGCATTAGTACCCCATAATGAAGATAGTGTAAAACTTTTAAAATTGCAACATTTGGGGATTGTTATAAACTATTATTTTTACATGTGGGAAAAACGAAAATCGCTATGGAGGTGAAATCTTAAGAATTAAAAAACTATTTGTAATGATGAAATGTCTGTCTGAAAAATGAATGTTTTTTCAAAGTGAGATGAAATGCTTGCAGTATGCAAGCACCAACTACTAGTATGTTATATGTTATCTGTTATATCCTCCTCCTCTGTAATAAACGTCTATATAGAATGATAATGAAAAATTAAAGAAGTTAACAGCTACGTTTCCATGTTCCGACCCACGATTCATTGGTGTAGTTAAGTTTAAGCAAATATTTTGTTTACAATGGAAATTCAAAATATATTGGGAAATATACTTTTGTTGACCCTAAGTATCTTGGCGCCGCGGACTATGAATCACTCCCAGAGCCGGAACTAGGTCGGGACAAGGGACCTAGCCCTGGGCACCATATTTGAGGGGGTTGCCAAAATGATTTGAAAATTAGAAAACCATAATATTATAAATAAAATTAATTGATGCACTTTTGAGAGCAACTTATGTGATTTTTTTTAAATAACTCAAATCCAGTATGCAACATGTAAATATAAAAATATATTAAAAACTTTGACAATTCCACTCATACTTATTACCGCTCTTTGATATTTGCTACTCTGTAGTATTTACCATCCCTTAGAATTAGCCACTTCGTTATTGCCGCAGTAGACAATGTTGCCGGATATCCTTCATATCTTTCTCGTGAATGTCACGAAATTGCATTTGCCGCAACGAGCGACTTCGAGACGAGAAGTGAACTAACCCGCCGACAACTCGTCTCAGAGTTATAAAATTCCGCAGTCGCTGATGATTTAATTTTCTTGGAGAAAATAATATTTATAAACAATTTGTTTTGTGTTGAGTTAAGTGTATCAGAGTTATATATTGTAATAGTGGATTCCATCTTATTATTTTACACTCTGCCTATAATCGGTAAGTAATTACAATTAAAACTTTGTAATATTAATTTTTTTAATTATTTTCAAATCAATTAAAATATTTTACAAATACAAAATTCATAATTGTCTTTGTTATATATGTGTGTGTGTGCTTGTTATTTGATATATGAATTGTGAGTTTAGTTACTCAATTGGTTTTTAATAGATAGCAGTACCTGGTGGTAAGATTAGGAAGTAGAGACAGGGAGTGAGTTTTTACATGGATATACTTAGTGAAGTGTAAGTCGGCATCCACCAGAGATGGGCAAAATACATCAAAAAAGTATTTTAGATACAAAATACTTGAGAAAATGCATTTTCAATACAAGATGCAACATACTTCGTGAAACTTCATTAAAATACAAAATGGTATTTTAAAATATAATTGAAAATACAAAATACTCTAGGATTCTCACCACAAACAATGAAATTTTTATTATCTGTACGTATTTTCAAAAGAAACTCTATTATAAATTATATTTTATAATCATAGACTAATTTTACACTGACTTTTTGAACCTATTAAATGCCTTAAGAGTCATGCAAGAGATGCTCTTCAAAAATGTGCCCATTGCCCTTCAGTACCAGGAGTTTCTCAGATAAACAATCACTCAAATTGTGCCTTTTGGGACTATGGATAATTCCAGCAAAAGAATAATCTCTCAACAGGGCCACTTGAAGGCAGACTTGTATTGTACCACAGAAACAGTCGTCGAACTGTAGGATATCCATCTAACATGCTGAAGTGTTTGGCTTTGTCCTGTAAGAATTGCAGTACTTCTAACTCTGTTTGATTACTTTCAGTGGCTGAACTTGCAGTATTCTTTGCCTCAGAAAAGCAAAACCACTCATCATCTGTTGACGAAAGTTCCTCTTCACACTGATAGGATCCTTTTTGATTCATTTGTTTCACAGAATTCATCAAAAGTTCTTGCATTTTTTTCCTAGAACCCTCTTCAAAATCTGCCGGAATCCATCTCAGTTTGAAGAATGGGTGTGTGCATGTGGCTATAATTGCTTCATTAACCTCTGGTGACATCAAAAAATATTTTTCAAATCTCCATTTTAAGTTGACTTTGATGCCTTGAAGAAAGGCTCCACAGTACCTAAAGTTTCTTTTTTCAAGCTCCTGAAGTTTTGTTTGCAATGTAAATAGAGTTGGCAGCAACTGGGCATAATAACAGTTATCTCCTTGCAGGCGATCAAGTGCAACAGCTAGAGGTTTGAACACTTCTACATATTCTTTGAGGTATTTGATTTCCATTTCCTTAAAGTTCTTTAGATTAAGAGCTGTAAGAACATCATTCAATTGCCCTTGGAACCTAAGTATTTGGCAAATTGAATCATACAATGAATTCCAGCGTGTGATACATGAATAGCTCAATTTGTGTCCTAACACACAGAAAATTTCTTCGGCTGATTTTGGTCTGCTGGAGGCATTCCAGAGAGCACTGCACTTAGCCATAACTGGGAGATGTAATCTTGAAATGGCAGGAGATCTTGCTAGAATCTTGTTCATATCAGCTGTTGCTATAAAATTCAATGTATGGGAACAGCAATGAATGTGATGAGGTAGAATTACTGATGATTCAGAATTCATATTCATGTTTTCTTCATTTATAAAAGTAAATTGAACTTCACTAGTGGAATTTCCATCATCATCTTGGGCATTATCATCATCGTTAAATTCACCTGTAAAAATATATTTGAAAATAATAATAATAAATGGGCCACATACAAATTAAATCATACATATTACCCATGCATACTCATATTATATATGACATTGAACAGTGAGTTAAGTTCAAATGGGCCAATATCAAATTCAGGCATGGCCTTGACATATATTTCATACAACTCATGTCTCTGACTACATTCTAACTCACCAGTTGTTGCCTGCAGAGCCACTCCAAACTCCTTAAAGGCTTTTATAAAATTAGAGCCATTGTCGGTTACCATTGATATAATCTTTTCTTGTCAAGCATCTCAGCTACATTATCGTGTGTGATCCAGAAAATCTCCTACAGGCAAGAACAGCAGAACGTCACTCATATGTACCTTCATCAATCTGCAAAAACAATGAGAAATTAAGCTTTCAATACTCTCCATCCTTCTCCTACAAGGTACTATTACCCTCAATTTTTAAGAAAACCTTGAATTTACAATATTTTTGCCTGGTTCCGTAAGATGACATATTTTTTCATTTATCCAAATGGCATATGAGATACAAGTGTGATATGATAAATAGGATGCTTTTTATAATAGGATTTTTTCTCATTGCAACTAGATTTCTTGAGTATTGATATGTTGACAAAAAACAGCTATTTGAAAACTTGTCAAAACCCTTTTAAGATTTTTCTTACCCAGTGAGCTGTAGCTCCTAAAAAGCTTCATGTCTTGGTGGACCAAATATCAGCTGTTGTACAAATGAAATTGACTTTCTTGATATTTTGCTTGATATCGAATATAATTAGCATTTCCAACTCATTAATGCGCCGACCAATAGTTCGACGAGACATGACATTTACTTCAAAACCCATACCTGCATTAAAAAAGAATTAATTTCTTCGTAAATGAGAATATACATAAAACCCAATATCTCACATCAAGAATCACTTCATTTTACCATGAAATAGATTAATGAAAACTTGATCTTCCACTATTGATAATGGTCTCATTCCATTTACCACAAACTTAGTAACTAAACCATCAAACTTTGTTTGCATGCGACTTTTAAAGTTAGAACTAGTCCCGAATGAGAAACAGCTTTGTTTCATTCTCTTTGCATTAGTTCCATCAGAACTGTCTTTCAAACGTCTCCTTCTGCTAGCTTCTGCTTTTGACCATTGAATTTTATACTCCTCAAAAGAGGATAATTCACCTAGATGAATTCTCTGAAACGTTTAACACAAAAAAATGATATATCTTTAAAATACCTTAAAATAAAATGCCTATAAAATAGTTTAAGAAATGTTATATCTATAAAATACATTTAACACGAAAAATGTTGCATCTATAAAATAAAATAATTATAAATTTCCACTGCAATTAACCGTTTGTCATGATTGGTCATACTTTCATACACACATAGATTATAGTTGCTTAAATGTTCAGCCAATATTAAGTAGTGCCTTTCCTTACCTTCAAATGGGTCTTGAAATCAGTTGTGGCATTGTATGTACCACTAATAACTGTAGTTTTCATTGTTCCACAAAGTTCACATTTTGCTTTCACTTTACCATCCACCTCCTCCAAGACTGTGAAATATTTTTCATCTAAAATGGCACTCTTTGCAATTGATTCTTCTTTGTCTTCAGTAATTTTCACAATATTTGATTAAACACGAAAATGAATGTATATAATCTTTCAATGTCTTCAGAAATGCCACCGTTTGATTTGCTTTACTTCACATTGAACATCAACACGAACGATTCGTCAATAACACGCGTAATGCTAATGGGTAAACATGATGTGACAGTCGGACCAACTATAGAAAACTGAAAAACAAGTTAAATCAGGAGCATTCAAGAAATGGTAAATTAACCTGTACTCTGCATGAGATACTGCCGTTAAGGCTATTTTAGACGATGCATTGAAATGCTCTTTTTTTGCGAGAATGATTGCGGATAAAAAATTGCTTCGTGTAAAAGGGCAGATTGCAAGAACGATTGCGCAAACGATTGCACGAAAAATAGATCCTGCTCTATTCCTGCGCAATCTTTTATACAGCCTTTATACTGAAAAACTCCTCCAATGTGAATATCTACCACTTTACCAGAGAATGTATTTTGGATTTAAATATGTATTTTAAAATACAAAATACACCAAAAATGTATTTTCGATACAATATACAAGCTACTTTCTCCTGAGGTATTTTCGATACAAAATACAAAAGTATCGAAAATACGTATTTTAAATACTTGTATTTTCGATACTGCCCATCTCTGGCATCCACACAATGTTAGTGGCTATTAATGCCGGAGATTTAAGGCTAAAGCCTATTGCCCCAAAAAAACTATTTCCAGCACACAAGCTATACGGTTGCAGATATCTCTATGCAGTTTTCGCAATTGTAAACTTTTATCTTTTATAAATTTTCTTAACTTTTAATATTTTAATATAACAAATTTAAAGCCTTTCAAATTCCTAAATACGATGATTAAAATACTTTCCGAAAAAAGTTAAAACCTAGAAAGATAATAGAAATAATAAAAATCCATTATCAAGTTAAAGAATAATATTTTTTCCAACAGTTAATAAGTTATGCTGGAAATAAACATTGCATTGTTCGCCCCCGGATATAAGCGATCCTGGCGGCGAAGGGAGAAAACGGAAGAGTTGCGCCAGTGTAGTCTCTGCGTCCATCCGCGATGACTCACGATGAGAGTGGAGAGGGGAACTAGGAGAGGTGAATGTGACGTGAGAGAGGAGTAGAGCTTCGCAAGGAGGCGCATCGCCAGCAAGCGGCAATTTGATCTCGGTTGAAAGTGATACTGTTTGGGGTGTCGTCCACGTTCATCGTTGCTCACACTTTTTGCTTTACGTTTGTATTTTTAAGATCATCATTGTAGTTTGCCGATAGCAATCGCAATGGAAAATGCTGTGATGGACAGGCGTCGTAGTAAAGAAGGCGGGTTGTTTTTATCGAAGAACAGGAAAAAGAAGTCGATTCTGGGTCTACGGAGACGGCAAATTATGTGAGTTTTTAAACTGAAGTGAGCTCATGATTTGGATTTGTATCACTCTCCTTTTTCTCACCGCCTCACTTTTTCTAGGAAAGGGCGTGCTCCTGTTGAAGAACCGTCCTCCATTCAGCATGCAGAAAACATGAGTGCTGAATGTGGAAGGTGAAGGCAAATTTTCTGGATATGAGGGAAATAAGTCATTAACACATTCACGACGGAAGCCATTTTCGCTGTCCTTCCTCAGGAGCGTAAAATTTCAAAAAAAAATTAAATTATTTGTTTTATAATTAGTAATTATTATATGCTGATACTTAAAAACACGTTTTAGAACTTTTAGAGTGAGAAATAATTTATAAAAAGACGTTTATGACGTACTTGACCTTGTAGCAAAACGCCACGTTTCATGCATTATAAATTCTTTCAAAATCATTATTTATAGTTACGTGATGACGTCCTTTCCTCTCATGCTCTTAACCCCGCCGAGAATGCCCTCCTTTCCCGGGGCCTCTCCTTCTGCCCCACCATAAAATTTGACCATTTTTGTCTCCTTGCCAACATACAAGCCTTCGTACGCTTACTCCGCCTCAAAGCCGCCCCACCCACATCTGACTCCTCATCTTCCCCCGACTCACTTCCACAATCCCTTTCTGCCTTCAAACCCCCTTTCCAATACATCCCCCCCTCTCTTCCTCCCCACCATCCCATCGAGCAATATGCTAACTACATAACTCACCTCCTTGACCACCACGACAATTTGACGAAACCAGAAAGACACGCAATTTCTACGTTGAAACGCAACGACAAAATTATTATCCTCCCTGCAGACAAAGGTACCACCACCGTGGTAATGGACCGCTCGCATTACAACGACGAAGCCCTCCGCCAACTATCTGACCAAACTTCTTACCTTCCTCTCCCCTCCAACCCCACTGACCGCCACTCCTCCGAAATTTCTGCATATCTGCGTTCCGTGGGAAAACAAGAAGGCCTCTCTGATTCCACCATTTCCCTGATGATCCCCAACACACCCCGGACCCCAACCTTCTACCTACTCCCAAAAATCCACAAACCCAACATCCCCGGCCGCCCCATTGTTGCCAGCTTTAATTCTCCCACAGAACGCATCTCTGCCTATGTTGACTCCCACCTACAACCTCTCGTCCGTCAAATCCCATCCTTCATCAGAGACACAAACCACTTTCTACTACGCCTAAAATCACTCCCTTCCCCTCTCCCACCTAACACAATTATGTCCACTATAGACGTCTGCTCCCTCTACACCAACATCCCTCACAACCAAGGACTGTCCGCCCTGAGAAAATTATTGGACTCCAGACCACCTGACACAAGACCATCCTCCCATTTCCTAACGAAGCTGGCTGAAATGGTGCTCCAAAAAACAACTTCTCTTTCGGAGGGCGCCACTACCTACAAATAAAAGGTACCGCGATGGGCACTCGCATGACGCCCTCCTATGCCAATGCCTTCTTAGGCGAATGGGAGGAACGCTTTCTTGACGTTTCCCCCAGACCACTCCTATGGCTGAGGTATATTGACGATATTTTTCTTCTCTGGACATATGGACCCGACTCGCTACAATCCTTTTTACAACGCCTCTCATCCCACCCCACGCTTTCCTTCACCCACCACTCCTCTGCCTCCAACATCACCTTCCTGGATGTCGATCTCTCCATCCGGGAAAACAAAATCCACACCAGCGTGCACCTCAAGCCTTCCAACCGCCTTCAATATCTCCAGTTCAACAGCTGCCATCCCCTCCACACCAAAACCTCTATTCCCTACGCCCTAGCCCGACGAGGGCGGAGAATTTGCTCGGACAGAGATTCCCTGTCCGAGTACTGCTCCAACCTCGAACATGCCTTCTTACAGCGCGGATACCCGCCGGATCTGATCCAAGACAAAATCCGGCAGGCAGTCGCAACCGCCACCCCTAACCTCCACCCCAATACCCACACCACAACCGATTCCACCCTCCAACTCACCCTAACCACCCTGTATTTCCCCGGCATCCACGACATTCTGAAAAACATCCTGAAAGCTGCCCACCTTATCCTCTCATCCTCCCCTCACCAGATTCCATTTCCCAGACCACCGATGCTCTCCTTCCGCCGTCCCCCTAATCTGGAAAATATTCTATGGAAGAAAGAACCCCCAGCACCCACGCCTTTACACCCTGCCGGATCTTACCCCTGCGGTAGACCCCGATGTCTAACATGCCCAATAAACCCCCCCTGCAACTCCTTCTCCAGTCCCACAACCAACATCACCTACCCCATAACTTCCACCACCAACTGCACCACCCGCAATATCATCTACCTCCTGAGATGCACCCAATGTCCCGCCTTTTATGTTGGCCTCACCAGCAATCCCCTCAACATCCGCATGAACGGCCACCTAAACAGCGTCATTCTCAAACGACCGCTGCCGGTGGCCGTTCATGCGAACAAACATAATTTAAAGTTTAACAACTGCTTCACAGTGAGAGTCATTCGCGCTCTCCCCAACAATGCTTCGGCTCCCCAACTCCGTCAGTGGGAGCTTTCGCATATCCATCTCCTAAACTCCTTCACTCCCCCTGGCCTCAACCTTCGATAGCTTTTCACTCCCTTTCTGTCTTCTCCCAACACCCTACCAATCCCCAACCCCCTCCGTATCCTCCAATCCTCGACCTTTCCGCACTACCCTTCCACCCCCATGCCTCCACCCAGTGTCACCGCCATCAGTTCTCTCTCTGTAGCTGAAGAAGGAGTAGTTCCGAAAGCTTCTACGTTTGTGATGTTTCTGTGTTTTAGTGTTCTTTTACCTGTGTCGCTTCGACATCCCCGGTGCCTCGCCAACCTGAAGTTGTCAGATTGGTGAGTGTTCACTGGGTTTCCTCATCCCAACACCTTGTTGACATCCATATATTCATTTTTACCTTTCCTTTTCCGTAAGCTGTTATATATATATATATATATATATATATATATATATATATATATATATATATATATGGAGGCAATTTTAGAAATGTGTATTAGATGTATTCTACAAATATCTATTCAAATTATAAATATTTATTCTAAAATAAGAAATATAATGAAATGTCAAAAAATTCGTACATTATGATCCTCCAGCAGATTTTCCGGTGATTTTTTTTCTCCCTTACGTCCCGAACAATAGATAGATTAGGATGACCCTCCCCGCACTGGTTGAGTCACAGTTCGAGTTGTTGACCGATGTCTTTTGCAGGGCGGCAGCTTTCCCCCTCTCCAGGCATATGTTTACGATACCATGTCTGTCGAATGCTATTTTTTGTGACCCACCATATACAAAACTGCAGCGTGTTGTTTTTCTGTTTTGGTTGCACCGCATCCCAACCAGATGTGTAGGCGGGCAGGGAAAATCCATGCGAAATTTGAGTGAATTAGAGTATTTTACCCATAAGCACAAGCAGCTATAAACTCTCTATTGTTTTCATTTTTATTTGCCGACGTCCCTTCTCCTTTCTCATCGGCCGCCCCATTCCCTCCTCTACCATTTCCCTTATTACCCTTAGAAATTCTGAAATAGCGAGCATTTTTGATTTGGCTTTTGCACGAGTGAGTTCCCAATCTATTCGGGAAATGGTATTCTAGAATTTTTTTTGAAGATTTTCAACTGATCACAGCGGTACTTCAGTGTATCTATGACATTCGCATTTTGTAAAATACATTATTGAAATATATCGTTTTATCACGTGTAGAGAAGTTGAATTTATGCATCGTATTCGAAAGTACATTTTCAAATTCAGTATTATAAAGAATGTTATATTTGTATTCTACAAAAAATGCCAATTTAGACATCGCTTTTATAGCGTATCATAGTGTATAAGTAAAATACGTATGTTTTATAAACAATTGAATTTTCATCATATTTTTGCACAATTTTTTATTTTGATTATATTTCTATCTAATAAAAACAAAATGTGTATTGTTATCACGTATTACTGAACCGGAGTAAAACATGTTCCAAAAGTGCGTTGAATTATTTATTTAACCTTGTTAGAATTATAAGTTTTACTTATTTATTTATCAAAATAACCATGCACAGTAACCTACGCTACATCTGTGGGCTTATATAAAGATCAGAATCCTTCCTGAGGGTCGTACGAGCAAGAAAACTGTATTCTTAACTTAGGGGACGTGACCCACCGGTGTAACACGGCGGCTGTGGGCCCGATCGCCGGTGACCCACCGGTGGGTCACGACGCCTATGAGGAGAGACAAGCGTGACTTACCGGTTGGTTTACGCCGTCGTGAACGTGTTAAAAATATTTTCCATTCTGTCAGTGAAAGCTTTTGTGCTTTGATTTAGGAAGTAATGTTTCATAAGAGGGGAAAATTGTATAAAAAACTAATCTAAATGTCCACAATTTATTTTCAGCGCGGTGAAAGACATGGCATTCGAAAATGTGCCAGATCCCACTCTTGATCCTGAGTTCAACCAAATTCATGGCCGTTTTATAATAGATGGGCGGCATTTTCTGAGAGAAATCAGATCTCTGGAGCACCATCGAGCAACTTGCCTCAAAAGCAGTAAGGGATATTTCCGTTTGATATCAACGTCAACGAAGGCTCTGGTGTGGCGTTTAGTTTTTCAGTGTTCGCATTGCAGAGCAGAAAAAGTAGTTACTAGTGAGCCTGACAGCACATATTATCCGGAAGATCACACAAAATCGACCTGTGGAACTAAGGCACATCTTACAATAGCTGATAGTGCCGTGTGGGGATTTATGTCATGCTAATTTAGAGGAAGTATTTTCTGCTTTGGGCATCAGTAGTATAAATAAGACAACATTCCATAAGCACGAAGCTTCAAGCATTCAAATGCTGTTACCATTAACTGACTGCCTTGACATGTATTTGAACATTTTTACAGGCATGGGAAGACATTATCTTGGATCTGATGCTTAAGAGAAGAAAAAGCATTAGCCATCGAACTTGGTGATGTTACACCATCTGGAGTTCCCTACATTACGGTGATTGTCAATGGTGGGTGGTCGGAAAGAAGTCACGGCCATAGATACATGGCTAATTCCGGTGTAGCGTGTGTGATTGGCCACAAAACAAAAAAGCTGCTCCATTGAAACAATTGAAGAGGCATTGAAGCCTTTGATTCGGAAAGCCGGCCAGTTACTGACTAACGACACAAGTAACAGCCGGTATCACTTTCACTCGAGGAAACAGCGACCTGAAGAAGGTGTTGCTGAGTTCGTAAAGGGACTGAGACGCTTGGCGTCGCCATGCCGCTTTCACGACTTGGACGAGGCTCCGCTGGACCGGTTGCTGTTGAGACTGAAGGATGAACCGATACAACAAGCGTTGCTGGCCCAGGCAGCTTCGACGGAGCTCATGCAGGGATGTTGGAAGGATAAACCAGAAGCTCGCCCACACTTCACAGGCCTTGTGCACAGAATAGAAGAAACAGATGAAGAATCAAATAAAGTAAGTAAAAGTTGTAATACCTTCCTCTAAAATACAGCATATAAATTAAGATAGATTCATGCTAACGGAAACAGCACATTTCACTGATCAAACAATAACAGAGTGATGCATTTAAAAAATTAAATTTGCATTTAAAAATAATAATGAAATGATGAATCTTTTTTATAAATATTGCAATGATACTGCTTATTTCCAAATTTTATTCAAAGCTTTGGTTGTACGGGATCTCGATTTTGCCGGAGGAAAGATTTAATGAAAACTATTTTTAATTGACAGAGGTGCATAAACTTACATGCTGAGTTAATGCCTAAAAATGCATTTTCAAGATGAAAAATTGTAGTTGTTTTATATATCGAGTTCAATTATATGTCGCAATACATGGTACCTTCAAAGTGCATTTTCACATTTACTATGGTAATTTGTTTGAAGTGTTTTGGAATAAGATATGGGAAATTATTAAACCTAGCAACTTCTTAGACCCAATGATGGTTTTGAGTGATTTTGGTACTATTCTATTACACCTCCTACCTCCCACAATACATTACATTGCGTGGTCATAGGTCGTTGTAGCACTGCTCTTTAATAACAGAATATGTCGCACCTGAGTCCACTTCCATGAGGTGAGGCACCCCATTGAGACGTATATTCACCGATATCGGTTCAGCCGTTGCGGTCACATGAACAAGTCGGCCTCCTCGTCGTCGCAACTCTCGTCCTGAATCTCGTCCTTCACGTGGTACTGTGTGCGTAAGCGGCTTCTTCCTCCCTGTCTGCGGCATGACGCGGGTGAATGTTTTGCTCCGCAGCGAAAGCACTCCTGTGTCTGTTGAGTCCGTGCTTCCTCCTTGGATGTTGTCTGAGAAACCTTGAATGCCTCAGCGGCCGTGTTCGTCTTCCGCAATGTTGGGAAGTCCTCTCTTGCCGACTCCATTGCCGAGGCCTTCGCGTATGCATCCGCTAGCTGGAGCACTCTTTCTTTGCTGCTTCACCAGACGGCTTGACTGACGATTGTGGAAATAAAGTGCCCGAAATCGGCCGAAACAATGACAATAAATTGTGCCTCAGAAAATTTAAAGTGCTTTTGCCTAGACGAAGACCTTCAACTTAAAAAAAAGCACAATTACTATTACCAAGTTCAGGGTCAACTCCATGTGACAGGCCTTCCCTTCTGTGATTTTGTGGTTTGGACTACAAAAGACTGCGTCGTGCGACGAATACTAAAAGACGATATTTTTTAGAAAGAGAAGATGGAAAAAAAACTAGTGTTCTTTTACACCAAAGTTCTTCTTCCGGAAATCGTCGACCCCAGAATGTGCAGGTCAATGGAGATACGTGAACCTGGAGATGAGCAGGAGTAATGTACATTTCATACGTTTCCTGAGAGCAGTGCCGTAACTAGGGCGGGGCAAGCGGGGCTTCTGCCCCGGGCGCAACTTTCTGTATTTAAATTAAGTATGTCATCATTATGTATATAATTAATGAGGTCAGGTTCAACTTTGTGTTTACCAAGTTTTTGTAATTTTTGTAACAGTTTGCTACTATGTTGCTTTCGCCTTCCTTTCCCACTCCTTCTTTTCCCAACCGCTCATCCAATTACCGATACAAAAAGCGTTGCTGGCCCAGGCAGCTTCGACGGAGCTCATGCAGGGATGTTGGAAGGATAAACCAGAAGCTCGCCCACACTTCACAGGCCTTGTGCACAGAATAGAAGAAACAGATGAAGAATCAAATAAAGTAAGTAAAAGTTGTAATACCTTCCTCTAAAATACAGCATATAAATTAAGATAGATTCATGCTAACGGAAACAGCACATTTCACTGATCAAACAATAACAGAGTGATGCATTTAAAAAATTAAATTTGCATTTAAAAATAATAATGAAATGATGAATCTTTTTTATAAATATTGCAATGATACTGCTTATTTCCAAATTTTATTCAAAGCTTTGGTTGTACGGGATCTCGATTTTGCCGGAGGAAAGATTTAATGAAAACTATTTTTAATTGACAGAGATGCATAAACTTACATGCTGAGTTAATGCCTAAAAATGCATTTTCAAGATGAAAAATTGTAGTTGTTTTATATATCGAGTTCAATTATATGTCGCAATACATGGTACCTTCAAAGTGCATTTTCACATTTACTATGGTAATTTGTTTGAAGTGTTTTGGAATAAGATATGGGAAATTATTAAACCTAGCAACTTCTTAGACCCAATGATGGTTTTGAGTGATTTTGGTACTATTCTATTACACCTCCTACCTCCCACAATACATTACATTGCGTGGTCATAGGTCGTTGTAGCACTGCTCTTTAATAACAGAATATGTCGCACCTGAGTCCACTTCCATGAGGTGAGGCACCCCATTGAGACGTATATTCACCGATATCGGTTCAGCCGTTGCGGTCACATGAACAAGTCGGCCTCCTCGTCGTCGCAACTCTCGTCCTGAATCTCGTCCTTCACGTGGTACTGTGTGCGTAAGCGGCTTCTTCCTCCCTGTCTGCGGCATGACGCGGGTGAATGTTTTGCTCCGCAGCGAAAGCACTCCTGTGTCTGTTGAGTCCGTGCTTCCTCCTTGGATGTTGTCTGAGAAACCTTGAATGCCTCAGCGGCCGTGTTCGTCTTCCGCAATGTTGGGAAGTCCTCTCTTGCCGACTCCATTGCCGAGGCCTTCGCGTATGCATCCGCTAGCTGGAGCACTCTTTCTTTGCTGCTTCACCAGACGGCTTGACTGACGATTGTGGAAATAAAGTGCCCGAAATCGGCCGAAACAATGACAATAAATTGTGCCTCAGAAAATTTAAAGTGCTTTTGCCTAGACGAAGACCTTCAACTTAAAAAAAAGCACAATTACTATTACCAAGTTCAGGGTCAACTCCATGTGACAGGCCTTCCCTTCTGTGATTTTGTGGTTTGGACTACAAAAGACTGCGTCGTGCGACGAATACTAAAAGACGATATTTTTTAGAAAGAGAAGATGGAAAAAAAACTAGTGTTCTTTTACACCAAAGTTCTTCTTCCGGAAATCGTCGACCCCAGAATGTGCAGGTCAATGGAGATACGTGAACCTGGAGATGAGCAGGAGTAATGTACATTTCATACGTTTCCTGAGAGCAGTGCCGTAACTAGGGCGGGGCAAGCGGGGCTTCTGCCCCGGGCGCAACTTTCTGTATTTAAATTAAGTATGTCATCATTATGTATATAATTAATGAGGTCAGGTTCAACTTTGTGTTTACCAAGTTTTTGTAATTTTTGTAACAGTTTGCTACTATGTTGCTTTCGCCTTCCTTTCCCACTCCTTCTTTTCCCAACCGCTCATCCAATTACCGATACAAAAAGCGTTGCTGGCCCAGGCAGCTTCGACGGAGCTCATGCAGGGATGTTGGAAGGATAAACCAGAAGCTCGCCCACACTTCACAGGCCTTGTGCACAGAATAGAAGAAACAGATGAAGAATCAAATAAAGTAAGTAAAAGTTGTAATACCTTCCTCTAAAATACAGCATATAAATTAAGATAGATTCATGCTAACGGAAACAGCACATTTCACTGATCAAACAATAACAGAGTGATGCATTTAAAAAATTAAATTTGCATTTAAAAATAATAATGAAATGATGAATCTTTTTTATAAATATTGCAATGATACTGCTTATTTCCAAATTTTATTCAAAGCTTTGGTTGTACGGGATCTCGATTTTGCCGGAGGAAAGATTTAATGAAAACTATTTTTAATTGACAGAGGTGCATAAACTTACATGCTGAGTTAATGCCTAAAAATGCATTTTCAAGATGAAAAATTGTAGTTGTTTTATATATCGAGTTCAATTATATGTCGCAATACATGGTACCTTCAAAGTGCATTTTCACATTTACTATGGTAATTTGTTTGAAGTGTTTTGGAATAAGATATGGGAAATTATTAAACCTAGCAACTTCTTAGACCCAATGATGGTTTTGAGTGATTTTGGTACTATTCTATTACACCTCCTACCTCCCACAATACATTACATTGCGTGGTCATAGGTCGTTGTAGCACTGCTCTTTAATAACAGAATATGTCGCACCTGAGTCCACTTCCATGAGGTGAGGCACCCCATTGAGACGTATATTCACCGATATCGGTTCAGCCGTTGCGGTCACATGAACAAGTCGGCCTCCTCGTCGTCGCAACTCTCGTCCTGAATCTCGTCCTTCACGTGGTACTGTGTGCGTAAGCGGCTTCTTCCTCCCTGTCTGCGGCATGACGCGGGTGAATGTTTTGCTCCGCAGCGAAAGCACTCCTGTGTCTGTTGAGTCCGTGCTTCCTCCTTGGATGTTGTCTGAGAAACCTTGAATGCCTCAGCGGCCGTGTTCGTCTTCCGCAATGTTGGGAAGTCCTCTCTTGCCGACTCCATTGCCGAGGCCTTCGCGTATGCATCCGCTAGCTGGAGCACTCTTTCTTTGCTGCTTCACCAGACGGCTTGACTGACGATTGTGGAAATAAAGTGCCCGAAATCGGCCGAAACAATGACAATAAATTGTGCCTCAGAAAATTTAAAGTGCTTTTGCCAAGACGAAGACCTTCAACTTAAAAAAAAGCACAATTACTATTACCAAGTTCAGGGTCAACTCCATGTGACAGGCCTTCCCTTCTGTGATTTTGTGGTTTGGACTACAAAAGACTGCGTCGTGCGACGAATACTAAAAGACGATATTTTTTAGAAAGAGAAGATGGAAAAAAAACTAGTGTTCTTTTACACCAAAGTTCTTCTTCCGGAAATCGTCGACCCCAGAATGTGCAGGTCAATGGAGATACGTGAACCTGGAGATGAGCAGGAGTAATGTACATTTCATACGTTTCCTGAGAGCAGTGCCGTAACTAGGGCGGGGCAAGCGGGGCTTCTGCCCCGGGCGCAACTTTCTGTATTTAAATTAAGTATGTCATCATTATGTATATAATTAATGAGGTCAGGTTCAACTTTGTGTTTACCAAGTTTTTGTAATTTTTGTAACAGTTTGCTACTATGTTGCTTTCGCCTTCCTTTCCCACTCCTTCTTTTCCCAACCGCTCATCCAATTACCGATACAAAAAGCGTTGCTGGCCCAGGCAGCTTCGACGGAGCTCATGCAGGGATGTTGGAAGGATAAACCAGAAGCTCGCCCACACTTCACAGGCCTTGTGCACAGAATAGAAGAAACAGATGAAGAATCAAATAAAGTAAGTAAAAGTTGTAATACCTTCCTCTAAAATACAGCATATAAATTAAGATAGATTCATGCTAACGGAAACAGCACATTTCACTGATCAAACAATAACAGAGTGATGCATTTAAAAAATTAAATTTGCATTTAAAAATAATAATGAAATGATGAATCTTTTTTATAAATATTGCAATGATACTGCTTATTTCCAAATTTTATTCAAAGCTTTGGTTGTACGGGATCTCGATTTTGCCGGAGGAAAGATTTAATGAAAACTATTTTTAATTGACAGAGGTGCATAAACTTACATGCTGAGTTAATGCCTAAAAATGCATTTTCAAGATGAAAAATTGTAGTTGTTTTATATATCGAGTTCAATTATATGTCGCAATACATGGTACCTTCAAAGTGCATTTTCACATTTACTATGGTAATTTGTTTGAAGTGTTTTGGAATAAGATATGGGAAATTATTAAACCTAGCAACTTCTTAGACCCAATGATGGTTTTGAGTGATTTTGGTACTATTCTATTACACCTCCTACCTCCCACAATACATTACATTGCGTGGTCATAGGTCGTTGTAGCACTGCTCTTTAATAACAGAATATGTCGCACCTGAGTCCACTTCCATGAGGTGAGGCACCCCATTGAGACGTATATTCACCGATATCGGTTCAGCCGTTGCGGTCACATGAACAAGTCGGCCTCCTCGTCGTCGCAACTCTCGTCCTGAATCTCGTCCTTCACGTGGTACTGTGTGCGTAAGCGGCTTCTTCCTCCCTGTCTGCGGCATGACGCGGGTGAATGTTTTGCTCCGCAGCGAAAGCACTCCTGTGTCTGTTGAGTCCGTGCTTCCTCCTTGGATGTTGTCTGAGAAACCTTGAATGCCTCAGCGGCCGTGTTCGTCTTCCGCAATGTTGGGAAGTCCTCTCTTGCCGACTCCATTGCCGAGGCCTTCGCGTATGCATCCGCTAGCTGGAGCACTCTTTCTTTGCTGCTTCACCAGACGGCTTGACTGACGATTGTGGAAATAAAGTGCCCGAAATCGGCCGAAACAATGACAATAAATTGTGCCTCAGAAAATTTAAAGTGCTTTTGCCAAGACGAAGACCTTCAACTTAAAAAAAAGCACAATTACTATTACCAAGTTCAGGGTCAACTCCATGTGACAGGCCTTCCCTTCTGTGATTTTGTGGTTTGGACTACAAAAGACTGCGTCGTGCGACGAATACTAAAAGACGATATTTTTTAGAAAGAGAAGATGGAAAAAAAACTAGTGTTCTTTTACACCAAAGTTCTTCTTCCGGAAATCGTCGACCCCAGAATGTGCAGGTCAATGGAGATACGTGAACCTGGAGATGAGCAGGAGTAATGTACATTTCATACGTTTCCTGAGAGCAGTGCCGTAACTAGGGCGGGGCAAGCGGGGCTTCTGCCCCGGGCGCAACTTTCTGTATTTAAATTAAGTATGTCATCATTATGTATATAATTAATGAGGTCAGGTTCAACTTTGTGTTTACCAAGTTTTTGTAATTTTTGTAACAGTTTGCTACTATGTTGCTTTCGCCTTCCTTTCCCACTCCTTCTTTTCCCAACCGCTCATCCAATTACCGATACAAAAAGCGTTGCTGGCCCAGGCAGCTTCGACGGAGCTCATGCAGGGATGTTGGAAGGATAAACCAGAAGCTCGCCCACACTTCACAGGCCTTGTGCACAGAATAGAAGAAACAGATGAAGAATCAAATAAAGTAAGTAAAAGTTGTAATACCTTCCTCTAAAATACAGCATATAAATTAAGATAGATTCATGCTAACGGAAACAGCACATTTCACTGATCAAACAATAACAGAGTGATGCATTTAAAAAATTAAATTTGCATTTAAAAATAATAATGAAATGATGAATCTTTTTTATAAATATTGCAATGATACTGCTTATTTCCAAATTTTATTCAAAGCTTTGGTTGTACGGGATCTCGATTTTGCCGGAGGAAAGATTTAATGAAAACTATTTTTAATTGACAGAGGTGCATAAACTTACATGCTGAGTTAATGCCTAAAAATGCATTTTCAAGATGAAAAATTGTAGTTGTTTTATATATCGAGTTCAATTATATGTCGCAATACATGGTACCTTCAAAGTGCATTTTCACATTTACTATGGTAATTTGTTTGAAGTGTTTTGGAATAAGATATGGGAAATTATTAAACCTAGCAACTTCTTAGACCCAATGATGGTTTTGAGTGATTTTGGTACTATTCTATTACACCTCCTACCTCCCACAATACATTACATTGCGTGGTCATAGGTCGTTGTAGCACTGCTCTTTAATAACAGAATATGTCGCACCTGAGTCCACTTCCATGAGGTGAGGCACCCCATTGAGACGTATATTCACCGATATCGGTTCAGCCGTTGCGGTCACATGAACAAGTCGGCCTCCTCGTCGTCGCAACTCTCGTCCTGAATCTCGTCCTTCACGTGGTACTGTGTGCGTAAGCGGCTTCTTCCTCCCTGTCTGCGGCATGACGCGGGTGAATGTTTTGCTCCGCAGCGAAAGCACTCCTGTGTCTGTTGAGTCCGTGCTTCCTCCTTGGATGTTGTCTGAGAAACCTTGAATGCCTCAGCGGCCGTGTTCGTCTTCCGCAATGTTGGGAAGTCCTCTCTTGCCGACTCCATTGCCGAGGCCTTCGCGTATGCATCCGCTAGCTGGAGCACTCTTTCTTTGCTGCTTCACCAGACGGCTTGACTGACGATTGTGGAAATAAAGTGCCCGAAATCGGCCGAAACAATGACAATAAATTGTGCCTCAGAAAATTTAAAGTGCTTTTGCCTAGACGAAGACCTTCAACTTAAAAAAAAGCACAATTACTATTACCAAGTTCAGGGTCAACTCCATGTGACAGGCCTTCCCTTCTGTGATTTTGTGGTTTGGACTACAAAAGACTGCGTCGTGCGACGAATACTAAAAGACGATATTTTTTAGAAAGAGAAGATGGAAAAAAAACTAGTGTTCTTTTACACCAAAGTTCTTCTTCCGGAAATCGTCGACCCCAGAATGTGCAGGTCAATGGAGATACGTGAACCTGGAGATGAGCAGGAGTAATGTACATTTCATACGTTTCCTGAGAGCAGTGCCGTAACTAGGGCGGGGCAAGCGGGGCTTCTGCCCCGGGCGCAACTTTCTGTATTTAAATTAAGTATGTCATCATTATGTATATAATTAATGAGGTCAGGTTCAACTTTGTGTTTACCAAGTTTTTGTAATTTTTGTAACAGTTTGCTACTATGTTGCTTTCGCCTTCCTTTCCCACTCCTTCTTTTCCCAACCGCTCATCCAATTACCGATACAAAAAGCGTTGCTGGCCCAGGCAGCTTCGACGGAGCTCATGCAGGGATGTTGGAAGGATAAACCAGAAGCTCGCCCACACTTCACAGGCCTTGTGCACAGAATAGAAGAAACAGATGAAGAATCAAATAAAGTAAGTAAAAGTTGTAATACCTTCCTCTAAAATACAGCATATAAATTAAGATAGATTCATGCTAACGGAAACAGCACATTTCACTGATCAAACAATAACAGAGTGATGCATTTAAAAAATTAAATTTGCATTTAAAAATAATAATGAAATGATGAATCTTTTTTATAAATATTGCAATGATACTGCTTATTTCCAAATTTTATTCAAAGCTTTGGTTGTACGGGATCTCGATTTTGCCGGAGGAAAGATTTAATGAAAACTATTTTTAATTGACAGAGGTGCATAAACTTACATGCTGAGTTAATGCCTAAAAATGCATTTTCAAGATGAAAAATTGTAGTTGTTTTATATATCGAGTTCAATTATATGTCGCAATACATGGTACCTTCAAAGTGCATTTTCACATTTACTATGGTAATTTGTTTGAAGTGTTTTGGAATAAGATATGGGAAATTATTAAACCTAGCAACTTCTTAGACCCAATGATGGTTTTGAGTGATTTTGGTACTATTCTATTACACCTCCTACCTCCCACAATACATTACATTGCGTGGTCATAGGTCGTTGTAGCACTGCTCTTTAATAACAGAATATGTCGCACCTGAGTCCACTTCCATGAGGTGAGGCACCCCATTGAGACGTATATTCACCGATATCGGTTCAGCCGTTGCGGTCACATGAACAAGTCGGCCTCCTCGTCGTCGCAACTCTCGTCCTGAATCTCGTCCTTCACGTGGTACTGTGTGCGTAAGCGGCTTCTTCCTCCCTGTCTGCGGCATGACGCGGGTGAATGTTTTGCTCCGCAGCGAAAGCACTCCTGTGTCTGTTGAGTCCGTGCTTCCTCCTTGGATGTTGTCTGAGAAACCTTGAATGCCTCAGCGGCCGTGTTCGTCTTCCGCAATGTTGGGAAGTCCTCTCTTGCCGACTCCATTGCCGAGGCCTTCGCGTATGCATCCGCTAGCTGGAGCACTCTTTCTTTGCTGCTTCACCAGACGGCTTGACTGACGATTGTGGAAATAAAGTGCCCGAAATCGGCCGAAACAATGACAATAAATTGTGCCTCAGAAAATTTAAAGTGCTTTTGCCTAGACGAAGACCTTCAACTTAAAAAAAAGCACAATTACTATTACCAAGTTCAGGGTCAACTCCATGTGACAGGCCTTCCCTTCTGTGATTTTGTGGTTTGGACTACAAAAGACTGCGTCGTGCGACGAATACTAAAAGACGATATTTTTTAGAAAGAGAAGATGGAAAAAAAACTAGTGTTCTTTTACACCAAAGTTCTTCTTCCGGAAATCGTCGACCCCAGAATGTGCAGGTCAATGGAGATACGTGAACCTGGAGATGAGCAGGAGTAATGTACATTTCATACGTTTCCTGAGAGCAGTGCCGTAACTAGGGCGGGGCAAGCGGGGCTTCTGCCCCGGGCGCAACTTTCTGTATTTAAATTAAGTATGTCATCATTATGTATATAATTAATGAGGTCAGGTTCAACTTTGTGTTTACCAAGTTTTTGTAATTTTTGTAACAGTTTGCTACTATGTTGCTTTCGCCTTCCTTTCCCACTCCTTCTTTTCCCAACCGCTCATCCAATTACCGATACAAAAAGCGTTGCTGGCCCAGGCAGCTTCGACGGAGCTCATGCAGGGATGTTGGAAGGATAAACCAGAAGCTCGCCCACACTTCACAGGCCTTGTGCACAGAATAGAAGAAACAGATGAAGAGCAACGCTTTTTGTATCGGTAATTGGATGAGCGGTTGGGAAAAGAAGGAGTGGGAAAGGAAGGCGAAAGCAACATAGTAGCAAACTGTTACAAAAATTACAAAAACTTGGTAAACACAAAGTTGAACCTGACCTCATTAATTATATACATAATGATGACATACTTAATTTAAATACAGAAAGTTGCGCCCGGGGCAGAAGCCCCGCTTGCCCCGCCCTAGTTACGGCACTGCTCTCAGGAAACGTATGAAATGTACATTACTCCTGCTCATCTCCAGGTTCACGTATCTCCATTGACCTGCACATTCTGGGGTCGACGATTTCCGGAAGAAGAACTTTGGTGTAAAAGAACACTAGTTTTTTTTCCATCTTCTCTTTCTAAAAAATATCGTCTTTTAGTATTCGTCGCACGACGCAGTCTTTTGTAGTCCAAACCACAAAATCACAGAAGGGAAGGCCTGTCACATGGAGTTGACCCTGAACTTGGTAATAGTAATTGTGCTTTTTTTTAAGTTGAAGGTCTTCGTCTAGGCAAAAGCACTTTAAATTTTCTGAGGCACAATTTATTGTCATTGTTTCGGCCGATTTCGGGCACTTTATTTCCACAATCGTCAGTCAAGCCGTCTGGTGAAGCAGCAAAGAAAGAGTGCTCCAGCTAGCGGATGCATACGCGAAGGCCTCGGCAATGGAGTCGGCAAGAGAGGACTTCCCAACATTGCGGAAGACGAACACGGCCGCTGAGGCATTCAAGGTTTCTCAGACAACATCCAAGGAGGAAGCACGGACTCAACAGACACAGGAGTGCTTTCGCTGCGGAGCAAAACATTCACCCGCGTCATGCCGCAGACAGGGAGGAAGAAGCCGCTTACGCACACAGTACCACGTGAAGGACGAGATTCAGGACGAGAGTTGCGACGACGAGGAGGCCGACTTGTTCATGTGACCGCAACGGCTGAACCGATATCGGTGAATATACGTCTCAATGGGGTGCCTCACCTCATGGAAGTGGACTCAGGTGCGACATATTCTGTTATTAAAGAGCAGTGCTACAACGACCTATGACCACGCAATGTAATGTATTGTGGGAGGTAGGAGGTGTAATAGAATAGTACCAAAATCACTCAAAACCATCATTGGGTCTAAGAAGTTGCTAGGTTTAATAATTTCCCATATCTTATTCCAAAACACTTCAAACAAATTACCATAGTAAATGTGAAAATGCACTTTGAAGGTACCATGTATTGCGACATATAATTGAACTCGATATATAAAACAACTACAATTTTTCATCTTGAAAATGCATTTTTAGGCATTAACTCAGCATGTAAGTTTATGCACCTCTGTCAATTAAAAATAGTTTTCATTAAATCTTTCCTCCGGCAAAATCGAGATCCCGTACAACCAAAGCTTTGAATAAAATTTGGAAATAAGCAGTATCATTGCAATATTTATAAAAAAGATTCATCATTTCATTATTATTTTTAAATGCAAATTTAATTTTTTAAATGCATCACTCTGTTATTGTTTGATCAGTGAAATGTGCTGTTTCCGTTAGCATGAATCTATCTTAATTTATATGCTGTATTTTAGAGGAAGGTATTACAACTTTTACTTACTTTATTTGATTCTTCATCTGTTTCTTCTATTCTGTGCACAAGGCCTGTGAAGTGTGGGCGAGCTTCTGGTTTATCCTTCCAACATCCCTGCATGAGCTCCGTCGAAGCTGCCTGGGCCAGCAACGCTTTTTGTATCGGTAATTGGATGAGCGGTTGGGAAAAGAAGGAGTGGGAAAGGAAGGCGAAAGCAACATAGTAGCAAACTGTTACAAAAATTACAAAAACTTGGTAAACACAAAGTTGAACCTGACCTCATTAATTATATACATAATGATGACATACTTAATTTAAATACAGAAAGTTGCGCCCGGGGCAGAAGCCCCGCTTGCCCCGCCCTAGTTACGGCACTGCTCTCAGGAAACGTATGAAATGTACATTACTCCTGCTCATCTCCAGGTTCACGTATCTCCATTGACCTGCACATTCTGGGGTCGACGATTTCCGGAAGAAGAACTTTGGTGTAAAAGAACACTAGTTTTTTTTCCATCTTCTCTTTCTAAAAAATATCGTCTTTTAGTATTCGTCGCACGACGCAGTCTTTTGTAGTCCAAACCACAAAATCACAGAAGGGAAGGCCTGTCACATGGAGTTGACCCTGAACTTGGTAATAGTAATTGTGCTTTTTTTTAAGTTGAAGGTCTTCGTCTAGGCAAAAGCACTTTAAATTTTCTGAGGCACAATTTATTGTCATTGTTTCGGCCGATTTCGGGCACTTTATTTCCACAATCGTCAGTCAAGCCGTCTGGTGAAGCAGCAAAGAAAGAGTGCTCCAGCTAGCGGATGCATACGCGAAGGCCTCGGCAATGGAGTCGGCAAGAGAGGACTTCCCAACATTGCGGAAGACGAACACGGCCGCTGAGGCATTCAAGGTTTCTCAGACAACATCCAAGGAGGAAGCACGGACTCAACAGACACAGGAGTGCTTTCGCTGCGGAGCAAAACATTCACCCGCGTCATGCCGCAGACAGGGAGGAAGAAGCCGCTTACGCACACAGTACCACGTGAAGGACGAGATTCAGGACGAGAGTTGCGACGACGAGGAGGCCGACTTGTTCATGTGACCGCAACGGCTGAACCGATATCGGTGAATATACGTCTCAATGGGGTGCCTCACCTCATGGAAGTGGACTCAGGTGCGACATATTCTGTTATTAAAGAGCAGTGCTACAACGACCTATGACCACGCAATGTAATGTATTGTGGGAGGTAGGAGGTGTAATAGAATAGTACCAAAATCACTCAAAACCATCATTGGGTCTAAGAAGTTGCTAGGTTTAATAATTTCCCATATCTTATTCCAAAACACTTCAAACAAATTACCATAGTAAATGTGAAAATGCACTTTGAAGGTACCATGTATTGCGACATATAATTGAACTCGATATATAAAACAACTACAATTTTTCATCTTGAAAATGCATTTTTAGGCATTAACTCAGCATGTAAGTTTATGCACCTCTGTCAATTAAAAATAGTTTTCATTAAATCTTTCCTCCGGCAAAATCGAGATCCCGTACAACCAAAGCTTTGAATAAAATTTGGAAATAAGCAGTATCATTGCAATATTTATAAAAAAGATTCATCATTTCATTATTATTTTTAAATGCAAATTTAATTTTTTAAATGCATCACTCTGTTATTGTTTGATCAGTGAAATGTGCTGTTTCCGTTAGCATGAATCTATCTTAATTTATATGCTGTATTTTAGAGGAAGGTATTACAACTTTTACTTACTTTATTTGATTCTTCATCTGTTTCTTCTATTCTGTGCACAAGGCCTGTGAAGTGTGGGCGAGCTTCTGGTTTATCCTTCCAACATCCCTGCATGAGCTCCGTCGAAGCTGCCTGGGCCAGCAACGCTTTTTGTATCGGTAATTGGATGAGCGGTTGGGAAAAGAAGGAGTGGGAAAGGAAGGCGAAAGCAACATAGTAGCAAACTGTTACAAAAATTACAAAAACTTGGTAAACACAAAGTTGAACCTGACCTCATTAATTATATACATAATGATGACATACTTAATTTAAATACAGAAAGTTGCGCCCGGGGCAGAAGCCCCGCTTGCCCCGCCCTAGTTACGGCACTGCTCTCAGGAAACGTATGAAATGTACATTACTCCTGCTCATCTCCAGGTTCACGTATCTCCATTGACCTGCACATTCTGGGGTCGACGATTTCCGGAAGAAGAACTTTGGTGTAAAAGAACACTAGTTTTTTTCCATCTTCTCTTTCTAAAAAATATCGTCTTTTAGTATTCGTCGCACGACGCAGTCTTTTGTAGTCCAAACCACAAAATCACAGAAGGGAAGGCCTGTCACATGGAGTTGACCCTGAACTTGGTAATAGTAATTGTGCTTTTTTTTAAGTTGAAGGTCTTCGTCTTGGCAAAAGCACTTTAAATTTTCTGAGGCACAATTTATTGTCATTGTTTCGGCCGATTTCGGGCACTTTATTTCCACAATCGTCAGTCAAGCCGTCTGGTGAAGCAGCAAAGAAAGAGTGCTCCAGCTAGCGGATGCATACGCGAAGGCCTCGGCAATGGAGTCGGCAAGAGAGGACTTCCCAACATTGCGGAAGACGAACACGGCCGCTGAGGCATTCAAGGTTTCTCAGACAACATCCAAGGAGGAAGCACGGACTCAACAGACACAGGAGTGCTTTCGCTGCGGAGCAAAACATTCACCCGCGTCATGCCGCAGACAGGGAGGAAGAAGCCGCTTACGCACACAGTACCACGTGAAGGACGAGATTCAGGACGAGAGTTGCGACGACGAGGAGGCCGACTTGTTCATGTGACCGCAACGGCTGAACCGATATCGGTGAATATACGTCTCAATGGGGTGCCTCACCTCATGGAAGTGGACTCAGGTGCGACATATTCTGTTATTAAAGAGCAGTGCTACAACGACCTATGACCACGCAATGTAATGTATTGTGGGAGGTAGGAGGTGTAATAGAATAGTACCAAAATCACTCAAAACCATCATTGGGTCTAAGAAGTTGCTAGGTTTAATAATTTCCCATATCTTATTCCAAAACACTTCAAACAAATTACCATAGTAAATGTGAAAATGCACTTTGAAGGTACCATGTATTGCGACATATAATTGAACTCGATATATAAAACAACTACAATTTTTCATCTTGAAAATGCATTTTTAGGCATTAACTCAGCATGTAAGTTTATGCACCTCTGTCAATTAAAAATAGTTTTCATTAAATCTTTCCTCCGGCAAAATCGAGATCCCGTACAACCAAAGCTTTGAATAAAATTTGGAAATAAGCAGTATCATTGCAATATTTATAAAAAAGATTCATCATTTCATTATTATTTTTAAATGCAAATTTAATTTTTTAAATGCATCACTCTGTTATTGTTTGATCAGTGAAATGTGCTGTTTCCGTTAGCATGAATCTATCTTAATTTATATGCTGTATTTTAGAGGAAGGTATTACAACTTTTACTTACTTTATTTGATTCTTCATCTGTTTCTTCTATTCTGTGCACAAGGCCTGTGAAGTGTGGGCGAGCTTCTGGTTTATCCTTCCAACATCCCTGCATGAGCTCCGTCGAAGCTGCCTGGGCCAGCAACGCTTGTTGTATCGGTTCATCCTTCAGTCTCAACAGCAACCGGTCCAGCGGAGCCTCGTCCAAGTCGTGAAAGCGGCATGGCGACGCCAAGCGTCTCAGTCCCTTTACGAACTCAGCAACACCTTCTTCAGGTCGCTGTTTCCTCGAGTGAAAGTGATACCGGCTGTTACTTGTGTCGTTAGTCAGTAACTGGCCGGCTTTCCGAATCAAAGGCTTCAATGCCTCTTCAATTGTTTCAATGGAGCAGCTTTTTTGTTTTGTGGCCAATCACACACGCTACACCGGAATTAGCCATGTATCTATGGCCGTGACTTCTTTCCGACCACCCACCATTGACAATCACCGTAATGTAGGGAACTCCAGATGGTGTAACATCACCAAGTTCGATGGCTAATGCTTTTTCTTCTCTTAAGCATCAGATCCAAGATAATGTCTTCCCATGCCTGTAAAAATGTTCAAATACATGTCAAGGCAGTCAGTTAATGGTAACAGCATTTGAATGCTTGAAGCTTCGTGCTTATGGAATGTTGTCTTATTTATACTACTGATGCCCAAAGCAGAAAATACTTCCTCTAAATTAGCATGACATAAATCCCCACACGGCACTATCAGCTATTGTAAGATGTGCCTTAGTTCCACAGGTCGATTTTGTGTGATCTTCCGGATAATATGTGCTGTCAGGCTCACTAGTAACTACTTTTTCTGCTCTGCAATGCGAACACTGAAAAACTAAACGCCACACCAGAGCCTTCGTTGACGTTGATATCAAACGGAAATATCCCTTACTGCTTTTGAGGCAAGTTGCTCGATGGTGCTCCAGAGATCTGATTTCTCTCAGAAAATGCCGCCCATCTATTATAAAACGGCCATGAATTTGGTTGAACTCAGGATCAAGAGTGGGATCTGGCACATTTTCGAATGCCATGTCTTTCACCGCGCTGAAAATAAATTGTGGACATTTAGATTAGTTTTTTATACAATTTTCCCCTCTTATGAAACATTACTTCCTAAATCAAAGCACAAAAGCTTTCACTGACAGAATGGAAAATATTTTTAACACGTTCACGACGGCGTAAACCAACCGGTAAGTCACGCTTGTCTCTCCTCATAGGCGTCGTGACCCACCGGTGGGTCACCGGCGATCGGGCCCACAGCCGCCGTGTTACACCGGTGGGTCACGTCCCCTAAGTTAAGAATACAGTTTTCTTGCTCGTACGACCCTCAGGAAGGATTCTGATCTTTATATAAGCCCACAGATGTAGCGTAGGTTACTGTGCATGGTTATTTTGATAAATAAATAAGTAAAACTTATAATTCTAACAAGGTTAAATAAATAATTCAACGCACTTTTGGAACATGTTTTACTCCGGTTCAGTAATACGTGATAACAATACACATTTTGTTTTTATTAGATAGAAATATAATCAAAATAAAAAATTGTGCAAAAATATGATGAAAATTCAATTGTTTATAAAACATACGTATTTTACTTATACACTATGATACGCTATAAAAGCGATGTCTAAATTGGCATTTTTTGTAGAATACAAATATAACATTCTTTATAATACTGAATTTGAAAATGTACTTTCGAATACGATGCATAAATTCAACTTCTCTACACGTGATAAAACGATATATTTCAATAATGTATTTTACAAAATGCGAATGTCATAGATACACTGAAGTACCGCTGTGATCAGTTGAAAATCTTCAAAAAAAATTCTAGAATACCATTTCCCGAATAGATTGGGAACTCACTCGTGCAAAAGCCAAATCAAAAATGCTCGCTATTTCAGAATTTCTAAGGGTAATAAGGGAAATGGTAGAGGAGGGAATGGGGCGGCCGATGAGAAAGGAGAAGGGACGTCGGCAAATAAAAATGAAAACAATAGAGAGTTTATAGCTGCTTGTGCTTATGGGTAAAATACTCTAATTCACTCAAATTTCGCATGGATTTTCCCTGCCCGCCTACACATCTGGTTGGGATGCGGTGCAACCAAAACAGAAAAACAACACGCTGCAGTTTTGTATATGGTGGGTCACAAAAAATAGCATTCGACAGACATGGTATCGTAAACATATGCCTGGAGAGGGGGAAAGCTGCCGCCCTGCAAAAGACATCGGTCAACAACTCGAACTGTGACTCAACCAGTGCGGGGAGGGTCATCCTAATCTATCTATTGTTCGGGACGTAAGGGAGAAAAAACATCACCGGAAAATCTGCTGGAGGATCATAATGTACGAATTTTTTGACATTTCATTATATTTCTTATTTTAGAATAAATATTTATAATTTGAATAGATATTTGTAGAATACATCTAATACACATTTCTAAAATTGCCTCCATATATATATATATATATATATATATATATATATATATATATATATATATATATATATATATATATATATAACAGCTTACGGAAAAGGAAAGGTAAAAATGAATATATGGATGTCAACAAGGTGTTGGGATGAGGAAACCCAGTGAACACTCACCAATCTGACAACTTCAGGTTGGCGAGGCACCGGGGATGTCGAAGCGACACAAGTAAAAGAACACTAAAACACAGAAACATCACAAACGTAGAAGCTTTCGGAACTACTCCTTCTTCAGCTACAGAGAGAGAACTGATGGCGGTGACACTGGGTGGAGGCATGGGGGTGGAAGGGTAGTGCGGAAAGGTCGAGGATTGGAGGATACGGAGGGGGTTGGGGATTGGTAGGGTGTTGGGAGAAGACAGAAAGGGAGTGAAAAGCTATCGAAGGTTGAGGCCAGGGGGAGTGAAGGAGTTTAGGAGATGGATATGCGAAAGCTCCCACTGACGGAGTTGGGGAGCCGAAGCATTGTTGGGGAGAGCGCGAATGACTCTCACTGTGAAGCAGTTGTTAAACTTTAAATTATGTTTGTTCGCATGAACGGCCACCGGCAGCGGTCGTTTGAGAATGACGCTGTTTAGGTGGCCGTTCATGCGGATGTTGAGGGGATTGCTGGTGAGGCCAACATAAAAGGCGGGACATTGGGTGCATCTCAGGAGGTAGATGATATTGCGGGTGGTGCAGTTGGTGGTGGAAGTTATGGGGTAGGTGATGTTGGTTGTGGGACTGGAGAAGGAGTTGCAGGGGGGGTTTATTGGGCATGTTAGACATCGGGGTCTACCGCAGGGGTAAGATCCGGCAGGGTGTAAAGGCGTGGGTGCTGGGGGTTCTTTCTTCCATAGAATATTTTCCAGATTAGGGGGACGGCGGAAGGAGAGCATCGGTGGTCTGGGAAATGGAATCTGGTGAGGGGAGGATGAGAGGATAAGGTGGGCAGCTTTCAGGATGTTTTTCAGAATGTCGTGGATGCCATGACATAAATCCCCACACGGCACCATCAGCTATTGTAAGATGTGCCTTAGTTCCACAGGTCGATTTTGTGTGATCTTCCGGATAATATGTGCTGTCAGGCTCACTAGTAACTACTTTTTCTGCTCTGCATTTTAAAAGGTGATAGTATTGAGGTATCGACGCGAAGTTTATACCATCCTATGCATAATTGAAACAAGAATGGAAAGCTGTATTTCGTGTCAGAGTACACAGTTTCCAAATGCGTACTTTGAGATTTCACATTGTTCTCAATATTTTTCGTTCAGATGAGTATTTAACGAGAAGCTAGCGAGGTACGTTGTAAAATACATGTTGGTCTTCATGTAATATAGTCGTAATTTTTGTCCTATTTTAAACAAAATTGGAATTGCTGACCAATTTTAGTAAAACTACCCAATACCAAATCTCATAAAATTATGTCCAGCGGTTCACAAGTTTTAACATGCGGACAGACGGACAGAAACGACATCTCCTACATGCGTTCACTTCGTGCAAAGAATGCATAAAAAGTTTCTTATTCATTTGGTAGAATGTCACTTTGAATTCAAAATTGCTCGAAAATTGTTTACTTTTTGATTTTAAGCAATTTTATCACCATTTTATGTGAGTTTCATGGCAACCTGGGTTGTTAGATTTGAAATATCTTGTTCAATTTCTTTTATTTATTTATTTTTAATTCCATAAAAATTGCGTACACAAAGCATTACAATTGTCAGGAGCCGTCATAGAGGACATTCACAACATATATATATATATATATATATATATATATATATATATATATATATATATATATATATATATATATATATATATATATATATATAACAACTTACGGAAAAGGAAAGGTAAAATGAGTATATGGATGTCAACAAGGTGTTGGGATGAGGAAACCCAGTGAGCACTCACCAATCAGACGACTTCAGGTTGGCGAGGCCCCGGGGATGTCGAAGCGACACACGTAAAATAACACAAAAACACAGAAACATCACAAACGTAAAGCTTTCGGAACTACTCCTTCTTCAGCTACAGAGAGAGAACTCAACCTCCTCATCCCAACACCTTGTTGACATCCATATATATATATATATATATATATATATATATATATATATATATATATATATATATATATATATATATTAACTAAAGGAAAAGAAAAGGTAGTGATGAGGGTGGCAAAAAGGTGTTGAGGGAAGCCCAGCGGACACTCACCAAGTTGATGACCAAGCTGGCAGGCTGCTGGGGGCGTCGAAGAGACACGTAAAACACACGAACACAAAAACACACGCAAGCTTATCGGGCCTAAGCCCTTCTTCAGCGAAAGAGTAACGTAAAGTGACACACTGGGCGGGGAATGACAGGGTGATGTGGGAAGGTTGATGATTGGAGGAGGTGGGGAGTAGGAGGGGTGGATAGCCAATAAAGAGGGAGTGTGATGAGGTAGAGTCCGAATAGTTACAAAGTAACAAGGAAACATTGTAAGGGGGCTAATAGGGTTAGCGGAGGTTGAGGCCAGGCGGAGAGAAAGAGTCAAGAAGATGGATATGTGCTAGTTCCCAGTGTCGGAGAAGGGGGGCAGGAGTGTCATAGGGTAAAGCGCGAATAATCCTAACATTGTAGCAACTATTAAAGGGAACATTGTGGGTATTAGCATGTAATGCAACTGGGAGGGGGCGTCTGAGAGAAACGCTATTCCGGTGACCGTTCATTCGGATGTTTAACGGATTGCTGGTGAGGCCTACGTAAAACGCGGGACAAAGGGTGCAGGTAAGGAGGTAAATGACGTTACGGGTGGTGCAGTTGCTTCTGGAGGTGATGGGGTAGGTGATGTTGGTGGAGGGACTCGAGAAAGAAGATGATGGTAGGTGGATAGGGCAAGTGAGGCGGCGAGGTTTTCCGCAGGGGTGGGAACCTATTGCAAGAAGCATGGTAGAAGTGGGAAGTTCCTTCCTTCACAAGATATTTCCCAAATTTGGGGGCCGGCGGAAGGAGAGGAGCGGAGGATTGGCAAAAAGGTTGATAAAGAGGGACTGATGGGAGGAAGAGGTAAGAATTGGGTGGGCAGCATGAAGGATTGTTTTGAGAGCTTCGTGGATACCAGGATGGAAAAGTGTCGTAAGAGTGAGTGGAGGGGTAGATGCAGGAATAGTGGGTGTGTGAGGATAATATATATATATATATATATATATATATATATATATATATATATATATTATGGGAGTTATATATCAAAGCAAACATACAAAAATACAGAGTTAGTACATAATATATATGCTACATTTTCTTATATGTTCTATGTTTCATATTTTATAATTGTGCAACTAGCCTTCATCAAAAATCATCATATATATTTGAAAGTAAGAAAACATATTAAAACTACAATCTCAAAATACAGCAATATTTAAATATAAAACAAGTAAATTACATGTTAGAGTTTCTTCCTGTTACATGTTTTTGGAGTAGCATACATCAAAAATTCTTCAACTGAGTAAAAAGCTTTCTCCAGTAGAAATTTGTACATTTTGTTCTTAAAGTCTTTTTCTGATCTGCTAGACTTAAGGTTGGGAGATAAAATATTGAACCATTGAATACCTTTATATTCGGGTAGGCTTTCATACAATTTTAGTCTATGTTGGATAAGACGGTAAGAGGAATTGCCTCTAGTGAAGTGTTCATGGACATCTTTATTACATATTATATCATCCAAAGTAGCTAAATATAGCAATGTCCTATATATTACAATGTAGGGGAGTGTCAGTAGTTTAAGGTCAACAAAAGCCTGCCTACATGTTTGTTTCAGGGGTAAGTTTGTTATATAGCGTATTGCTTTCTTTTGTAAAATGAAAAGCTTCTATAAATTTGTTTTACTAGTGTGCCCCCATAATTCAATTCCATAGACAAGGTATGGGTAAATCAGTCCAAAATAAGCAGTTTTCATAACTCCTTGTGTACAACGATATTTTAGGTTCGTAAAGATTTCTGCTAATTTTATGCGATATTTCATCTATATGGTAATTCCAGCTTAGTTTTTGATCAATAATTAAACCAAGAAATTTTGTACAGTGGTTTTTCATTATCATGATATCTCCTACAAAGTAGCTATTTTCTGAGTCATATAAGTGTGGGGAGAATTCTATAAAGCATAATTTTTCAGTGTTTATTGTGAGAAGGTTTTCATTATAATATTGTGCAATGCTGTTTAAGACAACATTTCCCTTTATTTCCAGTTGAGAGTACATCTTATCAGCTATTGTGATAGAAGTATCATCCCCATACAAAATTATAGTCCCATCATTAATAACAGATTGGATGTCATTTATATATAATAAGAAGAGCAAGGGCCCAAGAATTGAGCCTTGGGGAACTCCATTGGTAGCAGTGAGATTAGATGACATAATATGTCCTTGGCATGTCTGTAGTTTTACTACCTGCTTTCGGTTTGTTAAGTAAGATTTGATGAGACTATGGGCTTGACCTCTTATTCCAAAATTTTCTAGTTTTTCAAGTAGTATGTCCAAATTTATGCAGTCAAAAGCTTTTGATAGATCCAAGAAGATACCAGTGGAGTTGTATCCTTGATCAATATTGCTGATAATTTTTTTCAGAAAGGTGATTGCCGCAGTAGTGGTAGATTTGCCCTTTATGAATCCATGTTGGGTGTTACGGATTATGTTATGGCGTTTCGAGGAAAGGTGTGAGTCTATTCAGCAGTATTTTTTCAAATATTTTGGAAAAACATGATATCAGAGATATGGGCCTGTAGTTCGCTACATCCCTTTTGTCACCCTTTTTATAAATTGGATGAATTACAGATATTTTGAGAGCATTTGGAAAGATTCCTTCCTCAGCTTTGTTAATGGTGTTGGATAAAGGAGAGGCAGCACATGCTTTTATGGCAGTAATAGGAATACCATCATATCCTGCAGAATTTTTTGCTTTCATGTTTTTAATTATACTTTTGACCTCTGTGTCATTAGTTGGAAAGAGGTAGATACTTTGAGGAACTCTATTATTCAAAAAATGTTTATCCCTTGGAGTGTTAGGTAGTTTTTTGGATATTTTTGCAGCCATTGTGTTGAAAAAACTATTGAAATAATTTGCAATTTCCATTTGATCTTTGATGTTGGCTTTATTGATACATATTTCAGTGGGGAAGGGGGAAGTTGGTGTTTCCTTTCCTCTGGCCTGGTTAATAATATTCCATGTACTTTTACTAATATTATTCGAATTTAGGATATAGGCATCATTGTATTTCTTTTTAGTTGTTAACACTAAATTATCATAAAACTTTTTGTAATTTGAAAAGTCATGTTTACTATTAATGTCTCTATTTGATAAATATATTTGTTCAAGATGGCAAAGCTCTGCCCTGGCTTTTCTGATTGAAGCATCAATCCAGTTACTTTTTTTGTTATTTTATTCCATTTTTTTACAGTTGTGATAGGGCAACTGAGGTTGAACCAGTAGGAGAAGGTTTCAATGAGGTTATTATATTTGTCATCTGCTGTATTATTGAGTGTCACACCAGACCATTCTTTATTCATTGTTAAATTTTGAAGGCGCATTAGGTTTTCTTTCTTACAGTTATGCACTTTAAATGGTATGTAATGTGTTGGGCTTACTAGATTTTGTTATAAGTTTATGCTAATTTTTATAGCTAAATGATCAGATAGTGAGGAATGAATTACTAGAGAGGTGAATGCAGAAGGATTTAGATCAGTTAAAATATTATTTATACAGGTAGCTGTGATATTTGTTATCCTTGTAGGTGAAGATATGGTATGTTTTAAGCCAAATAGTTCAATAAATTAGATAAATTTTTTACTGTTTCTTGTATTTTCCAATATATTCACATTAAAGTCACCAATAATAATCAATTTAGTCTTTAATTTTGGCTGCATGTTTTCGATTATTTGTGTTACTTGGTTAAGGCAGAGATCAATATTAACACTAGGGGGGCGATATATTCCTAGGATATACATAGTATTATTATTTCTTGGGGTGAGTTTTATGCCTGTAATTTCAATGTTTTCCTGGTCAGAAAATCTATCCAGTTCTAAGTTGTCTATATGAATTTGCAATTTACTATTGACAAGTATTATAACACCTCCACCTTTTTTTCCTTTTCTGCAGCTTACTGCACCTAATTTCATTTTGGACAATATGTTACAATGTGTTTGTTCTAGTTTTAACCCATGTTCACTGAGTACCAAAATATCAGGGGTTTCTTCTTCAATAAAAACCTCGAGCTGATCAATTTTATTGCCCATACCTTGGATGTTTTGATGTATTACATTTAGTCACTTTGATTTGGCTTTGGAGATCCCATCCATGCTTCTTGTTGTGATTCCTGTTGAGGGTTGGGCTGGGATCAATACGCCAGCTTGGCCTCGAGTAATCATTTTAGGAGCCTGATTACAGGTGGGATTGTGGCTGGGATTAGGTGGCAAAATTGGAAGAGGATTTTTATCGGCACTTTCACTTGGGTTGCTATCACAATCAATAGCACTGGCTGAAGAATCATAATGAGCACTTGCTGTATTCTGACAGGGGACACACAATGGTGAGGGTGGGTCACTTAGTTCAGATTTGCTAATTTCACTCTTCCTCCACCTGGTGAAGGAAAACCTACTAACACATGCACCTTCTAGCCAGCTTTCACTTTTATTTAAATCTGATAAGAGAGAGAGAGATCGGCACTGATTTTAAAGGAAGCACTCTGACTGCTGTATATGTCAAGTTTTTCGCATGTAAAATTATCGTTATTATATCTCTTTGAAAGAAAGTTTATAATATTATCACATGTAACATTCACATTAACTCATCCCAAATAGAGCCAGGCACGTTTAGGGATTGCTGTAAAACTGTTTTTTCCTTGCTGGAGCCAAATATTAAGTGTTTTACTTGCTTACCTCGTTTTGCTATGCCAGGACCGTGTTTTGATAAACTCGTACTCTCCTTAATGGAGACTTCTGATGGACATTCCTGATGAGAGTTTTCATGTAGGCTGTCGGCATATTTACTTATGGTTTTGTTCCTTTTTTTGTAGCTCACCTTTATAAAACCATCGTCACTATGAGAAATTTCAATGTGATTTTAAAGAAATCGATGAATAACGTGAAATTTACTTAATTCATTTGCTTCTCATGTTTTTTGAATGTGAATGTGCATTACATGAGAAGTTCATCCACATCTATAGAATTAGATATGTTGGTTGCCAAAGAAGTTTTAATTTTATCACCACTGAAAATTTTATGTATTAGGATTAAGACGTCAACATGTTTACCTTGCTTTAAATGGCAGAGTTAAATGTCCATTATTAGACTCTTGCTGCCAGATTTAATTTTGGCCATATAACGTTCTCTTTCATTCGATCAAAAAATATCTTGTATTTATTGAACTATTAGTGATAAAACATTCAAATAAAAAGCATTATTTAATAAATCATTTGGGGAATAATGGGATTATGTCTTTTATAGTAAAAAACAAAGAATGACAATCTGAAGTATTTCCAAAATAGAACAGTGATAAATTCAATAAAAAACAATATTGATAATTTTTATAGTTAATTTGTTCATTGATTACAATATGAATTTCATTCTGCATTACACTTGGAAATCCTGCTGTGTGTGGAATTTTTCAAAACAGGAAAATATGCACAGACCAACATCTTATACTTTGCATTTTGCCACTCTGTGTATATTTTCCCTTCTCTGAGCATACTTGGGATCAAAGGCAAATTCCCTTTATGGGCCGATGTTTATTTTTTTCATCTTTAACAAACCAAATCCCCGCTTGCACTTTGTCTTCCTTTTTGGGAAGTTTTCAAGGGAATATAACTGATGCCTCTTCAATAAGTTTCCTCAAAAAAGGAAAGCAAAACTGCCATTGCATCATTTGCCTTCCCTCTGACCTCAGTAAAATGTAACTATTGAGCACTGTAACCTCAAGGAGGTGGAAGAAGAGCTTTCAACATCCTTGGGCCATGGAAGTTAGAAAGGGGCTAGGATAATGCTCTCACCTAGTTTCTGTTTTCTCTCTGTGTGAGGTGTCCCCACCCCCATTAGTTGGGTCTACCACATGTTTGCCTCATTACATCTTGAGAGCAGACCTCTAGGTCTACCCTTCCCAAATTTCACACATCCATGACGAATACAACATCTGTGAGTGACTTCCAAACTAAGCATACCCATATGGGCCTGCCAGGCACTGAATGGGGCACATTTTGTGTGCCTGTACTAGCATGCCAGGTGCTTAAAGGTTGAAAATATTATACAATATGTATATTAGTCATTACTATGGTAGGTAATATTTTTCATTGTTGAAAACCAAAGAGCTTGATTGATTATCAACAATTCATATCCCTTCATTTGATGCTTTAGTTTTTATATGAGTGCTCCCCTCTCTCTCGTTGGATTGTATTTACTTTGACAGTAGCTCTTTCCTTTTCTCTCTCTCTCACTCTCAATATTAAAGCAACCTCATTCCCTTTTTGATATTTTAATTAAAAACAGTGCTCATCTCCTCACCCATTGCATTTCACACTAAAGCATCACATTACAAAAGGAATCTTATCCTTGTTGAGAATTATATTCCATTGTGCGAGTCTGCAGAAAAAAGAAATACTTTTTGGAGGCCTATACTGGATCCAATATCATGCATAAACTACATGAGATTGATATTAAAAACTTATTTAAAAACAAAACATTTTCAAATCATGACTCACTTTCTGTTGATAGAAGCGAGGCAGTAGAGGTTTATATTTAATAGAGATTTTGTTCTGAATACATGGTAGCAACATACATTTCCAGCTGAACACACCTTCATTAAATCATTATATTTATGTTTCAGTACATTTTAACTGACTACTTGCCTACTTCAATTCATAGCAAATATGAAACTTCCTTTGACATTATGTTTTGATGACTGCATTGGTTTTACTTATGGAAATATTAAAAATTCCTATAGAAAACGACATCATAGAGTTGAATATGCTTGTGAAAAATGGCCATAGTTATGAGTGAGGCTATCACCTCTATCTATGGATTTATAAGGGGATACAGAGGAGAAGAGATGTCTGAGGAGAGAAAAGAATGTTATTGGCTATGAATGAGGAAGGAGAAGAGGAATGTGAAGTGAAAATCAGACTTTGAGATGTAGGATGAAAGCTAACAATGGAGATAAGTTGTAATAGAGACATGATTTTGGATGAGAAGGACAATGGAGCCCAACAATAAGAGAAGGAAATCCTGTAAATAATATATACAGACAAAAATGTGGGCTAACATACTTGAGAGGTGAAAGAGCTTGATGTAGCTTTCCCAGAATTGCTAGAGAAGGTTGGACAGAATTTGATATCAAGACTTTGAGGTGTTATGTAGAGTTTATGTGGCAATTTATAATGAAAAGTGAATTCTAGGAGATCAAATTAGGAAGGAAGAAATCACGTATTGTATATTCCTAATTCAATCATAAATCACAAAAAGGGAGTCAACATTTATGTGTGGAGTGTTGCAAGCCCCATTTGTCTGGTGGTTTCTTTGGAAATACATAGTTGTAGTAGATTAACCAAATCTTAGGTCGCATTTTGAAAATAATTGTTTCTAATTTTCTTTGCAAAATTAAACTATCAGGTAATATCTTCCGTAGTAGGTTATATTGTCTCCAATCTTGGTATTTGAAAGTTATATTTTATACAAAATATCATTTAAGGAAAAGAATTTTTTTTCAAATGTATCGTTAACACAGATGATCACAGAGTAAACACTCGTATAGTCAACAATATATTTTTGAATGTTTTTCATTTAACTCTGTTGCCCTGTCCATAATGTTTTGTAAATCTCTTTTCAATCAGTTTCCACATAATGCTAGTGGTAAAAAAGTTTAATTTGAAATTTTTTGTAGCAGAATAAACTTTATTGGAAATAATAAAGGTGATATACTCCTTTAGCCAAACAATTAGAGGGTTACAACACCCAATGCATTTCGCCCACAAGGTGGGCATCGTCAGGGGTAAAACCTGTTTCAACAGTGACTGGCAGCCAACTTTTTATTGGAAATATCAATACAGTTGTCTAACAAAAATTTCTCTAAAATATTTACAATTATTAAAGGCTTATTTATCATTCCAAGTGAGTCTCCAACATAATTTGGCATTGGCCACATAGCACAGCAGTAGTTATGCCACTGGTTGTATTAATTTCAAATATTATTTTTCTGAGTCTTATCAACAATAATAGTTATAAGTTGAACTTGATAATATTCTATCAAATCACAGTAAAAGTATACTAATGTTGAGATTTAGATGTCATGAATGCATCATGTGAATGATACAGTATTGTTAATATTTTAAATGTTTGAATTGTGTTAAGTGATTTACTTAAATATATAAATTCATATAGGAAAATTCATAAAGAAATCAAAATAAAAATTTTAAGTTGTCCTGCATCTATTAGTATCACTATAATTAAACATTGTCCATATGCTCACAAAATTAAATGAAATTTTCCTTATTGAGGATTTGTTAACTTCATAAATGTTGAGCTTAAATTGTGATTTTCTATAGATTATTAACCAGGAATGGTATTGATATTTAATTCAGTTCGAAACTCTTTGTTAACTTGGATAAGTAAATAGAAAACCATGGACAAATAATACTCAAGTAGGTATTACCCATTTTCATCCTTGAAATATGGGGCAAAAATTCACCCAAAAACAGTAGAGGTAATGTATTTGTTTACAGCTAATCATAGCATCTGTAGTTTCTTTCAGCTTTTCTCTCAGATTAGATCTAATTCACAGATGGAAACATGATTCTTTTTCGTAAACAAGCAGAAGTAGTAAAAAATAATGAAATGATAATCATTATAGGAAAATTTTCCAAACAGCCAAAAAACATAACTTGCTCATTTCATTCAATCAATTGGAATTAGTGATTTATTTCAAAGATATATATATATATATACATGTTATCCCTATATATTTAATTCAATTTTAGAGGTTTAGTCACACTTGATGTATCATCATTTCCTCTGATTATAATTTATAAATGTTGTTTTTAAATTTCTGAGGTTTCTGCAAACACCTTTGAAATCATGTTGTTCATGAATATAATCGAACAACTACTAACTAAACCAATCCCACTCTTGAGGGAAATAAGCACCAGCATCAACACCAGATCAACATGTTTTGCAGACATTTGCATGTGACACCATGAAAGAGATTTGATGTTGTGAGTAAGAAGAAGGAGAGTGAGATACTGAGAGATGATATAATTTGAGGGAGTGGTAAGGGGAAATAGTATGATATTTTAGAAATGATAGATTGCTGAACAAAGGAGTGGAGGAGATGAAGGAAGATGGAAAGCATGTGTTATGGAAAATGATGTAAGAATGGAGGAAGTGAGATTTTATAAAAGAAAAAAAGGAAGAAGACAGACAATAGTGGGGAGAACAGAATATAAAAGGGTGTTGGAAGGAATGTAAGAGGGAGTGGTGAAAAAAGGATAATTCATTCTGTTATTAAGAGGCAGCAAGAGGAAGGAAAAGATGTGGACAAGGAGTTTCAAAGATGCAATTTTTGGGAAAATTCCATATCATTATATCTTTTCTGCAGATTAATTATGCAGACTCAATGCAAAGTTGATAGCAGTTAATTGAGTGGTGCAGTAGAGCCAATTTGGTAATCAAATTTACGTGCTCTTTTCCATTCACATTGAATGTGATAGAGGAATGGTGACCTCCACTGGTTTCTTACCTCACTTGTATGCTTAAGCATCGACAACCTAACAATCGAACAAGTTAACTTGTTTGTTTTCACCTCTTATGGGAAGTCAAAATCATGATGAATCATTTTGATTTTTATAATCACCTTAAATTACCTTAATCTCACATGCATTTTAATTACATGACTTGAGATATCATAAAAATATCACTATAGATAAAAAATTGCCACAATTGAATGATGTGTTTAAAAACATAAAGGAGAAAAAGTGTACTTTGACAAATACACGTTGATAAGCATTGAAGTCAAAGTCACTTTATTCTCCAAAGACCTTACAAAAGAAGGTATAGGATTCGTCAAATACATATATACAACATAAACAGATGTATTAACATTTGTCATCTAAAAAGTCATTAATGCTATAATACATTTTATTTAATAAGAATTCTTTCAACTTTGTTTTGAACATACATAGGGACATAGGCGTCTTGAGAAAACTTAGCAAATGATTAAATAATTTGACCCCCATATTTCTGGGGTCAAGGGAAGTACCTCTGGTTCTGACATAGTTAACATGTAAGCTATTATAGTTTCTAGTACTATAATTATGAAATTTTGAATTGAATTCAAAATCGCTCAGATTCTTTCTCATAAAAATAATTAAATTAAGAATATATACACATGGCATAGGTAATATGTAAAATCCTTTAAAAATAGGTCTACATGGATCATTGTGACCTTCAAATGCCGTAAGACGTAGAATTTTTTTTTTTAATCTTAAAAATAGTGAGGGCATTAGTAGAAGAACCCCAAAAAAGTATACCATAAACAATTTGTGCATAACATAGATCATAGTAAATGGAGAGCAACACATCCTTCAAAACTGTGAGTCTTATAATTCTAATGAGGAAACAAATGGAACTGAGTTTACTGGCTAATTTAGAAATGTGAGTCTCCCAAGAAAGATTAGAGTCTAAATACAAACCAAGTAGTTTTATGTTTTGAACTTGGGACATCTGAATACCATTAATATGAAAAGGTAGTTTCAAACTGGCTTTGTTCTTATAAGCAAAATATACTGACTGGGACTTATCAACATTAATAGTGAGAACATTATTAAGACTCTAATCGTTAAATGCAAGAATGATTTGGTTGCCATAGTGACTCAAACTCATGGCTGAGTCTGCAGAGAGTACAACATTTGTATCATCTGCATACACTATTGTTTTTGCACCAGGTATTTTATTGAGCTGTTGCGGAAGATCATTAATATATAACAGAAATAATGCAGGTCCAAGAATGGAACCTTGCGGAACTCCTATGGTTATAGCCTTGGGAGTAGAAATGTGTTTCAATCCATTGACATTAATAGAAATACACTGAAATCTGTAACTTAAATAAGATTGTAACCACTTTAAGGGTATACCTCTGATTCCATACAATTCTAATTCCTTAAGGAGTAAACTATGATTAACCAAATCGAATGCTTTAGAAAAATCTAAAAACAAGGCAGCAACTTCTTTACTACTATCCAAAGCACTCAAGATGGTATTTATTGTTTCAAATATTGCCAAAACTGTTGCCTTGTTTTTACAAAAACCATGCTGTGAAAAGGATAATAATTTGCGGGATTCAAGGAATGAAATTAAACGTCTGTAGTAAACCTTTTCAAATATCTTAGCTAATTGATTCTGCATAGCTATGGGCCTATATGAATTGATATCGTGTATACTTCCTTTATTTTTATATAAAGGTACAACTTTCGAAGTCTTAAGCGAGGAAGGAAAAATACCACTTTTGAGGGAATAGTTCACTAAGAATAAAAGAGGAGTCGCAATTAAATGATAACATTGAGTTAAAATAAAATTAGGTACTTCATCAACACCTGAACTCTTTTTCGAACCTAGATTAAATACTATCAGCTTGAGTTCATTTTCTAGGCAAGGAGAAAGGTAGAGTGACTTTGAACAGTTTGAAATATCAGGGAAATTAGCGTTAATCAACGCTGAATACAAGGTTCATTAGTAAAATGATTACTGAAAGTGGTTACGAGGGATGAATAGTCTGAAATAATTTTACCAGATTCATCCTTAATTCTAAACAGAGATGATGATTTGTCATTATTTTTAGATTCATTAATAATCTTCCAAATTTCACAGAATTTGTTAGAGCAGTTCAACAGTCTATCATTATTGTACGTCCGTTTAGCCGTATGGAGAATTGATCGATATGATTTTTTAAGCATTTTATATTCAGCCTCCAGATCCTTATTCATGTGGGTTTTACACTGAACAAATAACTCTTTAATATGGGCAGAAAGTGCATGAATCTCATCTGTAATCCACTGCTTTTTAGAGTTCCTATTAGAAATCTTTTCAACAACCACAGGAAAGGCAGCATTAAAATAAAAAAGAAATTTGTTGTAGAAAGCAGAGAACTTACTGTCAAAATTAGTGTCAACATATACATCAGACCAGGTCTCAGTTTTTAACATATTAAGAAAAAGCTTAACATTTAGATTAGAAAAACATTGAGTTTTGCAATGCATTGATTGAGTTCTATTTTTTATAGTAAAATAAGTCATGGTAATGAATAATTAACTTATTTTCATTGAAAATGTGTTATTACTTTAGCAAAATAGAGTTTGTGCACAGTTAGGGTAAAAATTGCAGTCATAATCTACTTTTTGACTATTGCTTGCTGTTGTGTATTGCCTTGCAATGACAAACCGAAATTGTTGGTTTAACATTGGCTGTATTTGCTTCTTATGATACACAATACCGATGCCAGGGATATGCGACTGCACTCCCGGATGGTCACGTTACAACTGCATGCTCACTGAGAATCAAAAACATGGCAGAGTGGCAAAAGACAAAAGAATATCGTGCAGCGCAACATAAACAAACAAAACATGAAATGCGGCCCTATACATAATAATTAAAATACAATAAATGAATACATAACAACTCCTCCTCCTTTTAGCTTGAAGAGCCACACAATTTTGTAAATTAACATTAATTCATAATATAGCCAAAACTAAATACATATCATATGTTGCCTAATAAGCACTGTTCACAAAAAATTAACCAAACTCTTAGGTCCGAGCAGTATGGCACTTATAGTCCTTCAGGTATCCTGGAACCCTCTTTATTCTCACTGATGCTCTTGTAGCCTGCTGCGGTGATGGTAAAGTTTCATCACTCTGGGCTGACATGGCGGCAGCAGATGATGGTTCACCATTATCTGGAGTACCAATGCTGGTAACACCTCTAGCAGGATTTGTCTGCAATTCATTTGGAGGGATCTGCTCTCTTACTGGGACTTCAGGCATTGAGGGACTAACACTTTTTACAAAATTATCAAAAATAAAAGGATAAAAAACATTATTTGAATATGACACTATCTCCAGAATCTTTAAAACTATCTGATGAGGAGGGGAGCACTGCTGATGTGTTATGATGTATCAACTGGTTTACATGGCACCTTTCAGTTCTCCCATCTTCACATGCAACTTCAAAATTGCAGGGACCATTGGCTGCTTTTATGTATCCCGGCAACCATAGCTTTCCACCTGCATAGCTATGGAAATATACAGAATCTCCTTCTGCAAAAAATCTAAATTTATTTATTGGCATATTAACAGCATTTACAACTTTCTCCTCCCTCTCAGAAGATTTTGGCCATGCCGCTGGATGTAGTTTATCCAGCATTGTTTGTATACGCCAGCCCATCAACATCTTTGCCGGACTTCTACCAGTGGAAGTGCTAGGAGTGGTTCTCAATGTAAGCAAGACATTTGCCAACTGCTGCTTCCATTCTGCTGGTGGTAGCTTTTTTAGACAGCTTTTTAAGGTCTGCACCACCCTTTCTGCTTGGCCATTTGATGCAGGGTGATGAGGTGCAGCTTTAAAATGGGTAATGCAATTATTTCTGACAAAACTAAGAAATTCATCTGACCTGAAGGCTGATCCATTGTCAGTTACCAGCTGGTCAGGAATGCCATGGGTGGCAAACCATCCTCTAAGGCAATTGATGGTTGTTAAGGAGCTCATGGACCCTTTTATCTCCTCGACTTCTATCCATTTTGAGTATGCATCCACCAGCACTAGAAATGTATGGCCATGGGTTGATCCTGCAAAATCAAGGTGAAGGTATGACCATGGCTTTTCTGGAACACTCCAAGGGATGACAGGTACCCTCCTTGGATCTGGCCGTGTCTCACAGCACCTAAGACAAGACAATACCAACTCTTCAATGTCCTTATCAAGGCCAGGCCACCAGACATAACTCCGTGCCAATGCCTTAGTGCGGATGACTCCCTGATGCACCTTATGTAGAAGCTGCATCACATTCCCTCTCAGCTTCTCTAGGATTACAACCCTGCTACCCTGGAGGACGCATCCCTTATGCACCATGAAAGTGCCTGCCGGCTCTCTGAAGAAAAGCTTTTCCTCTTTGGATCTGGAGGCAGCACTCCATCCTCAAAGTAGCCCCTCTCGCACCTCTGCCAACAGTTTGTCCTCACTGGTGGCTTCTGCTACAGCCCCAGCTGTCAATGGTGAGTCCAAAAGAGCTTCTTCTAGGAGCATCACACCTGCTGGCTCAGGGAAAATTGTCTCAGCATCCACCTCCTTGCTGTCTAATGGAAGGCGACTGAAAAAATCTGCATTTGCATGCTGCTTCCCTGGGCGGTATGACAATTTAAAATCATAATTAGATAGAATTAAGGACCAGCGAAGCATCCATGGAGACAAGTCATCTGATATGGGCTTTCCTGTCTTAAAAATTCCTAACAGGGGCTTGTGGTCTGTTATAATCTCAAAAGTGTGCCCCAACAAATACATACGAAATTTCATGGTCCCAGATATAATAGCCAGTGCCTCTTTGTGGAGCTGTAGTCACCACAGATTTTAATGGTTTTGTCACGCTTGACTACATTAACAGTAGGGGTGGCCCACTCTGAAAAATCAACCCTCTCTAGGATGCCCTCCTTGACCATCCTATCTATTTCCTCACTCACTTTCTCAATCATTGTGAGTCGAACCGGCCTAGCTCGGCGAAAAACAGGATTCGCGTCATCTCGCAATTGAACTCGCATGGGGGGACCCGTGCATTTTCCTAAGGCAGATTCGGAAACATTCCTAAAGTCTGAAATTTGGGGTGGTAATTTGGACTGCTCTACGAAGTGCACTCCCTGAAATTTGACACCCAAATGCTCAAACCAATTACGGCCCATCAGGCTTGGACCATCTCCTGCCATCACCACCAAAGGGAGTTTTGCCTGATGCGGAGGCAAGCACACACTGACCAAAATTTCACCTCTAACAGGCAATTCTTCTTTTGACCAGGTATTTAGCATTACAGTTGGCTTAGAGAGGGGTATGTGCCTGAACATGGATTTGTAAGTTTCTCCCCCAATTAAAGAAAATCCTGCACCGGAATCCACCTCCATCGGCATGGATTTTCCCTCAGCCCACACAGTCACATTCATCGGCTGCAGTGCAGGAGCCGATGGTATGTGGAAGAGTAATGAATGCAACCTTTCACTACCGTCCCCCTCATTTTCATTCGGTGCCGAGCCTGCTAGGCCTAAATTATGCGTGGCTGACCTACGCTGCCCGCGAAAACAGTTTCCTTGATGTGGCCTCGAATTCTGGAGCGATCCACCGCCTCCCAGCCGTCCGCTCACCTTAGCACTGGGTTGCCTTTTTTTCTTGAAACAGGCCCTGTCGATATGGCCCACCTTTCTACAGCACCTGCAGATTGTCCTTTTATAGACGCACGAGGCCGCATTATGCGGTCCTTCACAGCGATAACATGGTCCCTCAACCGGCGGCTGGGATGGGGGTCCTCTATACCTGTCCTCTCCTTTAGAGAATGTTTGCTGCATACCGGTGCGATGGACAGCGGCGGGAGCCAATGGACCCTGGAGTCGGCTCACGTGGTCCCTCGCTGCTTCCGCAGCAAGCGCTCTGTTAATCGCCTTACTTAGGTCAAGGGAATCGGCGGAGAAAAGAGCCTCCTTTAGACGTAGGTCCCGAAGGCCTAGTAGAACTTGGCCCAAGAGCGACTCCTCCAGGTTCGAAAAATCGCAAGTCTCTGCCATGAGTTGCAGATCCGCCATGAAGTCTTTAAAGGACTCGCCCGGTTGCTGCACCCGCTTATGAAACTCCTGGCGTTTCACTCACTTGCACGGCATCGGATTTATGTGAGAGTCCAGAATCTGTACGGCCTCAGCGAATGTTAAAGTGTCTTCATCAACCCTGTCTCAGGCTTTTGCAGCAATCCAGATTGCATCCTTCATATTAAAATCTTTTTGAAATGTTTTAATTCCAACACCCTTGTGTTGTGAGCATTCTATGCATGAATTCATTATTATAGATTGACTTGAATGACCTCAGTATCCCTTGATCCATTGGCTGGATCAAGGACACACAGTTAGGTGGCAGATATATGGCAAACACATTATCTTTGATAAGAAACTGTGCATCAGGATGTGCCGCACAATTATCAATAATTAACATTATCTTGCTGTCACTGGGAAGCCCTGCGGACATATAATGTGCTTCAGTCTCTGGTGCAAAATAATTTTCAAACCAATCAAGGAAGATTAGTTTGGTAATCCATGCTCATTTGTTTGCCTTGTAAATAACTGGAAAGACACTTACTCCTTTGAAAGCTCTTGGATTTTTGCTTTTACCAATAACAAGCAGTTTCATTTTATGTGACCCCGCAGCATTTGCACAACCTAAAACTGTTATCCTTTCTTTTGAGTCTTTAAACCCACTGGGTGCTGATTCCTCGGGGGCAACAACAGTTTTTCTAGGAATATACCTCCAATATAAAGAAGTCTCGTCAGCATTATACACCTGCTCTGCAGTAAACTTGTTATCATCAATTAATTTTGCAAACTCGCCCCAAATATGCCTCTGCAGCATCTTAATCAGCTGATGCTTCTTCACCACACACTGCCAAGATATGAAGACCATTACATTTCTTAAATTTTGCATACCAGCCTGATGTATACTTACAGATTGTTGTTATGCCTAACTGCTCATGAAAAAGTTTTGCCTGGGCCATGATAATAGAACAACTGAGAGGGTATTTTTCACTTCGGCGCTGTCGGATCCATTCCATTAACACTTTGTCTATTTCTACATTCTTTATCTGGTGTAATGTCTTCCTGAATTCCATTAACTTGGGTAAATCACTATCACCATAAACTTTTAAGTTTTTCTTTTTGTTTCATCAAATCATAGACGGTAGATGAACCAATTCCATACTCATCACACAAAAACTTGACCGATGCACCTTTGTCCAGACTTTTTAGTAACTCCACCTTATCTTTAATGTTTAGAGACGTGCGCTTCCTTTTGGTAGTCTTACCACCCAGAGGTTTCTCTGCAGGCATTCTTGACATAATGACTATGGGTATAAGTGAAGAGTTCAAAACTAGTACGAATTTTTAAAAAGTATTTTTAATAAATAACTTTTATATTAATATTTTTAGGACTTTTAAAGCAGACAAGATTCTAATGTTAATATTTCTTTTTTTCTGATCATTTTATGATTTTCCATTAGATTTCATTTAGGTTTTAATATAAAATATCCTCTATAGACATTTTTTCTGATCATTTTATGATTTTCCATTAGATTTCATTTAGGTTTTAATATAAAATATCCTCTATAGACATTTTTTCTTTTTCTACATATTTTATGGTTATACTACAGTCTATTTTTCTATCTAGTCAAGGGGGTTTCTTCGCTATCCCAAAGTGAGGATAGCCAACCTGCTGTTTCAGATTTTAGGTTTGTAGGACATGGAGGCATAAAGGTTGGCCAAATCTGTCACAAAGGGATATTCCCTGCTTCCAGAATACGTTGCGTCCACTTATGGCATATTAATCCCTATTAAAAAATATGTTTATCCAAACACAAGTATATCCTCACCTCCTGGGCAACCCAGAACCTCCTTAAGTGTCCGTGTGTATGAGAAAGGGAGAGAGACAGTTCATATTAAATGGGAAGCGATTGCAAATTCTCAGACTCGCAACTTCACAGACAACAAATTTTCTTTCAGTTATCTATAAAATAGCGTATAATAAAATTTACATTTGGTGCCCACTTACAAAGTTGTGCCATGGGCACGTGCCCCGGTTGCCCTGCCCTCACTACGGCTCTGTATATATATGTATACATGACTAAGTTAATATCATCATCATCATGGGTAGTCTGTCCGTAGACAGGTCCGTGATTATTCTTGGTTAAACCTGGTTCTCCATATACTCCTATTTTCCGCTGTCCTCTTCATATCTTGATAACTCTCTTTCCCTTTCAAATCGTCTATCAGCTCAAATCTTTTCCTACCTCTTTCCCTTTTCCCTTCTAGTTTTCCTTCTAACACATCTTTAATCATACTCTCTATCCTCAGGTAATGTCCAACCCAGTTAGCCTTCCTCTTTCTGATAGTCTGTATAATCATTCGCTTCTCTCCTATTCTTTGTAGCACTTCATCGTTTTTCATCCTATCTGTCCATTTTATCTTCAACATTCTCCTCCAAGTCCACATTTCAAAGCTTTCCAAGTATTTGATGTCATTTTTCCTTAGCGTCCATGTTTCTGCCCCATACAATGCTATACTCCATACGTAGCATTTTATCAACTTCTTGCAGATATCTTCCCTTATATTCCCTGTAAGTAGTTGTTTCTTTCTCCTGAAAGCCACTTTTGCTTTTCCTATTCTAGTTCTGATCTCATCGGTACATTTTGCTTCTCGTGTTATAATGCTTCCAAGGTATTTATATTCTGAAACTTGTTCTAAAGGCTTTCCCCCAATACTTGTTCAGATTCTCTTCTTTACTTGATATTCAAATGACCTTGGATTTTTCTGTATTTATTTCCATACTGTATTTTCTACCTGTTATCGCTAGTCTATTTATCATTTTTTTGTAGCTCCTCTTCCTTTCTTGCTAGAAGTACTTGATCATCTGCATATTTTACTGTTCTTATAATCCTTCCTTCAATTTTGAAATCTCCTGTGCCTTCTAAAGCTTCTTGCATTAGACTTTCTCCATATTTATTGAATAGGGTAGGCGATAGGCAGTAGCCATGTCTTACTCCTCTACTGATATTTATTCCGCAGGTGTCCACATTCTCAAACCTGATCTTTACAACTTGATTCACATATAGATTTCTAATCAGTCTCCTGTCTTTCCAGTCTACACCTATATCCTTTAATATCTTCATCAACTTTACCCAATTTACTCTATCAAAGGCCTTCTGCCAGTCTACGAAACATGCGCAGATATCTTGACTGCCCTTTCTGATATGATTCTAACTACTCCTACAGCACCTCTAGTTCCTCATCCTTTTCTGAAACCGAATTGATCTTCCCCTATTATTTCATCTGCCTTTTTCTCCAGCCTTTTATTAAGAATCCTCGTGATGATCTTCGATGTGTGTGACAGAAGGCTTATAGTTCTGTAATCTTTACACTGCATTGCCTTTGGCTTCTTCTTTAGAGGGATCATTGTTACTTCTAGGAAATCCTGAGGCCACTCTCCCATGTCGTAAATCTTATTAATTAATTTCGTGATCGCTTTTAGTCCTTCTGATCCTATGACTTTAAGTATCTCAGCCGGTATTTCATTGCTGCCCGTGGCTTTCCCCTTCTTTAGTTTCACTATCACTTTTTCTACTTCGCTCTCCATAATACTTGGTCCTAAGTTGTCTTCTTCAATGTTTTCCTCATCTTCCAGTTCTATTTTTGTCGCTCCTGCCTGTTTGCTGTATAATTCCTTAATGTATTCCTCCCATACCTGTGCTACATCCTTTGTTTCTGAGACTATCTTCCCATCCGTATTCATAATTTCCATACCATGAATTCCATTAGATTTCTTATCTTCTAACTCGAGTGCTCTAGCGTACATCATATCGTACCATCCTAACTTCTCCATTTGTACTATTTCATCACATTGTCCTTTTATCCAATTTTCTCTAGCTTCATCTGTTACCCTTCTCAACTCATTGTTTATACCCCTATAGTTGGCTCTACCTTCTTCAGTATTAACGTTTTTCCATTTTCGTCTCTCATTCATTTTCTCCAGCATTTCCTTCGTGATCCATGGTTTTCTGATTTTCTTCACTTGTTTTCCAATCTTTTTATCTAAGGTATCCTTGATACTGGTTTTAATTTATTACCATTCTATATCCACAGTCTTTGGTTTATTTTCCAAATTTCTTAGGCAATCTTCCAACTTCATGCTGACTACATTCTGCCTTTCTTTCAGTTTTTCTAGGTTCCAAGTCTGTCTTTCTATTTTCGTTTTTCTTATTTGTTTGAGCTTTGTAGTTATGTCAACTATTAGAAGGCTGTGGTCTGAATCAATGTCTGCTCCTGGTAATGACTTGTCGGTCTTTATGCTGTTCCTGAATCTTTGTTTTACTAGGATGTAATCTATTTGGCATCTCAATCTATCTCCTGGGCTTTTCCATGTTTTCCTTTGTTTATGGTTTTTGAACCATGTATTAGTCACTACAAGGTCATTATTGATGCAGATTTCTACAAGTTTCTCCCTTCCTCGATTTCTCTTCCCAAGTCCGTATTGCCCGACAACATTTTCTTCCTGTCCTTTTCCAACTATGCTGTTCCAATCTCCCGTTATTATGCAGTTTACCTTTCCTCTTCCATCTTCTTCGTAAATTTCATTAATTTGCTCATAAATCTCATCGATTTCTTCATCTTCATGAGCTGACGTTGGCATACATACCTGGATTATCAGCATGTCCACTGGGACTGCTTTTAGCTTGATTGCCATCAGTCTATCGTTCGTTGCTATTATCTTTGTCACGCTTTTCTTCGCAATATAATAATAATATAAAAGTTATTAAAAACACAGATTGTGAGTAAAAATGCCGAGAATATAAGCTTTTTAAATATTTCACTTATTGGTTTCTGGTTTTCGGAACTTCCGGATACTGGGTAGCCGGATAAATGGTTCCACACTGTATTACTATTATAGCATATATATAATATTACTCCGTAAGAAGACCCGAGTTCAACTTCAGGATATAATTTCCGTTTGCCGTAAAGAGAGACCATCGATTTCGGACTGGGAGTAAATTATACATTTATTTATACTATTCGGTAACTATGAATTTGGAAGGAATTCGCTGAACCGATTTCAACGAAATTTTGTATGAAGGAGAGGTACCTACAACACAAAAAAAACAAAATCAAGATTTTTAGTATATATATATATATATATATATATATATATATATATACACAGGGCTGCCACAATACAAGTAATAAAAATTCTTTTTTACACGTATTTGTGTTTAACTGTCCGCATCAATTTTAACCAAAATTAAAAATATATGTAATGTACACATATAAACAAAATCATAATAGCATATTTGGAGCGGATCAGCCAAACACGAAAGAAAGAAAAGGTATGGGATAAAAATTAATCCAAAATTATTATTTTGCTTAATTACATTGCGCGCCAAATTCCCGTCCACCAATTCTTCCTTTGGCCGGATTTTACTGAAAGCAATTCAGTGATAGTAATAAAAGAATCACTTTATCATTACTGATTATTTTCAACTATCGACAATATTTAAAATAATTTTATGTATTATTACAGTTTATTTTAGGACTATATCTTGAAAATAAATACACTACATATATAAAAGTTGTTGTGACGTTCATATCCTGTTGTTTGGCCTTCTTTCCGTTAGTGTGGCTGGCAATATGAGTAAGGTGTGTCTTAGGTTGATTTGTTTGTAGATATGCCATTAAACGTTTATTTGTTTAGTAATACATATTTATCTCTCTTTTATCATTTTTTTCAGACGCCGAAAGAACCTATATCTTCCGTGCAGGTTTTCGGTAGGAAGGTTTGTATCTAATTTTCTGTAAATAGGTGAACCACGTGGCGTGCCGTATTATGTTGATGTAACTGGAATGTTTTTTGTACGTCATTTAATTGTGTGAGTTTTTATCTCTTAATTAATTTTGAACGTATTCCAGAAAACTGCTACGGCAGTTGCCTACTGTAAACGAGGTAACGGTGTGTTAAAGGTAAATGGACGACCTTTGGATATGATCGAACCCCGTGTCCTCCAGGATAAACTACAGGAGCCTATACTTCTCCTCGGAAAAGTTAGTAAAAAATTGTTTAATTAATTTTTTCACATAATGATGATATACATTATCCCGAAGATGAACATGCCTTGATATATGAAGTTTTCTGATTTATAGATCATAATATTATTTGAATAGATGTTGGGACTGGTAGTAATTTCATTTCCTTTCAGGAACGATTCGCGGGAGTTGACATTAGAGTAAGAGTGAATGGTGGTGGTCATGTAGCTCAGATCTACGCTATTAGGCAAGCCATCTCGAAAGCTCTTGTTTCTTATTATCAAAAATGTGAGTAAATTTTAGTAAAATTAATTTGCGAATGTTGGTATTAATCTTGCTTAACAAAATCATAAATTTTACTTGTTACAGATGTTGATGAAGCATCTAAGAAGGAGATTAAAGACATCCTAATTCAGTATGATAGAACTTTGCTAGTAGCAGATCCAAGGCGTTGCGAGCCCAAAAAGTTTGGTGGACCAGGTGCCAGAGCCCGATACCAGAAATCATACCGTTAAATGCAAATTCTGTGTACTGTTTGTCAATAAACAAAAAAAATCGAAATTTATATTACTTATATTCATTCTATTTCCCAGATTACCGTTGATTCCCAACGAAATTCTTAAGCAATAATTGCTTTGTCAATTTTTTGACTAAATTGGATTTTCGTGTGGCGATTGTTAGTCTTAGTTTTGCAATTACGTTCTCCCTATGTAAGAAAACATGGTTTGTGTGGACGGTTATCATGAAAAGATTTCCCCGTTTATCTTAAGTACAGTAGAATTCCGGTTAACCGGGAGTGCTAAACCAAGTTAAAATTTATATGGAACATGAAAAGGACACAATGCTTGGTTAACCTCTCCCAGTAGGTAAATTAATCAAAAGCAGTTTTACCAAAAGATACAAAGAAAGTAACTAATTACTACATCTGTAAACCGACTTACCTGCTATTATTCTTCCTAATGAAGCTAATTTTTTCATTTATTTTAGAATTGTTTATTAACCAAGGACTAGCTGAAATTCGCAAGGATATGGGCGAGTGCTTTTGCAACATTTTATCTTTCAATCTCGTCTTTTATAAGAGGACAAAGTGATCAGTGTAGGACAAAAACACATTGAATTTTTTGCTCATTCTATCCTAACTTGTGGTTTAATAGATAGCATGTTATTTATTTAAAAAAGTCAATACTTGATTTCGTTCATTCTTTAAGTTACCTTATTTGTTAATTACCAGCAGTAATAAATATTTGCAGTAATAAAGGAACTTTTTGCTTTGAATGTGGTTTGAAACTGTCAAGAGATGGGATCATTTTTACAAACTCCAACTTGACCACCCTTATTCAGGGCTTGTTTTTATTGAAATACAGTGATTTTTTGAGATTCCTAAAAAATAACTATCTCAAGATATAAAAACAAACATTTTTATGATTAAAGTTTGATTATACTCGAAAGTTTTTCATTAAAAAAATCCTAAATCTGGGAGTTGAAAGATCTCAGACTTTCCCGGTGAATAGATGTGAAGAAGTTTTCTCGGGCTTCCAGCCGGGTCATGATACTGTCGTATTCCGACGTTTTGACAACACACTCTGTTGCCATCTTCAGGGAGAACCTGAGGTGCTGAGGCCGGATTCTCCAGGGTTTATATATGTGTTGGCCCTCTCTCTCATTGGTCGATGGGTCAGTCCAATGGCGTGGTGTCGTTCCCCCAGCTGGTTAATGGTTGGATCCCATGCTTTACTGAGCATGAAGCCTCTGTCAAAGTTCATAGGGTTGAGCCGGATCGTGATGGCTTCTTCGACGTTCCGGTCCCAATACCTATTGGTTTTTGCGATCACTCTCGCGTCTGAGAGCCGACCACGATGACTCTCCAATAAACAATGTTCCGTGACTGCCGATTTCTCTGGTTGCCGCAGCCGCAATCTAATGCACCGCTCATGTTCTTTCATACGGGTCTCGATGGTTCTCCCATTTTCCCCAATGTACTGTTTCCTACACTCACAGGGAATGGAGTAAATGCCCGGGGTCCTCAGGCCTATGGTGGTCACTCCATGTTTGGACAAAATTCGTAAAATTCTCCCCGAGATGGTCGAGATGTATGGGAGACACGCCGTGGCCTTGGGCTTCTCCTTTTCTCGGACGTTGGTCTTGGCCAAAAATTCGGCCCTTTTCAGGGCTATATTGAAAAGGGCCGAATTTTCGGCCTGAGGACCCCGGGCATTTACTCCATTCCCTGCGAGTGTGGGAAACAGTACATTGGGGAAAAGGGGAGAACCATCGAGACCCGTATGAAAGAACATGAGCGGTGCATTAGATTGCGGCTGCGGCAACCAGAGAAATCGGCAGTCACGGAACATTGTTTATTGGAGAGTCATCGTGGTCGGCTCTCAGACGCGAGAGTGATCGCAAAAACCAATAGGTATTGGGACCGGAACGTCGAAGAAGCCATCACGATCCGGCTCAACCCTATGAACTTTGACAGAGGCTTCATGCTCAGTAAAGCATGGGATCCAACCATTAACCAGCTGGGGGAACGACACCACGCCATTGGACTGACCCATCGACCAATGAGAGAGAGGGCCAACACATATATAAACCCTGGAGAATCCGGCCTCAGCACCTCAGGTTCTCCCTGAAGATGGCAACAGAGTGTGTTGTCAAAACGTCGGAATACGACAGTATCATGACCCGGCTGGAAGCCCGAGAAAACTTCTTCACATCTATTCACCGGGAAAGTCTGAGATCTTTCAACTCCCAGATTTAGGATTTTTTTAATGAAAAACTTTCGAGTATAATCAAACTTTAATCATAAAAATGTTTGTTTTTATATCTTGAGATAGTTATTTTTTAGGAATCTCAAAAAATCACTGTATTTCAATAAAAACAAGCCCTGAATAAGGGTGGTCAAGTTGGAGTTTGTAAAAATGATCCATATACATATATAAACCCTGGAGAATCCGGCCTCAGCACCTCAGGTTCTCCCTGAAGATGGCAACAGAGTGTGTTGTCAAAACGTCGGACCCGGCTGGAAGCCCGAGAAAACTTCTTCACAAAACTGGGAGTTTACCACCACTATGCTGGGTATATGAACATGCTCTCTACTGCATGTTTTCCAAGACAAATTGGCATTTTTGAAAGATACTCTCAATGACATTGCTGCCATTAGTTCAGCTCTCAAGATGGTGGACGATACATATAGGCGTTCACCCTCGCTCCGTGTTTATTGCTATCTTTCCTTGGTGTTTTTATTGATAGTAGTGCAAATTTACGCGAGAAGTCACCGTGAATATTCTACTCCCATGCCTGATTGCTCGTATGGTCCAACAAGGCATTTCCTCTGCAGTTATAGAGCTTTTAGTTTTCCTTGCTCTGCAGCTTTGTGCCTATCCCAACATTACGAAGCCTACGGCGTCTCTGTGCCCGGTAAGAGAAGCAATCGACGCTGCCCTCCTGTGAGCCTTCGGATGGTTGTTTCTCATTCCCTTCACACTGCTTTGGTGGGTTATATGACTGTTATTATTATGTGGTGATATTGAGTTAAATCCGGGTCCTAATCAGGGCTTCCCCTTGTGTTTTTATTACCAAAATGTGAGAAGTATTAAAAACAAATTGTCAGCTTGTGACTTGTATGCAACGGTTTTGTCACAGTTGGATGTCTTAGCTTTTACGGAAACTTGGCTCAATTCTTCCGTTAAGGACAGTGAATTTGCATTTTCTAATACCCACAAAATTTATCGCCGAGATCGATCCTCTAGGGGTGGTGGCGTGCTTTTAGCAATTAAATCAGGTTACTCCTCAAAACGAAGAAATGACCTAGAAACTTCTTTTGAAATCTTGTGGACTGAAATTTCTTTCGCATGCAATCCATCTTGCTCATCTGCCCATAAAAAAGTGTTCGTTGGCTGTTTTTATCGGCCCCTGTCGAGTGATATCAAGGTTTTAGAAAACTGCCTCACTTCTATTATGCGAGTGCTACCGCTTGGTCCTGTAGTGTTACTCGGTGATTTTAATCTCTCCATACAGTGGGAGTCCTCTTTTAGAGGTGAAACTAAATCTCCCCATGACGAATTCTTTTACGAACATTTCATTACCGCTCTTGGGCTGTCCCAACATAATCTTTTTCCTACCAGAGATCTGACAACGCTGGACTATATCGTCTCCTCAGTTTCTCTGCTTTCTCTCACTCCTGGCCGAAATATTTTCGACGCTGACCATGAGTCCCTTGACGTGGACTTCCGCTTACCAGGCAACCTCTGGCGACCCAGGGGTCCCCCCACCCTGTCTCGACCGTTTCCCGCTTGGAAGAAAGTTTGCTGGGATGATGTCAATCGCCGTCTAGCTGCACTTTACTGGGGCATATTGGATTCCTTATCTCCCAATGAAGCAGTGAGCTACCTGCAGGATATTATTGCTGGAGTGATTAAGGACTGTGTTCCTTATGTCAAGCCCAAATCTAAACGTTTCCCTCCTTGGTATAGTAGAGACACTCTTTTGACCTTAAAAAACAAAAACCGAGCTTGGGAACTTTGGAAAACTCACCGCAGTTTAGAATCACGGAACACTTTTGTTAACTTAAGGCGCCTTTGTAAGTCCCTATTAGAAAAAGACTATACTAACTACATTAACAAAATCTCCTCTAATATCTCCTCAAACCCCCGGCAGTTCTGGGCGTTCGTCAATGGGCGTCGTAATAATAGGGAAATACCAGATATAGTTTTTAATGGCCCTCGTCTAGCTGTGGGACTCAATAGACCGGAACTTTTTAACAATTTTTTTAACGAATGCTTTGTTCTCCCTCGTAACATCTCCAGTGAGTTTGAAGACCCACACTTGCATCATGTAGCTTCTAATTTTACATTATCTGATTTACAAACTTCTCCATGTGAAGTCTATGAATTCCTATGCAAAATTAATCCACATCGCTCTATAGGCCCTGATGGACTAAGTCCTGTATTTTTACGCAACTGTGCTTCTCTCTGTATTCCATTGAGTATAATTTTCAACAGATGCTACTCCTTAGGTCTCTTTCCCTCTCAATGGAAACGTGGGAATATTATTCCGATTCATAAATCAGGTTCCAAATCGGACGTTACAAATTACCGACCAATTTCTTTACTTCCTATTCTTTCTTCAATTTGTGAAAAAATTATTTTAAACCGCCTCTTTTATTTTACTTCTCCGCACTTATCCACCAAACAACATGGCTTTGTTCCGGGCCGCTCTTGCTTGTCAAATCTAGCTGTTTTCCAAAAGCACTCCGAGGAAGTCTTAGAAAATAATTCACAACTAGATACAATATTCCTTGATCTCTCTAAGGCTTTTGATTCTTTGAATCACAACCATCTACTTCATAAGCTTAGCCACCGCTTCAACTTGCATGGAAATTTCCTTCTGCTATTACGTAGTTTTTCAAATAACAGATATCAGCGAGTCATTCTTTCAGGCCATACTTCAAATTGGTCAATTGTTCCTTCAGGTGTTCCTCAGGGCAGTGTTCTTGCCCCCTTTTTGTTTAACCTTTTTATTGATGACTTATCATCTCAATTATGTCCCTCCCAAGCCGAAATACTTATGTATGCAGATGACTGCAAAATATTTAGGCAAATTCACTCTGCTGAAGACAGTTTAATACTTCAACAGGCACTCAACATCGTAACCAACTGGTGTTCTGATTCTTCTCTTCGATTAAACCCAAACAAATCCACCGTAATGACCGTAACTCTTCGCAAAAATCCTCTAGAATTTAACTACACAATTGACTCTATTTTATTACCCAGAACCATTCTTCAGAAGGACCTAGGGGTATTAATTGATAATAAGTTAAACTTCACAGCACACATAACTGCAACAAAACGCAAAGCTATGTCCCTACTAGGAATATTATACAGATTTACGGACATAAAGGATGCATCTTCCCTTAAATTATACTTTTCCACATTAGTCTTCCCAGTTGTGAATTATGCTTCCCCTATTTGGTCTATGGCTGCAGCCTCTAATCTTTCTTCTCTTGATTGCGTACTAAATTTCTTTGTTAGAATAGTTAAATATCGTATACCCTCTCTCTGGACTTCCTCTAAGGAATCCATCCTAATGGCCTTGTCCCTAGACCAATTTTCGGTATCTCGACAAAAATCTGACCTCTCCTTATGTTATAACATTTTAAACTCTAATATAGACAGTCCAGAACTCTTGGGCTCTTTCGGTTTACGAGTACCCTCTAGAACAACACCCTCTATGGATTTACTCCACATTCCAACCACAAGGTTATCTATTGTTAGGCGCTCTCTTTTTTTCAGTCTTCCTACCCTATTTAATCATCTACCTTCCCACATAGATCCGTTTATCCTTTCCTGTAAATCATTTATCAAAGGTTCTAGAGCTCATTTACCTCATTCTCACCTCTGATTTCTTTGTGCTCTATCCGCAGTGTTATTTTCCCTTTTCTCTTTCGTGTTGTATTCTTATTATTATTCTCTGTATTTTTCCTGTTTTTTATTCGCTTTTATTTATACTCATGATGTTATATATTTCACTCTAAAATGGCGAATGCTGTATGTGAAATTTTTAATTAAATAAATAAAGTATGTGGGAATATGCAATGTTTACTTTTTTTGGTGTATCACCATATGGAATTGGAATTATCCGATGTCAGATCTATGTAACAAGATGGCCATAAAGGCTTGGAAACAATGTGGTCCCAAAGAATAGGAAAAGTTCCCCATTCCTGTGTTGTGGCTCGTACCTCCATCTTGTTGAAACCAGTAAATTTCATCTTATGTTAGTTACATTTATTTTCATGGTAACACTAGCAAATCTACCGAGGCCACATTTAAGGCAGAGAGGAATGGGAGGATAATGCAGAGAAGGAAGTGGTGGGGAATCTCCATACTCTTGATCAACTAAAGGCAAGATGTCGTTGAGAACATTCCACAAGTGCAGTCTCTGTTGGAAAACATCTTTATGTAACCAGCATGGTGGTGGTCACTTTCAACATTTTATTCTAGATCTTTTACAACATTTTTGAGTGTCATCAAACTTTTGTCAAAAAAAATTCCAAGTTTCTATCTGATTTATATCTTGAGATATAACTATTTTTCAGGTTTCTTGAATAAAACAAGATGATCCAAACACCTTACGATGCCTACTTTCCAAAATTATTTTAAATGAAAAAATTAGTAACTCCATTTCTTTCATTAGAGAATACAAAAACAAACAAAAATTACCCTTCACGATAGATTTCAGATTTTCCATGTAAATCAAATGGGTAGGATAGTTCCTGGAATCGAACCCGGAACTTTCAATCTTTGCAACAAAAACTATCCTTGGAAGCTTGGCCCCAGTAGCAAGAGATTTTCACCAAGTGTCATGAAAATTGGTCTATTGACTCAAAAGTTAATAGGAGGGGACAGACAGACACAACGAAGAAACTATACGCCTATTTCCATCCTGGAAAATAGGCTAAAAATTACCCAGTGTATACATGTATGTAAATTTTCTAATCCATGTATAAGTTTATTTTATGCTACGAATTTATTGTGCATTTACAGAATCTCAATATGGACTAAAGTAATGATTTCCTTCATAGATATCATCTTCATTTGGGTGAATACAGCATTTGACATGTTTTGCATAAATAAGTTTGTACAATTTTTACCAAATTTTTTCCTTTAAAAATGCAGATTATCTGTTCTTTGGTTATTCATGCCTACCTGTGGCACAATTAGCATGGATAATTGGGATTTTACTGTAATTGTGAGACAATGTTTGTTCTACTTAACCTCATTTTAATGGAAGTTATTGATTTTGGAGTGCTGTTTGCTTGGAAATGTAAGCAAAGAAGTGGTGATGTGAGATCTTGATGCACAGAGTTAAAGATTAAATTTCTGTAGATTCTAGTATAGCATAACTGGAATTCATTGAAATTTGTTTGCACTGATTATGATATCATTATACAATTTAGAGTAAGCCTTTTGTTCACTTTTAGCAATTGCAGTTTTTATAGATATATAAATAAAGAAGTTAATGGCAGCAGTTATTGGTTTTTGGGAGTAATTCTCATAGAAGGGTTGATTGCCAACAAAAGAGATTTCTGAAATACAAAAGGATTTCTTTTTAATGTCCTAAGGTGTCCAATTAAGCTGGAAATTTTAATACATGATGCTGCTAATGATTATGAACTAATCAACAAATATTTTTTTCAGATCACTCTCCCTTGCTGTCATTACTTTTACCCACAACTAATTGAATTAATGCCTTATTACTTTGTAACTTCTGTTAACGAATTCCAATTATCTCATTACCAATATTGTGTTCTGCCCTTCACTTCCCATACCTCCCCTGCTCCTTGAACTTAACATAACATGAGAAATCCCCCTCCTGCTCATTAGCCATTTAACCTTCCCCTATCCCTCCTCACTCCATCCTCTTTGATATACTGTATTGGCCTGATTATAAGCCACTTTTTTTTTCGCAATATCCAAGCTGACAGCTCCAACCTTAGTTAAAGGCATTGTACGGTAAAACGTTTTATGCAGTGTACTAGGGTTACAAGAATCATTCTAAAAACTTTATAACTCAGTCTGACTAATAGGATCTGAGAAAAATTATTGAAAATTTAACTAATGATGTATGAAATGATCCCTCAACCTGTACTGTGCTGCTAACAAGCTGGAGAATGGCATTGCTAGTGAATTGGACTATAGAGAACTAATACAGATTTTGCATCAAGTAAAGCTCACAAGATTTGCTCATAACATTAACATAGAATGTCGACTATGTAGGATCAAACTTTCAAGTACAGATTTTTATACTTAACTAGTTTTATAAGTTATTACTTAATAAATATTCTTTTGGAAATAGTCATTCATTTTCCTGCTGTGGCCTTTGGCTACTTCTGTTTTCACACTTTTTAAACCAATTTTTTTGTAAAAAAAACAGTCAAAGATATGCTCAAAATTGTTTTCTAATGCAAGAAATAGTTGGTAGGGGACTGGACTCTGAAACTTCTCAACTAGGTTTGACTACAGCATTCAACGGAGGGGCCAGCATTCCAGCTTGGGCCCCACAAACTCTTAAGGCTGGACCTGAATATGACATTCCTAGGAAAAATTTTAAGGCAAGTATTGGATGATGCTGGTGATTTTTGCATCAAATCAGTCTTGTACAACACTTTGGTGGGTTTGGGAGAAAATATCCGTGGAATCTATAATCAAAGGTTTCAAGAAGTGATGTCTTTCTAATATCTAGAATGGAAGGAGCTGAAGATGATTTATTATGGGAGAAAGATGAAATTGACAACAATAACAGTGAAATTTACAGTTAAAGAAATTTTTAAAAAATCTTTAAAACAAACTGCTAAACCATATGAATCAAATTAAGAGTTTGTTTTAAAGAATTTTTTTTTCTTTAACTGTAAATTTCAATTATTCATCATAGTCTCCTTTCTCTCATATAACAATAACAGTGCTGAAGAGGGTATTGAGAATGAAAGTGATGAAGTCTGTTGTGGAAGTGATTAATTTTGTAATTCTCTATGCGACTATTAACTGTGGCTATCTGTAATTCTGTCTGATTCACTATGCAATATTATCAATAAAATTTTTTACAAATTTAAGGAATCCTTAAATTGAATATAAATATTGTCAAATATTCTACGAGTTAAATATTTTTTTGCATAAAAAGTATTTCCCTTTTGGATGCATTGAATTTTGAAGGTGCGGCTTATATTCAGGTCAATACGATATATACAACCTTTAACAAGTGCAAAGAAAAAATGTTACACTTATTGCTGTGCTATTCAAATGGAGGAAATTAAATGAGAGAAAATTTTTTTGATATATGTTGTTGGAATGAACGCGGCATCCTAGAATACAACACAGGTAACCCTGAATAAACAGTGAAAGTTTGGTGGAAAAACTAAGGTCATCTGCTTTTTGAATCCAAATATTGATGAAAATTTTTCCCTGCCTCAATTTGGTAACATTTCTCTCAGAATTTCCCTCTTATTGTCCCAACTGCTGTGATACCAATGATCAACAATTCCTTAAAAAGTGGAATGCTAGTGAAAAAATTGTCCACAGTAACATTCCTTCTAGAATTTTTAATTGCTTTTGTTAGATTCACAACTGTGTTAGCTCCGACATTTTTCTGAGGGCTCACCTGGTTGTTTTTGAGATTTCTAAGTATTTCTCACCCTTGTTTTCAACTTTCAATTTCCCAGAAAACCATATTTGTAATCTGATTGAAAAGACACAAAAGTAGAATGAAGTAGTAGATAAATAAGAGGGCAGGTGAAAAACACCCATCATATGGAAATATGTAATGAGTCATTTTTTCAATATATACACATGCTATAGAAAGTTATAACTCTGAAATAAAGGCAAAATAGTGAGAAGGAGTTCCTTAAAGCATTCCTAAAGAATTATATCTGTAGTTAAAAAACTATAAATTAGAGCAATTTTTCATAGCACTCGGGTGTAAAATACCCCACCTATGCATCCAAGGATTAAAGTAGTCACTTATGTTTTTCTGTTTCAATTTTTGGGGATTCCCTAGCACGATGTGTTGCATAACTTCACAAAATTTTTCACATGTAGTCACTGGCATATCGGGTGTCTCTGACATGTATCGCTGAAGTATGTCCAAAGCCATAGATACATCTTCCTTAGACGGAAGTGGCTTAATCGATTCTTCATTATCACTTTCTCTCTCATCGCTTATGATGTCATCATTTGCAATGACTTCTGATTCACCGGCTGTAGGATCATAAATTTTTGAAGTTATCAATATTTTTTCTGCTACGGTCAAAGATTTATATGAACTGCATACCAGAGGCATTTTAGGGTAGTTCAAAGTTATTTTATAACAAACGATATTGCTTCACACTCACTTTTGCCACGGTTAAGCACATGGAATGAACCTTCTCTAACCAAAACACAGAGAAAACTGACTGGAGAGTTGTTCTGTCCCTCGCTAGGATGGAGAATGCAATTAAGACAACAGTCCACTTCCCCTGCCATATCCGAGTCCCGATTTTCTTTCGTACATCCTTTCCCTTGAGTGTAACAAGGCGAATGCATGCTGTGAGGGTTTGGAGGTAAATTATTTCTGAGAAATTTTCTATAGTTCTCCTATTTCCCCATTCCTATTGTGCTTGAAACAAAAAATATCTTCAGTAAGAGGGTAAGAATCACCACCCATTCATCGTCCAACCGATGCCCTAGGAAAGAGAAACTCGCCGTGAGTGGTTAAAACATGGAGGGGAATAATAGAGGCGGTAAGGGGCAATGGTTGTATTTTCAAACACACAATCTTCATGACCATTAGTTTTTCCTAAATTTAATTTCGAATTATTCAGGGACAAACATATTGATACACTGAGCACGGGACTAATTTTCTTTTCGAATTACAAATTATCAAGGTTTTAGAATTATCCAGGTGCTTTTATATGTAAATTTGCCTTCTGGACCTTAAATTTAAAAGAAAATTCGAATTATACCAAAATTTTGAATTAAAAGTCCTGGGAGTCTCCCTTCCAATGGGCAAAAATGATGAAAGCATCATCAACGTAACATAACCAGCATGATTGTCTCAATTGGTAGTAGGACAAGGCATCTTCCTCAAAGCACTTCATGAATAAGTTTGCTAACACAGAGAGAGAGAGAGGGCTCATAAAAGTTCCCATTCCAAAGGAAATAATTGCTTTTCAAGCAAAATTCCGCGAGTTTGGGAAAATCTTGTGGGAACACAAAGTTGGTTAATTTTCTTAGTACTATGTCAACAGACTCCTTGATGGGCACTTTGGTAAATAACAATACGACGTCAAAGCTGACAAGGATGCAGCGGCATAGCTAGGTTCTCCTTTGCCAGGGAGCAAGTCACAAAGATGCGCCCCCCTCCCTTTTATCCCTGTACAATTTTCCAGACAAATGTAACATGGGGAATGTGATGGAAACCCAAGCACACTATACTAGCATTTTAATTCGGCATATATTATAATATTATTATTTTTTATAAACAGAAATGTTAATTTTTGGTCAATGAGTTTGTGCCCTTTCAGCCCTTGCTTTCCCACTGCAAGGATGTCCCTTTCTGTCACCATCAATTGTTTCTGCTTATCAATAAATTCTGCTGAGTTTTTGATGTAGGAGTCCATTTGACCTACATCCAGACAGATGTTGGTCAAGATGACATACCAATTCATTATTGGTGGATCCAATGGAACTAACAATCGGCTGGAGAGGAAAACCTTCTTTATGGATTTTTGGTAGGCCATAAAGATGTGGGGGTCTGGAAGCAAAGGACAATGGTCTACTTTGTTCTTCTTTTGGTATGGAGGAGTTCTTAATAAGACTCCTTATTTGACACTCTATTGTTGGTGTTGGATCCCTCTTGATTATTGAGTATGTAGAGTCATCCAGCAATCTTGAAAAATTTTCCTCGTAGAGTGGCAATTAAGAAGTCTCCATACCAAAAAAGGGGGCAGAAAAATAATTCGCCCTAGGGGCAGGAAATTTCCAAATCTGCCTCAGATAATGATTCATTGAACTCATTTATTTAAAATATTCTATTGTGTTGAATACATTTGTATTTTAAATGAGAAATTCATTAGATTGAATAAACCATGAATACAATTCACTAAATGGAGAAGATTATAATTTGTCAGCCTGTGCCATTAAATCCTATATCTAATTCCTACTTGATTTTCAACCCAATGAAATCATTTTCAAATGCTGACAATATTAATAAACAAATTTAAAATTGTATATATTATAATTACAAAGATTGTAAAAGAAAATATCTTAGTGATTCTTAACACATAGGATATGAAATTTATTATTATAAAGTTTCAGGAACCATTGATCTAGGTAAAGTTCTTAAAGTCAGTTTGTGATATAATAGAGTCAGAGAATTTAATGTTGAAAATAATATTTCTTTTTTGTTTTCTAACTGAAAAACATTGAGTTCCTGTCATTCATATTGTGAAAATGAATGATTTGCTTTAGTATTTTAAAGTAGTCATATTATCATTAATATTTTATCCTACTTAATTTAAATCACGCTCTTGTTACGGGTTGACAACAATAAAGATTCTGATAGTTATAACTGTATCTTATAAAAGTGGCGGCCTCTTCATTAGGAAAGATTCTGAAAAAATTAATAAAATTTGCCAATTTCGTACAATTTTATTGTTATGAATTTTATCCATGATATATTAATGACAAACTATAATGTGATTGTTTTATCTAAAATTAATTCAATAATTTCATTGCAATCAATGCCATTCAGTGTTACGCATTTTTACTAGCCAAAACTATTTACCGTAAAAACATTATTGGTACGAAATCAAATAACCTTTGTTGCCCTAAATATTTGCCAGTTTTCTTGCAAATGCACATAGCGTAATTTTTCCAGTATATATCTAAGAAATTTCAATACTACAAACATTTTTACGCGGAAGACTATGTTGTACTTCAGAAGCAAGCCACTCTACTGTGCTCTACTGCACCACTGCACACTATTTTAATTTAGGCGCTTTAGTGTGTGCGTTCAAGAAACGCTAAAGAAACTGTTTTCTACCAAGCGCTTCCAGCGGTTCTTAAACGCTAAATAAAAAAACGCTATAGTGCATGCCAAAGAAATTATCATTCCTTGGGCAAGATGCGTAAACAAAATCATCCGTCTTAAATGTTAATTTAATAACGACGTAAACTACCTTGATAGTTAGCCGTCAACTTACAGTGCCTAAAATCATTCGTGAGAGTGTCATGGGAATTGTTTAATGTTTACTGCTGTATTTAGTAGTGCTGAAATCATTAAAACTTGTCGTCCTAAATTGATTGTTACATCGTTATAAAAAAGCGTTTATTTTTGTCACATTTATTTGTCAATCTTTTGCTCAGCAGATATCAGTATTAACTGAATCATTTCCAGTCCACACATAAGGTATGTACTGTGTTGTAAGTAATTGTTCCTATGAATTTAAATATGTAAGGTTGTTTTTAGTTGCGCATCCGATACGTTTGAAATTATAATAGCGAGGTATTGGGTCCAGTTGCATAACTGTAACGTAATTTTGAGAGACAAATGCTTTTTGTAATTACGAATGAACAGGAATGCGTCAGAATTGTGTTTTCGGCCGTGTCTATCGCTCGTACGTTACTTGGACTTGTTAGGGTTATTTTGCTATTAGAAAGTAAATAGGTATTAAATGTGTAATTTATTTATTCTAAGGGTGAATGAAAGTGGATGTACTTAAATCTACAATGATGTATTATGATTCCAGATGTCCCTTACCATACAGCAAATTTTGCAGGATGCCAAACGTTTGTCCACTCGTTTGAAGGAGCATGATTCTACCGCAGATGCACTTCTTACCCAGGCACATTATGTTTACAAGCAGATTGATGCCATGAAACAGGTTTGGATTACGTAAACATTATAGTTTTTAATAATTACATTTGATAATATTTCTAACTCGTTAAGACTTGAGAATATTTTTAAGCGTATTGCATCTTGCTTTATGTGATGTATTATTTCCTCTTCTAAAGCACAACCGAAATGTGTATGCACATTAAGGTAGCGTTTCTACATTTACTCAATTAGTAACACGATGGTGCTTCATTTACAGAATAATGTAATGCATGTAGTCATACAATATTAAGTCTCTATAGTCATTATCAAACAAACATACATATTCATAAACTTTTAGTTAATTTGGATTAATATATTGCTGGACATTGATTTTAAGTTATAAATGCCTCTAATTAAAATTAATGTTAATTCACAGTAGGTACTAGTCAACTTAATGAAATTTCTTCCTGCCTAATGGCACTTCTTTTAAGTACATTTGGCACACTTCCATTGTATGAATTAAGTTTGTCATTTCAAATAAATCAAGTAAAAGGAGGATAAAGTAATTTCATGATCAAATGCATCGGTTACACTATTCCTTCATTATTATTAGTGTAGATTACTGTTTTACAATTAAGCTTAATTACTTGAAAGTGCCTGTGTTCTCTGTAAATCAGGGTGAAATGTTGCAGTTGATTCATGTGCAGTTTAGTTTATTATTTACTTGCTTCTAATTTCTCTTAGTATGAGGATGAGGTCAAGTGTATATCTGAAGCTGGTCGACAGCGCCCAGCAGCAGAGTTGGTGGCTGGCATACAACAGGAAAATTGGCGTTTGCTGGAGCTCAAGACAGAAAACAAAAAGCTGCGTGAAGCCTTAGAAGATCACCAAGGTGCTTTGGAAATGATAATGACCAAATATAGAGAACATGTAGCAGCCCTTCTGCCTAAAGAAAGGCCTGATCCAGTTGAATCGTTTAATTGTGATAAGTATACCAAGGTAAGGAGCTCAGGTCACGTAAGCATATAATTGAATAAATTGCCATTCTTCTCATTTATCCATTAAAATTTTAAAATATTTTAAACAATAATATTGACAAGTAATGCACAGTGTCTGAAATTGCCTTAAAGCTTTTCTGTAAGACTGTTGGCATTTTTATATATTTATTAGATGATGTTAATCAACTAATACATTTCTCTTACTCTAAACTTGAAATTTCTTAGGAGTATTGATACTATCACTAGAAATGACTAAGTTATTATAGTAAGTCAGAATGGTTATGTTTTATCATATACCTTACTCTGAAGATGTTGGAGTGTTTTACATTTTAAGATGTGTTTTAGGTTTCCCATTATGTTTGTATATCAAAATACCGTATTAGTCCAAATACAGTAGAAGATCGTTTATTCGGAATGTCCGGGACCTGGCCTCTTCCGGATAAACGATATTTCCGCTGTTTAGATAGCTTAACTACAAAAGAGCACAATCATCAAAAAAAGACGTTTAAGCACGTAATATGTATAATACGTAATATGGGACTAAAGTAGGGTAAGAAATAAACGAGTTTAAAAAGAGTATATGTTTTAGAAAATCTTTAATTTAATGCAAACTTTTCATGCGATTAATTTGAGAATGTATGTATTAAATATCGTCGTCAATTTTGCAGCAATGGAAGACGTAGTTGGGTATATCTGAAAACGGAAAAAAATAATATGTATGTTACAATGTAAGTTGACAAAAACATTCGTAATTACATAATTTGAAGTAGACATACATAACTGGTTAATATTATTTTACTATCATGCAAACAGATTTCACTTCGGATAGCATGCTGTGTGCGTACTCCCACACGATCTGGATGTAAGCCAATCTAATTCGCTTGTCAATATGCGATAAACACCCCAAAACAATTTTACAATGATCGGTCTACTCGTTCGTACATAAAATAATAACTATTTTATACTACATATATATAATAATCATTATTAAGAAAATTCTCAATTTTCAAAGCCCACTCATTTCCGTAAAAACCGCAAAAAAGAAGCATATAGAAATAAAAATTGAAATTTTATTTACCTGGAAATCCTTGTTGATCTGCAGATAGGGATGTAGAGAATCACTTAACAGTAGGATTTGTGGTAACAGCATCTGCAGAAACTGAAGGAGAGGATGATGAAACAGTTCTTTTAAAAAAATCTGTCAGTGTCATCTGCTTGCACTTGCTACGCCCTTTTCAAATTTTTCTTTCAGCCTGTACATCTGGAGTACCTCCTGCTTAGTTGTAAAGGACCTTTGCTCCATGAACTTGATAAGATTATCACAACATACAATAGCCTCAGACATAATCATTTTCTTCTCCTCATCAACTAACACATCACTGTCCTCGCTGTCTTCACTCTCATTTAACATGGGGCCAATAACAGCATCGATAATTTCAATGTCAGTAAAAGTTTGACAAATAGGAGCATTTTTATCACATTCAATCCATCCCTCAATTTCATTATCGGTTAGGTCTGGGATAGCATTAATTCCCCTCGTATATTGCACAAATTCTACAAAATCATCATTAAGTTCGGATGAATCAAATCCAAGAAAGTCGTCTGTGTCTCTGGAATCTTCATTAAATTTTGATTCTGGCAAAATATTATGCCAACACCGTTTTAAAACTGAGGGTGTTACTTTATTCCATGCACGTGAAATACACCACACCGCGTTCTTCAGTGTTACATCCTTTTTGAACCGTTCGTAGCTGAAAGACCCCTCAAAATTTTCAATTTTTCTCATTAATTCACTTCGATAATGGCATTTAAAATTTTTAATTATGCCTTGATCCATTGGTTGGATGAGAGACGTACAATTTGGAGGTAAATACGACACAAAAACATTCTCCTTGACAAGAGTTTCTACTGGAGGGTGTGCAGGGCAGTTGTCCAACAATAATAATATTTTTGCATTTTCAGGTAAGCCAACCTTCTTGAAATGATTCCTTACCTCAGGTAAAAAATGACCATTAAACCACTCACCAAAAATGTCTTGAGTGATCCAAGCACGTTTGTTTGCACGGTAAATCACGGGGAAAATCTTTATGCCTTTGAAGACTCTAGGTTTTGCACTTTTTCCTATTACCATGAGCTTGCACTTGTGTGTGCCGGCAGAATTGGAACACATCATTACAGTAAGTCTCTCCTTAGACTCTTTTACTCCCGACGCTGCTTTTTCATCAATGCAAACAAAAGTATGCCGTGGGAGACAACGCCAAAACAAACCTGTCTCGTCCATATTGTATATTTGCTCCGTGCTAAGTCCATGTTCTTCCACCAACTTTGCTAAATCATTAACATATTTCTCCGTGGCTTCATAATTTGCTAACATTTTTTCACCGGAAACTTAAATACCGTATACCATGGCGATTTTTTAATTTCTGCAACCATCCCGTAGAATAATCACATTCTCCTTCGATTTTTAGGTGTTCGTGGTAAGATTTTGCCTTCTCCATTATCATAGGACCTGAGATAGGAATCCCTTCACTCCTACGTTGGCAGAACCACTCATACACTACTTTGTCTAGGTCACTACTCTTGGGACCACGTAAAGTTTTCCTTTTTGAGATACCGGCCATTGAATCTGATTCCGCAACAAATTGGAAAATTTTATCCTTCTGCGCCTTTATGTCATATATTGTAGATTGTCCTACACCATACTCCTGACGAAGTTGAGATACACTTACGCCGCGATCTATTTTTCTCAAAACCTCCACTTTTTGCTGGATAGTGAGATTCTGTCTTTTTCTCTTGCCGGCACTTGTTCTAGTCCCAACGTCTTCTGGATGCGTCTTCTTGGGTATTCTCTCCATTATTACGGTTGAGGGACAGGATGAATAAAATATTTGCAAAACTGCTGTTTACCACTTAAAACAAAAAAGTTTTAACACCTTGTAAACACACCTTTAACACCTCTCGCGCACATGGTTAGAAAGCAACAAGCTGTGGTGGTGGCGGCTTTTGGAACTAATATGGCAAATCGTTCTTCAATTATATATTAAATTGGCGCTACTGAAAAAATGGACCGTGATAAAATTCTTTTAGAATAATTCCGTTGTTTGGATGTTTCCGTTGTTTAGAATTCCGGATAAACGATCCTCTACTGTACAGTCCATCCCGGAATATAGTCCCCCCCTATTTCTGAAGCTTCAGTTTTGGAAAAAAATGTTTGAACCCCATTACAGACCTCACTTTTTAGCCAACTTTCCAGAATGGAAATAGGCTTATAGTTTTGTTGTTGTGTCTGTCTGTCCATCCCCCCTATTAACTTTTGAACCAATAGACCAGTTTTCATGAAACTTTGTGGTAATCTCTTGTTACATAGGCTGAGCTCCCGAGGATAGTTTTTGTTGCGAAGATTTAAGTCCCGGGTTCAATTACAGAAACTATCCTTCCCATTTGATTTACATGGAAAATCTGAAATCCATCATGCGGGTTAATTTTCTCTTGCACATTAAAATATCTTAGAATTGTAATATTGGTGCGGGATTTGTACTATTCTCTGAGGAAAGGAATGAAGATTCTAGTTTTTATCATAGAATTTTGCTTACAGATCGTATTTCCTCAAATTTTGCATAAATACTGGCGATTTTGCAGTTTTTATCACTCATTACGAGAGTGTTGCCATAGCAACAACTATTGTTGGACTCAGATTCGGTATTTTCTAAAACACACATGCGTTATTTTTGCCGCACAAATACGCATGATCAATTTAATATTCCGTTTGAATGTATTTGAAGTATTTTGTAACGCTGATTTATGAAATTTAGGAACACAAAGAGCTACATGTACTTTAAAGCTATTAAAGCCAATATAAGTATTAAATAAATGATTAAATGGAAAGTAGGCATCATAAGTTCTGTTTGGATCATCTTGTAATATTCTAAAGAATGAGTTTTAATATGTACGAGCAATTTATTTACAGCTATCAATTTACAATGAAACGGTGACATCACATTTTGTATGTTATAGTTGCAGGTGTAATTTAAATATGTATCAGGTGTTACTGGACTAAATTCGAAAATTTTGATTTATGAAGGTTATTTAAATTCCATTCGTATCATTCACATGCCGTTGACAATGGTTACTTGAATCGTGCCTGTATAAAGAAGTAATTATCAACAGATTTCCATTTAACATTCTTTTCATAATTTATTTTACCCGTATTTTCGTTACTTCTGATATCACATCAAAGAATACATTCTGTAGGTAGTTGAAACACCTCGGTTTGATTTATGTAAGTAATACTTTGATAATGCGATTGCATTATATACAATCAACAGCTGGGCAAGCTAGACAGTCTGATCAGCTGACAGAATTGCCTACGGCCCTATGGATTGACGGGTAACGAAGATAATTTCTTTCGCCGTAGTGACATTTTCTCTAAAATAATGATGGGTGGCACCACTTCATATCAATATTTGCATATTTGTGACTTAGGGAAGGGATGAAGTTGGTCAATCAATGCTTTCAAAATGAAAACTTCTGCAATTCGCGCTATTTTGAAAATACGAACGTTAAGGCAAGGATTCCAAAGAGTGAACAAAAAATTGAGTTATTGAGGCATATGTATCAAGAAATTCTCTGTAAAACAATCAAATCAAGTAAGGACATTAAATGTTACGTATACTTACTGCTGGCGGTGATATTTTCGTTTGCTAATTTTTTGGGCGCAAATATACAGGTATGCCTCATTTAGCGCATGATCTTTTAGCACATTTTTGATATAGTGCGGTTGGCATCTCGGGACTAAAATTTTATTTTTTGAAATTTTTGAAATAATGCTCCTAAATACTACGGTCCTTTATTATGGTCCCAGAATTTTTCTTACTTACCTTCATTTGTACTTTCTGTTCAGAGATAGTCATTCCACTCTAATTCAAGACAAGTTACATAGGTGGGAAAACTCCTTAAGCCATAAAAGTTTATAACAATCCGATGCATTTTGCCCACAAGTGGGCGAAATGCATCGGGTTGTTATAAACTTTTATGGCTTAAGGAGTTTTCCCACCTATGTAAATCGAGCCATAAGTTAATCAAGACAAGTTGTTGTTATTTATATGTTTATTAACTTTATTTCTATTTCACTCTTTCACTTTTATTATGTTTTTTTACATTGGCTTGTCGCAATTCCACAGTCGTTTGCAGTGACGCTAACATCGGAAGTTTTAAAGTTCTTAACATTACTGTTGAGATGTGTAGGGTTGGGTTCGCTTTGGTTGGGTTTTTGCTTAAGATTGGGTTAGATTAGGTTCATGTAAGGTTACCATCCGTCCTCTTTTACCCGGATTTGTCCAGATTTTTTGTCTAAAATTTCTGTCCGGGCGGATTTTTATAAAATTGTTGAAATGTCCGGATGTTTACTTCCTGCGACATTTTGTTTTAAGTAATCACGACAAAGAATGCTGAATTACCTTATCTGATATCTCTTTCGGATATAGAGAGACGATTGGTCAATTGAAATTTTTCGCAAGTGGCAATTAGGCAGGGTTGCGACACTCAATGTTAGAAAACGAGAACCGTCTAAACGTGACCCCTCCAACCCCTCCGCCGCCTCAGTGCATTTTGGAAACCCTTCCCTTCCCATTGGTCGAAGATGTTGCCAGGCAACGAGCTACGTAAGCAGTTGCTTCCCCTCTTCCTGCTCCCTCTCCTTTCCTCCCCCTGCTCCCTCCCCTTTCCTCCCCGACCCGATTGCCGCTTTTCGTAGGGCAGCGGATTTTCCGTAAACCAAAACGTTTAATTATTCCATAAATTTGACGGAATGATCCTCCAATTTTTTTCAGTTCTGAAAACAATTTACCCATCAAATGTATGTGTGGGAATTGGTATACACTTCTAAAGAAAAAAGAACATTTTTTTACACGTTTATTGCGAAAAAAATGAAGGCAAATCATTTTACAAAATATAACGATATTATTGGCCCATTGATCTGTAGTAACAAATATAGGACAATGTCGGCATAGTATAAACAAGAATGGATATCACATAAGAGCTTCTTTAGGAGCACATCATAAGCAAAAATAATACATTCCAAACATTATTGATATAATAAAAGTACATAGTTTCATAGTGCCTTCAATAAAATTCTCTCAAGAGAAATGCATCAGGCAAAGTCTTCTGGTGTTATAGATGGCCATTCGGTCCATGAACAGGAGCTTAGGATTCCCAACCAGCTTCAACCAAACATCGAATTGACGATTTGAGTCGGAAATGGAATGATGGAACCTGGATTTATCATTTAAAAATATACATCCTCTTGCCGATCTTGCGTATTTCACACTCAGTCATTTCTAAATATTAATAAATGAATTATATGCCAAAATACTTACCTAACTCGAGTACCCATCTTCTTCCCACAATTGGGGTCGCAACACGAAATACAAACTATAGCGCACTTTTCATCTCACAAGAAGAAAACTGGCAGTCAGTCTAAACAGAAGCTCACAGACGTGCAGAGATGCTCACAGAGGCTGATTCAAATTACTCGTTGGAACCAGAGTAACACTATTAACACCTAACAACACATAACACAGCATCACATAGAATAAGCACTCGCAATCACATGAAACCGCGCAAAATCACGTGAAAGCGCTAGAAATGACGTGAAACCGCTCGAAATCACGTGAAACCAGTCGAAATCACTTGAAACCACGCAAAACCGTTTGAAAGCGTGCGCAACCTATTTCCCCTACTTCCCCTCCTACTTCCTTTCCTACTTCCCCTCCATCGCCTCTGTTTTGCTTTGGAAAGCCTATCCAAAGGCGGTCCTCGTTTTGCAATCCTAGTGCCCGTCCCCTGCAATTAGGTGTGGAAGACCCTGATGACGCTAACTTCATTACATCGAAGCATTGTCAACCTATGCTTACTCCAGAATTCACACATATATAAATAGATATTTGTAGTGGTATAACCTGCCAGGTGTTTCAGGACCCTGTTTTCTCGAACAATACAACAACATGGAAATGTGGACTTGAGCCACTGAGAACAACAGCATTGATCCATAGTTGTGTGCTGTTGACTAATTTCAGAATATTTAGCAGAAGACCAGCCAATGGTGCAGCCCCTAATACATTTAGTACTGAAGTTCAGCTTTGTTTAAAACCACAGTTCTTCACTGTAAATACGAAAATATTTATTATTCACTTTTATAGTTCTAGACAATACGATTTTATGATTTATTATTTATAATATAAAATTGGCTATGATTATTTCAGATACGAAAATTAATATTATTAAAGACTATCATTCCTTTAAAAATGCCTAAACGGAAGTGCACGTTCACAGAAGAGATGAAAAACAAATTTCCATGTTTTTCATCTGGCCGATATGAATGGGAAGCTGAGTGTAAAGTATGCAGAATGGGGACATATGTTTCAGTGGCTAATAAAGGGGCTGGTGATTTAAAGCATTACATAGAATCAGACAAGCATAAGAAAGCAGTTCGAGGTGAGACCTCTTCGGGAAAGGGAAGATTTTTTTGCCGAAGCTGTCAGTAAACCAGAATACGATATAGCTGCTGCAGAGGGCACCTTTGCTTTTCATACTGTGAAACATCATAGAAGTTATAAATCGATGGACTGCACATCTGTCATGTTAAAAAATGCATTTTTTGATTCAGAAATAGCAAAAAAAATTTCCTGTGCTAGAACCAAGACAGAAGCCATTGTAAACTCTGTACTTGCAAACCATTCTCTTAATATCGCTTTAACAACTTTTAAAGAAAATAATATTGCATACTGTGGGGTTTCAACTGCTGGAAGAAATCATGGTTCTGGAAAGATATTTCTAATAATGATTCAGTATTTTGATGTGAAGGCAGGAGGCTTACAAACCAAATTAATTGAATTACAGAAAATGCCTAATGAGACAGCAGATACCATTTCTACTTATGTCAAAGAAACTCTTGAAAAAAATGGTTTGTATGAAAAATGCATTGCATTCACTGGGAACAACTGCAATACAATGTTTGGAGGACTCAGATGAAATGATGAAGGAAATAATGTCAATGCAAAATTAAAGAAATTGTTACAGAATAAGACCTTAATTGGAGTGGGCTGCCCTGCACATATTTTGAACAATTGTCTTCACAGTGCCACAGAACTTTTGGATGTTGATATAGAGCACATTATTTTTAAAATTTACCAGTATTTTCACATTTATACAGTCCGGACTGAGGAGCTTAAGGAATATTGAGAGTTTGTTGAGATTGAATATAGACAGCTTCTTTCCCACAGCAAGATGAGGTGGCTGTCATTATTTCCAGGCATTACTATACTTATACATCTTTCCAGCATTAAAAGCACTTTTTCTGTCCTAAGAAAAACCTCCCATTGTGATCAAAAGGTTCTTTGAAAATGAATTTAGTGAAACTTACCTTTGGCTCATACAATCACTTATGAGTGTGTTCCATTCACATATACAACAAATTGAAAGGGAAAATAACTCAGTTGCGGAAGTATTAAATATCCTAGTCTCAGTGAAAGAAATTATCTTTGAATGAATGGATCACAACTTCAAGCCTTTGAAAGTGAAGGAACTCCTATCCAAAAAACGTTATGAAGGACTTGATCATGAATGTGAAAAATTTTGTAGTGATACAAAAAATCTCTATGGTAATTGCATAGAATATCTGGATAAGTGGCTTAAACCTATGTAATCAATTTCGTGTTTTATGTGGATGACACTTAGTGGAGTACCAAATTGGAATGATGTGGAATATTCTGTTCGCTATTTGATCGACAAAGGGGTACCAATTGATGACGTTAAGTGTTTTGACCAATTGAACAATCTCAAGAAATTTGTTGAAGGTCAAATTAACAATGAAGACTTTAAAAACATGCTTGCGCATCAAAAGTGGGCCAAATATTTTAGTAATTCCAAAAATATTGAATGCCATTCAGAATTGTTGAAAATTGCCCAGTTTTTCTTCACAACTCATCTTCACAATGCAAATGTATAAAGAGCATTTTCACGAATGCAAAGTCAGTGGACAAAAGAAAGGAATAGGTTTAATGTTAAGTCTGTGGAAGGTATTCTGTTTATGCAGTACAATTTCAAACCTATGTCATGCACTGATTTTTATACATACTTGAGAGGCAATCCAGAGATAATGAAAGAAATTATTTCACAAGACAAATATGAATGGGCTAATCCAAAACATTAGTAATTATTGTTTACATTGTACTTTTTTATTGTTTGCATGACAACTTTAACTTTAGCTATCATTAGTTATTTCTTATTCTGATATTATTTTGCTGTTGGTACCTATGCTATAGTTACATATCTGAAGATGAAGCGGCGCCGCTGAATCGTAATAACATTCATATTCCGTTTTTGTTTACTTTTGCGCTGGCCAATCATCATCAAAGATCTTCGTAATCAGGAAGAATTTTAGGAACATCTCAAGGTAATACACTATATTAATGTTTTACCAAGTATATACCAGAAATACTTATGATATTTTGTATATCTCATTTATATAATAATATGTTTTTTCATCGCAAATGTTATTAGAAAGTTGTTATTTTCCATCATAAACAGTTTTTGAACCAATAAGGTCATAATAAATAATTATTTAAAAATAATTGTCATATACCGTATTAACTCGTTTAATACCCGCACACATGTAATGCCCGCACCCCTGTTTTTTGAGCTAAAAATCTGGGAAAAAAACTATGATTCGTGTCATGTCCGCACTTCCAAAATTTTGATATTTTACAACAATATCGGTTGAATAATCTATCTGAAACCGAAATTGATGATATAATTATGGCAACAAGTAAATATTTAAGAAATTACTTCAAAAAATGATTTAAAAAATACTTTTTTAACGTACGTAAACATGGAAAATTTGCATCCATTGTCATTATATTATACTGAGACTACTCAAAAACCTATTTGGGAGTGTAGGTCCTTGATCTCACAGAAATTTTCAATTTTGAGCCACTGCACATTCTCAGGTTATTTAACTCTCTCCCGGCCTAAATGCTCGGAAAGCATTCAAGGTCAAATAATAATAATTTTATTAATCCAGGGACTTCTGGCCTAAATGCTCGAAAGTGGGCCTTTTTTTATTCCTATTACCCTCTGTAGGTGAGCTTTGTTACTGCAGGTAACATGAAGTGTTGCACATAAAGTGTAATTTTGTAAAATAATAGGGTCAAAATCAGCTGATCAAGGTATTTAAATTGGGCCAGGAGAGGGTTAATTTAAAATGAGTATTTTTTTTTAATTTTGCGAAATTACGCTAACTCAGCCGTTATTCACTTAGAAAAAGCGAATTTTACATAAATAAACGTAAACAGTTCATGCTCAAAATAAATTCCCGTGTCAAATCCCGCAGAGATCACACAATACCAAAAATAAACAGGTCACTAGATGCACTGCTACCGGTTACATAGAAGCATTTCTCACGTTTCTATGGATAAAAAGTATCACTTACAGCTTTCAGAAAGCGCAAACGAACAATTCCAACAGCTATTTAGTGACATTTCCATCGCAAGATTGTGTTCTTCTCTTGTATACAGAGTAATAAAAGTATGTACATATATTCTTTTAGGATTGCATAACGTAAAAGCAAATTGGATAGGGCACATATTGAGAAGACAGTGTTTACAAAGGACGATCTTAGAAGGCAAAATTAGCAGAAGAGAGGAAGAGGGAGAAAAAGAATAGGAATATTAGAGAATATAAAGCAGGAATATAATACTTATAGAGGTATAAAAGAGGCTTCTAGGGAGAGAGAGAAATGGAGGCAGCGATTCAGCTAAAACCTGTTTTCGGACAGCAGCACGATGATGATGATGAACGTAATAGGGACCCAAATAAATTCACTTATGGTAAAATGTGAAATGTGAGCTTGTCACGAATTAAAAGGCAGTCGAACAGAATTCGTTTGTTTTTAATGAAAAATATATGCAATTCAGTTGTTTATTTCTCTTACATAACCTTTTCTATGAGAATGAATGACACTCTTCTATTTACATAGAAATTTATGTGATTTAGGTTTACTACTGACAGTTGGCAAGGAATTTTAAAAAATACCTGATTAATATCGTGCTTATTATATTATTCTACGCATTTAGAAAAATACCTTGGTTATAAATCGAGGAAATAAAATGCACAGCATATTGCGCCTACCAAAGGAAATACATACTCATCTTATGGCAGCACGCAGCGTTAGTGGGTGTTTCGCGGGTGGCCTACCCTCAAAGGATGAAGGGCCAGTCAACTTGTAATGTCCACACCCCCTTTTTTGGTGGGAACTTGTGGGAAAAAAAGTGCAGGTATTACATGAGTAAATATGTTACTTCGTTTTCTTGACTTTAAATTAATATATACAAATGTCCTATCATTATATAAGTTGCAAGATAAAAATAGTAAAATTTCTGAAGAGTAAAAATCAACTGGGTTAGGTGCTATGTTAAAAACTGTTCTTTTAGCGCAAGTTCTGAAAGTGCACAGATGTCTCGGAGTGCCTCGCATGCACTAAGCGAGGCATACCTGTAGTCCCCCTTACTTTTCTTACTAATATTTTGGCCGAAAAGGAGGGGACTATATTCGGACTAATACGGTACCTTCACATTTTTCTACTTTTGACCTCTAAGAAAGTTCATCATAATCTCTTACATCAGCATCATTAGTGTTCTATTTGCATTTATCAGTATGTGACAATTTCTAATGTGCTGATATTCAAATGAAATTTCTTCAGTTATTCTATCTCAATAGAGGTCAGCAGTTTATTTTTTTTAAAGGCTCCTAATTCATATTGACCTCTTTAGGGCATAAGACTAACCACATAGAAAGCTGAATGAAATTTCATTCCAATTTGTTTTTGGGACCTTGTCATCGCTTGTTTTTCCTTCATGATGTATTTTGGATTGCATCTGGTTTGTATTTCTCTTTATTAAATGTTGAGCCAGCTTACATTCATTATACCTTCCATCTTGCTAACTGGACCTCAGTCAAAAGATTTATTTCTTAACATTATCTAATCAGTTAAGCAGTTGGCCCCCTTGGTTTCCCTCCTCCCTTGTGTATGTGTGTTTGGTGTGGCAGGAGTAATGGCTATATATATATAATTGTCTAATCACCCTGCTGGCTGATAGGTAGTACTGTCTGTAATTTGGGTAAAAATACAATTTTTTTGAGAAAAGAAACTTTAAAAAGTAATTGACAAATTTTATGGAGATAGTGAATTATCATATTGTTTTGAATATAAAGCGACCTCAAATATAATGCGACCCTGATTTTTAGAAAGTTTTTCAAGAAAAAACTAAACCTCGAATATAACGCGACCTCAAACAACGTTCAGCCAATCTAACACAAATTCCTCATTCTTCCATCCCTTCTGCACGTGCAAGATTACACCAGATGGAACTTTTCCTTTGACATCCTTTTATGATTTAAAGTTACGTAGGGAGTCAGTTTTTGACCGTCGGCCGTGACTACAAGCATAACAGTTATCCTTTATTTCTCATTTCCAGTGGATTTTAACAATGCTGATTTAGTTACAACTATTTTAAAATTCATGTGATAACTTTGTTGGATTCCTCTGTTAACCTGAGATTTGGAAGAACCTTTTTTCTCAACATGATCAACACCCTTTTTGTCACCCATTGTTAAAATAACGGATGGGTAAAAACTCGCTATGGCAGTTCAGCTGCCGATTGAACTCGATCTATTATCACCTCGGGTGCTTTTCAAGTACAATGTAAAGTACACCTGATGTGTCTACAATGTAACAAGTATCTTGTATCTCGTAAACAGACATGTGGAATGTACGGTGATTTTTCTAAACACAATTTTACAATCTTTTAAAATCACTGGTACTCGAATATAATGCTGGGGTTACTTTTCAAATTTCATTTTTTGGAAAAAAACATCGCGTTATATTCGGGACAATATGGTAAATATATTATTATTTTCTGCAAAAATGGGATTGATTTTGCATCCCAAAATATACCCTAGAATACGAATGAAGTTGATAACAACTGTGGTACATCACATACGACTTGAGATTTTCATGAGCTACATATTTACAGGTATCTGAAAAAATCTTGATTTCTATTCTCTATAAAGGTTGGTGGCTTGATTAACTTATGGCTCGATTTACATCGGTGGGAAAACTCCTTAAGCCATAAAAGTTTATAATAAACCCGATGCATTTCACCCACTAAGTGGGCATCTACATGGGCGAACTTCTCTCGACAGTTGACTTTCAGATGCCCACTTAGTGGGCGAAATGCATCGGGTCTATTATAAACTTTTATGGCTTAAGGAGTTATCCCACCGATGTCTATTCTCCAGTCTTTTACAAATTATTAAAAAGTAAAATATATCATTTATAAATTTTTTCCATAGGAAATATGCCTTAAGTTTCCTCATATGACATTTCAATTTTTAAAATGTCGGAATGTAATTTGTCATGCATAAAAGTCATCATAAACAAAATAGTATGTCTGTTTAATTGAGAAAATAAATCGTGATAAAGTTTAATTTATTCCAATAGCCTTGACTGACAGTTTACTTATAATTTTTTGTATGTTTATTCAGAATAGTGTCAAATGTATACGCCATTGTTTTGGATGGCATTATAAAAAATTTGCTCCCCAATTTGAAACATTGACCTGCCCAATGATTAGATCTCTTAGGCCAGATGATATGTCAGGGACTTTTAAAAGTTGTGGCAAAAATAATGAATCAATCTTCCACTCTTCTGCAGATCTTATTATGTTAAATCAGTTTGCTCTCTATCATGTTCCCAAAAAAGTGCTTCATCAAAGGTTATTATTAGTGGGGAAAAATCAGAAAATATAACTACCAACGCAGTGCACAGTTTTGTAAGGCTGCACCATCTTGTGAATCAGTTGTAGCTCATGGAGTAGTGTTCACAATATAAAGACCGTGGTTTTCATTTTAATTACCTTTTAAATTTATTTAAAATAGCTACTCTGCTATTGAACTAAAAACAGTATTTCTTTTGTTTCAGCTGCTTCAAGAGAAGTCTGAGAAAATTTGTGAGATGGCTGCTGTCATGAATAGAGCTATCCAAATGGACGATTCTTTACACAAAGAGGAGATGATATCAAAGCTCACTGTTGAAAATAAGGTAATTATGACAGTCACTTTATAGTATGAATTATTGGGCATATTTGATTTCAGAAAACATTTCTCAGTTAATATCAGTCTTTAGGCATTGCCTTCTTAACATACCATATTTACCCGAATCCAATACGACCCTGAATGTGAGACGACCCTCTACTTTCAGCAGACTGTCAAAACAGAAAAAAGATTTTATTCACTATTTGATGTATATTTTGAACACACGTATTCAGCATAGTTATACAGGTTGGTTCATTAATTGAAATGGTTTGTAACAAATCTTGGTCTGAAAAAAAAGAATTTTTTATGTATTTTAAAAATTAAGACTTTATTAATTGAATTCCAGATCGTGAGTTTGCGATTAAAAATTTCAGTAGTTGCAATTATTCTATCTTGTTCCATTTGTTTAAAATACATCGATTAAACATGTAACCTTACTCCATACTTACTACTCATCATGTGTCATTTGTCATACGAAGAATTCATCGCACGTTAATACATTGCACGTCAATTCATCTCTTGACATATTCGTCGTGAGACAAATTGGAAACCGAGACATTATGACTGATGATCGGCAGGGGGAGACACTTTTCTGCAAAAAAATTTCTTTATTTTTGATAATACCAGAATGAATCGCAATTCTTCACTGTATTGGCTTTTACTTGGTTGTATTCCATCTTAAAGAAATCACAAAAATAACATATGGTACACTTCCAAAAAAAGTTACCACCTGAGAGCGCTCAGAATCTAAGTCTGGATCAAAACAATGATTCGACGATGCTGTAATCCTCGAGCCTTCACAGAAAAGACCTTTGGTTTTGAGGGCACACTTTAAAGGATCGGGTTTCTCCTCCCATCATAAGAGTGTCCTTCCAAGTTTTCGAAATAGAATTGGAAGCTACAACCACACTTATTGGTTCTTCTCCTTCTCAGGCGAATGAACTTGAGTCTTGGGAATACAATCCAGTCCTATTTGGGAAGTACAAACAATCATACAAGAGGATATTTTCATTTGTGTGTGAGCTAATTTTCATTATGCCTCAATTAACCTGGCAGTAGGCATGCTAAATTTTGGTGTGCAGACAGTCACACAGGGTGACTGAGTAACCCATTTTAAATTACATTTTCCAAAAATTATTCTTGATTTTTTTATTTTTTTATTCTTATATTAGTAAGGAAAAAGTTTGGAAAATTCAAATTTATTTTAAACCCATATAATTTATGTTTGTTAAATATATCTTTATTGTTCAAAACTCCTGATTAGCTAACTTGCATACAAAAGAACTTTTGTAATAATGACAATGCTTGTGCATAATAATAATAATTGAACTTAGATAATAGTAATTATGATAACTTCTAGTTTTAACTCAATATTATGAATAATACAGTAACAAGAATTATCTAAGTTCACTTTTCGTTGTGTTATTCGCTGTCAAGGCAGTGCTCATTTATTTCATATGTTTCATACACATTGACCTCTCACATTTAGAACAGGACGAAGTTGTCTTCGTGTTTTGATTTCTTAGGGCATACAACACAGTGTAATTTTGCAGTTCTAGATGGACCAGGCTCTCCAGAAACATTTTCTTTTCTAGGCGGTACAAATTTTTGGCCCAATTCACTTAGTTGTTTGGTAAGGTTTTCTGTTGCAACCAAGAAATGACTGCTGGTTTTGATATGGCCTGTCCAAGTTTTTTATGAAACTACTTCTTTTGAGCACTGTATTTAGGTTATTTGATAGAAATATTATGTAACTATTGAGAAGAATTTCACGGATTTTCTCCAAGTCTCGATGTAAATCGAAACGTTTACCTGCCTAATAAAACATAAAGAGAGGGTAGAAACATTAAACTGGTCAATTGTAAAGAGATTCCATTGATTTATGAAAATTACAGCCCGAGATAGAATAAAAAGCTTACCATAACTCGCAATAAGAAATTAAAGGACTCACCCCAGAAAGATTTTTTGAAATGCTCTTTTTCACGGAATAAATGTTACAGAGACCTAAAAGTGATATAAATATGCTCAAGAGAGTTCGGAAGAAAGGTACTGATTATCTTAGGGAAAAAACATGCATAACCAGTGGATGAGTGTAGTATAAACAATGGTGGGGTGACTCAGTCACCCCATGCATCTGCTCCCGGGTTAACTCCAAGAAGGAGGAACCAAATCGTTGGTGAGCTGCAGAGCAATGTCCCTGTAGGAAATTACGAGACAAATGAACATGTCTCATGTTACTGTGCGTAAAATCAAAATTAAAACGGAGATGGAGCTAAGTGAAGACAGAAGAGGGGGATCAGGGAGGCCTATGCTAACTACCCAGGTGGAGGATGATCATTAAATTAAATGATTTAATGTCCAATATCTGTAAATATTAATTTCTGACAATTGGAAGTATCATATTCATTATCAGGATCTCCAAATATACCAAACTAGCCAAGACCCGCACAATTATTCTGCAGAGTTTTTTGATACATTTATGAACAAGCGATTATATAAAAATGAATTTTTATAACCACTCCTGTATAGTAAATATTTTTATATGCAGGAAATTATACCTAATACTAAAATTTTGCTATATAACTTGTACGACAAAAATTTAACAATTTCTTATATCACACAGTCTAAGCTAAGTCTCAAAAGGTTATGCTTTTACATTAATTTTCAATCAATCGTTGTTCTTCATGCGTGTTTTGAGTGTAATTAAGTGAAAATACGGAGGAAAGCAATACCAGTAACCTTGGTAACCTCCTTTTGAATGTGAAAAAATCTGGAAAAATTCTTCTACAATCTTACAATTCGAGCAAATGCAAATTAGATAAGTGAATAAATGATAAGAATTACATAAAGAATAACATTCTTTTCTGCAAAAAATAGTGCAGATTCAGTGATGATATCCCCATTCTGAGACATTTAAAAATGTTTAGGACTATAAGTCTACATGTTACATGTTAATCAAATAGAAAAATGGAACATGTTTGGTATCAAAGCAACAAACTTGAGACGAAAATGAACAACCATTGCACCCTCAGGGAAGTCCGTGCTTTCCAACCATACTATATTTAAAGGGTTTTTTCTTGTTTTCACGAAACTACATGCATTTGAAAATATTACTCCTCCTTAGTTACCGCTATCAGTTAGGAGTGACTAATAATTAGAACCAATCAAACACGGGGCAGCAAACATAATCTCTCTGGATGTCATATATATATATATAATATATATCGGTAGAGGAGTAAGACAAGGCTGCTGCCTATCGCCAACCCTATTCAATATATATGGAGAAAGTCTAATGCAAGAAGTGTTAGAAGGCACAGGGGATTTCAAAATTGGAGGAAGGTTTATAAGAACAGTAAAATACGCAGATGATCAAGTACTTCTAGCAAGAAAGGAAGAGGAGCTACAAAAAATGATAAATAGACTAGTGATAACAGGTAGAAAATACGGTATGGAAATAAATACAGAAAAATCCAAGGTCATTCGAATATCGGGAAAAGAAGAGAATCTGAACATAACTATTGGGGGAAAGCCATTAGAACAAGTTTCAGAATATAAATACCTTGGAAGTATCATAACACGAGGCAAAATGTACGGATGAGATCAAAACTAGAATAGGAAAAGCAAAAGCAGCTTTCAGGAGAAAGAAACAACTACTTACATGGAATATAAGGGAAGATATCCGCAAGAAGTTGATAAAATGCTACGTATGGAGTATAGCATTGTATGGAGCAGAAACATGGACGCTAAGGAAAAATGACATCAAATACTTGGAAAGCTTTGAAATGTGGACTTGGAGGAGAATGCGGAAGATAAAATGGACAGATAGGATGAAAAATGATGAAGTGCTGCAAAGAATAGGAGAGAAGCGAATGATTATACAGACTATCAGAAAGAGGAAGGCTAACTGGGTTGGACATTACCTGAGGAGAGAGAGTATGATTAAGGACGTGTTAGAAGGAAAACTAGATGGGAAAAGGGAAAGAGGTAGGAAAAGGTTTCAGCTGATAGACGATTTGAAAGGGAAAGAGGGTTATCAAGATATAAAGAGGACAGCGGAAAATAGGAGTATATGGAGAACCAGGTTTAACCAAGAATAATCACGGACCTGTCTACAGACAGACTACCTATGATGATATATATATATATATATATATATATATATATATATATATATTAACTAAAGGAAAAGAAAAGGTAGTGATGAGGGTGGCAACAAGGTGTTGAGGAAAACCCAGCAGACACTTACCAAGTTGAGGACTAAGCTGGCAGGCTGCTGGGGGCGTCGAAGAGACACGTAAAACATATATATATATATATATATATATATATATATATATATATATATATATATACACACACACAGTAAAACCCTGTATTTACATTATAGGAATGTACGTTTTCCCACTATTCAACAATATGCTCATTCCCGTGTTATTTAAATGGGAAAAATTAAAAGAGAAAAACTTTTTTAATGAAAATTGTAGTCAAATCGCTTTAAAAACCCTCCCATTTTGCTTAAATTTTTATTGTCGTTAAAATGGGAACTTCATCTTGCTTCTACATTCTGTAATTGTTGCGTTATAAATGCACAAACAAACAAACAAATTCTTCAAAATATTTATAGTAGAGATAATCCTAACTACTTCGAAGCTAAATCAGCCATTCTATATAAAAAATAGGTACTATTGGGTTATCACGGACCCCTATTAAAAATGCTATAATATTTTCATTGTGCTCTATAGAGCTTTTCAGATGAGATGGCAGGTCAGATTTCGGTCGTACTCGGGACCGCTCGTATGTCTCCACTGCTAAGAGGTGGGGTACTGCCTCCTAACAGAAAGCTCATGCTAGATGTTGCCAACTCTACACCTGAACACACGTAACGTTTGGCAGGCATTTAAAGGGAAATCACGTATGTGGCAACACAGCACACTCGGACATGATGTCACCACTAGGGAGACTCGATGGAGAATGAGCTTTCGAATGCTTAGGTTCCTCCCCCTTTCCTATTGGTTCGCTCAGTGTCTTGCCCCCCATCTACTTTCTCTTTTACCTCCCCCTCACTCACCGTCTCATCTGAAAGGCACTATAGTACCCAAATCCAAGTTAAGTTTCTGGGTGTTGGATTCATTCCATTTTCCTCCTTCCTGGTTGGGTTAAGTGATTTGGGGTTGGATTCGTTACATTTTCCTCCCCCTTCCAGGTTGGGTTAAGTGGTTGGTTGGATTTGTGCCATTTTCCTCCTACTGGGTTGGTTTAAGTGGTTGGATGTTGGATTCGTTCCATTTTCCTCCTCCCGGGTTGGGTTAAGTGGTAGGGGGTTGGATTCGGATACTAGGGTGCAATGAAAATATTATAGCATTTTTAATAGGAGTCTGAGATAACCCAATAGTATCAAAAAACGTAACATTTGTCACTTTTATATTAACGCGAATAAATTTATAAACCTATGGCATTGTATCAGTTTTGTTTGTATATTAAATTTTGATTATTTCTTTTTGACAATTACCTTAGCAGAAATTGTGACTTTTGTTCAAGTTGTGACTTATTTTCCTACCCAACACTGACATTTTTTAGGAGCAAAAATTGTGACTTTTTTACGCGAATAAATATATAAATGTACTGCATTGTTTCAGTTTTCCTTGTATTTTAAATTTTGATAGTTTCGTTTTTAAAATTACAGTCAAACTCGGCTATAACGAGCGCCACGGGACCGTTTAGTTTTGCTCGTTATAGCCGTTAAACTTAATATCCGTGAAGGCAAAAGCATGCATGCGTATGGTGAAATAAGGCATAAGAAGTAAAAGTGAATATATAAACAGAAAGTTTATTTAGTAAATTTATGAAAAAACCTAAAAATGAGAATAAACTAGATAATTTAAAGTAAACATACGTACATATAAAATTTACTCACAGCTGCATCCTTAATCACTCCCCTTTTTACAAAAATGACTTTGAATAGTAGCCTGTTTCATAGATTTCACTTTGAAGTCTCTTAAGTTTCCTCTTATTACACTTAATGCACTAAAAACACCGTCGGAAATGTCAATGTTTTCAAAAAAATCATTTAATGTTTCCACGGCATCCTGAGTAAGGATTGTGTCTTCGACACATTCAACATTGTCTTCATCACTGTCTGCTGTGCTTTATACTGTCTCTATTATTTCACTCTCCATAGGAATTCCACTGGTAATCAAATCATCATCAACATGAACAAAATTGTCAATGTCATTTACATGGTGAAAATTCGCAATTCCATTTTCACCCATTCACTTGCCGTTTTTGAATCTGCTGACAGGGCCTTTCGCATAAACAATTTTATGCCAATTTTTAAAACGATCAAGCCACCCGTTATTGCATGTGAAGTTCTCGTGTCCTAACTGTTTTGCAAATTTATCTGCCTGTACCTTGATGGGGAAACCAGCATTTCTCTGCCTCTTAAACCACTCCAGAAGTGCTTGATCAACAGTACCCAAGTCACACTTCCTCATTTTCTTGTTCGTTGTTAGGTTGTTCTCTAGTGCAGATAAAATCGCTTGTTTGTTTTTCCATAAGGTTGAAACTGTAGACGACGATAAATTACATTTTTTACACATTTCAACATTTTTTTCCACGTTCTAACTCTCGAATAATATCAACCTTTTCGCGAATAGACAAACACTTCCTTTTATGTACGGACATGTTACTCGTTCAAGGGCAAAATCTCAACTGATTTTTGTGATCAACGCTACGAACTTTCTTTGCAAACTGTGAGCATACCAATTCCAGGAAGAGTTAATGAGGAGACGGATTAAACGTGGGATTTCCCATCTTTACGTGGGAAAGGGTGTTGGGTGCATTCGGCTGAGCGACGGGGGTGGGCGCCATTGTACATGCCCTTACCCCCTTCCAAACACAACCTCCTGGCTGTAAAAGAGCTGGGGGTTGGGAGGAGAGGACAAAGGACCTCCGCGAGTGCCACTGTACCTGCAAGTTGGGAATTCTTGGTTTGGACGAAGGGATTATTTTTTAACAACAACGCCGTGGTCTTTAACCTCCCCGAGGGATAGGGTGTCGAGGCTGGACTCGTGAACACAAGGTTACATATTTTGGGTCACTATGAGGATTGAAGGGGCTGACCGCCGCCGCGTTTGAGACAGTGAGAAGTGGTCCAAGTTTGCTCGATATATCCGTGAAGCGTGCTCGTTATATACGTGAAATATTTGTATGTAAATGCTCGTAAACTTATCTTGGAGGTAGCATTTGCTCACTATAGCCGTGAACTCGTTACAACCGTGCTCGTTATAAACGAGTTTGACTGTACCTTAGCCAAAATTGTGAGATTTTTCCTAGCTCAAGTTGACTTTTTTCCCTACCCGAAAATTTGCCTCATGGCAACTCGCATGCACCTGTAGAGAGGATCCCCACTGAGAGTCTCCTTATTCTGGACATCGTCGCCACAGTAAACACATTCCTAGAACTGCCATCCATGGGTGAAAGAAACGGGTTTGCTAACTTGGCCTCTTATCATATTTATTATTGGTGGGTTTCCAATACCTACTGGTCATACCTCTCTGGATCCCAATAAATAACATTCTTGAAATCTTATACCCTCAGTTGATTGTGAATTTCTGAGTGAAATCATTGGCGTATTTTAAATGAACCAGTGTACAAAATCTTTCCTATTCGTCGAGATAATTTTAAGTTTTAATTTTATATTTTTATTATAATTGAATAGTCCATATTAAAAATGGCCAATAAAGTCCATAAGCAAAATGCAGTAACACTGAAAGTGAAAATGCAGCTCCTGGAAGCGGTTTAAGCTGGCGATAGATCCAAAGCAGACGTTTGCAAAGAGTTCAGAATTCCAAATTCAACTTGGTCGACAATTATTAAAAATCGCGAAAAATTAACATCTGTTTTTAAGAGAAGCAAGTTTTGAACCAGAACAGAAGCGTCTACGTACAGCAGAGCATGAAGATTCAGATGCTGCACTGCTCGTCTGTTTGTTGCATGCCGCCTGGAGGGCAGTATCAGCAAAAACAATTGCAAATGATTCTTTTGTAGAAGAAAATGGAACCATGGCGACGTTGACTATGCTTAAGGACATGTCGAATGTGATTTAGACAATATCTTGGGTCATGTGTCCTCGACCTTGAGTTGTCTACAGAAATCACACTTAATGAATATATTGGAATGGATGACCACATTTTTAGCGCTGCAATTTTAACAGACAGTAATATTGTAGAATTTGTTAGTCAGTAGCAGAAAGTGAAAGTGACAAAAGTGCCGATGAGGATAATGACAAGTGTTGCTCCTCGGAATGTTCAAATGGTTGCGGACGTTTGCACACCATTAATGATAGCTCATAGAGTATCATACATTTATCCCTGATATAATTTTATGCTTTAAAAATGAAAAATTTGCCTTTTGAAAAACATTTAGCCTGAAAATTGGTTAACATGAAATTCTTTTAACACGAAAAGTGTTAACCGATTTCCACTGTATCTTCAAACGTGTTTCCACTGGTTACATCCCTCGAGTTTGCAATTCCTGCCCAAGTTTTTAATGTTCTTGATATTCATGACCACATAATATGATGCAGTTTCTTCCACTGGAAAACAATTCGAGTGAAATAACTGTATTTTAAAAATGATCTCATCGATTGTGTATGATTATTTCATAAGAAAGTAGTCACCAAATTTGTCAATAAAGGATGTGGGAAAGTTGTATTTATTTGGGCAAAAGATGGAAGACAGAAATACTGCATACTACAATAAAAATGAACCTGGTTTCATTACTTGGTTTTATTCTCAAATCTTACTCAATATTTTTGTCTTGACTTAAAAACCAGAGCAACGCCGGGTAATTTCACCTAGTATATTATAGTGAGGTGTTATTATCTTACATAAATGTGTTTCAGTAATTATATTTGTTTTCCTATTAACCCCCCCCCCCTCTCCCCACCTAAGCTATGGATCTAGGTCAGTGATTCCCAAACTTTTTCATTCCACGAACACCTTTAATAAAAATCCTAATCTTGCGAAACCCCCCTCGTAAAAATAAATATTTTCCTTACATGGATATCAGTGGCACAGCCAAGGGGGGATGTTTACTTTAAACATCCCCTTCAGGTATGAAAATTAAAATATTTCGATTTTGCATGTAAATCACACAAACAGAAAATGATTTAAAATTTCTTATTAAAATATATTTCTATACCGCATCATAGAATTCAAGTTTAGGCACTTAAAATTGTCACTATGCTTTAATAATTAATCATTTGCACAACAACTTCTATGTTAGTCTATAATCAAAGCAAAATATCCCACCATACTAATGACAGCCTTGGATATGTAAATACAGCGATAATGCTGTTATCTTTATAGTCAAAATTTCTCTTCATTAAAAAATTCTGAGTCTAAAAAAATTTCACACAGGTTCGTCATGGATTCGATTTCTCTCTGACAAAAATAAAATTTATTAATTTATGCATAGAAGCTTGTCTCAATTTCGTTGTTTAATTTAAGAAATCTTAAAATAAAAATTAAATACATTCTACACTCAATCCTAAGTTAAAGAAATGTATGAAAGAAATACTCCTTGAATTGAACAAGTCCTGTTGCTGCAGACAATGATTAACATAAACTATGCAATGAAATACGGTGTGCAAATGCCATTAAGGATTTTTTTTCACAACCCCCCTGAGTCTTCTTGCAAACCCCCTATGGTAGGGATGCCCAACCCATGGCCTGCGGGCCAAGAAGTGGCCCGCAACGATATTTGGTATGGCCCACAGTACTCAGTCAGGCACTCAACCGAAAAAAAAATATTTTTGGTCCGTGTGAAACCAAAACCTGACATTTGTTTTGATTCTCTTATCTATCTTATCCTCTCAATTGCTTATTTCCAACAATATTTAACCTTGTAAATTCATTCAAGGCTAAACTGAAATTATTTTCTATGAGTTGATCTCAGAAAAAATTGGACCAATTTTCAACTCTAAAACGTTTCCAAAGTGGAAGCAATAATTTGTTTGAACTTTAATAAGTATTATCCCACTATTTCAGCACTTTATGATTCATTTAGTTTCTGTTTCGAACACTTCAAAGCTGAAAGAAACAACGTCTCTCTCTTCATAAATCCATTCTCTATTTTGGACAGCGAAATAGAAAAATATCCACCAAAAATACAATTGGAAATTTCTGAAATTAAGAATCACTCAGGCCTCATAGCTAAATTTTGCAAGCTTTGAGAGTCACCAACCTTCTCAGATTTATAAGCCTTTTGGAAATTTTTTCCCGAAAACAACTATCCCGAACTGCATGACCTTGCACTGTATCTGTGTGCAAATTTGGATTAACCTACGTTTGTGAGCAGACGTTTTCAACAATGAACTTGGTTTAAAAAATAGAGATCTACCCTAAATTCCCAAGTATAACACGCAAGTTATACAAGGTTTTTTTTGTAAAATTTTCGGAATTATTTAGTGTGCCTTATATATAAGACGTACTAGTGTGCGTTATGCATAAGAAGTACAGCTTTATAACATAAAATGCCTTAAAGCGTTCAAATACTAACTTTGTGAAATCACTAAATGGCTGAAATCTATCGAAACTTCTTTCTTTTTGTTCCAAACACAACTCTGTTGATAAAAAGAAATTTTCTGGCATAAATTACCATGCATTTCAATCATCACAGATACAAAATCGAATTTCAGTTACCTAATTATTGTTCAATCTAAGACAAATTAAGGCAGATTCGAAGTTATTAGTTGAAAAAAATGTACGCAATGCATTTAAAATACGATAACAAATTCCAAAACAAAACATTCACATATAAAAATAAAAAATCACAAATTCTTCATAAACTTTTATTCCCACTCAATTATTAATTAACGTAACCATAAAAATTTTCTGATTCACTGTCACTATTTATATCGTAATCATTCAAGTCTGGTACATTTTCAAGCGAAAAATTATCGCTTTCATCAGATGATGAATCACAATACCCTCCATCATCATCAACATCAGGGGAATAAATTCCCGATACCCTGAAACCATTAATTATACATTCAAGGGTTACATCGGCCCAACTTTCCACAATCCATTTACAAATTTCAGCATAAGAAGCTTGCTGCATCCTTCCAGACTTTGTATAGGAGTAAAAACCATCTACCATCCATTTTTCCGTGCCTCCGTATTTTTTATTTGAATGATCTATTTATGGAGATGTCCAGTGGTTGCAGCTTTTTTGTTAGACCTGCAGGAATAACTGCAATCTTGGAATGTTTTTTCAATTATATTTTTGAATCATTTGCTACGTGTGGCCTAGCTGAATCCAATACAAGCAGTGATTTTTGTTTAAAAATGAGCTCCTTCTGCAGTCGCTTGATTAGATATTAGTAGTTCACTGTTTTCTCACAGATGGCACCTGATGACAGTGCAATTATGATGTCGAACGTATCTAATTCAAAACTTGACCACTGGCGTTTCTCTGCTTTTTTTCATATACATGCTACGTGTGTATGAACTTGACCTAGTTTTGCAACCCTTAAAAACTCAAAATGGCGTCAACCTCTAAGAATGTGTTAAATACTGATGACGATATAGCTAATTATGTCAATTCCCTTGGTGAAGATGAGGATTATTTGGAATCTAACGAAGAAGAAGAAAGTCCTACAGGAAGTAATGTACACAGTCCCATAGTTTCGGAGTCAGAAAGTGATTGTAGTGATATTATTGTTCCTTGGAAACGAAAACGAATTCCAGTTATAAGTGTAAGTTCAGATAGTGATAGTGTTTCTGAAAATATTGAAAAGGATATCAATGATAATTGCAATATTCCTGTTTTTATGGAAATTCAACCTAACCATGAGACACTATTCCAGTCTGTTCCTTCCTTCCTTGAAACACCTGGTGCAAAGCATGCTCCTCCCCATGATGCCAAACCTATACAATATTTTGATATGTTTTTCACTTTGTCTTTGTGGAACCTAATGGTGACTGAAACTAGCAGATATGCAAATCAGTTTTTGGGCTCACAGCAGCAAATATCACCCAATGCTAGAGTTAGAGAATGGAGGCCTGTAAATATCCTGGAAATGAAAGTATTTGTGGCTGTACTATTGGAAATGGGAATTACTCGCAGGTCTACCATATTCTCATACTGGGTTAGAAATAGTAGAGCCATTCCATGGTTTGGGAAAATGTTCTCTAGAAATAGATTTCAATTGATCTTGAAATTTTTTCACCTTGTTGACAATAAAACTCTGTTTCAACCAGGTTACCAGAATTATGATCCCTGTTCAAAATTTAACCCCCTTGTTGAGCATGCAAATAGGATGTTCAAATTTCATTACATACCACACCAGCACCTCAGCATTGATGAATCTTTAGTAGGCACAAAATGTCATTCAACCATAACACAATATCTTCCTAATAAGAAGCACCACAAGTGGGGAATAAAATTTTGGATGTTGTGTGACTCTGTTGTAAATTATTGTTTAGGTTTTTTCTGCTATAAAGGTGCAAAATGTAAGGTAGATAAGGCTGAGATTAAAAGGAATGGCCTTGATCATGTAGTAGTGACCAAGTTGCTCCAACTAGGGAACTACCTAAATAAGGGATATCATGTTGTAATTGACAACTTCTTCACCAGTATTGCTCTGGCGAAGTACCTGTTTGAAAATGCAACTTATCTCACTGGAACAATAAGGTCCAACAGAAGGGGCCTTCCAAAGGATATTAAAACAGGGTATGATGTAGGACAGGTGAAATATTTCCATAGCGATGAGGTTCTTTTGTGTGGATTTAGAGAAAAAAATCTAAAAAAAACCAGTGTTGCTTGTTTCAACCCATGCCGTTGCTGAGAATGAAACCTTGCAAAGAGGACGATATTCGCAGGAAAGACAAAGAACAAAGCCAGCAATAATAAACCAGTATAACAAATTCATGGGAGGAGTAGATGTATCAGATATGATGCTCTATACCTATCTAGATGAAAGAAGAACATTGAAGTATTGGAAAAAGGTGGTTTTCAGTATCTTTGCCAGGATGGTGTTAAATGCTTACATAATATACAAAGAGAACACCTCTGGCAAAATGATGTCTCGCCTCCAGTTCACTTCATCCATTATAGATGCAATTGAGGGAGAATGGCTAGCAGACGAGGAAAACGTCGGTTACACCTGTACCAACGAAACATGCGGATGGTGCTTTATTACGAAAATTGCCGGGCCGGAACTTAAGAAGGTGTGCAGTATGCAGCAACATAGATGGGGGACCAGTAAAACGGTCTAATACTGTGTGTGCCAAGTGTGGGAAAGGGCTTCATGGGCTATGTGTAGGAAAGCACAACTGTTAGTGATTGGGGAAACATACCTACGCATAATTTTTTTTTGTAAGAAAAAAGTGAAAAATTTGTTTTGCAATATCAAATGGACCTAGGAAGGTGATTTTTTTTTGTGTATGCAAACAATATGCTGGACATTGAGGATATATTATCAATAACTGATCGAAGACAAAATTATACCATCATTTCTGTATTAAAAAAATTTATTTTATTTTAACATTATCTATTATGTTAATATTTTAAAACAAATGATATTTTATAATACAATCTTCAATTAATATATGTCAAAGATGAAACAAAATGTTATAAAGGTTTCCTTGATTTTTTGAATATATAACTTGACTTATGTGTGATATATAATTTTTTTCCTAAACTATTGTAAAATCTGCAAAAACACTTCGGCACTTTTAGCATAGTTACTAGGAAATTGCCTGGCACTCAATGGGTTAAGCGACACAGTTGAAACTCCTCTTCCTTCACTCCTTTGCGCTTAGACCCAGTCCTTCAATTCTTGCTCCAGATCAGGCCAAATCTCCTTTAGTTTCCTTCGTGCCCTTTTTGCCACAGATAGAACACTCAACGAATTCTTTTGGGACTACCAATCGCGAATGCTGGATTCACCCACTTTGAAGAAATGGGCCGTCAACCGATTACCGTGAATCTCAGCATAATCTATAATTTCTAACTTTTTCGACGCCATGTAAGATTTCCTTCTTTTTGGCATTTTTAAATAGGGTTATGGTCCAACGGTGGGTCTACAATTTAAAAAATAAAAACATTATTAATATTTTATTCATTAGGTTCAATAGCTGTGCATTACCAAATCAAGAAATACCGCACAGAAACCGTACCATTTCTTAGTCAGGATAAACAAAAATTAAATAGGTAACACTCCATAAATGACAGTCAACAACTTTCAGTAAAAATAATGTCAATGATTTTAAGGAAAACAACAAATCCTTGAAAATACCTCACCTGGTTTCTATCAAAGAGGAACGAAACTCCGTACTTTCAGCACCATACCTCGTTGATCACAACGTTACAGCCAGACTGCAAACCACAAATGAATGGGCGATGCAGATTACGGATCGTCAGTCATTGTCCCTCCTAGGAGACGGACGTCATTAGCTAGCGCTTCCTCCCTCCTCCTACCCTCACATAATAATTACCATCCTTCGCCCATCATGACCACCAAGGCAGCCTTTCAGGAGCAAAACACCCTGCTCATTGCTGAGAATAAGTCCATTTCAGACAAATTAGCTGAAGTTTTGTCTAAAATGGACTGTTTCAGCACAGATTTTGCCGAAGCTAAGCAATTATCCGGTCCACAACGGATCGATAGTCTCGCGAAGCTGGAAATGGATTTTAAAAATTTCCGGAAACAGCTTATGAAGGATTTTGTCTGTGAAATTTAAAGTCTGCCAGATTGAGGACCGTATTTTAAACGTCGACGAGAGTCTCAATGATCTGGAGCAATATAGCCGCCGAAACTGTCTCCTCATCCATGGGATCCCCGAGAAGGATGGAGAAAACGGACTGGCAATCGTCGACGAATTTTTAAACACCACATTAAAAGTAAGTGTCAGTCCGTTCATGATGTCCCGTGCCCACCGTATCGGGAAGAAGAACTTTTCCAGGCCTCGACCCATGATTGTGAGGTTCATCAGTTATCAAGATAGGGATAACGTATGGCAAAATAAAAATTCCCTAAAAAACTCCAGTTTTATGATCACTTTCTCTCACCACCACCCGACTCAAGCTCCTCATCAAAGCAAAAAAACTAGCTGGTTTCGGTAATGTGTGGACGCACGATGGCAAAGTTGTCATACTGCGGCAAAATGGCATCCGCACATTCATCTCCAACCTGAGAGAGCTGCATGCACTCCAACTTCCTTCAACCTCACTAGGGAAATCCACAACTATGTAGGAGGATGGCTTTCTTTGATTAACATGCATTTGAGCGTTCTCACTACATTTGTCCATTGTCGAATAATTCTCCTGTCAGTGCCTACTCTTCAAATCGACCTCTGCCTGCCATCCCCATTCTCGTGACGCCTGCAATCCCCATTCCCGTGTCGCCTGTCATCCCCGTTCCCGTGACGCCTGCCATCCCCTCCCTATAGTGTCCACGTAACAAATTTTAGGTGTAATTCCCTCTCCCTAGTGCTCATTCCCATGTGGTTCCGGTGCATCAAATTTCCCCTTATTCGGTTTCTCTCTTAGTTTTCTGTGCTGTGTTTATTTTAGTGTTTTCCACTGTTTTAATGCTCCTTTTCCCATGCCGAAGTGCCCTTGGTGTTGGCGTAAATCCTATTTAGTGGTTTTCATTGTTTCCCGGTGTGCTTTTCATTTCCTCCAACCAGTGTCAAGTGCAATCCCCTCGCATCCCCCTTAATCAACCGTAGCGTCCACTTCCATTTCAGTGCTCTTTATCCGATTAAGTTTAGTTGTGTTTAATTTTTACCAAGTGTTCTCCTCTATTGCTTTATTTCATCTCTGCCTCTATTTTGTTCTACCAGTGCTACTTTAGTGTTGTGTCTCATTTATTATTTCTTAATAATTAATTGGTATTCTTATTATTGTTACTTAGTCATTGGCATATACTGTAGCATTACTTCTCCACTATGTGTGCTTTTTCCTATGCGCATTAATCAATTTATTGTAGCCTTCTCAACCACTTCTTTACCTGAATCATCCTCTACATTTTGCCGCTTACTCAACTACCTGCAAAATGTCTGTCATTGAGCCTTCCACCAAAGCTTCTCTTCAGCCTAATTCTACTCTCAACCCAAATGCACCTGCTTTCATCCCGTCACACTGCAGGGTGCCATACCTAAACCCTAATGCCCCTGAATTTTTCCCACTGGTCAGACCAAGCATCCACAGAGGAACTCATTATCACACTCCTCATCTTACCACCAACCATCTGCCCCCATCCCATAATGGCATTCCCTGACCTATCCCAGTTCCAACACATTGTCTTCTTACAGAAGAACTTAACCCTTTTCCTTGATCCTTCCAACTTATCTATCTTAATGCCCAATGCCTTGTCCCTCACTTGGATGAACTGCGCTCATTACTCCCGCCCAACGATCTACCTGCTATTACCATTTCCGAAACGTGGCTGAAACCCGCTATCTCGAGCTCTTCTGTTGAAATACCTGGCTATAACTTGTTTTGCAATGATAGGATAGGGAAAGGAGGAGGGGGAGTAGGAATCTACATCCGTAAAGACCTTGCTTGTAAAGTAATCGCCGCCAGCATCGCACAATACTCCCGCAGACCTGAATATCTCTTCCTTGAAGTAGTCGTCAATTCAAAAAAAATATTGTTAGGAATCGTTTATCGTCCTCCAAAAATTCGTTATCTATCTGACATTGATGAGATCATTGCCAACTTAAGACACGATTATGAGCACTTAATCATATCTGGTGACTTTAATGCAAATTTTGCCTCAAGCTCCTCCGATGCCATCTTTTTTAAAAACTCTTTTACATCGCACAACCTCATCATACTACCTTTAAAACCCACAAATAACACTAAAAATTCTTCCACTTGGATTGACATATTAGTTACTGCTAACCCAGATAAAGTTTGCACACATGGTCAACTACCTGCCCCGGGCATTTCCTCCCATGACTTAATTTTTCTAGCCTACTCTCTATACTCTCTCAAATTTAAGCAGAAATTCATCTCCCAACGAAATTTTAAAAACCTTGACTATGATAGTTTAATTACCGAAGCTGCGTGTCTTCCGTGGCACACTATTGAATATGCAGACGACATAGACGCAAAAATTGAAGCACTTAACACTTTTCTTTTACATCTACTCGATAAATATGCACCCATCAAAACCACACGTGTCTCTAAACCTCACGCCCCGTGGATAACGGCCGATTTAAAACTATTGATGTCTCGACACGATTCAATTTTTCGTCTCTTCAAATCAAATAAATGCCCAAATACATTCAACACCTACAAAAATATTAGAAACAAAACCAAGCAACAGATTAGAAATGCCAAAATAAAATTCGCTTATTCTATATCCGGCTCCAATGTAACAACATCCGCCTTATGGAACAAACTGCGACACCTTGGAATTGGCAAGTCCAAGGATTCTTCCTTACCTTCAAACATATCACTAGATTCTCTTAATGAGAGCTTCTCGACAAATCCAAAACAACAATCGACATAGAAAGAAAACGCAAAGTAATTAGTAGTCTTACTGCAAAAGCAAATGAGTCATCCGGTTCTCCACAATTCCACTTTAAAGCTGTTTCGCAATTTAACATACTTTCAGCAATACGCAGAATCAAAACTACATCCCAGGGTGCTGATGGTATTCCTATAATTATCATAAACTAATACATCTATTACTCCCCATACTTGCTAACATTTTCAACCACTCCTTATTACAGGGAAAATTCCCATCGCAATGGAAACACGCGTTAGTTCGCCCAATCCCTAAGAAATCTCTCACCGCAAACAATGACTATCGACCAATTAGCTTTCTTCCCACTTTATCCAAAGCCCTGGAGCGACTTGCGCATGAACAGGCAGCAGATTTTCTCAACGTTAATCATCTACTTGACCCCCATCAATCTGGCTTTCGGAAGTCACATAGCACCACCACCGCGCTAATTAAAATCACTGATGATATACGCAGACACATGGATGACAGAAAACTCACGGTACTAATATTGCTTGATTTTAGTAAAGCGTTTGACTCAGTAGATAAAGACATACTCCTAGCAAAACTCCGCTGCATGAGATTCTCTTCACCTTCAATAGATTGGTTCTCTTCATACCTTAGCAACCGTTCCCAGCAAGTCATCTACAACGATTCCTCGTCCTCTCGGCTTAATGTTAACCAAGGCTCAATTTTAGGTCCTCTATTGTTTTCTTTATTCATAAATGATTGTTCTCAATACTTAACTTACTCCAAGCATCATTTGTACGCCGATGATCTCCAAATCTACTTAGACACAAAACCCAATAACTTATCTCTTTCCATAGCCAACATAAATCATGACTTGGCCTAACTTCAAGAATGGAGCTAAGATAATCTTCTCACCATAAACCCCTTGAAATCTCAAGCCATTTTAATCGGTTATCCGAAACTACTGGCATCTATAAACCTTGCAGAATCAGTTCCTCTGTCTTTGAACGGCTCAGTTATACCCTATTGCAAAATCGTAAAAAATCTCAGGATTCTAATTAATGAAACGCTCACCTGGAATAATCATATAATAAAAATCTGCAAGACGGTAAGCTCCTCCTTACACACTCTAAGGCCTCTCAATTAACATTCTTCCCTCATCACTAAAAATACAGCTAGTGACCTCCCTAATTCTTCCTCACTTCGATTATTGTGATGTTGTATACCAGGACTTATCAAAGGAACTTGCCATTTAGCTACAACGTTCTCATAACGCCTGCATCAGATTCATCTTTAATCTTTAAAAATCTGACCATGTCTCAGAATACTTCCATCGACTCTCCTGGCTAAAACTTGATTCCCGAAGAAACTTTCACCTTCTCTCTCTATTGTATCAAATTCTAAATAACAACATCCCTTGTTATCTTTAATCTAATTTTGTCACCATTAATACAGTTCACCATTGCAATACCAGAGGATGTGATAAACTACTAACTCCACTTCATAGAACAGAAATTTACAACAAATCCTTTACCATCACTGCTTGTAAACTCTGGAATGGCCTTCCAACGTTAATAAAAAACTCTCTATCTCCAAGCACTTTTAAATGCTTGTATTACAAGCATCTCCTCTCACTCCCCATCCATTGAACCATGCTCTATCTTCTCTTTCAGGTTGTCACAAGGATGCGCTTATTAGGCATAATTTCTTAATTTATTTACTTTATTCTCCTGTATTATAATTACTCTGTAATCAACCAGGCATATCTTACCCTACAATCCCTATTCCCCTCTCACCCCTCCCTCCCTTATATGGATATAAATGTATGTACATATGTTTGTATTTATGAATGTTTTTTTTCTCTGTTTCATATTATTGCATTTTTTTCCCTTCCCCTGAACTATTTTAGAAATTTTTGCTGTTTTTTAAACCTCTCTTCTCTTTGTAGGTGTTTTCCGCAGTGGGAATTTTTTGTGTTAAAACATAACTGATAAACAGTTTTTTATGACCCACAAAACTAACATTCTTTGGTAATGCTCTGTTCATCATCATCATAGGTAGTCTGTCCGTAGACAGGTCCGTGATTATTCTTGGTTAAACCTGGTTCTCCATATATTCCTATTTTCCGCTGTCCTCTTTATTTCTTGATAACTCTCTTTCCCTTTCAAATCGTCTATCAGCTGAAACCTTTTCCTACCTCTTTCCCTTTTCCCATCTAGTTTTCCTTCTAACACGTCTTTAATCATACTCTCTCTCCTCAGGTAATGTCCAACCCAGTTAGCCTTCCTCTTTCTGATAGTCTGTATAATCATTCGCTTCTCTCCTATTCTTCGTAGCACTTCATCGTTTTTCATCCTATCTGTCCATTTTATCTTCAGCATTCTCCTCCAAGTCCACATTTCAAAGCTTTCCAAGTATTTGATGTCATTTTTCCTTAGCGTCCATGTTTCTGCCCCATACAATGCTATACTCCATACGTAGCATTTTATCAACTTCTTGCGGATATCTTCCCTTATATTCCCTGTAAGTAGTTGTTTCTTTCTCCTGAAAGCCGCTTTTGCTTTTCTTATTCTAGTTCTGATCTCATCCGTACATTTTGCCTCTCGTGTTATGATACTTCCAAGGTATTTATATTCTGAAACTTGTTCTAATGGCTTTCCCCCAATAGTTATGTTCAGATTCTCTTCTTTACCCGATATTCGAATGACCTTGGATTTTTCTGTGTTTATTTCCATACCGTATTTTCTACCTGTTATCACTAGTCTATTTATCATTTTTTGTAGCTCCTCTTCCTTTCTTGCTAGAAGTACTTGATCATCTGCATATTTTACTGTTCTTATAATCCTTCCTCCTATTTTGAAATCCCCTATGCCTTCTAAAGCTTCTTGCATTAGACTTTCTCCATATATATTGAATAGGGTTGGCGATAGGCAGCAGCCTTGTCTTACTCCTCTACCGATATTTATTCCGCAGGTGTCCACATTATCAAACCTGACCTTTACAACTTGATTCTCATATAGATTCCTAATCAGTCTCCTGTCTTTCCAGTCTAGACCTATATCCTTTAATATCTTCATCAACTTTACCCAATTTACTCTATCAAAGGCCTTCTGCCAGTCTACGAAACATGCGCAGATATCTTGACTGTATTCTATTGCCCTTTCTGATATTATTCTAACTACTCCTATAGCATCTCTAGTTCCTCGTCCTTTTCTGAAACCAAATTGATCTTCCCCTATTATTTCTTCTGCCTTTTTCTCCAGTCTTTTATTAAGAATCCTCGTGATGATCTTCGATGTGTGTGACAGAAGGCTTATAGTTCTGTAATCTTTACACTGCATTGCCTTTGGCTTCTTCTTTAGAGGGATCATTGTTACTTCTAGGAAATCCTGAGGCCACTCTCCCGTGTCGTAAATCTTATTAATTAATTTCGTGATCGCTTTTAGTCCTTCTGATCCTATGACTTTAAGTATCTCAGCCGGTATTCCATCGCTGCCCATGGCTTTCCCCTTCTTTAGTTCCACTATCGCCTTTTCTACTTCGCTCTCCATAATACTTGGTCCTAAGTTGTCTTCTTCAATGTTTTCCTCATTTTCCAGTTCTATTTTTGCCGCTCCTGCCTGTTTGCTGTATAATTCCTTAATGTATTCTTCCCATACCTGTGCTACATCCTTTGTTTCTGAGACTATCTTCCCATCCGTATTCATAATTCCTTTACCACAAATTCCATTAGACTTCTTATCCTCTAATTCCAGTGCACTAGCGTACATCATATCGTACCGGCCTAACTTCTCCATTTTTTCTATTTCATCACATTTTCCTTTTATCCAATTTTCTCTAGCTTTATCTGTTACCCTTCTCAACTCATTGTTTATACGCCTATAGTTGGCTCTACCTTCTTCACTGTTTACGTTTTTCCATTTTCGTCTCTCATCCATTTTCTCCAGCATTTCCTTCGTGATCCATGGTTTTCTGATTTTCTTCTCTAGTTTTCCAATCTCTTTATCCAAGGTATCCTTGATACTGGTTTTAATTTCATTCCATTCTATATCGACGGTCTTCGGTTTGTTTTCCAACTTTCTTAGGTTATCTTCCAGCTTCATGCTGACTACATCCTGCCTTTCTTTCAGTTTTTCTAGGTCCCAGGTCTGTCTTTCTCTTCTCGTTTTTCTTATTTGTTTGAGCTTTGTATTCACGTCAAGTATTAGAAGGCTGTGATCTGAATCAATGTCTGCTCCTTGCAATGCCTTGGCATTCTTTATGCTGTTCCTGAATCTTTGTTTTACAAGGATGTAATCTATTTGGCATCTCATTCTATCTCCTGGGCTTTTCCATGTGTATAACCTTCGTTTATGGTTTTTGAACCATGTATTAGTCACTACAAGGTCATTATTGATGCAGAATTCTACGAGTTTCTCCCCTCCTCGATTTCTCTTCCCAAGTCCGTATTGCCCGACAACATTTTCTTCCTGTCCTTCTCCGACTATGCTGTTCCAATCTCCCATTATTATGCAGTTTACCTTTCCTCTTCCGTCTTCTTCGTAAATTTCATTAATTTGCTCATAGATCTCATCTATTTCTTCATCGTCATGAGCTGACGTTGGCATATATACCTGGATTATCAGCATATCCACTGGGACTGCTTTTAGCTTTATTGCCATCAGTCTATCGTTCGTTGCTATTATCTTTGTCACGCTTTTCATCATATCTTTCCTAAGTACCAGAGCTACTCCCCTTTCCCCACTATTTCCTCCAGAATAAACTACTGTGAATTCTTCCGAGTCGAACTGTCCTTCTCCCTCCCATCTAGTTTCGCTTAGCCCTATAATGTCAACTCTATTTCTTCTCATTTCTTCTTTCAAGTTCTCTAGCTTTCCTGCCTTTCTCATAGTTCTTACGTTCCAAGTCCCTATTCGTAATTTACTTTCGACAAATGTTTTCCTCAAGGCAGTCCCCGCCCGGAGATCCGATTGGGGGACTATTTTACCTCCGGATTGTTTTACCTCGAGAGAACTCATATTGTCCAACCATATAATCTTTACTAGGGATTGTAATGTGGTAGTTTCCCTCTTGCTTTCCACATCGCAGTACTGGAGCCGTTCAAATCGTCCTGATCACGCCTACAGCTGTATTGGATATAGACCCAACCAACATCATTTGTTTTCGGCTTTATACCATACTGACAGTACTGCTGCCTACTGCCAGGCACTGATGATAGTTTTTTTTTTTAATAAAACCTCCATTCGAGGGGTTTGAACCCCCGAACTTTGCAATAGAAAGCCGACACGCTAACCACTACACCACCAGTGCTTTAAATGCTCTGTTATCTACTAACAAATATATTAACTTGTAATTTATATGTATTTTGTTGAAATCTGTATGTAATTAATTTATCTTATTTTGTAAATATTGTAATTACTTATATGATGAAAGGGTTAAATGTAAGAAGGGACTACATAGTCTCAATTTCGCCCTAATAAAGTCGTTTGTCTGTCTGTGAGTTATCAACAGACATGTGTCCCCTCCACATTTGTTCCCTAAACTCGGATTCTCTGGCTGTTTACGCTAGCTTTCTCTTGCCCCCTGCCATACCACCCTTGAGGTCTGGTCCCTCTTTTGTTTTGTGCAACCTCTACCCACCACCACCATCCCAACACATCCCATGACACCCTCACCACTTCCTTACACCTCTCTCCCCAACCAGTTTTCTTTGACCCTTGAGTGGTCATTGTTTCGGAAATAAGAATGGGAAAAATCGGTATCCAGGAGTTTTTCCCAAATGTTCTCCTTCACACAGGAGAGTTGGGGAAGGGTGCTAAAAGGGTAGCATTCTTAAAAAAATGATAATCTTAACGATCCCATGTTCTGCGGGTGTCCTGCGCGTTATACTAGAAATTTTGGAGATATGCAGAAAACATCCGAAGGTTGGCCTGCACGTTAAACTTGGGAATTTAGGGTATCTTAACAGACACTCATGTGAGCAGTGTCTCTTTTATTGATGTCGAAAATCAGTACTAATATTGAGAAATTGTTAATTGAAAAGCATATTCAAAAATCACATTGAGATATCAATATTTTTCTTTTTTAAAAAAAGGTCTTAGGGTGTTCACAAACCACAGTTTGGGAACCTCTGATCTAGATCCACCTCTGGGTGCGCTTTCCATTTATACATTTGAAATCCACTAAAATACTAACATTCTGGTCAAGCCTCCAAAAACAGTAAACACCCCACGGATGTCTGTAGCACTTTGTGTAGACATCACTTTGATATTACTGTCATCAGCTTCATCATTTTTAGTATCGACTTCTGTATCCGGGCAAACAGAATCTAAAATGTCTGTTAAAATTGATGTGGTGACAATATGAAATAGTAGTTGAGAGGAGAAGGGAGGGCTACCTCAACTGCCATTTTGTGTTATCAGAAGGAATTAACATAGAATCAAATTTTTGAGTCTGAGAATAAGTTTCTTGTGAAATGGTATTTCACGTTAAGTGAATAATCATACACAGAAAAATATAGGCACCGTAATGGACCGAGCATGCTTTTTATGTTTAACAATGTTTTGTGCTATTCAATTTCGTGTTAAGTGGCTTCCACTGTGTAGAGGTTTTCTTTCTATATTATCACGTATTCTTAATTTGAATGCTTTCATTAATAATTTCTGTCTTTGCTTTTAGGGATTGAGGGAACTACTTGAGATTTCTTGCAAAGGTGGATCATTGAGAAAATCTTTGCTTGGACCAGAAACTGACGATAAGAGTGTACAAACAGAATCACAGGCGGACCCTTCTTGACAGAGTGGCACCAAGGCCCAGTGGGATTTATAAATCTGCTATTCTATTGTTTATGAGTCATCTATTTTTTACACTTCACAGTTTCCATCGTAACATTGAAGAGATGAATACAGAATAGTCTGTGTAGATTAGAAGGAAGGATTGTTGATAAGTTACACAAATAGTGTTATGGCAAGACATATGGACCAAGCACATATTTGTCTTATTTTATGTTGTATTTTTGTTGTTGAAGAGGTCTCTCTTGGTGTTTTTTTGTTATTTTGTTTCCTGAGAAGTCTGAAATTTGAACCATTGAATTGCCTTCATTTGACACTTGTTTTTGCATCTTATCAATATTTTGTCTAATTAAACTTTCATCATAGTTGATTCAGGTTTATTGTAATTCTCAGAGACTTAAGTATTTTGGAGACCCTATATTATTAATCACATTAAATGTGTTAGTACTGAAGGACATTTTCATATTTTATTTATTTAATTAACAACCAACATGACTTCATTTATAGACTCTGGATTATTTTAACAACTTTTATGTAATGTTGATATTCTGGTATAATCAGGTTAATTTTATTAATAATATTTATCTAGTATACTTGAACTTTTGCTTGCATCAAATTACATCTTATTTGCCCAAAATTAATGATTTTTGCTGTCTTATATCAAATAAACAAACATGCTTAAAAGTTTATCACTTCTAAAAGTATTTTGTGTAAAGATTTTTTTATAAAATACACAGTTTGTAATTAAGAAAGAATGAATGCCTTTTTAATTGCTTTGTTTTGTGAATTAGAGACATTTTAAACTTAGTATGTATGATGGGTAAGTATAACTTTAATTAGATTTAGTCTTTGGTAATATTTTCTTGTGATATTTATGCTGATTTGTTTTATTTATTTATAACAGCATATAAATGTTTACATATGTCTTAACAAGAATAAGGGTGGAATATGATGGTCTTCTAAGAAGTAAGTGTAAGATGCTGTGTTATAATTACCTTGTAAATATTTGTACAGCTCTGGTATTTCTGGGCATATTGTAGAGTCCTGCTGAGCCAGATTTAGCATTATTATAAAGCCAATGGGTGAAATTATCAAATGTTAAATGAGCCTTCAAATGATACAGATATATCTGGGCTTAGTTTAACTTTCTCTTTTTCCTGGTGTGTGTCATGTTTATGAAACTGATGGAATGGATAATTGGCAATGTATTAGCCTTTCACATATTATCATTGTAATATAAGGAAAAAAATGCTCTTTTAGCTAATCAAATCATTTATTGCTTTTCTTACTCGCCATCCTGTATTGTGTATGCTCTATTCACCATATTTTTGTAATGCATTACTAAAATCACACCTTTGCAAAAGATTTTTCACATACACTAAACACGGTGATGCAAGGAAAATAAAGACTGTCCTATAACATTGAAAAGTACTACCACAATTCTAATGTAACTGATGAAAAGTGTAACAACAAGAGATATGAATCAAATAAAATGTTGCTTGTTGGATGCATTGTATCATACTCATTGAGCATGTATTCAAATAGTCCCGAGACATTGTATGGGCTAGTATTTATCTAGTATCTGTAGATATCGATATAGGTTACTGATTGTGAGAGAGAGGGGAGGATAATAGAGGAAGGTTATGTACCATGCATGATTGCAGAAGTAGAAAATAAATTAAACTAGCTGAGACCTGCCGCAATTATTGTGCGGAGTTTTTTGATTGATTTAAGCAACAATTGATTATATAAAAATGAATTTTTATAACCAAATCTATATAGCTACTAACTTTATTTGCATGAAAATTATGATGCTAAAATTTTGTGATATGAACCACCCAACTTATACAACAAAAATTTTAATACAGTACAAAGTCCAAGATTCTGAAATCTCAGGACTTGTAGGTTGCTTGGTTCTGGATTTTGGGTCATATATAGTGTGTCCTGCGAAACACAAAATTTTTGGTGGGGATTCCTTGGCTTATTCTGCATGAAAATGTCTATATCAACATATGTCGAAATCTCAACCATTACTGAACTACGAGCACTTGAAGTCCGAACTCAGATTTTTGTTTTGTGAAAAACTTACGTAATGTGTATCGCACAAACACATTATTATTATTTACACCTCCAAATGTAGATTAAAGAGACGCATCTTTTTGTATACGGAACTGTGAGTTGCAAACAATAACAGAGTAATGCTGGGTCAAAGTCCGACCTCAAAAACACTAGTTTCCATTACACCAATTTCTGCAAAAAGCTAATGGCACCTTTACATGGAATGCCTACACCAACCATACAAATTACAAGTGTCCATTTCCTATTCTTGAGATGTAGGCGAATATGTCCACAATCGTGTCCAAGCAGTGCAGCCTGAGGTCAGCAAGGAACAGGGAGGCATACTGTACAACAATGTACTTACTGTAGTCAGTCAATATTGACTGATGCTGCTCTGCAGGAACAGGTATAACTACAGTAAGTACAGTACAAAAAAGTAAAAAGGGGTGGGCAACCTTTTGGAGAACCTATGTGCGGGTCATAGGTTGCTCACCCATTGTCTAAAGCAGCTGTTCTCAACTGAAAGTTCATCTGAGACCAGTGTAATAACAGAATGTTTACCGTGGGCCGGTGTATTATCTGAATAACCCACCAAGGATGGGTAAAATCAATTTTAAACCACCAATCATTTGACAATGTTATACTTTGACAACTGAAAACACAAGCCTTTCATTAACCAGTTAGCGTATTATAAAATTTTATAAGAAAAATGGAATATCATGTACTGGACCAAGGACCGGCGGTTTAGAAACGCTGGTCTAAAGCATTTACAAGTGTTTGTAAACTTAATTATTCTTTAGAGTAAGGCAAACTTTTCAATATACGCATCACGTCGAAATCACTTTAGAGTACATAATTTGATCCACTTGTTCGGGTTTGGACTGTTTATCCCTTATGTGTACATTTTTCTCCCTTCACACACAAGCTGCAGAGTCTGTCCGACCTCAGAGCAGCGGTTCTCAACCTTTTTTCCATCGCAACACACATGGCAGTTGATGCGCACATGCACATATGACACACTGCAAGCGCAGAGCTAAAAAAAAGAGGAACAGTGCATAACAATGAAGAGTTGAAGCCTAAATATTGTTTTTATTGTTGCTAAAAATGATGCAAGTGAAAGATTAAAACCCTGCTAAACAAAATTTAATTTATTTTTTACAAGACCTTAAAAATTTTTAGTGAAACCGGTTGAGAACTGCTGTTTTAGAGGTTAGTCACAAAACAGATCCAGTGCTGAACTCAAGTGAATTTGATTAGAAATTGGAATCAGAATTTTTAATGGAATGTTTTGTAAAAATGTCTGGATTTCAGATTTTGGACAGGATTCAGGACTTTGTACTGTAGTTCCTTTTTAATAACTTTTATATGAACTTGCCTTCTATATTTCTATATATGTATATCTATAGTATATTGACACTTCTTACTTATGATATGTCATTAACATATATCAGGAAGATACTAATGTTTAGGCAGTGGCGGATTTATACCTCCTGGCATTAAACATTTGGGGATCCCTGATGCTAAGCAGTCTTGCAATCTAAACTCCTCCTAATGGCCACCCTCCTTTGTGACATCTCTTAACGATCGTTTTTTTATGGAATCAAAGAGGGGATCCACTGATTTTTAAATTGAGACATTTAATATTTCTCAGATTACATACACAAACATTTTTTCGGGGCCCCTTACTTCACGGAGCTTCTGGTGCATTCCATGTGCAACCCTCCCCTAAATCTGCCACTGTGTCTAGGCATTTTCAGATGAGCTACAGACTTGAAATTTGGCACGATTATAGGTTTTTAGTCATAACCAACCAGAAAAATCGAAAATTCCAAAAAAGTTAATATTTAAGGGGTGTTTAAACCCCAATATTTCATTTCAATACCCCATAAGCAAAGCATGGGATTCAGTGCAAGGCTTTCTAAAAAAGCATTTTTAAATTACCTTCTAATTTTTGTTTATATGCCAAACACATACATGTAGAAATAAAGTATATTTAAACTGATTTTCGATTTTTAAACTTTATCATTCTATTTTTATATTACAGTATTTTTTATAAAAACAAATAAATTATAGGTTGTACATCAATATAATTCACATGAAAATATTTATTTTCTTATTTGAGAAAAAAGGGAAATCTATAATAAGTATGTTTAATTCCTTTTGTGCACCTACAGCATATAGTAAATGAAAGGCAAAGAAATAAACTTAAATACACATATTACACTAGAGCACCTTTAGTCCGGCAACATTGGGATATACAATATGCCAGACCATGGGAGCTCCCTTGGACCACAGGAGGTACACTATCCTCTCCGTAGCCATATGGTTTTTAGTTACATCGGTATTTGCTGTTGAGAAACATTATCCAGCAGACAAATAAATTTGTAATTGATTTGTTTAATTAGGTTTTGTGCACCCGACACTGGATCAGAATTCAAATTTGAATTTTGAGAAACTTTTTTCAAAAATTGGTATACTTGCTGAATTTGCTGATTAAGTGGAGTGTGCCCATTTTTTAGACGACCATCGAGTTGCACAGTGTCCTTTTAAAGATACACTTAGGATTGAAATAAGTTTTTTCTCATCTTGATGTTGAGCCAGAAAAGTAGGTAAAAATCCTTTCAATTACACCAAAAAATGTTATCATGGTTGGTGACGCTTCGGCAGCATGCACCCCCACAAGATTAAGGGTATGAGCTGCACATGGAACAAATTCATTTATTTTGCTTATGTATACTTATACACCATGGTATTTTCCAGCCATATTGGCACCATTATCATAACCCTGTCCTCTGCAGTCTTTAAGTTGTAATCCATCGTATGTCAGTTTTTCCAATATTTCTTTAGCAATCCCATGGCCGGTTTTTTCATGAAACAGTACTGATGTTTTCTTTCACTGTTATTCATTGATTGACATTTCCAAGCCAACATAAATGTTTATATTTACTTGAGATAATAATTTATGCTGCAATTGATTCTGAATATAACTGTGGTTACATGATAATGATAGCCGTAAATTTTCATGCTTTTTTTATATTCTGTATCGTTCAGTGTTAGTTTGTTGTGAGATGTCCTGTGGATATCCTCTGTAGTGATAATTTTCTTTCGTCTCCTCCAATCATACATTTTATCTTCGATTTTGCAAAGATGATGGATCGTAAGAATATGTTCTGAGAGAATCATCTGACTTAGAAATTCATGCAAAATTGGTTCAATTCAGAAACAAATACATCAAATTTTTATTTTTAAATTACGATTCCTTGTCGTTGGATGCAGGGCTGTTGCTTCTTGAGTCAATCAGAATTCGAACAGACAAACTCACGATTGCTCCATTATAGCATGATTTAATTAGATTATATGGAAAATGAGAAATAGTTCGTGAATATATATCCGTGACAGCTGATACTGATACTGAATTAAGTATGAATGTACAAGTTCTGAATGAATATATGTGCTTCAAATAAGTTCAGTGTAAATATTTTAAATAATGTCACCTAAGTTATTAAAAATAACATTTCAAGTCTCAAAGTTGAAGCTGTCTCAATTAATGTAATTCATTTCCAATCAATTATTGTTCTTCATGTGTGCTTTTGAGTGTAAGATAAGTGCAAATACACTGAAAACATGGAGGACAAAAATGCCAGTAACCTTGGTAATCTCCTTTTGAAATCTGAAAAAATAAGGAAAAATTCTACTACAAACTTAAAATTTAAATGAATTCAAATTAGTTAAATACATGATAAGAATCAATATTTTTTTCTGCATAAAATAGTACAAATTCTGCAATGATATCTCAATTCTGAGACATTTAAGAATGTTAATGCACATTCCAGCTGATTACATGTTTAATCAAATGAAAAAATGAAATGCATCTGGAATGGAACCAACTTAAAAAAATGAACATCCGTTGCACCCTCATGGAGTCCGTGCTTTCCAACCATACCACATTTAAAGGGGTTTAGTCTTCCATTTTCATGAAACAAACAAACCCACAATCGGAAATTATATCATTCATTCATTCTAGTCTTGTCTTACGACAGGTCCTACCAATCTTTGGTTGGTTTTGACTAGGGAATATACATACGTGGTGTGGAGGTTTCCCATTGCCTTCCATACTGGACACACAAGGGATGAGTGAAACCCGGTGCCTACCTAGCGTACTCTTTGCGAAGAGCACCAAGGGGGCCAACTGTTAAAGGTCTCTTCCAAAGGATGGAGCATTGACTTTTGCGCGGTCTCCTCAAACCGCACAAGTAGGGGGACGGGCAACCTCGGAAAAAATCTAACTTTTGTAAGATTCGTGCCCAGTGCAGCTTAGCATAGCAGGCCAATGCCCTTACCACTACACCCCAGAAATAATATATAATAAGTTTGTAAATTATATGACGTGTTCACTACAACATAGAAGGGAAACAAATGTCGGGATGCTAAATTATTTGTGCTGCTGCTCCGTTTCCGTTATCCTTTTAAGTGTTAATACAATAATAAATATCTTATTTCATGTAAAAGGATTGAAAGAGTAAATTGTCCTGAACCTTCTGAACTGACAGCTTGCCTTGGGAAAGGTGACTTAAATGTAGAAACCTCTAATAGGTCCATGTTCTCCTCATATCTACTCGACTCTACTCTAAGCTTCTTTTCCAAGATCATATTAAAAGTATTTCCTCCCGTGCTATGTCGTTAGTTGGTTTAATTTATCGTTATACAGAAATAACTGACATTTCCGCTCTTCGTACCTTTTTCTTTAGCTGCGTTCTCCCCATTTTTGATTACTGCTCCCCAATTTGGTGCACTGCTTCGCCTTCTACTCTCAAGCTCCTTGACCGACCCATGAATTTCTTTCTGTCTGTAATTCGTTTTCGTCACCCTCCTCTCCATAACTCTTCACTCAGTGCCATACGAACCTCCCTAGGGATTCCATCCCTTACTGATCGACGCACTCACACTGACATTAAAGTATTTTCAAAAATTATTAATCGCAATTTTAGGTCACATGAGCTTCTTTCTCTATTTCCACTCCGGGTCCCCACTCATTCTACTTGCTTGAATGAGCTTTTTCACTGCCCTACCCCTCGCCTCTAAATCACTAAACGCCCCTTTCTCTATCGCCTTCCTGATCTTTGTAATAGTTTGCTGAAGCGCTTCCCTGACTATGACCCCTTCACTAAGTCTCCTAACTTCCAATTTAAACCTAATACTTGATTTGTTTTGTTGCCTATTTTCCTTCCCCTTTCTCCCGATTTATTTGACTTTCTATTCGCTCCTTACCCTGATTTCGTGTGATTGATGTACTATGTATGTCTTCTGTGCATTCATTGCTAGAGTTTTAGTTATTTTGTTTGATAGTTTTATTTATTTTTTTATTCTTGTTACTTTGTTGTTATGCATCCAATGTAATTGGCCTTGAGCTGTTTTTGGGCTTTTTCAAATAAATAAAACAAAAGAAAAATATTTCCATTACATCTAATAAAATTATCAAAAGAAGAAGAATCAGAATTCAAGGAATGTACAAAACAACATTAAAGATTTTCTTCCAAGTTAAGAAAAATCAATTAAAAGAAAACAAATTCTGTAGATAACATACCCATACAAAATATTTGGAGCTATAAATTTAAAAATTCCCATTATACGTTCTTATAATTTTGATTAGTGTTAAGGTACCTAGCCTAAGACTTTATCAAATTAAATCTTTTCCATTGGCCTCATTTTACTGAGCAATAATATCCTCTAGGCTTCAGTATTTTGATGTGCAATGTTGAGGATGAACAACACATTAATGTAAATGATGATAGAATACAAACTAAAATGTTCACTTTTTAGGCAATAAAGTATTTCTGCTGGTTGTTTTGAAATTCTCTTCAGGAATATGAACAACCTTAAGCTAAACAATAATAGGTAAGATAATCCAATAAATATCATTAATTATGGAAGAAATATTTTGGCAAATTTCAGTTTCATTGTTAAAGATTAAATATTTCTTAAATCAGTCAATTATTCATTTATAGTTACAACTCAAGCAATCAGCCAAGGAAAAGGAGGTTTGGAATTTTTTCTGAAATACGCCCAATCCCCGACTAACATTCTATTGACATAATTTTGGTTTAACACGGTTCTTAAAGTAGAGCTGGTTTTCGACTAACATGACTGGTTGTTTGGTTTAGCATGATTTCTCCACCACTTCTCCACGATTGTGGAAAGCGAGGAAACGGAATCAAGTTTAGACCTGTTTGGACTGCTCTTACGGGATGCCTAGTTGAGAGACAGAGCAATCAGGAAGCAAGAGCTAAATGTGGTGCAAGGTAAATACAATGATAATGTGAAAGGAACTCCGCTTTCCGCTGGAAGGGAAATTACACATTGTCGCCAAACCCTCACCGGCAAGCAACGTTGAGCACTGTGCATACTTGCTCGCACAGCTTCCCCCGCCTTCCAACATCCCATTAATCAGTCTTTGTCCGCTGTCGTGATGCTAAAACATTCATATTGGAACTCCAGCGATCTCATGATTTATGTTATTAATTTGCATAACATTACAGTACATTCACACTCAAAACGAAATCATGAGTGGTAAGGACCAGAAGCGTTGTGATCGGAGTAAGAGACCCAGAAAAGTTATATCGCTAGAGCAAAAACTAGATGTACTTAAGTGCTATGAGAAAAGGAATGAACATGTGATATAGGTCTTAACGAAGCAACGCAATGAACCATCTGTGTTATCAGTTTCTTTTCTGTAAAATGAGTTATACGTATGAAATACACATAAATAAAAAACAAAGCATTAACCAAAGTGCATATAGTCATAATACAGGAACAAAATTAAAAATATGCCAATCAGATTAGGATGCTGGAATGCATCCCTCACATTTACATTTTTTCTTATGAGAAATTCGTGTCCGACTAACATGATCTCACCTTACCAAACTTTTCTGCTCAAGGGTCATGCAGCCGACTTATGCATTATGAGCCACACACCATCGATAATAGATTTAAATTCAATGAAAAGTAAACTAATAAAAATAAATTATGCATACCACATTGGGGAGGAATGGATGCCGGTAGATAAAACAATTAGATACTTAAAATTAACATTTAATATAGACCTAAAATGGAGTGATCACATCAAAAGTATCTCTAGTAGAGTGTATAAAAACAAACACTATTTTTAGGACTCTTAAAAATGGTAACTTAAGGCAAAGGAAGAAGCTTATTTGACTAGGTCAACATTGGAGTGTGGCGGTAGTACATGAGATCCACATCAGACTGTGTTAATGATAAAATTGAGATAACTCAGAAAAAAGCAGGTAGATATGTGTTAGAAGGATATGGTAGGATTGAGTGTAACAATGAATTGAGACGGGAGAGCCTACATGAGAGAAAAAATTACATAGGCTAGGCAATATGTTTAATGCAGAGTTTAGAGTCGACAGAGTATGATTCATAGCCAATTACCTTAATAGGCAGGACCTCAAAAGTTAGCTACTTATCACAAAAAAAATGTAAGATTCACAAACATTTGTCCAAAAGGTTTTTTTGTCCAATTGTACTCATGTCTAAAGATTTAGTTCAATTGCAGTTTCATTCTTTTATAATTGTCCAATTGCATTTTTGGCCAAGTACAGTCCCACCGTCACCGTAACTCCTAGGTGGAGGTGATGTGTTGCTATTATATGGGGAGGGCTGGAAGTAATCCTCATCAAATATAAGCAATATGGGTATCTATCAACTATGAATTTTATATATGTAGATTAAAAGTATGGAGGAATAATAAGGTAAAGATAATAGAGGGATGGGAGATGAGGCATTAATATAAAATTTATTTAATTATCGCCAAATAAATCTCGTATCATGCTGTATAAGATATTATGCATTAACTAGTGTAATTACTTATCAAAAATGAACCATATGCGATGATATAATATTACATTACAATTAAAATACTTCCCACTGTCCCTCTCTCTCCTATAATACGCATCGCCTTTGACAGGAAATTGCTAGACCATGTTTACCATAAATAGGCAAATGCTGAAACCCAAAATTACTAATTCCAATTAGTAATGCTACTGGCAAATGAGCCTTTTCAACTTTCAAACGTGAAAAACTACTAACATAGCAGTATTTCACAAGACAAATTAAGCACATTGGCGCTGCTTTGTATTGAAAATGAGATTGCTAATGAAATTAATTACGATTAAATTATTGATAAATTTGCTGTACTAAGAGTGGGAAAAAACAATTTTAATATCTGTTTATTTACTTTAAAATAAAGGATTTTAACATTGGACGAAATGTTTTTAGGTTAAATGTCCTGGAACCTTTTTTAAACTTCATATCGCTGACAGACATGCATACAATATATGTATATTTAAACGAAAACTTCGTTATTAAAATAACGGCTGTTTCCAATGATCAGTGAATATGTGACGCTGCTAATTAAATTTTTTGGGTTGGAGAATAAAAAAGTAATAATAATAATACTAACAGAAAGAATCTTTAATGATATCCTTAGATTACAAAATTCGGCAATATTATATGCAAATTTTAATTACCACTTTGAAGCGCATCAATTATTTTACAACACATTGCATTCGTCTCTTCGTTCGTAATGTATTCAGTAGCCAAAACAGCATTTGCAAGAGCTATAATTTCCTTAGTAGATCGAGCTTTTAACCATATTTTCCCGTTCATTCCAACGGCAATTTCGTGAGGTATTTCTTTTCCAAGAGTTTTTAGTAATGGGCATTTTGGATTTAGGATCTTTCTGACAACATTAATACTGCAAGTAAAAAGGAAACCATCTTCTGCCACTACACCCATACCTGCCTGCTTCCCTCTTGAGTCAATACATTCCAATTCCGGTTCCATATCCAAGCTAGCAACTTTTAGTTTCGCAAACAACACATCGCCAAGCTTAACGTCTGGCCGGTTTTTCTTGGTGGCACCTTCGAACGAAGTGTAAGCGAGTGAGGCAAGTTCACTGGCTCCGATATCAACCTTAAACATGTCAGCCGACTTATTCACAACAACGCCGACAACACTTTCACCACGAACTGGAATGTACCTTCGTTGATGACTGTCTATCCAATATGTATTTGGATTTTTTTTCCGAAATATTCCACTTCTACACACTATAACATTTTCCGAAAATCTCCTTAAGCCAGGACCAAGTATACATTTTGCTTCACTTTTCACTTTACTTATATCTTCAGCTACATCTCCGGGTACGACAACATCGCCTACTTTGACTTTCATTTCGGGAAACGGGCGTGCTATATTGGACTATTCTGGGTTTATCTCATCCAAACTAGGGATAAGAAGAATGTATCGATACTTTACTCATATCGATAATTTCCTTTCGATACCAAGTTCTTTTGTACTCGATTTTTTTCTTTCGATTGTCTACTCATATGCGTATATTTTTCTCAGTATCGAATCAAATGAGTACATGCTGTAACAAAAGTGAGGCACAATCGAGGGATATAAAATCGTCCACGTCTAGGCGCTACTATTCGTGAATCCATTTAATTACTCATAAAGATAACATTGGAATCATCACTTTTGCTATGGGTATTCGCAAAAACGTAGAAGCAGAGTCCTCTATATCACGCACGGCCACTCACCCGCTCCCGCTCACTAAGTCGAGTGGTCGAGTCATCGCATACGACCATACGCTTCCACTATGAGGTTGCAACCGGCAGACATCATTATGCAATGCAATGCAATGTCTTCGATCTCGCTTCTGCCTTATGGATGAAATCAGCGTAACATCTATATTTCTTAAAAAATAGAAGACATAAGCGCATTCCTTTGTTGACAACTTATTATATATAAATTAAGCATCTAATACGATGTATATACTAGTAACAGTATAATCAAAGCGATCATAAGGCCATGACAATTATCAAAATACACAATTAGGAAACGGAATCGGAAAGTGGTGCGGCTTATTTTTGCGAAAAGACAAGCCGTCAAGATAAATGGCAGCTGATTTGGCGGTCTAATCTTTCCCCAAAACATGTTAATTTCTTAACACTAAAAGTAATACACGTAATTATGGAAGAATATTATTAGGAACACTTCTTTACATTCGTTTAAAAATACGCTCTATGCAAAACTTTCTTCTATTTATTGTTAGCCCAAACTTATTTAATGAAGTTTTAGCCCTATATGATATCCATGAAAAAAGGTAAAGTGAAGATAGGTCATTCGGTATTTAAGAATCACATTTGCCTGTGTAATAGAGGTAAAGAGTTTATATTCAAAAGGGAAATACCTTTTAAAGATAGCACTGATGAGAATATCTCTCGATTTACTTCACCAAAATATGAATGCATGGAAGTTGCTTTTGAGCCTGATTGAACAGTAACCTTGTGCTAAACTTAAGTGACCAGATTTTTTAAATCTCAAGGCCAGAAAAAATGACCTTTAGGTCTTTTAGCTAAACTTTTATTCCAGGTAAACGTTAAACTTGACCATGCTCTCAATTTCCTTCGAGATGATTTATTACAAAATATTTTTCCTAACGCTGCATGTTTTTAATTTTTCAGAAACTTCATAATCAAATTCTTAATCTTGTCTAACAGTAAGCATGAAAATCTTAACTTCAAAGTCAAATTACCTATGCATTTAGGTCAATATTTAATAATTTAAAGTTCTGCTCCTTTGCTCTTTATAATGAAATAGGCTTACTGGCTAATTTAAAGCCTCTAATGAATTTTAGAACACTATTTCATTCTTTGAGATTTCTCCAAGCATATAACTTATAAACAAACAATGTACAAAGATTTACTGGAATGTAATAAACAATTTCTTGAAATAGGTTATATTTTAGATTACTGATTCTACTGAATTCATCTATGAATACGTATGAAAAAAAATGTTCAGTTTAGTACGTAAAAAAGTTCATTTTGATAACTACATTTATTAGAAAAGGTTTACAGTGTGGTAACTCCATTCTAATACTTTTTATAATTATAAGTTCATTCTACTTTTGCATAATTCTGCTGGATTCCAGATTGCTTTAGAATAAAAGTACATAAGGTGATGTGGGCTAAAACAATATTTAATGACACCAAATATTTCATATGTAAAGTATAATCATACAAACATTAACAAAATTGTACAATATAACACAAGCTGATAAAAAAACTAAATCTAATGAAAAGCAACATTTCAAATATTTACATGAGCAGAACCTTCTAAACAACAATAGTGTGCAATGTGACACAAGCAGATAAGCAACATTTCAAATATTAAAAAGAGTAGAACCATATAAACATTAACAATAATACAGTAAACAAAAAAAAATACATCTAATGAAAAGAAACAAAATACTAAAAACAACAAAGGCAGAAAACTCAAATAATACATATTTTAATATTTAGCTATATGATATTGGAGACTGCAGCAAGATAAGAACTTTTTGAGCTATAATTTGCCTTTCTTTTTTGTGCAGCATGTCTTTTTTTCCCTTGGCATGGATATGGAACTATATACCTTTCCAACACTCGAACTCCTATTTTACATATACAGTTATTCAACAGAGAAAAGTCCACCTTTTGTTGGATAATAAACATTAAATGAGGTATAAGCCTAGTGCACTTCTTCAGATGCTTTTCCAACACCCTTTCACTATTGACAATTACTGTATGCAATGCATGGGATGGTATCTTCAAGGATTTCTGGTTACCAAATTCCCTTGAACAAATTAATACATTTTCAGTATTATCAGTCATTATTAATGATGTGCACTCTTCACACACTGTTTTTTCTTTTAGAACATCATTCATTGAACAACCCAATAAATATTGAATCATGTTACAACTAACCACATCAAAACAATGTCCATCATCACTTCTGTCTGACAAGACAGCATTAGACACTGCACAACACTGTTCCTCAGAATGTGTTTGCTGCTTCTTTGTTTTCTTATGATGAAAGAAGTCAACTAAATGATCGGCTCCATCACTGTTGTAATTTACACCTGTTACACCAGACATAAATTGTGTTACAACAACAAGCCCTTTGAGCTTGAACAGCTGATGGGTTTATGTTCCCATGTCTCCTTACAGTTGAAAAAAGACTCTAGGACATCTTGATTAAATCTTGCTGTTAATACAGCCTTATAACCTCTACCGAAAAGGTATTCAATCACCTCTACAATATTAAGTATGCTCATGACCACTCCAGTCTGAACAGGCTTCCAGTTCCCCACCCCTATTTTGACGCCTTCCATAAACTTATGTAATTCATTTAGCTTGAGAATTTTATTTTTTGGCATAATGGCTCCATGGCGTCTCCTCAGGTTCATTATATTGAACCAATTTCTCACCTGAGTGAGGAACCATGCCTTAGTCAAAGCACTTGGTGGAAGCTGATCTAGTTTCACCAATGTTTCCAGAGCTGTCACAGTCTGATGGCTGAAAATATTGTGTGTTAATTTCACCTTCATCTTGTCAAACTGCCCAGGATTTAGGGTTTTATCATTGATTTCCGGCACTAATTTCAAATCCCTCATTTTCTGAAAATTGTTAAGAGAATGTAGATATTTCGCTGACACTGTTGTTGTTGGCAAGCCATTCTCTTTAGCTACTGATTCTGGTAGCTCAAAATTATGAGCAAGCAAGGCAGACCTCAAATTTTTTAAGAGATGGGGAACATCCGGAAAAAAATGAAGCCTTCCATCATTCCTTGTTGGATGTGGTATTGAGCTGACTTCTGAATACCTTCCTACCTTTACCCCATAACTTCTCCAGATGCCTTGATTTTTGGCCCCATGTCACTGACAATTCCAATTACATGGAAACCAATACTTTCCACTGCCTTGACACAGTCATTAATAAACTGAAACAGACATTCAGACTGTGTGGTCTTGTCTGTGATGTGGTAAGCAATCACTTGGAATTTGCACCACGGATCATGACCACAAACAGTTGTCTTCCTACAATATTCTGTGACCTGTCATTCAGTGTCACATGTCCAAAGAATTAAGAGGTTGACTTATCAAAGCAAATGCCACTGTCAATTTCCAATTCATCCAATAACAAGACACAATCCTCTTGTAGGGGTGAATGATAAATCTTACCTTGACTCTCTAGTCATGGCAAAACATCTGTTAAAATGCCTGGAGCAAAGCCTATATTTTGCAACTTTCTGCAAATGGTGCTGTAAGATGGGAGTGGATAGCTTTTCTTTACCAGTACCTTGTAACATTTCCATCCCACAGAAAATCTTATTTGTAATGCTTCTTTTATCATTTCTGGTGTCCAACATATTTTCTTCTTTCCATTCATAATAATGTCCAGTTGCACTGGCTTCAGGAAAGGGAGTGCAGAAATACTGTTTTGAAGTTGTCTTAGTTCGCTTCTAGTCTTCTGAAGGGCTTTTTGTATTGACCATAGCCTTCTTTCCAACATTCTTATCTTATTAATAAGACATTCTTCCTGTAAAATAATTATAGTAATAATTAATTTATAAATCTGTTGCAAAACAGTGTACAGCATGTTTATCCTGAGGGCTTCAAACATTCACAAGCAAGAAAAGAGTGGTAATTGCTTAAGACTAATTCCGGCATCCTTTTAATGAAAATATGCATGTGAAAAAAATAAAACTGAAAAAAGTTGTATACAATTAGCAAATTTAGTTAAATACAAAGAAAATGAACACCACACAAAAAAGAATATCTACCTTTTCTGTATTGGTAGCTTGAGCAGAACATTCAGAGCCGAAGTCCAATTCACATGAAACCTGAATAAAGAGTTGAAAACAAGTGGCTTAAATCAATGAGCACAAGAATTTATTATATCTCTCTCCCTTGGGTACTTTTCCAATTGAAAAGCAACTTACTACAAATCTGCCATCAAATTCATATTTTAATTGGAAATATTATGCAACTTCTTGTCAAAATTGAACAGTTTATGACATCTCTTTGTAGAATTGATTAATTACTTGCAGAATAACCTTTGATAATTTATAGAAGGTAATAACCTAAACAATATCAGCAAAATATTTTTACAAAGATTAAAGACTATAATCTTCTTGTTAAAACTGTGACACAATTTCTTGTGATTAAAGAATTATATAAAAAACTGAAACATACCATTTCTAAAGGATCAGGCAAAGATTCAGATGTTCCAGAAAGTACATCTCCTTGAGGCACCTAACATATAAGGAAAACCTGCATGTTACTTATTAAGTTCTGACAAATTTGACTTTGCTCATACAGTCAGAATAACAACATATGGCAAATTATGCACATCAACAGAACATACATTTAATAACATATATAACAAAAATCGTTATGGACAACCAACCTCTGCTGATTTAGGTCTTTGTAGAATCCTCCGTTTTGGTGTGAGCTGTTTTGGACAGTTAGGTACATTAAATAATGTAGGTACTGCATTTGGCTTTAATTTTTTCCATCCATTGGCCTGAGAAGTTTCAAATTGTGGATTCTCAAAGTGAATCTTAAAAATGAAAAGATAAATTTTATAATACCGTACCTACTTTCAAATTTTATAAATACTATAATTATCATGATTATATATTTTACATGGTATAATATCAATTTTCATATAATGGTGCAATGAATTTGTTGAAATGTTTCACAGAAATTCATGAGGTATGAAAATGAAATTGTATGTATAGCAAAATGAACTGAAAGAACCTAAATCAAAAATATTTATTAAATTTCTCAACATCCACACATTACTTGCCATCAAGAATAACCATAAAAGAAATGAAACAATCTTACTTACTTTGTTATAGTTATTTCAGCCAACTACAATCAATAGTGGTACGTATGGCTAATTAAAAACAACATTCTGCACGTATTTATTTAATTTTAAAAATATGTAAGAGCTGAGTTTATTATCAATATGGTCAATGTTTGAATCGCAATATTACATTATAACCTTAAAAGCTAAATCTGAAAATACTGATGTGTGATTGTGAGTACCATAGGAAACGAATAAATTGACTTCTTGTAAAAATGTATCATTATTTCTAATTTATTTAAATTATTATCTTAGTTCAATGTTATACGAAAAACATCTATATGTAGTTTTACTCAAACTCATGGGTGGGTTTTGTGGAACAGAATGATGTTCATCAATGCATACGCTTATGAAAAATCTTAACATATAAGTTATTAAGCATCAGAAATCCAATTCATCCACTACATATTCACAATGTTAACTATAGTTATGTCACAGAGGGATGAGTATAAGGTAGGTTGCCACTTGTCCCTTCGGCACATTTGCAACCATTTAGCTCTTCTCTCAGGATTTCTCGGGAAAACGAATAGCCGAAATCATTTTATCATAGAATTAGTGCAATTGGGTGCACAGCAGCCTCCCATATTATTTTGCAAATAATATTTAAAGTTCGTGTGATATTTTTCAAAAACCTATGCTCGCACACACTCCACAACCGCAACAATGACTTCTAATTGACTAAAAATGGCGGATTGCGATGACTCGACTTAGTGAGTGGCCGTGCGTGATATAGAGGACTCTGCGTAGAAGTGGTTTGGTACCCCTCTAGTGGATAAAAATTGACATATACGAAATGCGGTTCATTTAAATATTGGTCATTTTTCTTGCGGTGGTTTTGATGGGATTCATCGAAATAAAATCGACGGTATTTGTCAAAGGAAAATATTAAATCTTCTATCGATAAAAGACAAAATAATATACAGGAAGATACTAATTAATGCTGGATATCGAGCGATTTTATACATATATTTCCACACAGCCCTGGACAAATCTGGTCCAAAACAAATCTTTTACACAGTATTCCTTGTATACAGTTGTGCATTGTAAATGGTGATCTTCCCCAGACTACTATTTCAAATCCGGGATCACTTAATACCTTAAAAATATTTCTATCTTCTGTTTGGAAGACAGTGCCCCGCCATGTCTCTCTTGATATTCTCCGAGTAACAGATTTGAAATATACTTAATATTTTCTTTAAAGAAACAATATAAATTTTTATAACCTTTGGTTTTTAAAACTTTTCTCGTATTTTTTAACGTTTTGTGTCACCATAAACTGCCATATTTATATTTAGGATCAATTATCATTAAAATAGAGTACTCAGAAATATCTTTAAAAAGTTTAAGCATATGCTTAAAGCATTAAGCAAAAGCTCGGTTTCATTTACCCAATTTTAAGCAAATGCTTAAGAAAAATTCTAAAAATAAGTAAATGCTTATTCTTTCTAGCAAAAGCAAATGCTATTTTTTTATTCACCCCAAATCAAGCATTTGCTTAAAAAGTTATAGAAATCTTAAGCATAAGCATTTGCTTATTTTTTATTCACTCGACCCAATGTAAAGAAAGAGAATCTTGAACAAGTCTTTTATCTTCGTGCAGACCAAATGGTCTCAACCTGAGGTGTGCAAATTTTTTGTGGTGGGCTACATTCATAGATAAGAGTGCTTTGCCAGGCTCTATAAAAGGTTGTGAGTGGAACAAAGGACCAGTTGAATATATTGAATAACTTTAAAATATTTTTAAATTTTGACTTAATTAATTACAGTAAAGAGGAAAGTATACACGTTTCGAGGTCCCCTGAACATGTTTTGACCATTTTCTCGATGATGTCTGTGTATGTGATAGCTTTTTGTGGGTGCTCTAACTCAAAAACTAATAATCAGGTTAACGCGAAATTTTATATTTAACATTTTTATAAAAATCAGAACATAATTAGGTGTTGGTAAAAATCGGTCAACCAGAAGTGGATGTTTACTCTTGTCATTTATCCGTTATTTTGAAATATTTGCTTTAATATTTGATAAATGTAAAAATGTTTTAGAATAAAAGTTGTAGAAAATTTAATTTTCTACAACCTTTGTATGAAACATTTTTCCATATAATGCATTGTTTAAGAGATATCTTATATTTCAGCTGCCCCCACCACGCCACCAACCGACGACTATTGTTAACAATTGACGCTTAGTTACTTCTTAGTAAAGCTCCTTTTTCTTTTCTTAATTGTTGGAGCTTTGTGGCTATATCCAATATTAGAAGGCTATGGTTTAATATTATTTCTGTTCTTTGTAAATTCTAAAATTTTCTTGCAGTTTCTTAAAATATTTATTATTATGTAATCTATTTGGAATTTTTAGAAATATTACAGATATGGAGAAGGTCATGCGGACACATCAGATTTTTCTTTATTTATTCGTTTTTTAGTCTTCATATAGGGGCTCCCAGCAAACACTTGCTGGGCTTAAAAATATCCCAAATCCGCCACAGCTTAATCTAATCACTATATCTCACCTTGAGAAGTCCTCTTCAGAAGGGCTAAGTGAATGCCAAAAATATGCACTTGTGTAGGAAATGACTAGCAGAACGATTGTCCTGTCCTCTCCCATTGTGTCTGGTTTTTTGCAAATAAAGCATCTATGAGTCACAAAAGTATCTTATGAAAGATTCGGGTAAATGTCTTACACCATCTCTCTCAGTTCAAAACAGTGGCATACAAAGGATTTCATTAAGGAAGGTTCATGAATAGTGTTACAGGAATATGAGGATGATTTGAAACATTTGTGTCAAGTTTCTTGTTTAACTGTCTCAACAGTGCATTTTATAAGCAACTGGATCTACAGCTTTTTGCAGAATCTGAACCACATTCAGCAGTACATCACTTTCTCTGGATAGTCACCAATCAAATATTGATTGGATACTTCATGGAGAGCTCTAAACCCCCATTACCTCCCCTTCCATATACCCCTGATTTCAAATTCATGGTCGTATGTTTTAGTAGCACTTAGAACAATTTTTGTTTTTTAATTGTTACCAACAAAAACAATCGTCGTAGCAACTGAAGTAAACAAGATCTATAATAAGTATGTTTAATTCCTTTTGTGCACCTACAGCATATAGTAAATGAAAGGCAAAGAAATAAACTTAAATACACATATTACACTAGAGCACCTTTAGTCCGGCAACATTGGGATATACAATATGCCAGACCATGGGAGCTCCCTTGGACCACAGGAGGTACACTATCCTCTCCGTAGCCATATGGTTTTTAGTTACATCGATATTTGCTGTTGAGAAACATAAGCTATGTTATTAAGGTATCAAATTCCATTATCATTGGTCTGGAGATATTATGTCCTTCATTTCAGCGTAATCCAAACCACTGTGTAAGTGCATGTTCTAAATCATTGCTCTTCCTTCTTTTATTGTTTTTCTGTTTTCAATCTGATTTTTCTATCACTTTCTGCTTCTTAATATCACAAATTGTTGAGGATTTGATACTGCAAATCTAGCTTAACCGCATAACTGATATTCCTGAGTTTAGTTTTATTCAACAATTCCACTTTCTTCTGGATTGATATCATTTTATGCCATCACTACAACTGCTTATTGGTCTCTTAGTCGACATGGTTAAGTGTAAATATACTCATTATACTTAATAAGACCAATTCATTCTAATGATGCTCGCTATGATCAAACATGCAAATCACGTGATGCAAGAATGACTGCCTTATCAACTTCTAAAAGTGTGGTCCATAGAATGATTAAATATATTAAACTTAAGTGGCCAATTTTCTAAAATTGGATACTATAAATGTTTAGTATTAATATTGCTGTTAAATCGTTGTGCTACCAATAAAACACATTAATATCCACCGAGCATTATATTAATTCATGGCTAATTTAAATACATATATAGAGCATTATGTGGTCCTTGAAGACTAATTCTCCTCCAAAGTGATCCACGGTTCAAGCAAGTTTGAGAATCACTGACTTATAGCAAACCACCTAAGTTCTCCCAGACCAGACATTTTCGTAAATATTGCCAAACCATGGGAGTTTACGGACTATGGATCGCCGGACTATAGTGGCTGAAGCGTAATAGTTTATGGCATAACTTTGTGGAGCTACCAGTGGCGGCTCATGTATAGGCACTGCGGAACTGCAGCACCCCCTATTTCCACTTGATATTATCGATAACATTTAATATAATGAGTCCTTTTTTCTTTAATTCTTTCTTTATTTTTGTAGTACAATATATATTCCTTAAGCTTAATGTCAGTACTTGAGTAGCCATCCCCCAGTTTATGAAAAAGATACAAAAATCTTTGTATGGAACTGTGCGCTTCACAGTGCCAGTGACGTGGTGTTTGACTGTTGTGCGCATGCGCACATAGGAGGGGGGGGTGGGGAGGAAGGCGGGACTGCCAGGTAGAGAGAGCACTGTTGCTCTCGCAGTGCCGGCTCTGGCGTGATGGTGGAAGGAAGTTTTTTTTTACTCAGCGTGTGTTGTGCTTAAAAACCGTGTACCATATTCTTGAATGTGATAAAGTGTAGAAGAGTGTAGAATTAGATTATTATTCTGCTTCCAGCTATTCTATTTGATTCATTTTTTTTCGGTTCTTTTATTTAACAGAAAACTTTAACCATGGCCTTGCATCCCCAAGAAAACATCCCACAAAAGAGATAGTACTGACCACTGAAGCTTATCCCATGATTGACAAAGAAAAGCTTGAAACTGAACTAAAAGTATTCTATTGTAGGACTGATATTCATGAATATTGCAAATTAATTGAGCTGCTGAAATTTATCTTGGAAAATAATCTAGATGATGTTTTTAGTGAAATTACGAAACTGATAAAAATCCTCTTGACAATTCCCATGACTACATCAGAGGCAGAGCGCTGCTTTTCAACATTGAAAAGAATAAAAACTTTTTTAAGAAGCATTATGAATTCGGAAAGACTAAATGCGCTTGCAGTACTTTTAATGGAGAAAAATTTCCTCAATTGTCATCCAGAGATCAAGGAGAAAATTATTGAACTTTTTGCGCAAATTAAAACAAGAAGAATGGATTTCATTTTTAAATGAATAGATCAAGCTTGAACTGTAACAATTTAAGTAAAAGAATGTAAAAAATATTTGGTTTTTTTTGTTAAGATTTTATCAAGTTCCTGAATAAATTTTCTTTTTATACATGTTTTTTTCCTTTTACACAATTTTAAAACAAAGGCTAAAAATTTTCTGGAGCAGCACCCCCACTAATTTTAGCTACGAGCCGCCACTGGGAGCTACTTTTTTTATTATTATTTATTTTTAATTCCATAAAAATTGCATACACAAAGCATTACAATTGTCAGGAGCCGTCATAGAGGACATTCACAACATATATATATACTATGGGAGTTACATATCAAAACAAACATACAAAAGTACAGAGTGAGTACATAATACATATGCTACATTTTCTTATATGTTCTATGTTTCATATTTTATAATTGTGCAACTAGCCTTCATCAAAAATCATCATATATATTTGAAAGTAAGAAAACATATTAAAACTACAATCTCAAAATACAGCAATTTTGATGAAAATAAAACTCGATAAATGTATACATACACCACCGTCTTGAACTTCGCAAATAATTGGTTCCTGAAAACTGACGCGAAATGAAAATTCGGGAAGTGAAAGTCCTATTTTCCCATAAGACGCAATATTATTTGAGAGTATGGTTCCCAGTCAACCTAAAAAATTCATTTTTTATCATAACTAATGCAGTTTGACAGAAAATAAAAGAAAACGTAACAGAAAATGAAAAATTAGCGTCATAAAGTGAAAGATATTCTTTTAATTATCTTCAAAACGCTTAATAGAGAATGAAAACTGCATTACAAAGTGATTACACTTCTTTCGGCAGTTGTACAATTCAACTACAGCGTATATTCGCATTGCGATTTTCGATATTCTTTTGTTCATTCCAATGGTTCTTCAACAAACTTTTTCAAGCCGCAAAAAGACACTAGCATCAAAAAGTGGTAATATTTCTTTTATTAATTACGTTCGAAATGCGTAACAGAAAATCAAAACCTAGCGTAAGGAAGTGATAACATTTCTTTTTATTGTTCAAAATAAGTCACAAAAAATAAAAACGAACCATTAAAGTGGTAACATTTCTTTTAGTAATCGTGTTCAGTATACGCGGCAGAAAATCTTACGTTACAAGATGATAGCAATTCTTAGATTTACATTAAACAGGGGCGCACACATAGGGGGGGGGGGGGTCCACCGGGTCTGGACCCCCCCCCATAGGGGCATATTTTATCCTGAGATGAGGGTGAAGGCAAGACATTTAAAGTGTTCTCAGGAATGCTTTTGCTCCAGGAATGAGTGCGTGAATATGGGGAAGACGGAAAGAGAGAAGGAAGGGAGAAGGGAAAGTTCCATTTCCAAGAAAATATCGGTGGCAAGTGTTTAAAGAGACCATTGGTCAAGACAAAATCTTTTTGCTGAAAACATCCTATTTCCATGAGAAGGGGTTTCAGTTGAGAAACGTTCATCCCTTTCTGGGTCTTACGTTCTCCGTTTGGTCTTTTGGAGACTTCCTGGATCCCTGCTGTGTGGGAGGAGGTTCAGGCGACCAGGAGAATGGCCGTTTGCTTAAAATATCCTATTTCCACTAAAAAGGGGACGAAAAACTGCAGCTGGCACTCTCAAAAGAATACAATTGGAGTCTCCAATTTGGATAAGTTGGTAAGTTGGAAAAGAAGTCTCGATGAGTGAGGAAGTGTAGTGATGAGTGTATCTCTTACTGTGGAAAAGTGCATTTTTTGGAAGAATGGAAGCATCCGAGCAATATTGATGCTACAGATGTCGAACATCAACAAATCGGGTACTTTTTCAGAAAGCTCCCTGTGGCCTTTTTTCACATTTTTTGCACATCCTGAATTTCGGCAACCCTGTGGAGTTTCCACTGGGAAGTCTAAACTCACCATTTAAATTGGAAAAGTATTTAATGGAGAAATTGTGAGTGCGGATTCTATGCAGATAAGCTGTTTTCCTCGAATCACACGAGCATTTATTTCATCTCGTTGGCCACGTGGTCGGTGAAATTCGAATATATAAAACAAAGTAGGCTGCTTTGATAAGTGTTGTCCGTGAAATTACATTAGTGATACGTAGTAAATAGCCGTATAGTAGTGTCCTTTAAATATGTTATACTACATTATTTCATTTCTAATTAGATAGTTTGCTGCTGTTACGGAGAGTACCGGCACTTATTTTTATCCAAGTAAAGCACTGCTTATAGACGTAAGAAAGGCTACTCGCATTCTAGTGCAAATGAAAAAGTGAGAAACTGTCCTTTCAAAACTCTTTGGTTTACCCCTTACATAGATAAATATGAGTAATAAAAGAAAACAAATTTCAATATTATCATTTGTGAAGAAGTCGCGGGGAAATATGCATAGTGAACAAAAAGATGGTGAGAAAATTAATATCAGCAAACATAGTGACCTCATCGATAGTGCATCATTGCAAGAAAAAGAGCCGTGTTCGTCGTTCGCACTGGTTACTGGATGTACTACGGAGACAGATGCGGACAATAAAGGTAACACTAATGATATAGCAAACTTTTTGAAATCGAAAAAATATTGTTCTGGTAAGAAACTCCTGGAAGTTTTTAATAGTTTATGGTCACCTGATGCTAAATATAAATTTCCTGTCAAGAATATTGAAGGCAAAAATTTAAGGCGCCAAGCACATTGGCTTGAAAAATGGCATTGGGTATGTTATTCGGAATTAATGGATGGTCTATTCTGCAAATATTGTGAGCTATTTTCTCCATTTAGAGTAGGAGTGCATAGGGAGCAAAATCCGGGTAAATTTGTTTCAGAAGCTTTCAACAAACGGAACCATGCCTTGGAATATTTTGAGAAGCATGGCAAATAGTCATATCATACACAAAGCTTGGAAATATTTTACAATATAAAGAAAATTAATGAGAAGAAAGTGCTCCCAATTGATTTGATTTTAGATTAAAACAAAGCAGTGGAAGTAGCAAAAAACAGGGAAATACTTGGCTCAATAATAAAAACTGTCCTATTTTGCGGGAAGCAGGGGATCCCCTTACGAGGAAATTTAGATTATGGCCCTTTAACTGTCGAAGAAACCCCTGAAAAAACGAGGGAAATTTTAGAGCATTACTTAGAATGCGTGTGGAAGCAGGAAACGAAATTTTAAGGAATCATTTTAAAAGTTGTGGAAAAAATTCATACGTTAGCTGGAGAACGCAAAATGAAATCACTTCTTCCATAAATGATATAATTTTAAGGGATATTGCAAATCGCATCAATAAGAGTGTTTCAATATAATAGCAGATGTAACTACTGATGTTGCTGGGATAGAACAGTTTGCTCTTGCTGCTCGATTCATTGAAAATGATACTGTCCAAGAACAGTTTATACAATTTATACCGGTTGTCAGTAGAACAGGACAAAGTCTTGCCACACATTTGATAGATTCTTTGCAATATTTCAAAATTAATTAAAAATTTCTCAGAGGCCAAGCATATGATGGGGCTAGTGCAATGAGTGGACAGTTCCAAGGAGTTCAAGCTCATATTAAAAAACACTTCCCCTCTGCATTATATGTGCATTGTAGCTCACACAGTTTAAACCTAGCGATTTCAGATTCTTCTAATTTACCCAATATCAGAAACTGTGTGGGAATAGTGGGTAAAATCTATAATTTTTTCACACTCCATTGAGGCAAAATGTTTTAATAAGAAATATTGAAAAACACTGTCCTCTTTCTAGAAAACGAAAATTAGTTCAAATGTGTGGCACGAGATGGATTGAAAGACGTGATTCGATACTAGTTATGGTTGAATTATTTAATGCTATACAAGCATCACTGAATGAAATGACAGAGTGGAATGATAACAATGTTTCCGTTCAAGCTTCTCTTTTAAATATATCGATTTCTAAAGCTGATTTCATCATTTCTTTGCTGACTATAAATAAGGTATTTGTTCTTACTAAAAGGTTGAGTGAATATTTACAAACAGTTAATATTGATTTGAAGAAGGCAATGAGCTATGCTGACTCGGTCATTGAAGGATTTGAATGTTTAAACATTAATTCTGAATGTTTTCAAAGAGATTTTTGAAATGGCCATAAAGCTTCTGGAATTTGTAAGAGGTGAGGAAGAAATTAAAATTCCAAGATGTCCCACGAAGCTATCAGTGTACCGCAACAATATTCCAGCTAAATCCCCTGAGGAGTACTACAGACGAGCTATATTCTTACCCTTTCTAAACAATGTAATAAGTCAAATAAAACAAAGACTTGAAAAACATAATAACATTTTAGCTAAATTTGGATGCTTACTGACTCAAAATTACGATGATGAAACGGAAAGTGATTTTATCACGTTAGCAGAATTTTATTCGAACAGTGATGATCTTTTTTGCGACAATAAGGAAAGCATGCTTGGTGAACTTAAACTATGGAAACATTTTTTACGGAACAAGGAATTATTTTCTGCCATTGAAGGGTTCATTTATTGTGGCAGAGAGTTGTAACATCGTATCAAACTGCTCCTACAAATACTATGTACACTTCCCATTAGCACCTGTACCAGCAAAAGATCATTCTCTACTTTGAGGAGGCTAAAAACTTATCTAAGAAACAGCATGAAAAGTGATAGACTTAATGGTCTTGCATTATTAAATATCAACAGTTTACAGGTGTCTCCAGAAGATGTTTTGGATGAATTAAGCAAGAAACCGAGACGATTGGATTTTACCATTTGAGGTAAGAAATGTTATTTTTAATCAAGTGCAGTAAGGCCTCCAAAGGCGAACCACCTCTCAAAGTGACTCCTATTTAGTGGAACAGTTTCAAGAGTGCAATTATTTTCTCTGAGATGCAGTGGCGGCTCGTAGCTAAAATTAGTGGGGGTGCTGCTCCAGAAAATTTTTAGCCTTTGTTTTAAAATTGTGTAAAAGGAAAAAAACATGTATAAAAAGAAAATTTATTCAGGAACTTGATAAAATCTTAACAAAAAAAACTAAACATTTTTTACTTACTTTAACTTAAATTGTTACAGTTTAAGTTTTAAGCACAAGACACGCTGAGTAAAAAAAAACTTCCTTCCACCATCACGCCAGAGCCGGCACTGCGAGAGCAACAGTGCTCTCTCTACCTGGCAGTCCCGCCTTCCTCCCCACCCCCCGTCTTCCCAGACCAGCAGATTTTAGTAGTTAACCTGACCTCTGTGTCCCGTTAAATGACTTTTCTGTTTTCTTTCATTTGTAATTTTGAATATTATCAAACACAGTGAACACAGTTAATAATTGCAAGAGTATTTTTCATTTTAAAGGGTAATGTAGATTTAATATAAAACAATTAAAAATTAGATTATTAGAAATCGAATGTTTTGAATGTATTTTCTTATGTTCCCGATTTTCAGTATATTTAAATGACAAGGGAAAAACGACGTAAACCGCTCCTAAGAATCATATTTGTGTATTCCTCTGAAAATACTTGTATTTAAAAAAAATTAAGCGCATGACCAAGAAGATTGGATTTCGCTATTTGGGAAACAAAATAGTACTTTGAAATAAAATCAAATTGTATATTTGGTTTGTTATTTATGTTATTTTTGCTTATATTTTCAAAGTTAAAATATGGCGTTGAAATATGTCTACTTCTGCTGATAACCCTGGACCTTTAGTCTATATTTCACTGTAACAATATACTCGGAAAATTTTTAGATATTACACTGTAATATATTTATTCTAATTGTGTGTTTTACAGTAATAATATACTATTTAGAAAGGGAATTAATTTTTAAACGCAAGTTGTATAAATAAAATAAATAATAAAGGGTAACCTTCAACTTTTTCTATGTCTGCCAAATAGATCGGACCCCCCCCTAGAAAAAAGTCTGTGTGCGCCACTGACATTAAAAATTCGTAATAAAAAATGAAACCCTAACAAAACAAAATAACATTTCCTTGAATAGCGTTCAAAATATGTACAAAGAAAAGAGCAAATGAAAACCTTACATTACAAAATGACGGCGTTTATTTAAATTTTAAACTATAGTTTCATAATCGAAAATAGCGGCGTTGGCGGTGAAGTTTAAACTGAACTACAAAATAATTTAGTTGAGAGTTATCACGTTTGTTTACTTCGAAAACTGTTAATAATGAGCATTATAACTATAATAAGCCCTTTTCTAGGGCACCAAAGTTTAAACTGTACTTTGAAACAACAAAGTAGTGGGAGTTCCGCTTGTTCACATTGCAAACGAATGGCGCGAAATGCAAATAATCAGCACAAAACAAGTAATGGTCATAAAAAATTTTGTCGCGAAGTACGAATTCACGAACCGCAAGCACGCGAGGTTCAAAAAGGTGCTGTATTAAAAATTTGTTATTTAAGAAACTACTCATTAACAATTATGGTAATCCATCGCCAACCTCAGTTTTGAGTATCCACAGTTCATAAATGGAACATCATTTTACAAACTGCAGTATTCAGCTGCTATGGGATGCATAAAACCAGGCAAACAGCATCAGGAGGGACTGCTCTGTCATTAAATTTTTACTGTACATATCTTCTTTGTACCTTAATTTTATATAATAAATGCGTTTGTTGAAGTGTCACATACTATTTTTAGGTTTACTTTATAGAACTGTCTCTGAGAACACCAGTTCCCCAAACTGTGGCCAAGACAGAAATGTAACTACTGTGGCTGGCGAGGGACTACTGTACCACTTTTTCAAAGGTTTCAATTTTGTCTTTCGTACGGCATAATAAATTTTGTGAATTACATCAGTTGTAAAAGGCTGCTTTAATTTTGTCTTTAGGTAATAATTTTCCAACTTTAAGAGAAATTTTTCCAAGAAATGTTAATCTACATCATTGTGATTTTGAATCAGAAATTGGAGAAGAACCATAAATGCTTTTAAGGGCCAGTTTGATCCATTTATTATTGTACTGACCATTAATTATTGTACTAGGATATCAGTTATTGATTGCAAATTGTTTTATTGCATTTAATTCTAGCTTTATGTCTGACTCGGACATAGGAATATTAATCAACCTCTGCAACAATGAATGAAAAACGGCTAACTTTTGAAAGATGTGGTGAATTGAACTAGAATGGATGATTGGATCCACAGAGGAGAGCTTATGAAAGAGAAAAATCGAATTTTTGATTAATGATTGTTAAACCCAAGAAGTTAAGCGACCCTCTGACTTTTTCTTCACAGTTGAAATCATCAAAGGAGTTTAACACAATTACGAAATTGTCTAAAGCCTTTCTGACCCCACCCACCCACCAATGAAAGACATTTTTTTAATAGAGGATGATTAGAATTAAACAGTTCTTTTCCAAAATTGCCCATATAAATGTCTGCAAGAAGAGCAGATAAAGGAGATCCCATCGCCAAACCTTCTAGCTGTTTATAATACATTTATTTATCTTACGTATATACAAAGCTATTTAGTGAAAAGAAATGTATAATTTATGACAAAGGAATGAATGGGAATGTAAAGATTACAACTGCTCATTACAAGTGAGACATGTTTTGAATATTTTTCCATTGTTTCATTAATCACTACTTATAAAATAAATCAGTAAATCGCAAATTCAATGTTTCCTTGACATTGCTTCTGATATATCGTTTTGGAGTTCTCAAACATTAGACTAAGCCGTTAATATTTATCTTCTTTTTACAATACAACATAAATCATAAAGAATGCCTTTGGAAACTGTGTATTGCGAAATGGAGTACACCTTCCCATTCTTGTTCTAAGGTCCAAATAAAAGGAGCAGCTGCTCATGGCTCTTACGTTAGATGAAAGGGAGTTCTTAGGCTGGCCTCACAGCAGGGTTTGCTCAAAAGATGCCAACATCTTCTGGTCTACTCTATATTAAATGTAACAAATAATTTGTCAATGGTTTTGAATAAGTCAATAAAGAAAGTATGCATAAAATTAAAAACTAACTCCATGAGTATTAAACATGTTCAGGGCTGGTTTTAGGCATGGGCAACTGTTTATGGTGGCCAAATATTAGTGGTACTCACAAGATAGTCTCTTATAATGTATTATATGGGCATAAAGTACATCAGCAGCTTATAGCAGGGGCATTTTCATTTTTTCAGTAATTGCTTTGGTTTTTCTAATTGTAAGTCTTCCTCCTCACTAAACTTTATTGGAATACCATTAACTCCATCTAAAACAAATTTGTAATTCAATTTGTACTGCAAGCAATGTTATCCATTTTACATATCTGAATATCTGCCAAAAAATTATTTCACTAAACCTATAAAAAAATGAGACCCAAATATATAAACCCTTATTTCCCATTGCCTTACTACTAAAGAAAATGCGATTTCATAGAATGGAAGTTGCAATCTTGGAAAACGCCACTTAACAATGATACAACATAATTCAAACATTGAATATTTATTTTGTATAAACCACATCAGGCACTAAACCATTTATCACAATGTGCTATGAAACTCATAGCAATTCGATTAACATGGCTGACGCACATACACACAGTAATCCTCCCGTCTGTGAGAATTTTACCTATTAAACTCTACAACACATGCACATTTTAAACAATAATGTACATAAAAAGAATAAAACTAACAAAAGATCCTCTGGTCAAAATTGTGCATACTGTACAAAAATAGATATCTCTTTCAACCCTTATAGGAATAATTATTTTACAAATATTACACGTTAACGACTTTCAATAGCCAAAATTAAAATTGTGAAAGTGTAAAATTTGGATTTTAAACAAAGCCAAATTAAAACTTAGGAAAGAAAGATGAGAGGAAAGATTGGATCAGCAGCTCGTGATGAGAGGCACGTTACAGCTGGAGAAATACCTGAAAAGACAAAAGCAAGGAAATATGAATCAATCCAATACTATATACACAATACACTAAATTTCATTTATTAACACAATACATTTATTCATATTCCTGAAGTTCACAATGTGCAAATGAGTACTTTCCACATTGTAGGTACTGGTAGAAGGGGTGTGTTGACAAACCTATGTCAGAACTTGTGGCTGGGTAGGAAATTTTATACATATAGCCAGGGGTGAGCTGCCAATCTGGTAACAAGGGGCTCGCTATATGCAGGGGTATGATGGCTATCTGTTAATAATTGGCTCGTTACATTTTAACAGTAAAGGAATGAATTAGAAATAAACTTACATAAGAATACAATGTTTTATTTGTCAATTTATATTTACAATTATTTATTGAAATTAAAAATATATGAACAATAACATTTGGGTGTTTATCTCAAAAATTGTATGAGGCCTATTCGTGCAAGAACTAGAAAAGCGGTATAGTTACCGGAAATAAGTTGTTTGTACTATTGCAAAGTTCAAATTTTCTGATTTTTTAGTACAATACTGAGATATGAACTTATTGTATAAACAATCTTGCAATGCCCTGCTTAATCGATGCCGTTATCATCGGGAGTGAATGATCGTCATGAAAGGAGGAAGCTAATAATGGGATCATTAAAGGAAGACCAGACTTGAAAGATAATAATTAGATAGAATCTAATGATCGCTACCAGAATGACTAATTATTTCTAGCTTAAATGGATTTAAATGCAAGGTATTTTCTTGAAAATTTAAAATATTTTGTGTGATAATTAGAAGATATGCACATTTATCAAATGTTATTCGGTAATTTAATTGTAAAGTAAAAAGTAAATAAAAATAAAGAAAACATTGACAGTAATGTCAGCTAGTAGATGTACAGGTATGCCTCATTTAGCACATGTTCTTTTAGCGAATTTTTGATATAGCGTGGTTGGCATCTTGGGACTAAAATTTTAATTTTTGAATTAAAAAAAAATGCTCCTAAATACTTTATACATACCTTTATTATGGTCCCAGCATTTTTATCACGTTCATTTGTACTTCACTCTCTGTTCTGAGAGAGTCTTTCCACTCTAATTAAAGACAAGTTGTTGTTATTTATACCTTTATTGCTTTAATTTCTATTTCACTCGTTCACTTTTATTATGTTTTTACATTGGTTTGCCACAATTCCACAGCCTTTTGCAGTGACATTGGAAGTTTAAAAGTTGTTAACGTTACTGTTGAGATGTGCAGGGTTGGATTCGCTTTGGATGGGTTTTTGCTTAAGATTGGCTGTAAAAAGCCCCTAAACGGCTGGTGGAATGTCTGGTTGTATGGGTGAGGTTTTCGTTTATTCAATTTTTAATTTAAAAAATTTCCCCCTTCCCTTTTTCTAGTGGTGTATCTCAACTTTAAAATTTTAGTATGGCATTTGGAGATTTGTTACCTTTTATCATTTAAGTTGTCGTGAGCCTAATCTAACCCAATCTTAAGAAAAACCCATCCAAAGCAAACCCAACCCTGCGCATCTCAACAGTAACGTTAACAACTTTTAAACTTCCAATGTTACTGCAAAAGACTGTGGAATTGCGGAAAACCAATGTAAAAAACATAATAAAAGTGAACGAGTGAAATAGAAATAAAGTCAATAAAGGTATAAATAAGAACAACTTGTCTTCAATTAGAGTGGAATGACTATCTCTGAACAGAGAGTGAAGTACGAATGAATGCGAGAAAAATGCTGGGACCATAATAAATGACCGTAGCATTTAGGAGCATTATTTTTAAAAAATTCAAAAGTTAAAATTTAAATCCCGAGATGCCAACCGCGCTATATAAAAAATGCACTAAAAGAACATGCACTAAACGAGACATACCTGTACATCTACTAGCTTACATTAAATTTATCATTGTATGTGTGCCATGAAGCTCATTCCCATATATGACAACTTTAACTTTAGCTGTCGTTAGTCAATTGTTATTCTGATGTTATTTAGCTGTTGGTACCTATGCTATAGTTACGTGTCTGAAGCTGCGGCGGCGCCGCTGAATCGTAATAACATTCGTATTCCGTTTTTGTTTACTTTTGCGCTGGCCAATCATCATCAAATATCTTCGTAATGATGAAGAATTTTAGGAACATCTCAAGGTAATACACTATATTAATGTTTTACCAAGTATAAACCAGAAATACTTATGATATTTTGTATATCTCATTTAATTTATAATACGCTTATTCATCGCAAATGTTATTAGAAAATTGTGATTTTCCATTATAAAGAATTAGTTTATTGAAGCTGTTGTACACCAATAAATTCATAATAAATAATTATTAAAAAATAATTGTCATTTACCGTATTAACTCGTTTAATACTCGCACACGTTTAATTCCCGCACCCCCGTTTTTATAGCTAAAAATCTGAAAAAAACTGTAATTCGTGTCATGTCCGCACTACCAAAATTTTGATATTTTAACAGCAATATCGGTTGAATAATCTATCGGATGCCGAGTTTGATGATATAATTATGGCAACACGCAAATATTTAAAAAATTACTTCAAAAAATTATTTTTTATAATTTTTTCACTTATATAAACGTGGAAAATTCACATCCATTGCCATTATATTACACGGAGACAACTAAAAAACCTATTTTGGAGTCTAGCTAGTCTAGGAACATTGTCAAATACTTGTAGGTCTTCATGTAAAGTGGTCGTAATTGTTGCCCGATTTGAACCAGAATTGGAATCGGTAGACCAATTTTAGTAAAATTTGCCAATACGAAATTTTATCAAAATACATAAAGCGCTTTCCGAGTTGAAACAAAGGAACAAACTACTTGTATGTCATGTAAAGTGGTCGTAATTGTTGTCCGATTTTAATCAAAATTGGAATCGGTCAATTAATTTTAGCAAAACTCCCCAAAACAAAATTTCATCAAAATACGCCCAACGGTTTCCGAGTTGAAACAAAGGAACATTGTAGGTCTTCATGTAAAGTGCTCATCAATGTTGTCCGAGTTTGACCAAAATTGAAATCGGTTGATACCAAATTTTATCATAATACGTCCAGCGGTTGCCGAGTTTTAACATGCGGACGGCCGGAAACGACCTCCCCTATATGCGTTCACTTCGTGAAAAGAACGCATAATAAACGTCAACTATTACGCTCAAAATAAATCCCCGCATCAAATCCCTCGGAGATCACACAATAACAAAAATAAACCGGTCACTAGACGCACTGCGACCGGTTACATAGAAGCGTTTCTCACGTTTCTGTGGATAAAATGTATCACTCACAGCTTTAAGAAACCACAAACAAACAATTCCAACAGCTATTCAGTGGCACATTTCCATCGCAAGATTGTGTTCTTCTCTTTTATACAGAGTGATAAAAGTATGTATTCTTTTATGATTGCGTAACGTAAAAGAAACCCAAATAAATTCATTTACGGTAAAATGTGATTTGAGCATGTCACGAATTAAAAGACAATCTAACAGAATTCGTTTGTTTTTAATGAGAAATATATGCAATTCAGTAGTTTATTTCTCTTACATCACCTTTTCTATGAGAATGAATGACACTTCTATTTACATAGAAATTTACGTGATATAGGTTTACTACTGACAGTTGGCAAGGAATTTTAAAAATGCCTGATAAATATCGTGCTTATTATATTATTCTACGCCAGGGGTCGGCAACTATCAGCCCGCGGGCCGAATGCGGCCCCCGAGAGCGTTATATGCGGCCCGCGAAGTCACAATGAAAAAGTGATCGGTACAGATTAACCGAAAATTTCGTATTTTTTCAGTAAAATTTTGGTCTCAAACCTTTTCTGATGCATATTTAACGCTGGTAAATTCTTAAGATATGATTTTTATCAATGAGATAACAGAATCTCTGGAAAACTTCGGACGTAAACAATCATCCGGCCCGCCGAAAAGCTCGTGACTTTCAATGCGGCCCTCCAAAGCATTCACATTACGAATGTGGCCCGCCGTGCACAAAAGGCTGCCGACCCCTGTTCTACGCATTAAAAAAATACCTTGGTTATAAATTGAGGAAATGCACAGCATATTGCGCCTACCGAAGAAACCCATACTCATCTCGCCCCGGGCACGCAGTGTTTGTAGGCGTTTCGCGGGTTGCCTACCCTCAAAAGATGAAGGGACAAATATCGCGTAATGTCCACACCCTCTTTTTTGATGGGAACTTGTGCGGAAAAAAGTGCAGGTATTACACGAGTAAATACGGTACTTCGTTTTCTTGACTTTAAATTAATATATAAAAATGTCCTATCATTATATAAGTTGCAAGATAAAAATAGTAAAATTTCTGAAGAGTAAAAATCAACTGGGTTAAGTGCTATGTTAAAAACCTTTCTTTTAGCGCAAATTCTGATAGCGCACAGATGTCTCGGAACGCCACTCATGCGCTAAGCCAGGCATGCCTGTAATGATTAGCGCAGTATGATCGGAGGTTTGCCGAAAGTGAAAATAGTGGTGCGAGTTCGGCAGAAGTATGAAGGAATAGGTACGATGACAGTTTTTAGTAACTTAAAGTGAATATTGAACCCAAAACATTGCATCGCGCTCTCCCTTTTAGAATTAGTGCACAAATTTGAAAATCCATTCTGTAGAAAAAGTGTTAATGTATAAGTATAATGCTGTTAAATGTCATCGGAATATAAAGAATCCTGTATTATTTCACCTTATTGCCTCCATAACCTTCTGTAATTTTTTATCTCCTCTGTTATATGAGTGACATTCCAATTTTGTCTAATTGTAAGTTATCATTGGTGGGACAACTCCTTCAGCCATAAAAGTTTATTATAAACCCGATGCATTTCGCCCACTAAGTGGGCATCTTCAAGGGCGAACTTCTCTCGCCAGTGACTGAAAGTCACTGTCGAGAGAAGTTCGCCCTTGAAGATGCCCACTTAGTGGGCGAAATGCATCGGGTTTATAATAAACTTTTATGGCTGAAGGAGTTGTCCCACCAATGATAAATCAAGCCATAAGTTAATCAAGCCACCAACCTTTATAATTTTAAGTTATTCATTATAAGATAATCTTTTTCATCTCTTATGCATATTGTTTCATGCAGACTCCTACAACAATACATTTTTTACTAAAAACATCCATCTGATGTATTTTTCCTTTACACCACTGTAATCTAAAACAGAGGAGAAAAATTAAATAAGATGCATTTATTAGATGAAAAATTATACTCGTTTAAAAATCGATACTTTAAATGCGTTTTCTGGCATTTTTAACAGTTGTCGGTTGTCTAATTTTCAGATGGATAGCCTCAATTTACATCACACATTTGCAATTTAAAGAAGGTTCCATATTGCATTTTGATTTCCTGTTGGTTGTACAACAACCTTGGGTCAAACTAGTATCATCAGCAAGATGATGTTGGCATAGTCAGATCTTCACAAAAGGCATTCCATTCCAATCTGTTAAAGATTTCCTCAATGTTTTTATAATCATCAGATTGGACACATGGTAATTGTGTTTACTACTTTCACATGTGGCTAGGAATTCCTCGCAAACCCGGCCCCGTTTCCTTTTCCACCTTTAGGATTAGTGCTTGTGTGAGTGAGTGAGTGAATGTGCGAGTGACATCAGGTCCCTGGCATGGAGTAACAACCCCTTAACCTGTAAGTTAATAATTTTTATTGTCTTTTGCCTTTTCCTGCTTCCCCCCCTTTTTCATCGTGTGTCCCTAATTTTTAATTTTACGGTCAAGGAGAATTCTATTTAACATCAATTTCGCTGTAGTCTCCACATTTACTTATTCATACTGTGACTGTTATTTATGCAGTTAAACTTATGTTTGTAGAGATAATTTTAGAAACAAGAAAGCTTAGAAAAAATTCGTAGGAGGCATTTCATATGTGTGCTAATATATCCTAAGGTTACATGATGTAACCTTAGGATAATTTAACCTGGGATGCAATTTACATCCCAGTTTATTGGCTGCAGGGGTAGGGTAGGCAACCCCCAATACAGGCCAGTGGTTTACTATACAGGCACACTCCAAGTCATGTAAGCCTTGACTTACTTAAACCTGCACTTATGTAAGCGCCCCCATAAATCATGTACGAAAAAAAATTTTGTTATGCCGACTTTAGCGGTTTTCGTAGGTGAGCTCAAACTAAATCTATATGCATGTGCACGGAGAAAGAATGCAAGGCCTGGATTGTAATGCGATATCCCCGCTTTGCTATTCAGCCAATGTTGTCTTTCTAGTAAATTTTTAGCAATACTATATAGAGACTTTGGTTTCAAATTATGCATGAAAAAAGGCCACAGTGACTACCTACTAATCTAGCTAATTGATATAACAATCTACCTAATTCTAGCGACTGGCTACAATTACGGCATATATCTGCACTCATATGAATACAATAATAGATTACATTGTTGTTACATGTCTGTGTGGTAATGTGGTTTCTCTCCCAATCCCTTCAGTCTTTTTCCGATCGTTGACACCTTGATGCGGGTGCTTGATTTTTTAACGAGTGTGTTTGCTTTTGCACAAATTAACGGAAGTGTGGCCCTTGTGATCATGGCTAATATGCATTTAGTATTTTAGTGAACAACTCTTTCGGAAATTCTCCTTGAACGATTAAGGTGACTTTCCCATAATTGCATAATATGTAAATGACTTGAATTGCCTTCATGTCTATAGGATGCTGCAAAAGCAAACTGCACTTAGTAAAAACCGACGTTTCACCTTGCATAATATATTATTGATTTACACAGAGAATTCATTTAATCAGCTTTAAATTCACACACCATTAGTCTTAATATTCTTTGTAAGCTCCATTTTCTGTTAACTATATTATATACTGAGATTAGCCACTGCGTTTACATGCCTCTGTTTTAACCGAGTACTTGTACCGTACTGATGCAGTAAATTATACGTACTTTAATTTTCAGAGATCAAAACAGCTTCGCGTGCCAAATAAATGCCTTCAGGGACTGGATCTGGCCCACGGGCCATAGTTTCCCACCTCTGCTGTACTTTCCATAGTAAATTTCGACTTACACAAATTTTGAGTTATGCAATGGGTGCCGGAACGCATTACTTACGTAACCTGGGATGTGCCTGTATGTCCAATTTATCCTCACAATCACAACTAAATTGCAATTAACAACTTGAAATATGAGCTCAAAAGATCCAGCAAGACAAATAAAATTTACGAGGAAAAATGCCGTTGTATACAATGGGCTTAGTGAACAAAAATATGTGATGCATAATTAAAAAATCACTTTCAAATTGTTAATAAAATTGTAATTTTTCAATTGAATCAATTTAATGATTTTCATATCATATAAATTCATGTTTTTAATGATACATCCAAATTTCACCCCTTAATTTAATCATATAAAAATGCCTCACCTGGTGAGCAATTTGTGAAATTTTTGTGACCACTTAAGGGGTTAATATGGTAAATGTCAACAAAAATGGCTTAGCTGGACTCATGACAATTTTTGTCAATTAACCATAATGGAAGGAAAACTCAGGGTGAGAGGGCTAAAGGGCTAACTGTGCAACACTGTTTAATGGGAGGTGCACCTCTCAATACACAGAGTATGAATGAAGAATGTGTTTCAACCCTTTCACCATGTAAAGCAACTGCAGTCGCCAAAAACTTTTTTGCAGTTCACCACGTAATGCAACTTTGCCCCACAGATATCAAAAAGATGATCCAAACAGAATTTACGATGCCGACTTTCCATTTAATAATTCATTTAATACTTATATTGGCTTTAATAGCTTTAAAGTCATCGCGGATATGTAGCCCTTTGTGTTCAAAAATTTCATAATTTAGCATTATAAAATATCTACTGCAAATTGCAGCATTTTACTCTCTGACAGTTTATCGAGTTCCCCATCAGTTTTTCAAACAATGCACCCCTGCAAATGTACGCATCCCGGCATACACATGCACTTTGGCATACACTCGTACTTTGGCTTTGCGGGTACCTACAGAGTCCCTACTTTTATAAGCAACAGACATTAGCCCAGAAGAGAACGCTACCATCGTGCGATTTAACCAATAGACTTTCGCGAGTGGCGCGCCCTCTTCTCGAGAACAGATCAAATGAGCGGACTTTGTGAGAACGAGCAAGCAGCGAGAGAGCAGCTTAAATCGGCCAGCGGAAAATTGCCTTTTTATTCCACTACTTTTCGTATCGTTTGTTTAGTGGACAATTCTACTGAGTATATTTGTATATTTCTGCTTTGTATAACGTCACTCCAATATAGCTGTAAGCATTTCCTTGTCACTTTACCATTGTGTTATATTTGATTTCCTGTTGGCAGCAGCAGTGTCACTTAAGAAGTATCATATCGTTTTTCTAAGTACTTTGCGAATTACGAGAGATTAATGTAAAATGAGACAGTTATGTCTCAAAATACATTTGAACAGAATATTAAATTGATCACGCATATTTGTGCAGCAAAAATAACGCATATAGGTATTAGAATATACTGAATCTGAGTCCAACAATAGTTGTCGCTATGGCAACACTCTCGTAATGAGTGATAAAAACTGCAAAATCGCCAGTATTTATGCAAAATTTGAGGAAATACGATCTGTAAGCAAAATTCTATGATAAAAACTAGAATCTTCATTCCTTTCCTCAGAGAATAGTACAAATCCCGCACCAATATTACAATTCTAAGATATTTTAATGTGCAAGAGAAAATTAACCCGCATGATGGATTTCAGATTTTCCATGTAAATCAAATGGGAAGGATAGTTTCTGGAATTGAACCCGGGACTTAAATCTTCGCAACAAAAACTATCCTCGGGAGCTCAGCCCCTGTAACAAGAGATTTCCACAAAGTTTCATGAAAACTGGTCTATTGGTTCAAAAGTTAATAGGGGGGACGGACAGACAGACACAGCAACAAAACAATAAGTCTATTTCCATTCTGAAAAGTAGGCTAAAAATGTTTACCACACAAAGCCACAAACTTCCCTGTCCTTGATTCCACAACCTAGCATTGGGTATGTTGAGCCATGGAGCTAAGTCACTTTAGGTGGTGAGAGGGTTAACAATAGCAAAAATAAACTACGCGGTTTTGTTCAAATTGGGAACTTCTCACACCACTGAAACAAAGGTTACATAAAATTTTATTGTAAAATATTAGTAGGATATGCAAAATTTGAATAAATAGTTTCATAATTTTATTTACAGTAGTTGCATGTATTTAAAACTGCAACACTGTGAAATCAACTCATTGACCAAAAAAATCTGATGTGGCCGCCACAAGACTTTCTCCATACCTGTAACATTTCTAAAAATTCCACATAGGTTAAATGATAATAAATATTTTAAGGAACATTAAAGACTTTACAAAGAACAGAAATAAATTCAAACCATAGCCTTCTGATATTGGATAAAGCCACGAAGCTCCAACAATTACGAAAATAAAAAAGAGCATTATTAACTAAGATGTAACTAAGCGTAAAGTGTTTACAAAAGTTGCCGGTAGGCGGCGGTGGCAGCTAAAAAATTTAGTTTTTATGATATCTCTTAAACAATGCATTATATGGGAAAATGTTTCGAACAAATGTAGAAAATTAAATTTCCTACAACTTTTATTCCAATTTTTATTACATTCATCAAATATTAAAGCAAATATTTAAAAACGGGTAAGTGACAAGAGTAAACACCCACTTCCGGTTGACCAATTTTTACCAAAAACTAATCATTTCTTGTCCCTTTAACATAAATGTCAAATATAAAATTTTGAATTGACCTGATTAATAACTTTTGAGTTAAGAGTACCGACACTATTTCAATCACATACACTCACACACAGATATTGAGAAAATTGTCAAAACGTGTTTAGGGGACCTCAAATCATGTATTTCCATTGAAATCCCAAAAACAATTTTTTTCATGAAAACAATACTTCCCCCTATAGTATGTATGGAGAAAGTAAAAAGGATGGGCTATGGAATTATGGTAAAAGTCCAATACAATGAGTACAGAGTATAATGAGAAGTCCACTATTATGAGCGTATTTATGTGCACCATCAATTTAAGCTCGACTGGGGGAAGCAAGAGACCAGAAGTGCTCTCCAGTTGGGGAGTCAGGAATGAAATGTATCTTTTTAAAATTGCCTCTTACCATATATTTCTTTTTAAATATATAAAGGAATTTGTTCATATTTGCAATAATGTATTCAAAATTCGAAAAGTAACTAATTGCTTTAGTTAATATAATTTATTATTAACAAATTGTTATTAACAATTAAAAATAAATGTAAAATATTTTGAATCAAAACCTCATAAATTTTATAGCAGAATAAATTAAATTCACTAATGAATTTGTTTTTATGATAAGCAATATTTAACAATAAAAGGAGTGATGCATCAGTAAAAGTTGGATTTAGCATAACATTTGTCTATTAATTATAATTATCCACTTGTATATAGGCAGTCTAGGTTTTCCCAAAGAATTTAATCAATTTACAATAATGTATTTAAAATTTGTCAATTGACAATTTGTTATTAACAATTACATATATGGAAATGTTTGTTTGTTTGTATGGAACTTCTGGCTAATCAACCTCTTGGATTATTATAGCCATTACTCCCACACCGAACACACACAAGGGAGGAAGGACACCAACTTGCCAGCATTAGCCTACTCTTTATGAAGAGCACAAAGGGGGCCAAGTGCTTAACGTCCCTTCTGAAGGATGAAGCGCTGACTTGCACGGTCTCCTCAAATCACACAAGTAGGGGATGGGACGATCCCAGGTTGAAAAATCTGACCTCCGCCGGATTCGAACCTGGGACCACTGCGTGGAAGGCAAACACTCTAACCACTCTGCCACTGCCATTATTATTTATGTGAATTTGCGAGTTTAGTTAGTCATTTGTCATGTAGTGGATGGCAGCACCTAGTGGTAAGCTGAGCAATAAGATACTGTGAGTCAGTCCGTGCGATACCTTGTGAAGTAATGGTTGTAACCAGTGCTGGAAAATGTTACACATAACATAATGAAATAAAATTATTTTGGGTTAATGTAACGAAAAACGTTAACAAAATTTTTCAAACAGCTGTAACGGAAAACATAACGAAAATGAAAAAAATAAATTTCGTTAACAGATGGTAAAGGGTTATGTTCTAGTGGCATTTGTCCAAGGTGGTGTGTCTTGAGCAAGGGAAAGTAGCTTAAAATCCCTTTCCCTGGTTTTGCTTGTACCCTGCTGGGCCAGTTTTGCCGCTGTGTCGTAAAAGAAATGCTATTCTGACCACTAACGATTGTCCTTGGGGTTTTCCTTCCATTTGTAAAAAGAAAGGTTCCCTGGTGTTAATCCTTCTCCAGGAAGCACGAGATAAGGAGCATGGAGGATGAGGAAGGAACCTTCAATAAATGTGCCGCTTGTAGTTAAGGACCTCTACCATTCCTTATCCTCCCCCACAGTGCCTCGTACTTTGAAAACATTCTTTTAGATATTACACCGGAGTGGTTTTTTCCTCTTTTAAAGGTCAATGCTCTGCAAGTTCTAATCCCATCATCCCCTCCAATCTCAAATTCTATCCACTGTTCGTCAGTCTAACTTAACAAGGTATTTGAGGAAAGTGAAGTGAATATACAATTTGAACATGTTGTCATTGTTCGTTAAAATGGCTGTTCACAATTATACACTACATGTATTTTTGTGCAGGCTGTCTCAATGTTCTCCAAGCACGTTCTTGGCAGGATTGACATCAGAATCTCACCCTTTAGTGACGTCAAAATGATGGTTGAACACGAGAGATCTAGAACAAGAACGCGAAGATGTGTTCTTGTTTCGCATTCTTAACACAATCATGGTTTAAGGTGGGCCTGCAGCTGACCTTAAGGTTAAAATTCTTGTAGTGACTAGTGCAAAAATTAGGAATTACGATCGCCTTTTATCCATAAAATGTTTACAGGAGAGAAAAACTCAAAAGTCTCCGATATTATTTTCAGTTTTGGCCACAACAGCGCTATTTCGAGGTCTTAAGATCGCAAGAACGTTCTTGGGGAACAAGGTCAATGAGAGCAGTCTTGAACATTGAGATATAGCTGGAAACAGCCATAGTAGGCACTTCCGTGGAAGGATAACTCCATCTTCGAAATGGTACAGCATGTTAAGGGAAGTGATGTTAAGTTGTGGGCTTACGCTGCATTCAAACTACCGGTAATGTGAGTGATGCGATTGCAAGTGAATACTGCGACTCTGGGCTCTAGGGCAGTGTTTCTCAAACGGTGGGACGCGAAGGTCGTCTAGGTGAGACGCAAAATTTCGACAGTAATTAATGTATAACTTTTTCTCAACAAAATTACTCCATTATTTAAGGTTTTTAAAAATGTCTATAAGGATTAGGTTCTGAAATGCAGTTGACAAAAATTCACTTCTTGAAAAAGATTGGAATTGTTTTTATCATTGTGAGACCAAGGTTTTTCGAAAAAATTGTTGGTGGGACCTAAGTTATTTGACAGAATGGTAGGTGGGACGCAAGATGCAAAAGGTTAAGAACCACTGCTCTAGGGGATATAAATTATCCCATTAAGTGCCTGTTATAATAATAATCTAATATATACATGATATGATCTGTATGTTGACTCGTGTACGGTATTGAATGCCAGCTAGCTGATTGTTGCTTCAGATGCTTATGAAGTCTGCAGAGTTTTTTAAGAGTGTCAATGGAGTTCTAAGAAATATTTATTAAATTCCAGTGTTTTGCGATGAATAAATGAAAAGAAATAGGTTATTTTATGGCAAAGTCAGTGAATCAATTAATATATAATCATACCATACGAAATTCGCGGTATTTCAGTGTTGATGTATTTTCTTAAAATATTGAAAAAAATGTGATGTGACTGTTTTAAATTAAATTTTGTATCGCATATTTGTCCAAATGCAGTATTTTATAGATTAATTATCATTACCATCAGTAAAGGAGGTTTTCTCATGTAGGTACAAGTGTGTTTTTGGAATCGAAAAATCCCATTTGCCATTTAATGGACATTCGGCTTTAACGGACGACTCTTCTCCCTATTAGTCTATTAAATTGAGGATTTACTGTAGTAGCGTATCCTAGCCAGCAGGCTTAGTTTATCGCAATTATTGATGCTGAGAGTGTATAATTACCACATTTTTCAATAGATAACATGCACCTAATGTATAATGCGCACCTCAATATTTTCACCATTCATTAAAATGTAGGCATAATGCGCAGTCAAAAATTTTCTGCTAGGTGTGATTTAATCCTTAATTAGTCGCGTGGGGTCAATATGACCCCAAGCAATGTTTTTTCGTCAATATCTAAAGAAATGTATGGTCAATCTAACCCAAACTTGTTCTCCCTTCGACACTGACATTCTAGAAGAGAAATTAGCATTTTTGTTTTTTTTTAATTTGCTATTTTTGATATTTTGATATTTATATATATAGTATGAATATTGTAAATATTGAGAAAATTAAACTATTTTAATGTGCTATTTTGATGTGTATCCATTTATTATGTATATATGAAGTTAAAAAAGTTGCTTTTATTTTGACATCTCTACCTGTTGCTTTTTTCTCTATTGGTCTAGAAGGGTTAAATGCGTTGGTTACCCCTCTTCTTCCCATCTCCCCCCCTCCAATGTACCCTTTTCCCTCTTTTCAGAATTCTCCAGGTGTTTTCTTACTTCGGCCTCATACATGCAACCGTTTTCTTCCCATAGTTTTCTACCCACAATAAAAGTCACAAACAAACGCACGTGGTCTCTCTAGAAATTGCTGTCGAAGAATTGACCCGAGGATGACTTCTTTGACGCAGTATTCCACGTATTCTATCAAGACCGATGCATAATTTTTGAGACTATTTTCTAGATTTTATAATTGAATTACATCCATATTATTCCCTTTTGTGTACAGTAATTATTTATCACATGCTTTCGTCATTTACTGTGAAATACTCTCAAAAATGGAACATCTTTCTAGCGACTTTTGGCAGATTTTTTATCACCCTCATTGGATGAAGCTCTTAGTACCCATGTGCAAAAAGGATAAAAGAAAGCGGTTTGCCTTTTATTACCGCTCACCCTTTTTAGCACGAGTTTCTCCCTTATTTTTCGGAATAAGCACGAACACGAATGAGATCGGCAATCTTCAAAGTTTTTGGATCTCCTACGGGTCGCATGACGTTCATGGTTGGGACGTTTTAGACCAAAATATAAAAATCCCATTTTCAATGGGGTTTCTATGGAGAAGTCCCAAGAGCGTTCACACTTATAGGGGAGGACCCAGTTGGACCTCGGCACGAACCCCTTGGGCCGCTCGAGATGGCAACTTTTGTCCCAAGCCCCATCGAGGGCAATCCTCGGTGACAGCAGAAGTGAGCTTGAATCTTTCTGCTAGTTAGGGGCAGCCATAAACTACTTCATGCTGTAGGTGGGGGCCGGAAAGCGAGCGTGCCGCATCCGATGTCTAACCCACAAGTGTGAGTGATCTCTGCAAAAATAGTCCTATCCCTAATAAAGCCCTCAACGCAACCTTCATGCGACTGTCCCTCCAATGAAAACCAGCCTTTATGCCATTTACTCAATTTTGTGCATAGATTTAATTTCCTCTTGCTTTTCTGTCGAAGCAACATCTCAAACTTTATCTCGAGTTCTTTCCTAAACTCCAAAGTTGCATTTTTAGGTTGTAGTATGTAACTTCTTTTGTGCTATTTACCGACCGGAATAGAAGAATTGTCAACCAGTAGTAACATTTGGAGGAGGAATGGAAGAGTATCTGCAAGGAAATCTACCAATCATTACCGAATCCGGAATCTAAGAAGTAAGTCTATTATTTTATGCAACATATTATTGCAACCTAACGAAAAAGTAAATACAAGAAATTTACTATAATTTATTTTATTCTTTTAGCTTCAAATTGTTCATCTGGTAAAATTTTAGCTATTTTTCAAATATTCTATGAAAATTATATGAAATGATAATCTTTTGTATTATATTACATTTAGGTTGTTGAATCGACCAAATTTCTCAAATTGTTTATTAATTTTTTGCTATAGAATGGCTTCGCAAGGTTCAACCCATCCAGGTGAAGGGGAAGATTATATGGAAATGTTCCACGAAAGTGAAGAGGAAGTAGGAGGTGTGGAAGACGATGAAGATGAGGAATTCGAGGAGTATAGTGATCATTACTAAGACACGGAACAAGAGGTTAGCTCCGATGATGAACGCGAAGAAGAGGAATCATCAGTAAATGAATACCTTAGCAAAGATACGTCTATGAAATGGGAAAAAACCCTTTCACCAAAAAATGTGAGAACAAGAAGATGCAATATATAGTGACTCAACGTCCAGGTGTTACAATTCTTGCGAAGAGTGCTAAAACTCCTCTTGAGATTTTCTCATTATTTTTTGATAATCGTGTTCTAGATATCCTTGTAAAAAATACGAATATTTATGTAGAAAAAGTTAAAAAACATTTTGAAAGAGATCGTGATGCAAAAGTTGTGTCAAGGGAAGAAATGTGTTATTTTTTGGGGTTATTACTTATGCCAGGTGTGTTGAAGTCTGCTCATCTCAATTTCAATGATTTGTGGGCGAATGATGGCACTGGAATGGAAATGTCTCCTTTGACCATGTCATCTAAAAGATTTCTTTTCTTGATGAGATGCATACGGTTTGATGATGTTACTACCCGAGAAGTGCGTAAAATAACTGACAAGCTATCACCAATAAGGGAGCTTATTCAAACATTGTTAGATAACTTTGAAAAGGCATACATCCCGACGGAATATGCGACAATTGATGAGCAACTGATTCTCTTCAAAGATTGGTGCTCTTTTCGCCAGTTTATCCCAAACAAACCAAAAAGGTACGGATTAAAGGTTTTTGCATTAGTGGATGTGAAAACATTTTATTTATTGAAGTTCGAGATATACGCGGGTGTTCAACCAAAAGGGCCATACACACTAGGAAATAAGCCTGATGAGGTGGTGAAACGTTAGTAGGGCCAATAAAAGGAACAAACCGAAATGTTACTATCGATAATTGGTATACAAGCGTCCCCCTAGCAAAGTCACTACTGTCGGACTATAAGTTAACGCTTGTAGGCACATTGCGAAAAAATAAAAAAGAAATTCCGGCAGAGTTTCTTCCAAGGAGAGACAGAGAGGTTAGGAGAAGCATTTTTGGTTTCACTAAAGACATCACACTAGTTTCGTACGTTTCAGTGAAAACTAGAGCCGTGATACTTCTTTCAACCATGCATCACGACAATATAATTGACGAGAGCATGCAAGATCTACGTAAGCCTGAAATAGTTACTATGTTCAATGCAACAAAAGGTGGCGTAGATACATGCGATCAGCTCTGCGCTGCTTATAATGTTGGCAGAAGAACGAAAAGATGGCCATTAGCTGTGTTTTTTCATTTGCTGAACGTTTCTGCCATAAATGCCTTTATTGTTTATAAACAAAACGTTCAAAAGGAAATGACAAGGCGAAATTTCTTGAAATCATTATCGAAGGAATTAATAAAGGATCTACAGATTTTGAGGTCTCAGAGTCAGTTTATATCTAGGCATCTCCGAAAGCACATATGCACTCAACAGGCACTTGCGGAGGAATGTCCATCACCGGGATCGGGACTATCAAGAGGAAGATGCGAACATTACCCAAGAAATAAGGACAATAAAGTGTCCACTAGATGTGGAAATTGTGGAGCTTTTACTTGCAAAGGCCATATGATAATGAAGTGCATTGAATGTGGGGAGAGGGAAAGTGATTAGAAAATACAAAAAATATTTTAAGTTATTTTAATCAATGTTTACTGTAAAATTATTAATAAATAATTGTATTATAATGTAAGATTGATTTTATTTCCAGTAAAATATAAACAAATTAATATATTATTGCTTATCTTTAGAAAGCATTTTTGGGGTCATATTGACCCCACGCGACTAATTACGGAACTTTTTTCACGCGACTAACTAAGGGTTAACTCCCAAAAACATTGAATAACTAAAGGAAAGCGCTATTTATTTAATCTAATTTTCAGTTTTAGAGATTGCTGCCTAAAGAGTCCTTTTGTGAGTTGCCATGTTTAAAACTTGACTGTGTTTGAATACAGAAGCATTTCATGACTCCATCTGTATAGTATGGAAAAATATGTGGCCTTTTACATTTTAAACTATTAATTAAAATCAGGCAAAAACTCGAGACTTAAATAAATACTACTTTGTAAGCATACATCGAGGCATTAAAAGAAAATGAGATGTATTATCATGAATTAGTCATCAAGATGGCGAAAAGTGTCACAACGCTAGAGGTAAATAAACTTTTATTCACTTTTAATGTTTTCATTTTTTTCTTATGACCATTTCTGCCAGATTTCTATATTTTTTTGTATAGATTACCTATAAAAAAATATGGTATTATCTTAAACACCAAAGGAACATACCAGATGTATAGCGATGTCATCAAGGAGGCTTTTATTATTGCGCAAGTGTATTTCCCCATAAAAAATGATGAGTCACCACACACTCATCAACTAAATTTCTAGATCGTAATATTTTGCTAATATCTGTATTTAGTATTCATAGGAATACATTATTTGAATAACTGTCACGTTTTTCAATCATAACCTGCTCCTACGCATACTATACACAGTAAATAATCAACACGCCACAGTAATTTTGTGCAGTACAAAGAAAAGACAAACTCCCAGACCCGACTTCCACTAGCGCCATCTTTTGATAACAGAACAAAGCTTCACTTTCACAATCATAGCAACCTTCTGGTTTTGGGGTCCTTCCGGATAAGGGGTCTCATACTGTATTTGAATGCATGAGTTCGATTCCAGAAATTTTCCTCGCATTCAGTTTACATAAGAAAATGCAAAATTCACCATGCAGTACCTTTTTCTTTAAGTGTTAAAAGAAGGGATTCATACTATTGGTATGGAATTTTTACTATTTTCTGCAAAAAGAAATAAAGATTTCAATTTTTATCATAGAATTTTGCTTATCAAATGTATTTATTCAAATTCCACAACAGCAAGCGAGAGTAAGAAGTAAGAAGAAAATGTTTCAATTTTAACATGTATTTCTATTCAAATGCAGAATAAAAGAAGTATTAAAAACTAATATATAAAGTATATTACACGTGGCGTTGAGATATGGCGTTTGCAACATAATATTAAACTTCTTATAGTTATTGCGGGAACAAGAGACACTTCAAAGGAGAAACAAAGGTGTTGAGAAGACTTTTTATGCATGCGGGCATAAATCTGAAATTGAAATTTGAACTTTGAGAAGGAGGAAAAATCCTGTACTTGACCGGGAATCAAACCCGGGTCTCCCCATTTGCCGGATAGGTGCTTTAACCAACTAAGCAACATCATAAATTCAAGTGCTAGATGTTGTAGAGAGGAAGCCCTTTAAGGATTACATAAAGTAATTTTATTCAGAATGGCTTTTGGCAGGGGACCATGCATTAACTCCTACAGGGAAAATTAAGAAGTCCAGTATACCACTTCTCTGTAATTGGATCATTGCAGCATGGGAAAAAATAGATCCCAATAGTATCTCAAGAGGGTTCAAGAAATGCTGCATATCAAATTCCATGGATGGTATGGAAGACGACTTGTTCGACTTTGAATAAGTTGTGATGAATGAAAGGACAGCAAGAATAAGGGAAGAAAACAGAGGAGAGGGAGATCTAACTAGTAATTTTTTTTTATTCATCCTCTTAATGTTAGCTTGTTATACATATATGTAAAAGATTTTTTGGAAGTGAACCTAATTTTTTTAGGGGTCGTCTTCCTTTTGGGTCAATACGGTAATTAATGAACACTTACGTTTAAAATTTGTGCAATTCACATTTGAGCTTCTGAAATTGACATTCGTTCAATTCAATTTGTCATTATGTAATTTGAGTGTTTTACTGTGAAAATTTGTCTCTAAAGTTATGTAGAGGCACTGGTTATTTTTCTTGAAAGCTTACAGCATTTTTTTTAAATAAAAAATTTCATATGTCATGAGACTTGTAATGTATGTTCTTTTACATCCTTTATTTTGTTTGAAAAAGTATGAAATAAAGCATATACAGTTTTTTTGCCATGAAATATGTCCTTCCTTTGTCTTTCCTTTTCCTTCCCTTTGTCTTTCCATTTTGTAAAAAAAAACAGGATCTGTCCTCCCTTTTGGGAAAAAATACCTGGCCACCTTATTATAACAAGCATCTGTCAAATGAGTATTTTTTTGACTGTTATCAACTCTCATTAGAGGGGGCTTTTACTGTGGGTATATATTATTAGATTTAAAATAGAAACTTCTGGAAGTCTTGTAGAAAGTAGTAAAATAATAATTACTAATATTCTTCATAGTAAAGCATTAAAAAATTGAAAATGAAGTTCAAATTTCAAATTGAATGCATTACTGAGATGCATGATTATGTTCCTTTGCTGAGGTGAATAAGGTTTTCACTGAAGTCAGTCAGTAAATATAAATAGTCTTAGTGGGTTATACCTAAAGGTTGCACTTTGTCTCAATTATTATGAATCACGAATAGACTCTCATGAGCTCTTATATACATACCTTACACGAATACTTGAGAAGAGCATGAAAATGCCATATTTCCTTATATATGCATCACTTTTGGAGTGCTGAAAATAAAGGAATTGAAATTACATTCATGGCATTAGAAGTACTTTAACAGACATTTATTGTAACAAGACTAAATTTACAACATAACTGTAAGATTGCCACTTTGATAAATTAATCAAGTGTCAGAATAAAATATTTCCTTCCTAGTTAGGATAACAATCCCTGACACTGTGGAAGACACTAAACCTCATCTTTTGTATTCTTTGTACAAGGAATAAAAAATTAAAAAAGAATGGTGGCAACATATCTTTCTGACAGTATCTTCCTTCTCATAAACCACTATATTAATTTATACAAGTGAATTACCCATTGCTACGCAACTTCAAAATTCAGAATCTTATAAAATAATTTTCTGTTGTTTATATCTTTGCTGCTAGCTTATTAAATACTTTTTTAAATTAAAAAATACTTCCAGTGAGGATCAAACCCAGTACCTCTGTCTAATCAGCACAATACACTAACCATTGAGCTATGGAAGCTAACAAACCAAACAATTATTTATTATATAAGGAAATAATATCAATCTCCTTAATTAAAAGGAATAATGTGTTTTTTATTTAATACAAGATATATGTTGTATTAAAATTATGATGTCATCATATGCATATGTCCTTGGTTGAAATAAACGGGTTTATAATGCAATCTATCAATTCCCCATAAAAAGTACTGAATTGATGCTATTACAATACAGATTACCAGTTCCCATTTAAAAGCATTGGACTCGTTGCCATGGTAATTGATATTTTTCAATGTAAGAAAACTGAAAAAAAAATCCCCTTATGTTCTGATTAAAAATAATTTTTTACACTGAGTAGTACCAAGTACCATAATGTCCCGAATATAAGGCAGATTTTTTCCAAAAAATTAAATTTTAAAAGTAGCACCCGTGCTATATTTGAGTACTAGTGATTTTAAATGATCGTAAAATCGTGTTTCGAAAAATCACCATACATTCCGCACATCTGTTTACATGATATAAGATACTTGTTACATTGTAGACACATTAGGCATACATGTTACAATATACTTGAAAAGTGTTTGAGGTGAGAATAGATCATTAATCATTGCACTGAAGCTATCAGTGCGTCGGCATATTCTTTGTACCTATCTTAGCAAGTTTTTATCCATCTATTATTTTAACAATGGATGACAAAAAGGGTGTTGATCATGTTGAGAAAAAAGGTTCTTCCAAATCTCAGGTTAGCAGAGGAATCCAACGAAATTATGACATGAATTTTAAAATAGTCATTAAATTTTAAAAGAGGCAGAAAAAATGATCAATATTCAAGCTTAAAAAAAATGATGTTCCTGAAGTAAACATACCTACGACTATGGCGGAAGCAATTAGAAAAATTTTTAAGTGCAACTTCAACCAGGAAGGCATTTAGGGGACCTTCAATTGGGAGATTAGACCTCGAGAATTGTATTTTTTACTTCATTTTAGAAAAGCTATGAGAAGGTTTTCTCATCACTTGAGAAGTGATAAAAGGATGAAGGCATTGGAAATGGTGAAGGAATGTAAAATTCCACACAGTGATTTCAAAGCAAGCATCAGCTGATGTAGATGATGGATAGAAAAGGCCTGTCTCTACGACACCACACTTCCCTAACTCAATGTCTGCCTAGTGATTACAGTGAGAAAATGATTGTATGTCATAAGCTTACGGAAGAAGCAACTATCTGCTAGGTCAGATGGGGAATGCAGATTAAACCCCAGTATGTTTTGATATGCCGTCAAACGTCACTGTCAATGAAAAAGGTGCTAAATCGGTGTTGTTAAAATCCACCGGAAATGAGAAATCAAGAATAACTGTTATGCTTGTAGTCATGGTCAACAGGCAAAAACTGACTCCCTACGTAATTTTAAATTGTAAAAGGAAAAGTTACCATCAGGTGTAATCTTTCGCATGCAGAAGGGATGGATGAACATGGAACTTGCGTTAGATAGGCCGACGGTTGTTTGGAGTTTCATTATATTCGAGGTATAGTTTTTTCTTGAAAAACTCTCCAAAAATCTTAGGCTCGTGTTATATTCAAGGTCACCTTATATTCGGGACAATACAGTAATTGATTTTTTAAGTGCGTTGACGGCTATGGTCATTTTGCTACATATGTACACACAGAAGGGGGGAGGGAAACCCAGCGCCAGCATTAGCCTACTCTTTACGAAAAGCAACTGGGGGCCAACTGCTTAATGTTCCTTCCGAAGGATGGAACACTGAATTTGTGTGGTCTCCTCAAACCACACAAACAGGGGACCTGGCAACCTTGGAAAAAATACTACTTGTGCAGGATTTGTGCCCGCTGCCTTTTCGAGCAGCAGGTGAGTAGCAGCCAGTATCCTAACCACTACACCACTGGCACCCCCTTTTTTTACACTAATTCAGCTCAGATTCAAATTATTTCTTCCAAATTATTTAACTTCAATCTTTCATCCAGAGAATAATTCATGCCCCAACTTTCTAATTTAAAAAAGCAATTTTTATAAAGACCTGCGCCATTATCAATGCTTTTCTTATGGGTATTTAAAATTGGACGTTGGGATCAAAAGCACCCCTTGAATATAAATTTTTCTGGAGTTTCGTATTTTTCTCATAGGTGACCTATATTCCTTCCAAATTTCAGCTCTGTAGCACTTCTTGAAATACCTTAGGTTTTATCATTATATATAGACGTTCCTTACAGAGGAGGAGGAGGAGGAGGATGATATAACATACTAGTAGTTGGTGCTTGCATACTGCAAGCATTCCATCTCACCTGAAAAAACATTCATTTTTCAGACAGACATTTCATCATTACAAATATTCTTTCAATTCTAAAGATTTCACCTCCGCAGCGATTTTCGTTTTTCCCACATGTAAAAATAATAGTTTAAAACAATCCCCAAATGTTGCAATTTTAAACATTTTACACTTTCTCCATTATGTGGTACTAATGCTACACATTTCAGCCAAATTTTAAAGTTGTAGCACTTCTAGAAGTAAAATTATATTTTTCTAATTATTTAAAATTTAAACATTTTTAATGGTTGCCGCAATATATATACATGGGAAGATTGAAATGTTTATTTGTGCAAATGCACTGTTCTGTAAACAATTTGAAAATCGCAGCTTCCTAGCTTATCCCGTAGTACCTAAGAAATTATTAAACTTTAATGTTCAAATGGGGTTAAAACAACCCCTAAAATTTAAAATTTTCGATTTTTATAGTTGGTTATGAGAAAAGTCCTATAATCTTGCAAAATTTTAGCTTCCTAAACTTATTAGATTGGTCAACACACTGGATTGCGTTTTCCCATGCTAACTTATGGGAGATATTCCGGGGTCTCTGGAGTCGAACCCAAGACACTGTAAGCAAAAGTGACAATAATTCCTAATAGATATTGCGGCCCTCTAGCAACACTGAAAGTTTCATTTTTCTAGCTAACCGGCAAGTGCCCATAATTAATTTACAAAAATGGCGCTATGCTTTTCTTATGGGAAAAAACACAATTTCGGCATTTCTGAAGTCGAACTCATGTCACTTAGGTAAGAAGTCAAATTTTATCTGTGGGTATCTTTATCATATCTACACAAACTAAAACTTTCAGCTCTATAGCTCTTGTAGTTTGGGCTGGACATTAGTATCCTCCTATCATTATATATCGACGACTATTACAGAGGAGGAGGATATAACATACTAGTAGTTGGTGCTTGCATACTGCAAGCATTTCATCTCACCTTGAAAAAACATTCATTTTTCAGACAGACATTTCATCATTACAAATATTCTTTTAATTCTAAAGATTTCATTTCTGCAGCGATTTTCGTTTTTCGCACATGTAAGAATAATAGTTTAAAACAATCTCCAAATGTCGCAATTTTAAAAATTTTACACTTTCTTCATTATAAGGTTCTAATGCTACACATTTTAGCCAAATTTTAAAGTTGTAGCACTTATAGAAGTAAAATAATATTTTTCTAATTGTTTAAAATAAATAATTTTTAACGGCCGCCGCAATACATATATGGTAAAATTGAAATGTTTATTTGTGTAAATTTACTATACTGAAAATAATTTGAAAATTTCAGCTTCCTAGCTCATCCCGTAGTACCTAAACAGTTATCTATTTGTTTAAACTTGAAGAATTTTTAACTGCCAAACAAATTAAAATATCAAAATTTGTATAATCCCTATTTCGTTTTTTTAAGAATTCTACTTTTAAAAAAAATTTCAACTCCGTGGCACATTCGGAAATACATAATCCTTGAAAATTTGTTTAAACAATTGCGAATTTTTAGCGGCCGCATTGTTGCACTTTTTAAAGATTTTCGTTTTTTCTAGTCGGTTTTGCACAAATTCCTATCTATGAAAAAAATTTTGAATCTCCAGCTTATCTGGAAGTGCCTAAACATTAGTATCCTCCTGTTATATGTTATCTATTATATATCGACAACTCTTACAGAGGAGGAGGATATAACATACTAGTAGTTGGTGCTTGCATTCTGCAAGCATTTCATCTCAACATTAAAAAACATTCATTTTTGAGACAGACATTTCATCATTACAAATATTCTTTTAATTCTAAAGATTTCATTTCTGCAGCGATTTTCGTTTTTCGCACATGTAAGAATAATAGTTTAAAACAATCTCCAAATGTCACAATTTTAAAAATTTTACACTTTCTTCATTATAAGGTTCTAATGCTACACATTTTAGCCAAATTTTAAAGTTGTAGCACTTCTAGAAGTAAAATAATATTTTTCTAATTGTTTAAACTTAAATAATTTTTAACGGCCGCCTCATTTAATATATGGTAAAATTGAAATGTTTATTTACGCAAATTCACTACTCTGTAAATAATTTGAAAATTTCAGCTTCCTAGCTCATCCCGTAGTACCTAAACAGTTACCAATTGTTTAAACTTTAAGAATTTTTAACTGCCAAACAAATTAAAATATCAAAATTTGTATAATCCCTATTTCGTTTTTTTAAGAATTCTACTTTTAAAAAAAATTTCAACTCCGTGGCACATGCGGAAATACATAAACCATGAAAATTTGTTTAAACAATTGCGAATTTTTATCGGCCGTATTGTTGCACTTTTTCATGATTTTCGTTTTTTCTAGTTGGTTTTTCACAAAATCCTACCTAAGAAAAAAATTTCGAATCTACAGCTTATCTGGAAGTGCCTAAACATTAGTATCCTCCTGTTATATGTTATATATCATTATATATCGACGACTCTTACAGAGGAGGATACTAAAGTTTAGGAACTTCCAGATAAGCTGGAGATTCAAATTTTTTTACATAGGTAGGATTTTGTGCAAAACCGACTAGAAAAAGCGAAAATCTTTAAAAAGTGCAACAGTGCGGCCGCTAAAAATGCGCAATTGTTAAAACAAATTTTCAAGGTTTATATATTTCCGAATGTGCCACGGAGTTGAAATTTTTTTTATGAGTAGAATTCTTAAAAAAACGAAATAGGGATTATACAAATTTTGATATTTTAATTTGTTTGGCAGTTAAAAATTCTTAAAGTTTAAACAATTGGTAACTGTTTAGGTACTACGGGATGAGCTAGGAAGCTGAAATTTTCAAATTATTTACAGAGTAGTGAATTTGCGTAAATAAACATTTCAATTTTACCATATATTAAATGAGGCGGCCGTTAAAAATTATTTAAGTTTAAACAATTAGAAAAATATTATTTTACTTCTAGAAGTGCTACAACTTTAAAATTTGGCTAAAATGTGTAGCATTAGAACCTTATAATGAAGAAAGTGTAAAATTTTTAAAATTGTGACATTTGGAGATTGTTTTAAACTATTATTCTTACATGTGCGAAAAACGAAAATCGCTGCAGAAATGAAATCTTTAGAATTAAAAGAATATTTGTAATGATGAAATGTCTGTCTCAAAAATGAATGTTTTTTAATGTTGAGATGAAATGCTTGCAGAATGCAAGCACCAACTACTAGTATGTTATATCCTCCTCCTCTGTAAGAGTTGTCGATATATAATAGATAACATATAACAGGAGGATACTAATGTTTAGGCACTTCCAGATAAGCTGGAGATTCAAAATTTTTTTCATAGATAGGAATTTGTGCAAAACCGACTAGAAAAAACGAAAATCTTTAAAAAGTGCAACAATGCGGCCGCTAAAAATTCGCAATTGTTTAAACAAATTTTCAAGGATTATGTATTTCCGAATGTGCCACGGAGTTGAAATTTTTTTTAAAAGTAGAATTCTTAAAAAAACGAAATAGGGATTATACAAATTTTGATATTTTAATTTGTTTGGCAGTTAAAAATTCTTCAAGTTTAAACAAATAGATAACTGTTTAGGTACTACGGGATGAGCTAGGAAGCTGAAATTTTCAAATTATTTACAGAGTAGTGAATTTGCGTAAATAAACATTTCAATTTTACCATATATGTATTGCGGCGGCCGTTAAAAATTATTTATTTTAAACAATTAGAAAAATATTATTTTACTTCTATAAGTGCTACAACTTTAAAATTTGGCTAAAATGTGTAGCATTAGAACCTTATAATGAAGAAAGTGTAAAATTTTTAAAATTGCGACATTTGGAGATTGTTTTAAACTATTATTCTTACATGTGCGAAAAACGAAAATCGCTGCAGAAATGAAATCTTTAGAATTAAAAGAATATTTGTAATGATGAAATGTCTGTCTGAAAAATGAATGTTTTTTCAAGGTGAGATGAAATGCTTGCAGTATGCAAGCACCAACTACTAGTATGTTATATCCTCCTCCTCTGTAATAGTCGTCGATATATAATGATAGGAGGATACTAATGTCCAGCCCAAACTACAAGAGCTATAGAGCTGAAAGTTTTAGTTTGTGTAGATATGATAAAGATACCCACAGATAAAATTTGACTTCTTACCTAAGTGACATGAGTTCGACTTCAGAAATGCCGAAATTGTGTTTTTTCCCATAAGAAAAGCATAGCGCCATTTTTGTAAATTAATTATGGGCACTTGCCGGTTAGCTAGAAAAATGAAACTTTCAGTGTTGCTAGAGGGCCGCAATATCTATTAGGAATTATTGTCACTTTTGCTTACAGTGTCTTGGGTTCGACTCCAGAGACCCCGGAATATCTCCCATAAGTTAGCATGGGAAAACGCAATCCAGTGTGTTGACCAATCTAATAAGTTTAGGAAGCTAAAATTTTGCAAGATTATAGGACTTTTCTCATAACCAACTATAAAAATCGAAAATTTTAAATTTTAGGGGTTGTTTTAACCCCATTTGAACATTAAAGTTTAATAATTTCTTAGGTACTACGGGATAAGCTAGGAAGCTGCGATTTTCAAATTGTTTACAGAACAGTGCATTTGCACAAATAAACATTTCAATCTTCCCATGTATATATATTGCGGCAACCATTAAAAATGTTTAAATTTTAAATAATTAGAAAAATATAATTTTACTTCTAGAAGTGCTACAACTTTAAAATTTGGCTGAAATGTGTAGCATTAGTACCACATAATGGAGAAAGTGTAAAATGTTTAAAATTGCAACATTTGGGGATTGTTTTAAACTATTATTTTTACATGTGGGAAAAACGAAAATCGCTGCGGAGGTGAAATCTTTAGAATTGAAAGAATATTTGTAATGATGAAATGTCTGTCTGAAAAATGAATGTTTTTTCAGGTGAGATGGAATGCTTGCAGTATGCAAGCACCTTCTACTAGTATGTTATATCCTCCTATGTAAAAGTCGTCGATATATAATGATAAAAGGAGGATGCTAATGTTTAGGCACTTCCAGATGTGCTGGATATTCGAAATTTTTTTCTTAGGTAGGATTTTGTGCAAAACCGACTAGAAAAAACGAAAATCTTGAAAAAGTGCAACAATGCGGCCGCTAAAAATTCGCAATTGTTAAAACAAATTTTCAAGGTTTATGTATTTCCAAATGTGCTACGGAGTTGAAATTTTTTTTGTGAGTAGAATTCCTAAAAAAAACAAAATAGGGATTATACAAATTTTGATATTTTAATTTGTTTAGCAGTTAAAAATTCTTAAAGTTTAAATAAATAGATAACTGTTTAGGTACTACGGGATGAGCTAGGAAGCTGAAATTTTCAACTTATTTACAGAGTAGTGAATTTGCACAAATAAAAATTTCAATTTCATCATATATGAATTGTGGCGGCCGTTAAAAATTATTTAAATTTTAACAATTAGAAAAATATTATTTTACTTCTAGAAGTGCTACAACTTTAAAATTTGTCAAAAAATGTGTAGCATTAATACCCTATAATGAAGATAGTGCAAAATATTTAAAATTGCAACATTTGCGGATTGTTTTAAACTATTATTTTTACATGTGGGAAAAACGAAAATCGCTGCGGAGGTGAAATATTTAGATTTAAAAATATATGTGTAATGATGAAAGATGAATAATGAATGTTTTTTTATGTTGAGATGAAATGCTTGCAGTATGCAAGCACCAACTACTAGTATCCTATATTTTGAAGTTTTAAGTAATAGAAATTTAAAAATATATTATATAGATGAGACTAAGTACAGGTTATTTACACTAAAACTTGCCAAACAAATTTTATTTTGGTTTACATCAAACAATTAGAGAAGGGATGTCCAACCTGTGGCTCAGAAAAGGTTTTTGTGGAACCCGTGAAGCTACGATGAAAAAGCAATCCAAGAAATTTGACACAAATTCATATCTTTTTATGAAAATTTTGGTAATAAAGCTGTTAATATTGAAATGTTAACTACTAAGAACCTTATTTAGACTCGATTTCCACTTATATGGTACCTCAGAATCTGACTTAAACTCTGATTCTGTCCTCTTAAGAATAGGCAACTTTAATGCATCCTGCTGAAAGATTTGCTATCACCGATGCGGCATGCCATGTAGAAAAGTTTGGACACCACCGAATTAGAACATCTGCTCTAGAGTAAGTCTAGATGAATTTGAATGTGATATCTACTTAATGACGCAGGTACAGATTTTAAGACAGTGCTAAAGAGATGTTTCCAGTTGCTGGATTATCTTCATAAGTATTAATCACAAATTATAATAATTATTAGAAAAACCAGTGATAATAGGATTACATTTCATATTGTTGTACAATTTTTTCTTTAAGCAAATCAGTTTCAAAACATTAATAGATGAAACAAAACAAGACTAAGCATGTTGAACATTTGGTTCCAATCTTGCTACATCATCTGATTAGAGCAATGTTCTCAATGCTCCACGGATGGTGCACGAAGTTGAAATTATCATACAGCACCTTATAAACAATACTAACCAAATCCATTTAGAAAATTACTAATACTGTAACTATTCTCACAGATTAATGTATGCATGGCTAACTGCCAACACATTTAAGGTATACCAAATGTATGCACTGAGGATACAACTTTATATTCTAGGCCTAATGGCTCAAAACCCAGAAAAATCTGGATTCCTGCAATGTATAGGTTCTGAGATTTCCAGGTTAATGAAAAATATACAAAGCCATTCAAAATATCTTTATAATTATATCCCACATATTAAGATTGCAAACAAAATTTAATAGATCCTTACCTTCGACCCCAAATCCAGTTCATTAGCACTGATGATGGGCTTTGTACATCTCGAGCTGTCAAAGAGACAATAAACAATACAAATATCATTAATTTATTAGCAAATATATTATTAAAATTCACTCAATAAATCCTTGATGATGGATATTTTAAAAATTTTACATGTATAAATAACAAAGTGAAGAAAAATCAAAACAAGTTAAGAAAGTGTACAGTGTATCACAAATCATGTGATGGAGTATTTGAAACTATATGATATAATTAAACTGAACACACACCATAAAACAGCAAAACACCACGACCTGATTATATCTCTGTCTATTTAAAATTTCTTCTCCCCCGAGTTGGTGCATCAATAAACATATTAGGTAATTTTAATGACTAAATACCGCAAAACGATACATCAGAAATGATGCCAGGGAAATATTCAATTTTTATTTACCTATTTATCTGTTTTAATAAACCAAACAATCGAAAATTATTTAAAACATACCTCACTTGAGTTCAGTGGTTTAATATTAAGTTTACGTTTTTTCTTCGTTGTAAATAATCCATTTCCTTCCGCTTACAAAATCTGTCATGCACGCGTAAGGAATTAAATGTATTTTGTAATTATAGCTGGTCTTATTTACTTCAGTAACCAATAACATTGTTTATGTTGACAACAATTATGCATGAATTTTTCAAAGTTCAAAGTGAATTACAACTTTCTTGTTTGATTTTCTTGATAATGGCTACTCCTACAATAAAAATGTATAGAAAAAGAAATACTTTACTAGTTCTACAAGTTGAAAAATATTTTGATATGACCAACACTTTACGAGATATGACAGAAAGTTCATTTTTTGTCACCAGTCAAGCGGTACCTCTGATTCGCTTATGTACTTCATTTATGTGATTTTTCTTATTGTCTTTGACACTAAGTCCTAAATATCAAATTTCATGAAAATCCATTTGGTAGAAGCCGAGAACAAACATGCAGATGGATGGACAAACCGAAGCTAATAGGCACTTATGCTGAAAACGAAATGAGCCTAAAAACAGCATAAAATACTGCAAGAATTAAAAGGTAGAGAATTAAAACAATCAATGTGATAATCGTCATCATGCTGCTGTCCAAAGACAGGTTTCAGCTGAATCACTCCCTCCACCTCTCTCTCTGGGTGTTTTCCTGCAGTGGGGTTTTTCCTAGGGAATAGTACATTATCTTCCCTAGTTTTTCCCCGCAACAACAACAATTACCCATCTGTTTTTAAATCCTATACTATCCTATACATTTCATTGTATTTTATATTGCTTTACATTGAAAAATGATACTAAAAGTTTATACATTTTTCCTTTCTAGATTTAATAAAAAATAAATTGCCTTAACTTTTAGATTTGCCCTTGTAATTTCTTGCTTGTGAGAAGCTCCTTCTTCTTGTTAAATGCTGCTTTTGCCATTGCAATCCTACTTCTGATTTCCTGTGTGCTACTTCCATCCTGGGCTAAAATACTGCCAAGATATTTGAAACTACTTACGTGTTCCAATTTTTGCCCATTTACCATTACATTTAATTCTTTACGTTCCTTTGAAACCACCAGACTTTTGTTTTTCCGGCATTAGTCTTCATTCCATATTGTTGGCCAAGCTCCACTAGTCTGTTTGTCATCCTCTGAAGTTCTTTCTCATCTTCTGCTATTAATCCCTGATCATCTGCATATTTAATGGTGGTAATACTTTCACCTATCTTAAATCATTTCTCTTCCATCAATGCTTCTTCTGTTATTGTTTCTGCATAAATATTGCTGGTGAAATAGGACATCCCTGCCTCACTCCCTTCCCTATTGAAGTACTTCTGTTTCTTCTCCTTCAACCCTGACTCTAATCTTTTGATCAAAGTAAAGGTTTTTAAGCAATCTTTTATCTTTCCAATCTATCCTTATTTTATTTAAAATATCCAACATTTTATCCCATTTCACTCAGTCAAAAGCTTTCTCCCAATCTACAAAACAAAAATACATACCTTTATTGACTAATAGCGCTCTTCCTATCATCATCCTCGTACATCCTATAGCATCTCTTGTCCCTCTTCCTCTTCTGAAACCAAACTGATTATCTTGCAGCTCCATTTATATTTTACCTTAAATTATTTTGGTTATTATTCTGGTTAGAACTTTAGCTGTATGAGAAATTAAATTAATAGTTCTGTAATCCTTACAACTTTTTGCATTGTTCTTTTTCTCCAGTGGTACCATAACAACATCTAAAAAATCTTCAGGCCATATGCCAGTATCATATACACCCAGTTCTCGTTTTACACGCTCTCCATTTACGTTTTCCCAGAGATACGTGTTTGAAGAAAATATCCCACCTCTCAGAGATATGCGAAAATTTTCATAGATATGCGATTTGGAAAAAAATTCGAAAATTATCATCTGCCAGGCGAATAGTGAAATCTACCCAACAGGCCAGGAAAAGAGGCCGTTTTCTCTAACTCAGCTGGTGTAGTACTCTATACCCGTTTTCTATAATGGACACACATACTCTCTCTCTCCATGCATCCATCCAACCATGCGTCCTTTCATCCATCCATATATTCATCCATCCATATATCCATCCATCCACCCATGCATCCAGCCAACTATGCATCCAACCAACTATGCATCCATCCATCCATTTATCTATACAGCTAGCTATCTCTACAGGCATGCTTTTTGCATGACTTTGTAATTTGATATGTTTGCATATGTGCTATCTGGAGTGTTTTCACCATAAATAAAATAATCTTGATATTTAATTATTCCATAGAACGACTCTTTAGATACTCCAGCATTACCATGGATGATTCACAATGTATTATATACAATGTGACACAACGTGGCACAGAGGGTAAAAATTTCTCATGATGGCATGTGACCTCAAGTGGCAGCAATGCGAATAACATAAGATTGTCTTCCCCCAGCTGTTGAAGTAGATACAATATCACAACTTGTCTTGTGACCAAATTTATTGGTAAGAATTTTATTTGGTTAGTCTACAGTCACTTCAATGACTATATGTATTATTATTTTAATTTATTTTCAGAAAAATGTTATCATTAAATCATTTAATTAATTTAATTTTTTATTAATATGTTAATATTTTATTTTCAAATTAAAATTATTGTACTATACAAGATAAACAATAGCATTTTACAATATTTTGTATCCTTATTTCAGAGTTCATCATGGCTGAGAAACCTACAGTGCCAAAGAAGCCTAGAAAAGCAATTAGTATGGAGGAGAAAATGAAGATAATTATCATGTATGAAGAATTGTTGGTAGCTCAATAACTTTGGCTCAGGTTATTAAAGGTAAAGTACTCCTTTAGCCAAACAATTAGAGGGTTACAACCCTCTGATTGTTTGGCTAAAGGAGTACTTTACCTTTAATGTATGAAGAAGGTAAGAAGACATGAGATTTCCAATACAACAGGCTTTAGTGAAAGTACTTTGCGAATCATTAAGAAGAACATGGAGAAAAGAAAGAACGCCTGAAAATTATGTATGCTATAACCATCCACCCATCATGCAAGCCATGGAGTCGATGTTATGCACCTGGATTGAAAACCAAGTAGAATGGGGGTCAGGCACTACTTATAATGCATGCACAGCCAAAGACAAAAGCCTTTATGACAATCTTTCCAAGCAGCATCCGGTGGAGGAGTTGCCAAAGGGAGGATTTATTGCCAGTAGTGGGTGGTTTTTGAAGTTTAAAAACCGCCAAAATCTACACAACAGGAAATTCACTGGTGAATAAAGAAGTGCCAATCACGAAGCAATACAACAGTTTCTTGATGACCATGTAAAAATTACAGAAGAAGGGGGATATTCTGCAAAACCAATATTCAACTTGGACGAAACTGGAGTATACTGGAAAAAAATGCCCAGCAGAACATACATCTCGAAGAACGAAGCTTCAGTTAAAGGATACAGACATTCAAAAGACAATCGGTGTAATGCTTGGAAGCAACTGTGAAGGAGACTACAAATTAAAGTCAGTGCTTATATATTATGCTGAAACACCAAGGGCATTTAAGGGACTCCTCAAGACTAATCTCCCAGTACACTGGAGGTCCAATAAAACTGCGTGGATCACAGCTTCGATTTTCGTGGAATGGTTCTCCAGGCAACTCCCCACCAGTGGCGGATTATGCATTTGAGAGGCCCAAGGCGGAAACAACGTTTGGGGGCCCGACCTAAAATTTTAAATAGTGAAATTTAAATGCTTAACATGAGCGATTTTGAATAGAAGGAGAAAAATGACGAATAGAATTAGAAACAGGATTTATTTTTCGTTGTGACAGTGCAAGTCTGAAGATTGTAGGTCAATTCATTCTAATTTTAATTTGCAAAAGAAAAAAAGCCTGCACGTCGAAAAGTATATTTTTACGTGTTATCTTATGGGAAATGGAAAGAGCTCCCCTGGAGTTGAACCCAGATCTTTTCTGGTAATTGTTTTTCGTCGTTTCATTTTTACATTTAAATCGAGAATTCCTGCCAAAAACAATTTTATATAACTGAGAAATGCACCTCATACTAGGAAACATATTTTTCCTTTAAACGGGAGCTGGGGGAGGATAGCTAATGGGGGAAGATGTAGAATGACCAGTGGCTTCTTTAATAATGGTTACTCAAATTCCCATCTCCCACACTATATTCATAGCCTTCGAGGAATTCTCACTTAGTAAACGCTAACGTTTGGGATTAGTGACCTTACAATAGAAAAAGGGCAAGCAGTGAAAACGACCCAAAGCCCTCAAAGGTTATCGGAATTGGTCGCGGTTAGAGAATCGAAGCTCGAGTATCGAGCACCCGGATAAGTCAACTCATTTAACAATAAAATTAATGAGTAATAATGTGCCAATAGGGAGATAAATCATAACTTATGATTTCCTCAAGTTGGAAAAGGTATTAATAAATTTTTAGTAAAGAAGAATGATAATAAAAACATAAATCTTCCATTAAATTGTCCTAAAAAGCACTGAAAACGTTCCTAAATAAATGAAACAGCTTTGATTTACCTTGATTGGGATGACTTTTTGGAAGGTTTATTCACCATTTCAGAGTATGAACAACTGTAGAAAGGCAGGATTCCTTTTTAGAAGATTTCTTCAGCAAAACACTCACTAAAAACTAGTTGTTGAACATGAAGAACCACAGTAACTCAGGATTCTTCGTCACTTTCGGGAGCTGGTACATTAAGCTATCGGGTACAGCTAAAACAGAGACTCGCTGCTCCTGAAGCTCGACCTCCCACCTAAGCAAACCGAGCTGAATTGATGCTCCCATTGGGCCATCGTTGGATTACTTACTAAACATTTTACTAAAAAGTATCAAGTATCTGTTTTCCCGCATATTGTATGCAACGAGCGATCAAAAACAAAGTAAAAATTTTCACGAAAGCAGTTTGCTGTGATATCATTGGATCAAATTTCGAGGACTCATAATTCTTGTTTGTGAGAGGGATCTCCATTCTCTTCTACAAAGTAATTTTTATTTAGATAACTAACAATATACATCGATAAAAGGTTCGAGTCCCAAACAGCAATGCTTCTTTCAACCTCCCCCTCTTTCGCGAAGTCCTACGTAACCTAATATTTCACGGAAATTGAGATGTATTGCCAGATGTTACGGGGCCCCTGGCGTGCGCCATGTGCGACCCCCCCTAAATCCGCCACTGGTACCACCCCACCACTCCAGTCCCTTCGTCTTGGGTTCAGAGCCATAGGACATCTCGAAGGCACAGCATGAGAAAATGCCATTGGTGATGAGTGAGGAAAAGTAGGTGATTGGATGCCTGGGTGTAGAAAAGTAAGCAAAAGGCTGCAGGTTCCCCACCCCTGGTCTAAGCTGTGCCTGTGCCGACCTGTACGTGTTATTGCCTGTACACACATGCTGCGTGCAACTCACCACTCGCTGCAATATACGGTATGTGTCCACAGCTCTTAAGCGGCGATTACACACAGGAGTTGACTTGTAGGTGGTCGGTTTTTTATCGAATCAAACCCAGATCAACTCTACTTGGAAGACGAATCGTGGTTACACGTAAAGTTATTAAGAAAAATTCAAAGGCTGCATTGCAAAGATAAATGAAAGATGATAAGCGGATTTTTTTTGTCGATTTGGGGGCCCCTGGGCATGTGGGGCCCGAGGCATACGCATCATACGCCTGTGCGATAATTCGCCACTGCTCCCCACTGAACTTGAGAAGTATTGTAGGAAAGAAAATTTGATATTCAAAATCCTCCTCATAATGGACAATGACCCTGGACATCCCATGACAGTCTGTAGCCAACCTGCAATGAGAGTATGTAAATGAATGAATAAAAGTTGTATTCTTGCCACCAAGGACAACCGCTTTACTCCAGCCAATGGACCAGGGAGTCATCTATTCATTTAAGGCATATTACCTTAGAAGAATGTTTGCCAAACTTATTCAAACAACAGATGGGGAATACAAGCCAACAGTGACTGAATTCTGGAAGTCATTTAAAATCAGGCAAGCAATGGATATAATCGTAGAAGCTTGGAATGATGTCAACCAAAGTTGCTTAAATAGTTCATGGAAAAAGTTGCTTCCCAAATTTGTATATGACTTCAAAGGCTTTACTGTAAGCAATTATCACTTAAAAGTTGTTAAACAATGTGTTCACCTAGCAAAGGAGGCAGGATTTGAAGAAGTGAATGCAGATAATGTTGAAAACCTGACCAAAGAACACAAGGAGGAGATGAGAAATGAGGAATTAATGCAGCTTCATAAGGAGCTGAAGCTTATTGAGAACCCTCCTGATGAAGGTGACGACAACGAAGAAGAAGTAAAAAAAGAACTCAGTAACTCAGTTCTTCAAGGATCCATTAATATGATCGAGAATGCCTTCCTAAACTTGATATATGGAGACCCAAGTGCAGAAAGAAGTGGAAAAGTAACAAGAGACATGAAAAATTCTTTGCAGCCCTATTATCTACTAATGCTTGAAAAGAGGAAAGCAGCCAAACAATTATCCATCATGTCTTTCTTGATGAAAGAACCAAGCAGAGAAAGCTTGGAAACTTCAAGTCCGTCAACTTCTATTTCATCTTCAACTCCGTCAACATCCTTTGCTTCCATATTTGCCTCAAAATCATTGACGGAAGAAAGTATCGGCATTCTGTCTTCTGATGATGAGAATGCACTGCACCATAAAATGGCCCACGATTGTTGCAATTGTAATATGTACTTTAATCTTTTACATTATTGTACTGTATTTGCTTTTCTTTTTACTGCAGAAAAATGTTCTTTCAAGTCAAAATGTTCTTAATTTATAATATTATTCGAGTCCTAAGAACAGTCAGGCTATTTAATTTTGTTTAGGATGTTTCAAGGTCAAATGTACTGCACTTAATATTTTTAATAAACATTCTTTTCAAATATATTTCGATTACAATACTTTAATAATTTCGATTATTACAGTTCTGTACAGTTAGTTTGTCTAAGTAAAATACTAAATACAAATCACTATTAATTCACTAGCAAATTCCTGTTGAAATTCAACGGGAAATCCTAAAGAATGCACACAAAAATGATGTATGTATTATCATCTCTACTTCCCTTCATCTTTTCTCCTTCCCTTCATCTTTTCTCCTTCCCTTCATCTCTCCTTCCTTCCCTTCTTAGTCTCAATCTCGCCCCAAATAAAGACCATATCAATCAATCCTTCACTTCATCTCTCCCCTCATTCCTATCTAGTGAATATAATTACTACTATTATTATTAATCCTACAACGCATTCCCGGTGCAGATTAAGTGTTTTATAAGTCAGCCCAATATTCTTTATCTTACTCTATAACATTGATAACTTTCTAGACAATTTTCGCATGCAATGTCAAATGATTTTATATTCAAATATGATACAATACATGCTACAATGCACTAGATATGATGAAAAGAATAATTTATTGTCTTAATATGTTATATAATGCATGCTCTTACATGTTTCAACCTATTTCTTATAAAGATTTTTCATGGCCTAGATGAGTACGGAACTTTTCTGGAATGCCCTACATTGAAATACATGTTAAATAACTCTTTTTGCGCATTTTCCATTTACATGACCATTTCCTGGAACCACATATCGTGTAACTACAAGAACTGAGTGTACTTGGTTTGTGAGTTGCTTAACTGCTTCAACCCCAAAACCTTAAGAACATCCCCTGGTAAATCATCACCCCCAACAGCCTCCCTTCTTTTCATGTCATCAATTGCTCTTTTAACTTCAGACTCAAGAATACTTGGTTCTAGCTGGTCTTTTTTCACATCCTCTTTTTCATCTAATTCAATATTTTCTGGCTTGCCTTCTTTGTCATACAGCATCTCAATATATTCTTTCCAGACACTCTTTACATCATTTGGCTCAGAGACTATTTTACTGCTTTTGTTCATAATTTCTTTGCATCCTATCTTTCTTGTCTTTTTCTTGAATAGTTCCCTTGCTTTGCTATACATGAGGTCTGTTCTACAAATTCTTTCACACTCGACAATCTCCTCACATTTCTCATTTATCCACTGTTCTCTGGCTTTTTCTATTTCCCTTCTTAAAGCATTATTTAACTCCTTGTACTTTCTTTTGCCTTCTTCAGTGTTTATGCTCTTCCACTTCCTCTGCTCTTCCATTTTTTGCAGCATGGCTGCTGTGACCCAGGGTTTTTTGTTTCTTTCACCCGTTATCTTTCCTACCTTCTTTTCGATTACATCTTTAATGTTGCTATGGATGTATTTCCACTTCTCATCTACATTGTTCCTATTTTCTTCACCATCACCCTAACCTTTCCTCCAGCTCAGTCATGATAGCCTCCTTGTTCTTAAGGAGTTCCTCTAAGTTCCATTTCTTATTAACTCTTATGCTTCTCTTAACACTCTTCAGTCTAAATTGTGTATTTCCCACCAAAAGGTTGTGGCCAGAATCGATATCTGTAATAATGTAATGTTTTCACATTTTTAATGCTATTTTTAAATCTTTCATTGACTAGTATGTAATCTATCTGGTATCGTCTCTGGTCTTCTCCATGTCTAAAGTGGTGCTTAACACGTTCGCGATGACAGAACCCACCGGTGGGTCCCGGCTGTACACCCCCATTTTAAATCTTTCATTGACTAGTATGTAATCTATCTGGTATCGTCTCTGGTCTTCTCCATGTCTAAAGTGGTGCTTAACACATTCGCGACGACGGGACCCACCGGTGGGTCCCTGACATATGCGCCCGCAACTGCCGGGACCCACCGATGGGTCCCTCCCCTTACCTCTATCTTACTTTTTTTTCTTTTGACGCCTATGCTGACGGATTCTATATTTAGTTTATGCTCTTAGGAGGATATATACATATATACTGCATATGAATATCTTTAGTTAATGAAATTTTACCATGAAAAAAAAAATAATTTTATTTGATCCTGCTGAACCATCCATGAAAAATTGGGGAATTGCAATGGAAAATAATATCATACATTTTAGTTTGAAAATGTATTTATTATCAATAAATGGTTTAGTTTAAAATTACTATTCAAGATAAATCTAAGATGATATTTTACAAGTAGTAATAATACAAATATTATATCTTTATGAATATAAATGGAAAACTTGAATATTTCTGAAGAAAAATACCTAGGAAATAATAGTTTATTATAATAAAATATATGTTGGAAGTTAAATTTACAAACCTTACTTATGTTTTTCATTGAAACAGTCTAAACACATCGTCGGCTGTCCATCGCAGTCTTTGCAGAATGTTTTTACTTTTTTTGCTTTCGCTTTAGCATCACTCACTCCTTTATTCCTATGATGTTTTTCATAGCAGCGGATACATCTCTTTCTACAATCTCTGGCTAACCCTTGATATGTTCCTAGCCTATGCACTACTTTCTTCTTGGTCTTCCTAGCTTTATCACCACCATGACCAACAGCACCATTTCTTTCACCATTATCTCGAGTAAGCCCGTAAATAATATTTTCCCTAAAAGTGAGCATGTCCATTTTTTTCACATTCCCTCCGTATTTGTTATAAACCACCCATGCATTCACCACACATGTTCCAAGAAGAAGTTCTATTGCTACCTTTTTATACCACTTCATTGTTCTTCTTATGCAGGTATAATAAGAGGACATTTGGTCGGAAACATCAACACCCTTTTTGGCAAAATTATAATTCAACACAGATGATGGCTTCATTTTTTTCACCTTTCCATGACTTAGACGCTGATGGAACTAGAATGTATGTATGTGCTGGATCCGAAGAAATCATAAGCACTGGTCTCTTATCTTGCCATTTCATCACTCTTACACCATTCTTTTCCTTCATGAAAATCTCTCCACTTTTCAGTTTTTTTGCCCATACCTCTTTTGGATTTCCCCGTCTATTTTGTCTTAGTGTTCCACAGACATATGTCTTTTTCTTTAGTAACTCTTCACAGAGAGATACACTTGTATAAAAATTATCTATACACAAAGTCTTACCTTCGTTCAAAATTCCCGCAGTGACTGGGAGTCGACTGCTGAGACAGGTTTTGCCCCTGAAGATGCCCACCTTGTGGGCGAAATGCATTGGGTGTTGTAACCCTCTAATTGTTTGGTTAAAGGAGTACTTTACTTTTAATAATACCTTGACATTTAGGATATTATATCGCCTCAATATAAACAAAGTCATTTTGTGCATAAACTATAGGCCATATAATAGCATAAGGGAGTTGATTTGTCAATCTCTCGTTGAGTACTATATGCCCAAAACGTTTCGTGAAAATCCCTTACCCGTTGATGAGAACATCTCCTTGAAAGACCTACTATACCTACATTATTCCTTCTCATTTCCCTTTTTAAGTTCTCTAGTTTACCCCCTGAATTCATAGTCCTAACATTCCATGTACCTATTCATAATTTTTCACTTATTGCTTTCTTCTTATTAATGTTACATTTCCTCTGTGCATCCCCTAGGGTAGTCCCCACCCAGAGCCCTTGCTTTCCTCATCACAGTTTCACAAGAGTGATTACCCATCTGTAGCTGTTCAGATCTACATGACCATCACCTACAGAGGTACTGTGCAAGCTGCTGCCCTTGCACAGGAGGATGTAAAACACCCAAGACTACTTCTTATTCTGACTCTTCCCCTCAGACCTTACTGGCTTTGGTGGTCCTACCAGGAGAATTATCTTCCACCAGCATAGCTCTTTGTTTCATAAGAGTACACAAACCCTTCCACCTCTATAAGGTTATGCAGTCCATAGGAAGGGTGATGTGATGAATATAGGTCTACAAACATTAAATTGAGTAACCACTTCTTTGGGAAGGATGAGCTGTGATATAGCTTAATGCCACAGTGCCGTATAAACCGTATGCTTACCGCTTTATACATGCATTTGACCCTTAAATCAACCTCTTATCAGTACTAGGTATTAGTCTGTAAATGGTTCTGTATCCTTGTCACTTTCATTTTAATTTTCCTTTTTAGAAGCCATTGAATGTTTGATAATAAAAGTTTAAAAAATAGTAAAGAATTTTACAAGTAGGTAGCATCGCATAAAGTAGCACTAATAAAACTAGTGCATTTGCCATAATATAGGGCAGCCTCGATTATAAGACAACCCCCTACTTCAGAAGCCACGTGAAAGAAAAAACTTTTTTGGGGAATTTATACTAAATTTTTATTTTAAAATATGTGATTGGTTACACTTAATTTCCAGTGTAAATATAATTATGCAATAAGATTAATGAATAATTATGATGAAATGTATATTTATTGGCTTCCAGTGATCTACATTAAATTATGAGTTTAATTTCTTAAAACATTTAATACGGGACGTACACATCATCAATTTCTCTAATGCAGTTGAAATTTGGCAGCTGCACATGCCATAAGCAGCCCTAAGAGCATTTTATGAGACCCATGAAGCTTTGATAAAATAGCAATTTGTAAAAATTTAACATAAATTCATATTCTTTAATAAAATTATGATAATAAAACCTCTAATTTTGAAATTTTAATCCTAAAATCTCTAGTTATACTTGATTTTCACCTATATTATAGCTCAAAATCTCGAGGTAACTTCCAATTTAAACTCTAATCTGACCCTGCGAACCATTGGCAACTTCCAATGTGGCCCGCCGAAGTATTCTCAATCACCGATGTCGCCAGCCATGTAGAAAAGGTTTCCCACCCCCTGCTATGGAACATAAGAGAACTGAATTTAAGTGGGGGTAAAGAGGGAGAGTATTAAAAAATCTCTTTGGTCACAATTATAAGGCAAGTATATATTTTTCGGCTTACATTTAGAAAAAAAAACCACCCAATAATTGGGCAAATACAGTACTTATCATATTCAATTCAACATTCTGAAATGTATTCATCCGGAAGAAAAAAAAAGAAGAAAACACTTTCAATTGTGTGTCTTGAGTTTGTAAGTGCTTGGATAGTTGCTGCGTAGCATCGAGGGGTCGGATGTCCCAGTGTGCTGTAGTCTACCAACATCTATGAGCTCTGCCTGTCTATCTCTTCCATTTGTTAACCACTTGGAGGACATAGCCTTTGTTCGTCAGTATTTTCTTGCATCTTTTAGGTGTGTTTTGTTTCCAACATAAGTGTCTATTAGCTTTATTCTATCTGTCCATCCATACACTGTTCGTTATCGGCTTCTACCAAACAGATTTTCATGAAATTTGGTTTTAAGGACTTGTGGTCAAAGACAAAAAGAAAATGGCATAAATGGTTCACATAATCCAATCAGGAATGCCACTTCATTAAAAGCAAAAAATGAACTTTTACTCATACCTCGTAAAATATTAGTCATACCGAAAAAGTCTGAACAAAATTTGTAGAACTATTCAAATAAAATATTTTTTGTTCAATACATTTTTATCATAGGAGTGGCCATTTTCAAGAAAATCTAACAAAGTCGTAATTCGCTTTGAACATAAACAAGAGAGGAAAGATGCACACATTGTGTGTGCACACATGAGAGGCAAAGGCGTCCTTGAGGATTTATGCAATCATGTCAAAAAATATAAATATTAACGTCTTAGTATAATGTCTAAGAACTTAAAGTGTTATGCCTGTAGTGATGCTAAAGAAATATTGAATTTTTTATTAACCGATTTATTTATATTTACGAGTTGTCAGTGCTTGCATAATGCAAGCACTTAAAAAAATCACCTTCGACCAAGATCTTAACTCGTAAATAAACGAACGCGATAATAATTTTAAGTTTCTGCAAAATTAAGGCATCTATCCGGAATTTCTAAATTCTCTGGCAATCGGCTCGCGTCCAAGTTTTAGAATTTCTAGTTTCATGGCTCAGATCGCCGTTTTTAAGCAATGACTATAATAATCATTAAGACAATAGCTTATGTTACACTATAATTTATGTAAAAATTAGGATATTTTGTGTTTAATGATTATGGTGTCATTATCTGTGTCTTTTAGTACATACCCTTACAACAGAAGTTAAAATAAATAACTTTTTTCTAGAGTTTCGGATTTTTTTCAGAGGTTGTACCCAATGACCTATCTTTCTTCCAAATTTCAGTTATGTAGCTTTTCTAGAAGTCCCTTAGGTTTTCTATGGTATATCCTATATATGTAAGAAGCAGCTATTTATAATGATAAAACAATTGACAATTATTTACAACATAAAACACTCAAGTAGTAGTAATATAATCTTTATACGTTCATTCCTTCGTTATAAATTACCCATTTCCTTTCACTTACGAACGTGTATACATAAAGAAAATAGACGTATTATTTATGCCCATTTCTTCATCATAGATTATCCATTTCTCTTCATTTATCAAATGTTGCCTGTGCATGAAAGAAAATACATATTTACAGCAGATATTATTGATTTCAGTTGCCATGAAGACAGTGTACTACGCACAGAGGTCGGCGATATTGTAAGAAACCGAGGTCCGTACCATGCACAGACCAGTGCTCATCTGATCAAGCAAGGCACTGCCAAACCATTGTATATACACGTAACAATATGTAAATATTAATTTGTTCATTATCATTCTATGAAAAAATAGCAGGGGCGTACTAATAGGCCCCGCAACCCCCGCAATGCAGAGGGAGGCGAGATTTAGGGGGCCCCCAATCATTCAAACCATACTGACTAAGGCGTTTGACACCCACTTTAGGAACCCGAAAAATGTAATTACGACTTCTACAATATAGCTTTATAATGCTGAGAAGAGGCATTTCTCGGCATGAAAACCAGTGCAATATGTAGGCTATGTTTATATGCCTTCTGACCTCTCTCGCTCTTAAGCCAATGTATTCTCCCATGTGTCAACATTCTTAAGTGTTATATATAGCTAGGGAAGATTATTATGCTTATTTGTGTATATTGTGTGTATTTACTTGTTAAGTGAGGCATGAGGTCTGCATCCACTGTTCGGGCTCTAAAGGATGACGACTTGACTTCAATTACTGGTTGGTTCAGTAGTCACTACTTTAGGCCTCCAATATCATCATGAAGTAAGTTTTTGTTTACATATAGAGGTACACAGGTATATTTTGGTTGATGTGAAGTCTTCCTTTTCGATGCCACGAGCCGCCCCTGATGGCATATAGGATTTTACAGACTGTAATTATTCACTAGGGGACTGTTCATGTATTATGACAGCAAATGTTTAACTATTTTTTATCCCCTCATCCCTCCATGTCAGCAACTGTTAGCATTTGGGTCACCCTCTCCCTTTTCGTTGTAACCCCCTTTTTAATAAAAATTAGAAAATGCATAGTTATGCATGGCAATACATTCTAATGTCTTCTTATAGCGTTGCAATGCACTTTAATGCTCTTTAAAGAACAATGAGGAAAAATCTATCATATTAAACAAGGTAAAGTTATGTTTATCGAAAAATCAGTTAAATACAGCGAAAAGAATTTTAATGTCAGACGAAACGTGGGTAATGAGCAGGTGGAAGCCTGCTGTGGACGAGCTGTCGTGACACGTAAATTGCACGTAAAAAGTAAAAGATTTCTTAGATAAAAAAATCTTACATAAGCATTAGTCATATTCCCCTTCTCCTTAAAACTTCAGCGCCGACCTTGGTGCACTGTACGGACCTCGATTTCTTGACATGCCGCCAACCTGTGCCGGGTACTGACCCATATCGTGCTTGTTTTAATCTATTCTTGTGAGAAGAGTTTTTGATCAATTTTCAAATGGTTTTTTAATTGTGAAAGGGAAAGGTTTTCTCTTTTATAAAACTTAAAGAATATATTTGTTCTGAATGCAATAATTATGCAACATCAAATTTATTGTGCTGCGAAGATGTACACTCGACTGATTGATGCGAAGACAGGCAAAGATTTTATGTTTCCTATTTTTTCACCATCACGCCCACTCTAATTTATTTTTTTCTGCATCCGAGTTTCTTTCTAAAAGTAACTCCATCATTCTTTTATCAATTTTCACAACATTTCTAAGGAAAAATAATATGAAAAAATAAGACTTGAAAATGTTGTTAGGAAAAAATCGGCCAAGAATGAATGTTCAAAACGTGAACAAAGTGGCTCAAATCTCTTAAATAACAGCAAAAGATACCATCCCAAAAACTTCATCAGTCCCTCCCTTTGTAAGCTAGAAAGATGCTGACAGCAAAAGGACCTAATAACCTCGAGAGACTCTTTCAAGCATCAGTCTGACAGATATATGAGAGCATGGGCACGGGAAGATATGGCGGTTACGAAGAACCCAAACAAACCAAGCAGGGTCGCCCAGATCTATTAGTAGAGACCTTTCTAAGTGCATCTGAAAGACATTCTTATTATTTCGTTGAAAGAAGTGCAAATATGGCTGTGCAAAGATAGAGAAACATCCCAGTCCCTTGGTTTCATTTTGTATTACACATCCACACTGCACGGACAGTAAAGCTTGAAATTTCTTATAAGTTCTTAATGAATACCTTTACTTTAGATATCATGTTTTTAGGAATATATTCTTAAAACATTCGAGCAACTTTTCTTTTCCCTGTGTAGAAATGGCTAGTAGATGTGCACTGGGTTTCAGTGATGAAGAGTTGCAAATTTTTTTTGGAGGAATCCGATGATATCTCACATAGTAGTGATAGTGAACATGATAGTGATAGTGGTTTTCGTTATATTGATGATGTTGCAGTTGCAGATGAACTCATAAATCAGCTAGATAGTGAAGATGAAAAGAGAAGGGATGAAGAATTTCACTGGGAGAGCATGGAAAATTTTATTGCACAACAGGAGGTATTTATTGGAAACTGCAGAGCTCAGAATGTTGCTAAATGTGTGGTTGATATTGTTGAATGTTTTTAACTATTTTATGACAAAGATCTGATAAAAATAATAGCAGATGAAACTAATAGATACGTGGAACAATACAAAAATGTGAGAGCCAACGTGTTTTCTTTTCAAGGCTTACCACACAAAATTAAACTATTAAGATAATTAAAATAAAGTTATAATCTCTATAGTTTTACAGTCATACTCATAATGTTTGTAATCAAAGCCAAAGGGAGATTTATGGATTTTAAAAATTCAGTTCATGCTAAGACGAGCTTTCTTTCGGCAAAAAGATCATGCGAGAGGAAAGAAAATACGGACTAGTTTTTGAGAAGTTCGTCACCCTCGTTAACGATATAGGTCCATCTGGCGCTATTTGTACACAATTCTTGAGTGCGATGAATTGTGTGTGAGATTGCGGGGCAGAGCCAGAGCCAAAGAGAGAGGGAAGAGCCACTCAGAGACAGGACTGCATAGTCATGAGAACAAAGAGATAACAAACCATCTCAAGTCCGTTTATGAATATCTTGACCACGATATAAGAATGGAGTTGGAGGCAACAAAATAAATCTCGCATGCCTAAAAGAAGTACTATTACGCTAATCATTCGTGTTTTATGAAATGATATTCTATTCGCCGAGCGATATTGTAATACTTCATTAGAATATCACAATGAAAATAAACAGGTATTATAACAATAGTATTATTGTAATTATATAAAAATTGCATGCAAATCCGTTGAATAGAAAAAAGATAAAAATAGTAATTGTCTCTGTACTTCAAAATTCCAACTTCTGTTTAAATGTCCTCCATCTGCGAGATAGACTAGAATTGAAATCACCTCCGTCACTGAAGGGTTAAGGTGAGTTATTTACAGGTGCCAGGGGCTTAGCTACCTAATGTCCCATATGAAAAGGGGTTCTTTGAAGTGCACTGACATCGTACAATACACAGGATCGACGACTTCACTTCCTTGCCAAAGGAATACTTTTCATACTTTTTAGCCATAAAATATCATCAATGTCGACCAAGAATCAAACCCGCAATACTTGAAACCATTGACAAGTATTTCAACCACTGCTCCAACGGTGTTGACCGATAACTGTAAGTTAATAAGCATACTCAATGTCATAGAGAAATGAATAATAATTGCAGGCTTTTCAAAATATCAGTAGCGTTTGTGTTAATATACAGGCAATGATAAGTACAGCCTTCCCTCATTTTACGAACTTAATTCGTTCCAGGAAAAAGGTTCATTAGGCAAAAACCCATAAAAAAAAATTATTTTCCCATTACTTCCTATGTAAAAATTTTTAATCGGTTCCAAAGGTCAAAATTTAAAAAAAAACCCCTAGTTCGCTAAAAACAACACAGAATGACACCAAATTGAGAAAAAACCTCAATAATGATATATTAATATATTTAAATGACATTCTTATATAGACTTGGGGCTTAAGGCAATGTTAACTAAATAGCCTAGTACAGGGGAACTGTTCTCCTTCTAATACTTGTCATTAATTTTTAAAAAGTGAGCAGAATTTATAATGGCAGGTAGAAAAATTAATAGAGAATTAAGAAACAGCCAAATATCCTCCATACTTATAGGCCATACCCACAGAAAAATGCATATTTACAGCAGCACACAGAAGACTAAAGATATATCGCAGTACCTTATGTAAAAAAATGTGTGTTTATCATAATTCAAATGCACAATAAAATGAAATTGAGAAGGCAAATGTGAGCTGCACTGGCTGTAGTTAAAACATAAGGCGGAGGAAAAATCTCTGAAGTCAGTTAATGAATGAAAAAATAAAGGCCGGGATAAAAAAGGCCGGATAAAAAAGTTGGATGGAAAACCGGATAAAAAAGCTGATACGTATTTTGGTTACAATGTAACCATCCTCAAGGGCTAAGAGGGACTTGATGATGGTTACATTGCAACCGAAATACGTATCAGCTTTTTTATCTGGTTTTCCATCAGATATTTTTATCCGGTTTAGTATTCATTGACTGGCTTTGGAGATTTTTCCTTTGCCTTAAGTTTTTACACAATAAAATAAAACATGCAAAAACTACAGAATAAAAAAAGCTACTCAAATAAAAATAAAGAATTAAACATACACAGAGTATGAGAAGCATCTACAAACTGTGTAGAGATTCCCTCATCTATCTTGGGACTGCCACCATGAGAACGAGAGCGTTGGCGCTTCTGCAGACTAGCAATACGTTTCCTCTGTTGCGCGACGAGCTGTTTATGGGCCTGTCGCTGCCTTTCCATGAGGTGCATCTGGTCTTCTTGGCGCTGCTCACGGTCACTAAGCAGCCGAATATCAAGATGATGCCCGACAGAGTGCAGCTGCGAAATTCTGAAAGATATTTGAATTTTCATTGGACATTTTCCACCATACAGTCACATAGACTTTGTCTAGCTATAATGACAATACTTCTCTTATAAACAATTTTTACACTTTTCCTTGATAAATGAACTTGTTTTCCCACCCACTCCTTGCTGTTCTCTATGCCTGACCTCTCCCCATCCCTCCCAATTACTGTTCTCCTTTGTTAACCACATTCCACCATCCTCACCCATCTTCCAGACCAGGGTTTCTCAAACTGTGGCCTGCAAGACCTCTGGGGGTCTGTGGATATGTTTTAGAGGGTCCGCGAGTTAATGCATAAATTTCTAAAAAATCGTGAAATTTTAAAACCCTTTAATTACTGTCAGGACTCATATGTCCCGATTTATAAAATGTCTTATATCTTTCCTCCCAGCACTAGTATCCTGATGGGACTAACAAGTCCCGACCATTTACGTGTCTTCAAGCCACGAAACATGAATCCATCCAAAGAACTTGGGGGCCCGCAAGAATTCTTTCCTATCAAAAGGTGTCCTTACATTACTCAAGTTTGAAAACCACTGTTCCAGATCCTTAACCTCCCTTCCCCAACTCCTAAACATGTCAATGAGAAGGAGAAAATCACTTGATAAAAAATCCCACTTCTCTCCTTCTAATTTATTATGGAGTTCAAAGTTAAGGCTTCATCCATCGATTTTATTCTAACCATGTATATATATATCAACTCTGTACCAGTGTTGTCATTTTAGCACTTTTCGTGCTAGATTTAGCTGTTTTTCGTTTTGTCTAGCGCCTTTTTCTGGCGTTTAACACAATGGCGCTAATTTATAGTTTTTTAAAAAATTTATGGCTAAATTTGATGCATTTTTCTCATGTAATTTATTAAGCGTTTTAACCTGCCTCCAATGAGGAGAAGAAAAAGAAAATCCAAATAAGATTGCATTGATCTACAGTCTGCAAGCACCGAGGGTGGCCAGCCAGCCTGAGGCATATTTTTAAAAATGGAAAGGGATCACTGGGAAAACCAGGACAACCGAAAAATTCCCTCGGTACACCTCTTGCAGAGTTTTTCCATGCTGTTAGACACTCAACATGTAAAGTGTCCCAAAGATCACCAAATAAATAAGAAAAGTGGCATAGCAATATCGCAAATGTACACTGAAATTCTGCGGCCACAATGGGATTTTTAAATTTTATGCAATGTGACCCTTTAATGGTTCCCTGCCATAAAATGCAGGTCCATTTGCTCGGCCGCAGAAAGAATTTTGAGACAAGCCAAGAGGCCTTCTTTGGTGGTGACTTTTCTTGACATGATTGAATTAAGTGAATGTAATGCAGACACAATATGTGTGACTTTAAAAAAATCCCCAAGAAATTATGGATTAGATTTGCAGAGACTTGTTGCTCTTGAGACTAATAATTCCTCTGCAATGACTAGTATTAATAATGGATAGTATGCAAAGTTAATGACTGAGATTTTCCATTTGCTTCTGTGTGCCACTCACTACAGTTTGCAATTTCACATTCCGTCCGTGAATGTCTACTACAAAATCTAGGTTTTCTTATTAAAGAAACAGAATTGGTTCTCTCATTCACCTATTTGACAGATTAGATATAGGAAACTTCATTCTAAAATTAACGATGAAATAGCTTCCTTTGAAATTAGTTCAGTTAAGACAGACAAGATGGATATCAATCGAGGTTGCAGTTGTGATAATTCTGCAGCAATGGATTGAACTGAAGAGTCATTTTGAAATCATTAGTGTAACGGAGCGCTGTTACACAGCTGAACTATTGTGTTCAATGTTTAGCGAGGAAAAAAAATTGTTTCTTTTATTTTTGAAACCTACTGTTGGAGAAGTTCAAATAATGAATAAAATGTTTAAATCTGAATTGCATGAACCTACAAAGTTGCTGAATGACTTAGTGCATTTAATTGATTTTATGTCTTCAGAAATAATTATTCCAGGAAGGGGAATCACTGATAATACTACAATTGAAAATAATTTGAATCCAAATCCTTACTTGGGCTACCAGTATGAAAAGAAAATATCTGAGTGTAAACTTTCAGATGAAGAAGATAAACAGATTCGTGCTAGCTGTATAAGTTTCTTGTTGAACTCATAGAACAACTTTGTCAAGCTTAGCAGAAAATGTCTACCTTACAGCAGGGCATCAAACCGGAACAGAATCAACAACCAAAACCGAAAAAACCAATATTTTAGCTGGAGTGAAACTGGACCCAAACCGAAAAAAAATAATATTTCTGAACCTGAACAGAAACTGAAAACCGTTATTTATTTCGTTCCATTTTTTTGGTTCACATAAACAGTGGGAGCGAAAGAATGGTTTTTACTTTTGCTTTAATATGAGTCTTTTGTGAAAGCCTCACTTTTCAACACCGAATAAGGCAAAGGCTAATGATTTTCTTGAGAATACATGCTCCTAAGACTTTGGAGAGATGCATCTTTGTGATAACATCTGTCAGTTCAATGATGGAATTTTCCATGGGCATAGAGAGAGGGTCAACGATATGATGTTTCCCGGAACCCTGTTAAATGAGGCTATTGAAAAGGAACTTAGTGGTACTTTGAAGACAGCCACTAATCGTCTTGATACCCTCCCCCTTAAGCCTATCCCATGTAGTGTTCTGGGAAAAAATTTTCACGATTCTTATCTTGGATTTTGCTTAAAGTTGGAGGTTATTGTCCCCATAAACTTTCATCCCTTCTCCATATGCATTGAACCCTTATATTCTGTTAGTCTTTCTCTAAAACTTATCCAGGAAGGATCGCTTCGCAGTCATGCTTTTAGGTAGGTAATCTTACTTCTGTTATCCTTTGTTATAAGTTAGTAAAGTTCTTAAACAAAATGTGCACACATACTAGTATTCATTGCTTAAAACTGAATAGGAATTAAGGATTAATGCGAATTTGTTATTTTTAGTGAAGTATTTTTCCTACTGGAAAAACGCACATTAGTGACTCCGCTTGAAGAAAGACAGTCCATGATGTGCTGAATATGTAAGTCTAATTTTCTTTCTGTGTGTGCGTTTGATTTCAAGAGGTCATTTAGTTCAGTGATGTAAATTCGGTTTCGTTTCCATTTCCCATGGAAAAACATAAAAGTCTATGTCTTGACATGCAGACTTTTTTGGATATTATTTTAAAATATCTAAGATATTGGCATGATATTTCCATGACCATAAAGATAAAAGGTGGTAGATAAATTTTCTAATCATCGAATCATATTTCTCTATGGTGTTTCTTCAAAGATTTACGTTTTTATTAATTTTATTATTTTAGGTCCTTGAAAACCGGTATAGTTGGATACTATTGTTGTCATCATTCTCCTGCTTAATATGAATACATATAAAAAGTAACTATTTTTTTCTAATCGTCCTAATCATCTTCGATGAATCTCCCCAAGATGTGAAGGAGGACAGAATAGAAAGGGAGAGGGAGGGGAGTGCAAGTAAGGATGGGGATAAAGCAGAATGAGAAAGAGAATATAATATGCTATTCAACTCTAGGCTCGTACATAATAAATGCAATTGTTTTATTTCACCTTCATTGAATTTTTTCTTCTTGGAGACGTTTTATGGGCTCCTCTCGTCCTATACCTATTTCAGTTGATTCCCATTGAATTTCAGTGGACATCTTCTCTATTATGTACATAATATCACTAATACTCATCCAAAATGATGTCCATGGGAATCAATTTTAATTTATTTATCTATATAGGTGCATTTAATTCCCTATATAAATATGCATATACCGTTTCAAATCATCCCTTCTCACTCAATGCTTCCTAAATCCCTTGTCTCCTCCTTATCTCTTTCTCTTCACCCCCCCCCCCCCATTCCTCTTAAGTTTTTCCCTACTGCTCTTCTTTAGTATATCTTTCCCCTAGTTATTCTTATCAGTCACATCCATTCCTTCCTAAAAATCAATACTCAATTGGAGGACATTTTAATAATTAGATCGAATTTTGGTAGCTTGGAGTAAATGTTACTGTATGTACATATTTTTCATATTAAGAAAATTTATATATTTATATATTGTATGGTATTTTTAATATAACATCTAAATTATTGTATTTAAGAAATAGTTAAGTAGCTCTTCTTTGAACAACTCTCTACGAATTACATTCTACATTCAAATGTGAATTAATATTATTGTACCTGTTCAAGTACATGCATGAGTACTGTTGGACTAAATTGATTATGAAGGAGAGTATCTGCTTATATTAGAATTATAAAATCAAATAAATGTTGACTTTTGAAAGAATAACAATGGGTTTGCATCAAATTAAAGACTAAAAAATAAGTCGATTTTATACGTGCAAAAAAGGGGAAAAAAATAAATTCCTATAGAACAGTATTAGACGGAGTCGTATAAAAGGTGTCGTTTACAAATTGAATAATGAAAAATGTAAGAAGGGAATTCATACAATGTTCTAGGTACTGTTTGTTGAATGGTGGAGGAGGGCAATTGCGCGATGCTTTGTGTGGTTATCTCTTTTATCTTCTTGACTTACGATAGTGAAGATGTATTTGGTTTAAATACAAAATAACATTAATTAACAAGTAAAGATATAAAAATGAATTTTTATAACCAACTTTTATATAGTTTATACTTTAATATGAATAAAATCAATAATATAATTATAACCTTTCTGCTTGCATAGGCGTAAAAAGTTGCAAAAGTGTCTAGCAGCTGTTGAGTGATGTGAGGGTCTCTCTATTTAACCTTTAATCTTTTTACAGTTGTGAGAATGGCAGACAGAAGTAGAGAACTCTAAGAATGTTTAGTATATAAGAAGTAAGAAGTTTGATAATAGTATCTTTTGTTTCATTAATGAAAATACTGACTTATACATTCATAACGCTAAAAATTAACGAAAATATACCTGCTAGTTCAGAGTAATTCAGCTTTAGATACTAGTAGGAGTGAAACTTGAATATTTCATATTTTAGTTGTCTAATTTAAATGACAAAAATAATAAATTGTTCTTTTCCTAACATCACATCAACCATCCATATAAAACCACTGTATAAGTATAGTTAGCTGAAGAATTGCTAATCTACAGCACAACACTTTAAAATGTTTTATTTAAATTTCTTCAAATTAACATCCTTTACAACAATGAAAAAAGGAATATGATAGTTAAATGTGAGGGTTTTTAGAAAAATCTGATGTGGTCACCACATGACTTTCTCCATATCTGTAATATTTCTAAAAATTCCAAATAGGTCACATAATAATAAATATTTTAAGAAACTGCGAGAAAATTTTAGACTTTACATAGGACAGAAATAAACTCAAACCATAGCCTTCTAATATTGGATATAGCCACAAAGCTCCAACAATTAAGAAAAGAAAAAGGAGCTTTACTAAGAAGTAACTAAGCGTCAATTGTTAACAATAGTCGTCGGTTGGTGGCGTGGTGGGGGCAGCTGAAATATAAGATATCTCTTAAACAATGCATTATATGGAAAAATGTTTCATACAAAGGTTGTAGAAAATTAAATTTAAATTAAATTTAAATATTTCAAAATAACGGATAAGTGACAAGAGTAAACATCCACTTCTGGTCGACCGATTTTTACCAACACCTAATTAGTTGTTCTGATTTTTATAAAAATGTTAAATATAAAATTTCGCGTTAACCTGATTATTAGTTTTTGAGTTAGAGCACCCACAAAAAGCTATCACATACACAGACATCATCGAGAAAATCTACATTAAAATAAAGACTTCTATTCAACAATGACAATAGTTTGTTTAATCTCGTTGCTATTGTGTATTCATCTATCTTCCCACGCGAATTCAAATACACATTTATCGCAGCACCAACGCAAGGATCTGGTGGCTGATGTGACTAAATCTTACGCGATGGTGAGGTGCGGTGGTTTGAACCCCGCAAGCAGCTTTGGATTTTTTTCAGATTAGACAGGGTCCAAAACATATATATATATATATATATATATATATATATATATATATATGGGACTGAGATTGTGTACAGGTGGTGATCGTCGCTTGTTTGTGACGGGTGGTGATCGTCAGTTGTTCAGAGTGGATGCTGCGGGGGGAGAGAGTTGGATGAAGGCAAGATGGCGAGAGGTTGGTGCGAGTGAAAGTGGGACGACGACGTGAATGTAGCTGAGTAGCAGAATGGACGGTGTTTGTACGACGGAAGTTTACCAGTGTGCTTAGTGTATTGAAGGATAATAAAATTTATCCGACATAAGTTCTCTCGTCTCCTTTATCTGCACCCCAAAACCTTTGGGGGCTCGTCCGGGATGTGGAAAGGAACGTGAGATGAAGACGCGCCATGAAACCAGTAGGACGAATTTTAGTTTATTTATAAGACGAATAGAAGTTTATATGTAAGACGAATAGACGAAAGACGAGACGTTATTTTACGAAAGACAAGACGTTATCTTACGAAAGACGAGACGTTATCTTATGAAAGACGAGACGTTATTTTACGAAAGACGAGACATTATTTTGCGAAAGACGAGACGTTATCTTATGAAATACGAGACGTTATTTTATGAAAGACGAGACGTTATATTATGAAAGACGAGATGTTATATTACGAAAGACGAGACATTATATTACGAAAGACGAGATGTTATCTTATGATAGACGAGACCTTGCATTTCTCATCAAAGTGTAATTGTGTTTGCCTAAAGACGATAGGAGCACGCTGCATATTTTGGACTTTATTTGCCGAGAGACGAGAAAAGTTATTAGTTAGAAGAGTGATATTTTAGTGTGGTATAATTTCCTAGCTGATAAACGTTGTGTGTTGAAACATTTAAGGCTTCGAAAGAAAAAGCGTGGGAAGCCATTTTGGTGAAGTCACTTCTCACGTAATGGATGCTATCTAGCTGGTGGGTCACATGACGAGAAAAAGTGCAGGAAGGTAGTGTTGGACTGACGTAGGATCACGTGACGAGGAAGTAGCCTGAGACTAGCGTGTGCCTGGTATAGCCGAGGGGAGGGGAAAGTACTTTTTGTGTCTTCGTGTTAGTGTGAATAGGCGTTGGAAGATGGCTCCACCTGAAGATCTTTCTGAGAGAGAGAGGCGGGCAACAAGTCGAACCGTAGAGCAGCTGCAGCGCGAGTTAGCAGAGGCCGAAGCTGAGCGTGATGCGTTGCGCGATGAGCAATGCCGAATCAAAGAGTCGGAGAGCGAAAGTAGTGTATCTCGCGGAAGAGATGAGGGCCACGAAGTTATGAGGGGACAGCTTCAGTTCAGGGATATAGAAGGGACGATCCCGAAATTCACCGGAGAGGACAAGGCCTTCCCAGTAGGCAAGTGGATTGAACTCATCGAGGAGCACAGTGAATTGTACGAGTGGTCGCCACTACGGATGATGGTTTTTGCGAAGAAGTGCCTCGAGGGAACCGCGAAGCTGTGGCAGAACCAGTATTCAAAATGTGGGGAGCACTTAAGGAGGCCCTGACGGAGGAGTTTGAATCGAAGACAAACAGTCATGAGATTCATCAGTTGCTATTTAGGCGCAAAAAGAAGGAAGGGGAATCCCACCAAGAGTACATCCTGCAGATGAGGAAAATAGCTAGTAGAATTGACCTGGAACCGGAAATCACTATTCAATATATTATCGACGGTCTTCGGGACAGTGAGGTAAATAAGGCGATGCTGTATGGGGCTAAGACATTTGCCGAGTTTCGGGAGAAGGTAAAATATTACGAGATGATGAGGAGCAAAATGTCTACGAATAGGCCGCAGCGTGAGGTGAAAGTACCAAGGAGTCCTGGGTCGAACTTTTCTAACAAAACAGGCTAGGTGCTTCAATTGTGGACATATGAGCCGTGATTGTAAGTTTAAGGAAAGGGGACCAAGTGCTTCAAGTGCCTCGGGTTTGGGCATATTGCCGCGAAATGCCCAGGTTCGCCTTCGAGTGGTGGTCAACGGGATGCTTTCCATGTAGAAAAGAGCACTGATAGAGCAGGTTTGTTACAGTTGCGGTCAGAGGGCCGGAAAAATAGGATTAAGACTGTGAAAATTAACAGAGTCAATGTGGACTGTCTAATTGATAGTGAGAGTGACTACAATATCATTGCCGAAGACCTTTGCAAGGAGTTAGGTGAACTGGACTTTGAAAGGCACGAGCAGGTTCTAGAAGCCGCAGGTGGGGGGATGATCAAGACGCTGGGCCGACTTAAGATGACGACTGTTATCGACGGAGTCCCATATCCACTGTTGTACTCGGTAGTGCCTGCTGGAACCATTCCTTACGTGAGAGCTCTCTTAGGTGATGAACTGTTGAACCATGCTTCAGTGAAGTTAAGCAGGAGCAAGGCTCAGATATGGCCAGAAGAGGGCTGTATGCTGCTTATTGCCGCAGATGACGACCAGTGCAGTCATTTAGACCCAGAATTAGGCAGCAAGGTTAGAGAATTAGTCGGGGATTACCAGCCTAAGAAGATGGAATAGGTGCTGATTAAGATGAAAATAGTCCTAAAGAATGAGACGCCCATTAGCCGGAGACCACGGCGGTTATCACCTATGGAGTCGGCCGAAGTTGACGAGCAGGTGGAAGAGTGGTTGGAAAAGGGGATAATCACGACCAGCCATTCTGAGTTCGCTAGCCAGGTGGTTGTGGCCAGGAAGAAAGATGGGAGAGCAAGAATATGTGTGAACTACAAACCGATTAACAAGGTCATTGTTAGACAGCATTTCCCCCTGACTTTGATAGAGGACATTTTGGATAGGTTAGTGGAGGCAAAGGTGTTTATTACGCTGGACTTAAAAGATGGTTTCTTTCATGTGCAAGTAGCAGAAGGGAGCAGAAAATATACCGCCTTTGTGACACCTACAGGACAGTACGAGTTCACTAGGGTCCCATTTGGGTTGTGCAATTCCCCAGCCGTGTTTCAGAGATTCATTTCATTTGTTTTTCAGGAGCTGGCGAAGCGTGGGATTGTACAAATGTATTTGGATGACATAATAATTGTGGCTGAAAGCGAGAGTGAGGCAGAGGATAGATTGAGAGAAGTGCTAAAAATCGCAAGCAGATATGGATTAGAGATCAATTGGAGGAAATGCCAACTGTTGCATAGACAAATTGAATTCTTAGGACATGTTGTGGAGAATAGTACAGTTCAGCCGTCGCCGGACAAAGTAGCTGCCCTTGTCAATTTTCCCGAGCCGAGGACAGAGAGACAACTACGGAGTTTCTTGGGGTTGGCAGGTTACTTCCGCAAATATGTGCAAGGCTATGCTAAGATTGCCAAGCCACTTAGTGATCTTTTGAAGAGCGGGAGAAAAGTTCTGATGGGTAAGGATGAACATCAAGCATTTCTGATGCTGAAGAGGGCAATGGCAGCTGAGTCTGTGCTGCGGATTTACAATCCAAGGCTGGAGACCGAGCTTCACACAGATGCATCCATGGATGGCTTAGGGGCGATTCTCCTACAGAGGTCCAAGGATGATAACCAGCTCCACCCGGTCTACTACATGAGCAGGAAGACATCAGAAGCAGAGAGGAAGCTTCACAGCTACCAGTTGGAGGTGTTGGCTGTGATAAAAGCGGTGCAGAAGTTCCGGGTGTATTTGCTTGGAATCCACTTTAAGATCATCACAGACTGTGAGGCATTTGAACAAACCCTTAAGAAGGACAGCTTAGCACCTAAGGTCGCAAGATGGGTAATGGAGCTAGAACAGTTCGATTACGAGGTCGAGCACCGGGCTGGGACGAGAATGAGGCATGTTGATGCCCTGAGCAGATATCCCTATGTGCTTGCTTTACGGGATGTGCTGCTGGACCGAGTAGACAGGGCGCAGAATGGGACAAAGGACTAAAGGCAATTAAGGTGGTCCTACGTGGAGGTGGAACATTTGATGATTTTTTGCTGAGGGGAGATTTACTTTACAAGGAAGAAGGTGGAGTACAGAGACTAGTCATCCTGAAAGGACACTTTCGCATCAAGAAGACAATGAGAATGATTGGGAGGCAGTACTGGATGAATAAGATGGAGAAAAAGATAGAGAAGTATATCCAAAACTGCATTCCATGCATATTGGCGGCTAGAAAACAAAGAAAGGCGGAGGATTTCCTGAACCCTATTCCAAAAGAAGACCTCCCTTTAGACACGCTACATATAGATCATTTGGGGCCATTGCCATCAACTAAAAAGTGCTACAAGTACCTCCTTGTGCTTGTGGATGCATTTACTAAGTTTGCCTGGCTCTTTGCGACTAAGACGTTGGAAACGGCAGAGGTGCTAGAGAAGCTGAGGGTCCACCAGCAAACTTTTGGTAATCCAAGGAGGATCATTACGGATCGCAACAAGGCATTTATGGCTGGGGAGTTTGAGCAATATTGCCAGGAGGGGAATAATAAACATTTCACCATTACGACAGGTGTGCCAAGAGGGAATGGTCAGGTAGAGAGGAATCCAGAGAATGTCGAACTGCAGGAGATAATTGAGGAGGAGATGCATACCTCTTTTACAGGGGCAAGGAACGACCTGCGTAAGTGGGCCAAGGAAGCCATTGCAAGGGTCGAGGACACACTTCCACCATAGCAGAGAACATGAAGCCATGGAAAGAGTTCTACCGAGACATGGAGGATGACCTGTCATCGTCCGGGACGGACGATTAATAGGATGGCCGAGTTGTGGGACTGAGATGGTGTACAGGTGGTGATCATCGCTTGTTTGTGATGGGTGGTGATCGTCAGTTGTTCAGAGTGGATGCTGGGGGGTGAGAGAGTTGGATGATGGCAAGATGGCGAGAGGTTGGCGCGAGTGAAAGTGGGATGATGACGTGAATGTAGCTGAGTAGCAGAATGGACGGTGTGTGTACGACGGAAGTTTACAGTGTGCTTAGTGTATTGAAGGATAATAAAATTTATCCGACATAAGTTCTCTCGTCTCCTTTATCCGCACTCCACATATATATAAAGCGAAGTTAATATAAAAGATGGTAATAAAGATCATTTTTTAATTCTCTTGAAAATTTCCCCAAAAAATTCAGTCGGAGTGAAAAAAACCAGTTGGAACCGGTTCAGTGGTGGTTACTGGAACCGAACTGAAATCTTTTGTTTTGTGTGAACCAGAACAAAAACTGGGGCAAACAAAATTTCAGTTCAATGTCCCTCCCTGCCTGTTATCTTTAAGTGCGCATAAGTGTCTGAATCCAGTAAAGCAAGATATTCTGGTTCTGGCAAAATTGTTTTTTGAGAATGTCGAAAAGCTCTCACGCAATGATTTCCAATGGAAAAAGTTGCATCTCGTTAAATGGACAGAAACCTTCGATACATTGAGTCTTTGGGGTGAAATTACAAATTACAGAGATGCCATGAATGAAAACCTCTTTGAAGATATATTTTAATTAGCATTAACAGTGCTTTCATTACCTCATTCCAATGCTGATGTAGAATGCTTGTTCAGCCATATGAATGTTTTAAAATCGAAGTAACGTAACAGTATTATTCATATTAAATACACACTTAGTACTTTTCCACAATTTCCAAAGTTGTGGAAAAGTATTGTGTATTTAATATGTATAATATCAGTTAATTCCACGAAGTCACGCCTGATTCAATTATTTATTTACGTAACAGGATGAAACTCAGCACTTTGAATTCAATTTTGGCTATTAAATATGGTTTGCTGCATCATGGAAAATGCTGCCATAACTATTAACTGCCAAAAAGGGTTTTAAGTAAAATTGGCACAATGGATGTTTATAAAAGCTCAGCAGACCCAGGGGTGGATCAAGGGGGGGGGGGGGGACAATGATGTTTGGGACAATCGAAAGGGCTAGGTGGGCAGGCCGTCATGATGCGGAAGGTTCCTCCTCTATGCTTCATTTTTGGCACAAACGGACAAGGCATTCTTAAACCATCTCCATATATTTACAATGGAACATTAAAATCATAGAAATGGAAAGCAAACTTGGGATTCCTGAACATTTCCAAATTCCCCTGATTCTCGTCTTTTTTTTCCTTGTGACCGAATCAGCTTATATGCCTTATTTTATAACTCAATACTTCACCAAAATGATACAATGAAGACGCAATACAAGTTTTACAATGTTACACTATATATGAATGCAAGGTTTGGACATTTGAGCTATTGCCAGAAATGAGTTCATAATTTTGACCTTCGCCTTATTTCGTACCTCAATACTTCACCAAAATGATATAATGAAGATGCATAACAAGTTTCATAATGTTACAATATATCTAAATGTAAGGTTTGGACATATGAGCTGTCGCTACAAATGAGTTCATAATTTTGACCCTAGATGGAATTAAAACGTGGACACATGTTAAAACAGACACTCCACATGTTCTTCCCACCTCTAGCTGAGCTATGTACCTAGGGTTTTCTCATCAATGCTTGCAGGAGTTTACCAGCATTTTAAGATCAGTTACATAGTGATCTGCTGGCATGTGACAATGAACTGGGACAGTGATATCTGTTGAATACTAGTGCTGACTCTATTCAAGTGAACCAACAATCAATTTTGATATTTTATCGTGTGCCGCATTATATTTCATTACTATTTAATTAGCAGTTATATAAGTATATGAAATCTCATTGCATCAAGGGAATATATGCTAACCAACCAGTGCTACTTACTTTTTTTGAGGCTGGCATCAAACATTCAGTCAAAAAATGTGAGTATACCTTTTTTGCGAATTCCATTACAATCATCTGCGTAGTTGATTTTTATAAAGCTTATAATGTTTGATAATTTATTTTTTGCCATAATAGCCTTCTAATTAATTAAAATATAATCCAATTCATTCCCAATAAAAGTAATATAATTTAAAGATGTAACATTCATCTTCAAAAATTATTTATATATATTTAGCGGTATTATTATACTTTATTCAGCATAGTAGACATCTTTAACGTTGGTTAATCATTAATCTGAATCTTTTTAAAACATTTCCAGACATCCCTTGATAAAAACGACTTCAAATAGACCAAAATGCCAGAAAACATTGCATTTTTATCTTAATTCTTCAGAAACACAAGCAAAGGTAAATACGAGCAACCAAGAAGTGGCAGTTACTATCTCACCACATATGGACACATTAGGAAGAGACATCTTCGATGATGAAGACAACAGTTCAGTTATTTCACCGGTTCATTCTTTCGATATCGAACAATGTAGTATTGAAACAGTAAAGAGTGATATCGGTATTTACTTGGATGCAGGCAACTTAGATAATTTAACAAAAAAGGAATTTTTAGAAAATACATTTTGCCCGCCTATGTCTTTCCGTTTTCTGAACATCAAAAGAGAGGCAATGTTGAAAAAAGACACCTCAATCAATCTCACCTAGATAAATCACCTGGCTAGTTTATTCTTCATTAAAGAAGGGTATTTTCTGCAATATTATTCCTTGTTTGCTCCAAGAACAGTTGGTTCAATTAAATGTAAAGCTGAGAGTGTGGTTTTGGTATCAAAGCCACTTACTTCATTTTCAAAACTTTTGGGCAAAAGTTGTATACTTGAAAAACACCAATGCAATGTTTATCACAAAAGCACTGTAGAGTTGGCAAAATATTTTAAAAGAAATTTTAGCAAACCGCAATCCGAAGTTCAAAACATGTTGATTTCGGGAAGATTGAAACAAGTGCAAGAAAACTGAAAGTGCCTTTTGCCCATTATTGACACGATCATCACACTAGGTCAACAAAATATTCCATTTCGAGGTCATAGAGATGATGGTCGTTTATCCGACGTACCTGAAAGTACTGAAAGCATAATGAACAAGGGGAACTTTTGCACTATATTAAAATTACGTATCCGTGAAGGTGATCAGGATCTTGAAAATCACTTGAAATCCTTGAGTGCAAATGCTAAACACATCTCAAAAATGACACAGAACTCAATTAATCAGTGTTGCGGCGACGAAATTTTGAAAATGATCCAAGGCTTTGTGTATTATTGCATTTTATTTGAGGAAACAACAGATACATCCTAAGTATCTCAATTAAGCATTATTATTAGGTGTTTATGAAAATAAAATAAGAGAAGATTTCCTTGGTTTTGTGTACTTGCATGAGGAAAATATCGGATCAGGAATTTGTGAAGACATAGAACCAAAATTAAGTGGGAATGTGATAGGCAAATCAGTGGTTCAGTTGTTACTAACACGTTAAACGTTGTGTGCTGTTCAGGAACGGTGGTGTGGTGCTATTGTATGACTCGAGCTGTTCTGGAACGTCTGGGCACTATACATTATTCAAGTAATTGTGGCGGCTTGCAGTCAATGGCAAGGCTTTCCCTATCTATCTACAGTCATCAGATAGATTCCACCCTTTAAGAGTGTACGCTTCGTTTGGATATCCGGCTCCTCATTGTTGTACAAAGTTCACTATATTTTGACCTACAAAAACATCGACAAGTGTACACAGAACCATCAAGCAACTGCAAATACTGATGTCTTGTGTGTTGTAAATGTGCAGAGGTGCTGCGCAGTGGAGTTCATAAATTACATGAGAAATTTTGAAGAGCATTAATGTGGAACGCATGAGCGCAATTCAGAAAAGGTATTAAATTATTTTCAGTGTTAATGCGGGACAGCGTTAAGTGGGGAGTGGGTGTATTAATACTTTTTTATGTTTTCGACAATTCTTTGCATCTTTTATGCTATTTATTGTCAGGTAGTTGCAGAAAAAAATTTATATAAAACTTGGGCCTTTAGAAAAATTTTCCAACTAATTATAATTATTTTTTCTAGTTCCATTTACAATATTCAGAAATGATTATTAGTTATTTTTAGTTGCTATATTTTATTACGTTTTCAACCTTTCTATGCTTCTTTTAGGTTTTTTATTGTCAGAAGACTTTGAGAAAAAACTTTATATAAAGCTTGACACTTAGAAAAATCTTAATATATAATATAATAATAATAATAATTAATATAATACTCAATGTCTGTCCATCTGCCCCCTTTTATCTCTGGAACAGTTTGTCATAGAAAATGCTGTAAATGTCATTTTTTTTCTGTCAACAAGGAGACCTTGAGAAAACTATTTTCATTTACACCAGGTTCGACTCCAGGAGACAATTATATTTTCCCAAATGTTTACATAGAAGTTTCGATTTTTCAAGGTTCAAGGTTTTTTCCTTCATTCATTCAAATATGTAAATATGGACCGAATTTCTCCATTTATGCTTTATTCAAAGTCTAAAACTACAATATATCTTATTCTTGCAATGTTTAGATGTTATACCGAAGAATATGTCAGAAATATGCAATTATTTTCGAAATATATATATATATATATATATATATATATATATATATATATATATATATATATATATATATATATATATATATATATATATATATTAACTAAAGGAAAAGAAAAGGTAGTGATGAGGGTGGCAACAAGGTGTTGAGGGAAGCCCAGCGGACACTCACCAAGTTGAGGACCAAGCTGGCAGGCTGCTGGGGGCGTCGAAGAGACACGTAAAACACACGAACACAAAAACACACGCAAGCTTATCGGGCCTATGCCCTTCTTCAGCGAAAGAGTAACGGAAAGTGACACACTGGGCGGGGAATGACAGGGTGATGTGGGAAGGTTGATGATTGGAGGAGGTGGGGAGTAGGAGGGGTGGATAGCCAATAAAGAGGGAGTGTGATGAGGTAGAGTGCGAATAGTTACAAAGTAACAAGGAGACATTGTAAGGGGGCTAATAGGGTTAGCGGAGGTTGAGGCCAGGCGGAGAGAAAGAGTCGAGAAGATGGATATGTGCTAGTTCCCAGTGTCGGAGAAGGGGGGCAGGAGTGTCATAGGGTAAAGCGCGAATAATCCTAACATTGTAGCAACTATTGAAGGGAACATTGTGGGTATTAGCATGTAATGCAACTGGGAGGGGGCGTCTGAGAGAAACGCTATTCCGGTGACCGTTCATTCGGATGTTTAACGGATTGCTGGTGAGGCCTACGTAAAACGCGGGACAAAGGGTGCAGGTAAGGAGGTAAATGACGTTACGGGTGGTGCAGTTGCTTCTGGAGGTGATGGGGTAGGTGATGTTGGTGGAGGGACTCGAGAAAGAAGATGATGGTAGGTGGATAGGGCAAGTGAGGCAGCGAGGTTTTCCGCAGGAGTGGGAACCTATTGCAAGAAGAAGTGAGGTGAGTTCCTTCCTCCACAAGATATTTCCCAAATTTGGGGGCCAGCGGAAGGAGAGGAGCGGAGGATTGGCAAAAAGGTTGATAAAGAGGGACTGATGGGAGGAAGAGGTAAGAATTGGGTGGGCAGCGTGAAGGATTGTTTTGAGAGCTTCGTGGATACCAGGATGGAAAAGTGTCGTAAGAGTGAGTGGAGGGGTAGATGCAGGAATAGTGGGTGTGTGAGGATGAGATCCAAGGTGGGTAGGCGTCATCGCCCTATGGATCTGTTCGCGGACCAAGACTGGAGGGTAACCACGTTTGAGAAGAGCATCCTCGAGGACAGAGTAATACTCTAGAAGGGATGCTCTATCGAAACAAAGCCTCCATCCTCGACGAGCAAGGGCATAGGGGATAGAGGTTTTGGTATGAAGGGGATGGCAGCTATCAAAGTGGAGGTATTGGAGGCTGTTGGTGGGTTTGATGTGAACACAGGTGCGGATTTGGCTGTCTTGAAGGTAAAGATCGACATCCAGGAATGTGATGTGGGAGGTAGAGGATTGGTGGGTGAAGGACAGTGAAGGATGGGAGGAGAGACGCGAGAGAAAGGAAAGGAGAGAGCCAGGTCCATGCGTCCAAATGAGGAAGACATCGTCGATGTATCTCAGCCACAAAAGTGGTCTGAGTGGAACGTTGAGGAAGAGTCTTTCTCATTCTCCAAGGTAGCAATTGGCGTATGAAGGCGCCATTCGGGTGCCCATCGCAGTGCCTCTAATTTGAAGGTAGTGACGACCATCGAAAGAGAAGTTGTTCAATTTGAGCACTATTGCTGCCAAGTCTAATAAGAAATGGGAGGAAAGTCTTGCGTCGGGTGGTCTTGAGTCCAGGAGTATACTAAGGGCAGAGAGTCCATCATCGTGGGGGATGTTTGTGTAGAGGGATATATATATATATATATATATATATATATATATATATATATATATATATATATTCGTTCGTTCGTGTGTTTTACGTGTCTCTTCGACGCCCCCAGCAGCCTGCCAGCTTGGTCCTCAACTTGGTAAGTGTCCGCTGGGCTTCCCTCAACATCTTGTTGCCACCCTCATCACTACCTTTTCTTTTCCTTTAGTTAATATATATATATATGGATGTCAACAAGGTGTTGGGATGAGGAAACCCAGTGAAAACTCACCAATCAGACGACTTCAGGTTGGCGAGGCCCCGGGGATGTCGAAGCGACACACGTAAAAGAACACTAAAACACAGAAACATCTCAAACGTATAAGCTTTCAGAACTACTCCTTCTTCAGCTACATAGAGAGAACTGATGGCGGTGACACTGGGTGGAGGCATGGGGGTGGAAGGGTAGTGCGGAAAGGTCGATGATTTGAGGATACGGAGGGGTTTGGGGATTGGTAGGGTGTTGGGAGAAGACAGAAAGGACCCGACTCCCTACAATCCTTTTTACAACGCCTCTCATTCCACCCCACGCTTTCCTTCACCCACCACTCCTCTGCCTCCAACATCACCTTCCTGGATGTCGATCTCTCCATCCGGGAAAACAAAATCCACACCAGCGTGCACCTCAAGCCTTCCAACCGCCTCCAATATCTCCAGTTCGACAGCTGCCATCCCCTCCACACCAAAACCTCTATTCCCTATGCCCTAGCCCGACGAGGGCGGAGAATCTGCTCACACAGAGATTCCCTGTCCGAGTACTGCTCCACCCTCGAACATGCCTTCTTACAGCGCAGATACCCGCAGGATCTGATCCGAGACCAAATCCGGCGGGCAGTCGCACCCGCCACCCCTAACTCCCACCCTAATGCCCACACCACCACCGATTCCACCCTCCAACTTACCCTAACCACCCTGTATTTCCCCGGCATCCACGACATTCTGAAAAACATCCTGAAAGCCGCCCACCTTATCCTCTCATCCTCCCCTCACCAGATTCCATTTCCCAGACCACCGATGCTCTCCTTCCGCCGTCCCCCTAATCTGGCAAATATTCTATGGAAGAAAGAACCCCCAGCACCCACGCCTTTACACCCTGCCGGATCTTACCCCTGCGGTAGACTCCGATGTCTAACATGCCCAATAAACCCCCCCTGCAACTCCTTCTCCAGTCCCACAACCAACATCACCTACCCCATAACTTCCACCACCAGCTGCACCACCTGCAATATCATTAACCTCCTGAGATGCACCCAATGTCCCGCCTTTTATGTTGGCCTCACCAGCAATCCCCTCAACATCCGCATGAATGGCCACCGCAACAGCGTCATTCTCAAACGGCCGCTGCCGGTAGCCGTTCATGCAAACAAACATAATCTAAAGTTTAACAACTGCTTCACAGTGAGAGTCATTCGCGCTCTCCCCGACAATGCTTCGGCTCCCCAACTCCGTCAGTGGGAGCTTTCGCATATCCATCTCCTAAACTCCTTCACTCCCCCAGGCCTCAACCTTCGATAGATTTTCACTCCCTTTCTGTCTTCTCCCAACACCCTACCAATCCCCAACCCCCTCCGTATCCTCCAATCCTCGACCTTTCCGCACTACCCTTCCACCCCCATGCCTCCACCCAGTGTCACCGCCATCAGTTCTCTCTCTGTAGCTGAAGAAGGAGTAGTTCCGAAAGCTTCTACGTTTGTGATGTTTCTGTGTTTTAGTGTTCTTTTACGTGTGTCGCTTCGACATCCCCGGGGCCTCGCCAACCTGAAGTCCTCTGATTGGTGAGTTTTCACTGGGTTTCCTCATCCCAACACCTTGTTGACATCCATATATATATATATATATATATATAGATGTCAACATCTATCTATCTATCTATCTCTCTCTGTAGCTGAAGAAGGAGTAGTTCCGAAAGCTTTACGTTTGTGATGTTTCTGTGTTTTTGTGTTATTTTACGTGTGTCGCTTCGACATCCCCGGGGCCTCGCCAACCTGAAGTCGTCTGATTGGTGAGTGCTCACTGGGTTTCCTCATCCCAACACCTTGTTGACATTCATATATTCATTTTACCTTTCCTTTTCCGTAAGTTGTTATATATATATATATATATATATATATATATATATATATATATATAAACAGTTCTAAGAATTAGTTCATTTCCAGTTTGAGCTCAAATATCTATTATGTCATATTGGTAGGAAGAAAAACTTCAAATATCATAAAATCATATTATTAACACTAAAAATAAATAAAAGATCTTTAAAATAAAAAAGTAATGTCAAAGTGAATTAAAAAGAAATGATACAGTACATTCGAAATGGTGATAAGATTGTGAACGGATATTTTAGGGGTTATACAACCTGCACAACATATGCGAATGCCATAGCGTTGACTGCGGCCGTTCGGGAACATTCAAACTTTGAATAACATTAACAATCATATATATATATATATATATATATATATATATAATTTTGATTTTTACTATTTATGTCAACCTCCGTTTCCAAGTCCTAATAAAATGGAAAAGCACAAAAACTGAATTGTCACTGGTAAAAAATACAAATTTTCCTGCAGCAATGAACGTGTTAAAGAATAATCTAGAAGTGTAAAACTGTGCGGTATCTGTACCGACAGCTCTCATGTAATGACTTCTGAACATTGTGGTGCTGTTTTAGAAATTCATAAGGTTGCTTTGCATGCAGTTAGGGTTCCCTGTCAAAGTCATTCATTTAACTTGACTTTGTCGAAATCCTCCGAAATTCCGACTATTATTTATTTTTATTTATTTAATTAAAAATTTCACATACAGCATTCGCCATTTTAGAGTGAAATATATAACATCATGAGCATAAATAAAAGCGAATAAAAAACAGGAAAAAAACAGAGAATAATAATAATAATAATAATAAGAATACAACACGAAAGAGAAAAGGGAAAATAACACTGCGGATAGAGCACAAAGAAATTAGAGGTGAGAATGAGGTAAATGAGCTCTAGAACCTTTGATAAATGATTTACAGGAAAGGATAAACGGATCTATGTGGGAAGGTAGATGATTAAATAGGGTAGGAAGACGGAAAAAAAGAGAGCGCCTAACAATAGATAACCTTGTGGTTGGAATGTGGAGTAAATCCATAGAGGGTGTTGTTCTAGAGGGTACTCGTAAACCGAAAGAGCCCAAGAGTTCTGGACTGTCTATATTAGAGTTTAAAATGTTATAACATAAGGAGAGGTCAGATTTTTGTCGAGATACCGAAATTTGGTCTAGGGACAAGGCCGTTAGGATGGCTTCCTTAGAGGAAGTCCGGAGAGAGGGTATACGATATTTAACTATTCTAACAAAGAAATTTAGTACGCAATCAAGAGAAGAAAGATTAGAGGCTGCAGCCATAGACCAAATAGGGGAAGCATAATTCACAACTGGGAAGACTAATGTGGAAAAGTATAATTTAAGGGAAGCTGCATCCTTTATGTCCGTAAATCTGTATAATATTCCTAGTAGTGACATAGCTTTGCGTTTTGTTGCAGTTATGTGTGCTGTGAAGTTTAACTTATTATCAATTAATACCCCTAGGTCCTTCTGAAGAATGGTTCTGGGTAATAAAATAGAGTCAATTGTGTAGTTAAATTCTAGAGGATTTTTGCGAAGAGTTACGGTCATTACGGTGGATTTGTTTGGGTTTAATCGAAGAGAAGAATCAGAACACCAGTTGGTTACGATGTTGAGTGCCTGTTGAAGTATTAAGCTGTCTTCAGCGGAGTGAATTTGCCTAAATATTTTGCAGTCATCTGCATACATAAGTATTTCGGCTTGAGAGGGACGTAATTGAGATGATAAGTCATCAATAAAAAGGTTAAACAAAAAGGGGGCAAGAACACTGCCCTGAGGAACACCTGAAGGAACAATTGACCAATTTGAAGTATGGCCTGAAAGAATGACTCGCTGATATCTGTTATTTAAAAAACTACGTAATAGCAGAAGGAAATTTCCATGCAAGTTGAAGCGGTGACTAAGCTTATTAAGTAGATGGTTGTGATTCAAAGAATCAAAAGCCTTAGAGAAATCAAGGAATATTGTATCTAGTTGTGAATTATTTTCTAAGGCTTCCACGGAGTGCTTTTGGAAAACAGCTAGATTTGACAAGCAAGAGCGGCCCGGAACAAAGCCATGTTGTTTGGTGGATAAGTGCGGAGAAGTAAAATAAAAGAGGCGGTTTAAAATAATTTTTTCACAAATTGAAGAAAGAATAGGAAGTAAAGAAATTGGTCGGTAATTTGTAACGTCCGATTTGGAACCTGATTTATGAATCGGAATAATATTCCCACGTTTCCATTGAGAGGGAAAGAGACCTAAGGAGTAGCATCTGTTGAAAATTATACTCAATGGAATACAGAGAGAAGAAGCACAGTTGCGTAAAAATACAGGACTTAGTCCATCAGGGCCTATAGAGCGATGTGGATTAATTTTGCATAGGAATTCATAGACTTCACATGGAGAAGTTTGTAAATCAGATAATGTAAAATTAGAAGCTACATGATGCAAGTGTGGGTCTTCAAACTCACTGGAGATGTTACGAGGGAGAACAAAGCATTCGTTAAAAAAATTGTTAAAAAGTTCCGGTCTATTGAGTCCCACAGCTAGACGAGGGCCATTAAAAACTATATCTGGTATTTCCCTATTATTACGACGCCCATTGACGAACGCCCAGAACTGCCGGGGGTTTGAGGAGATATTAGAGGAGATTTTGTTAATGTAGTTAGTATAGTCTTTTTCTAATAGGGACTTACATAAGCGCCTTAAGTTAACAAAAGTGTTTCGTGATTCTAAACTGCGGTGAGTTTTCCAAAGTTAGAAAATGTTTTGGAGTAATGATGCTATAAATTTCTTCCATGCATCTTCTAAGAAAAGTATAATTTTAAAGAGAGAAATGGGGAAAAAATTAAGTTGCTTGTGTGATACACGCTGGGTAGAAAGGCATCGTACTTGTTTAACATTTGATAACAATTTTTTTTCTATTACTGAGATATTGAAAAGTATCAGTAATTGGGATGATACTACATCTTCAACAAAGGCAGATTTACTTCTAAATGCCCTCATGACTAGTGAATTTGTTGTTTCAATGAAATGTGTAACTTTTATTTTTTCACTAACCCTTCCAGTTAGTAAGTCACTTCAAAAAGAATTGCTAGACCTGAGTTCAGCTATAAAATGCATTGAAGAACTTACTTGCTTATTAGATTTAGAAAGGAAAAGGGCTGACGAAGTATTTAATAGGATTTGGAAAAGTGCTAATGAATTGGCAGATACCTTGGAATTAGAACTAATAAAGCCCCAGTATGCATATGGACGATACGCAAAAATTTACTGTTCTGAAACTGCTGAGGAATATTACAACACAATGTATTTGCCCCTGTGATTGACACACTCTTAGTTGATTTTTTAAGTCGTTTTTGTGATGACACTTTGAAAGCATCCTATTTAGGGAATATATTACCGAAAAAACTATTGCGTTTGAATGAAGATGATTTCATTAATACAGCAACAACATTATGGAAAAAATATTATGATTTGTTGAAAAAATTAAGCATTTCAAATTCGTCTACAGTTTTTCAAAGTGAATTAAACATGTGGAGAACCAAATGGAAATGTGAATCTATGTGTAACAATGTTACAATTGATTTGAATGCATGTGAAGTTTTCTGTTTGTGCAACGAAAAAATCTATCCAAACTGCAAACTTTTAGTGAAAATTTTACTCAATCTCCCTATAAGCATATGAGGTAGGGTCCAAAAGTTTTCGGCCTATGTTCTAGGGATGATAAGAAAAAAACGACTGTTATTTTTCAATATAGTCTCCCTTTACTTCAACACTCTTTTCACATCTTTGGATTAACAGTTTAATGCCCTTTAAAAAACAGTCTGAAGTTTTGTCTGCAAAGTGCTCAAAAACCGTGTTCTTCACCTCTTCATCATTCGTAAATTTTTTCTCTCGAAAGTCGGATTTGAGGTTCAAAAACAGGTAATAGTCGCTGGAGGTTGTAGGGTAGGTGGTCATCTCCTCGAACCCACACTCCTTCGCAGCGGTTTTGGCAACAGTGGCCGTGTGGACTGGCACATTGTCGTGCAGGAGGTGAACACCCCGACTCAGCATGCCGTGTCTCTTCTCTTTGATAGCATTGCGCAACTTGTGCAGCAGGCGGGCATAGTACTCCCTGTTAACAGTCATGTTCCTCTCCTTAAAGTCTATCATTATGATTCCTTTGCAGTCTCAAAAAATCATCGCCATGATCTTCTTGGTGGACTGGATGACCTTGGCCTTTCTTGGCAGCGCTTCGCCCAGCTTATGCCATTCCATTGATTCCCTTTTCGATAGGGGATCATAGTACAAGACCATAGTTTCATCCCCCGTGACAATGGATTCCAGTACTTTCCTCTGGTTGGCACGGCACAGGTTCAAAAACTTCTCACAGCAGGTCACACACTGTTCTTTTTGAGCTGACGACAGAAGTTGGGGCACCCATCTTGCACTGACCTTATCCATGTGAAGGTGCTTGTGAATAAGAAGCACGGTGGTTTTCAAAAGCCCCAACCTTGCTGATATTTCCTTCACTTTCAAATGCGTCATTCAGCACCTCCTCCTCGACGAGAGAGATGCTCTCCGGTGTCAGCACCTCCACTGGCTGACCCTGACGTGGATTGTCTTCGATGCTCTCTCGGCCCAAACGAAACAGTTTAGCCCATTCCTTCATGGTGGAATACAAAGGGGAAGCTTCGCCATACACACCATCCAAGTGCTGTTTAATAGCACTTGGAGTAAGGCCTTCCTTAGTCAAGAATTTAATAATGGCTCGGTACTCGATTTTAAACATGACGCAACATTGCGCAACACGTCTAACTCGAATGACTGTCTCCAGGCGACTGAGGCAGGTTTGCGGAAGAAACAGTCATTTGTCCACAAAGAGATGAAACTACCTGACACTGCCAGCATTTCAAGATTGAACTGGTTTTAACCTGTTAAGCCAGAAACTTTTGGACCCTACCTTGTAGCTAGCTCTGAACATAGCTTCTCTGCAATGATTAAAAACTTGGTTGCATAACCGAAAGAGTGAAGACAGGCTATTGGGTTTGGCATTTCTCCATATCCATCAAGATATTCACCTTGACCTGGATGAGATTTTAGATCGTTTTGTGAATTCTGACAATCGACGAGTTGATTTTTTATTGTGATAAATTGATGTGAACCATGCCAGTTACTAATATAAAAGTAATAAAATAAAATGTTTCAATTACCTGTTTTGATGTTTTTTTACATAACGTCCAAAGGGAGGCAAAAGTTTGAGTGGTTAGCAAAGTATATTTCATAATAAATACGTATCTATGATATAAATCATGCAATAATATCATTTCCTATGGTTAACTACTTAAAAAATAAGCATAAAAATATTTTTGACCAAAATTTAGGGTCAATGTTAAAAATATTCCCCACCCATGTGGGAAAATGGGAAGTTTCTAGATCTGCCCCTGGGCAGACCCAATAACTTCAAGAATCGCACAAGAGCAAAAAACATGTCGTTGCAGAAGTGGTGAAGATGACTGGATTTCAGATTTTTCATAATTACCCATATATTAATTTTTGTGCAATAATTAAAAAAAAACTTGTTTAATAGTAGTATAAAATTGTATTCCTGCTATATATATAAGAAATGAATTTTTAAAAAATTTCTTGGTCAATGTACTTCAGTAGCAATGAATTTCAGTTGCCCCTATATTCACAACTAAACTCTGGACGAAATTACTTTGGGATTGACACTTCAGGGTAGAGGAAGGGTGGGGACTTGGCGGTAAAGACTCTCCTCCCTCACAGCCAATCATAGACGGAGGGGTGGTAAGTGTTGCTAAGGGGAACCATGCTGCGTTGGCGCTATGTCCCCTGTAAACAAAATACTTCCAATCTATGTAACATATGGTTACATATGTAGTAGGTCTATGTAGTAGATCTGCGCAACTCCCAGGACTTTGTTGCGGGCAAAAGGAATGTGTAAAAGGGCACTTATGCACATGCTGGCAACATTGCACATGAGCCGACTCAAACATCAATCCCAAAGTAATTTTGTCCAGACTGTAATTGTTAGCCACCTACCTTTATTATAATTTTTATTGCCTTTATGTTTCTTGTCCGTGTCTTTATGAAACAATCATTTATACAAGTAAAACTATGTTTTTTTAGCAGTTTTTGTTCTGTGTTTCTTGGTCTTTGGCACCCTTCCATGCATCAATGCTTTTGTATTATGTTATATTCAGAGAAATGTAAAAAATAAAAATTTGATTTTTAGATTGAATAGATGCATTTATTTGATAATATATTTAGATTCATTCTCTTAAACTTATTTCATTTCAAATCCTGTGTCTGAGATGATCATAGGTAATTTTAAAATGCAATTAAAAATTGTTCAGTACTATTTCCAGCTATTTTTTTTCCTATAACACTGCCATAAGAGTGTAGAATATGTACTGCTGCACCTAGGCAGCTTAAATTAGGAAAATATATAAACAGGAATTTTTCCATCTAGAACTTTTTTAGCGCCATTTACTATAATTTTAGTGCCTATCTAATGTCTTTTGAGGCTGGATCTAGCACCATTTATAAGTCTGAGATGGCAACACCGCTCTGTACCTCCTTTTTTCTACTTGATGATGAAGTAGTACTTTGAAACCCTGGTCATGAAATTGAAATAAAAAATTGTGGAGCTTACAAAGTGTTTTTCCTTTTGTATATTTTGGAACAATTCCACAAAGTTACACCTTCCACCTTAAAATTTAATGCAATATTATTCAGCACATCCATCCAGTATGATAACTCATTATTCCTAATTGAATAGCTAAATGCCATTATATATTATTTCTAAGAGAGGGTTTTGTATTAAGATGAACTTACTTGGCACTGAGTGCTGAAATGTCTTCAGGTGGAAGTATACCAGAGACAAGTGTTCGTGGCGTAGAGGAATATTTTGGCGAGGAAGATTTTGAAGATGATGCTTCGTGAGTTTCAGTCATCACGCTTTGGCGAGATGCATAGGCAGTGTCTGATGCTCCACTGAAAGCTGAGGATCCAATCATAGATGATGGTGTAGAAGCAGTGACAGTGTCAGATGAAACATGCTGAACAGATGGAAGAACATGGCGGAGTTCTTCATTCAAACGTAGAGCATTGGAGAGGCGAAGTTGAAGTATATCTCTCTCTTCCAGCAACTAATTAATAATGTTAGCAATGAAAAAATAGAAAGTAAAAATATTTTAGGCATCTAGGACAATTTGCCACCACCAGTTTCCCTTATTATTAACATGACAAGAACATGGAAGACATTAAGAAACTACAAGAGAAAAATATGAAAAGAAGACTTATTTCAAAATCAATCCTAGAAAAACAACTAACAAAATCAAGTCTTGGAAAACTAAAAGAGAAATACATCAAACAGTAATTTAATAAAATGCATTTAATAACACATAATTGCACCATATCATAATTATTAGCTAGGCTGCAAAGATACGTAATAATCTCAAACAATTCTGGTCTGCATCATGATATTTTATCAATTTTTGGGGAGGGTGGTGACAAGTACCATCCGTCAAATATCGTATTTATAGGTTTTCCTGATTTGGTATAACAAAATAAGTCACCAAAATCTGCTATCAAGGCCTTTTCTCTGTAGTCACAGTCAAAGGGCTGACAATTCCAAAAGGTTTAGATATCGCACGAAAGCCAGGATAAATTCCTCTCTAAATTATGTTCTACAGACATCATTATTAGCATGATTTTTAACATTATTCATCATGGCTTCTTAGTAATTTTGATCTCTATAGCAGAAAAACAATATAGTCAGTCAAATATTATTGTTATAAAATAATGGTATTCTTGGTTATTTGTCTGGATATCTTTTTTTGAATGCCATGAAACATTAAGTAAACTACAATGGGAGCAAAACAGCAAGTAAGTGGCACCACTTGCTACAAAAGTTAAAAAAACAAAATGACATGAACAATATTAGATAGTATTTTTTAATTATATTGACCCTTAAGTAGTCACGCTGGCGCACAACATGCACCATAACGCAACAAAGTCGTGTTTCAGTTGGAAATCAAATTTTAAATGTATCATTTGTCTCATATACCCTATTAGCCATTTTCGAACTATTTATAGAAGAGGTTGTTACATTTTAGTAAAAGTTTTTTGCATGTAGGGGTCTATATTTGCCTGCAGCATTCATGTTGTAGCACTTTGTGAGCTGCGCGACCAGTTATGCAAGCATTTTTTCATGTTTACTTTATCTCATTCACCCTATTAGTCATTCTCAGACTACTAATAGGAGAGGTTGCTACACTTCAGTCCTAGTATTGTACGTGCATTCCTCAGCTTTCTGCGCCATTTGTTCTAAATTTGCCTGTAAAGAAAGCGACATTTCAGTCCATGTGTTGTGCATGCATATTCTACATTTGTCCACAGCATTGGAACTAACCCAAAAAGGAGAGCGCAAGGTGTGACAGACGAAATTACAGCCTTTATGAAAATTATAGATGAAGAAATGATAAACATAATAGTATCTAGCACAAATCTAGTTATTGAAGAGAAATGTTCCGATCATACTTATACGAGAGATAGAGATGTAAAACTGACAACAAAAGCTGAAATATTAGCAGTTTTAGGTCTTCTCTACCTTTCTGGTGTCAAGAAATTAAATCATACTAGTTATCATGAACTATGGGCGGATGATGGTACTGGCATTGAAATATGTCGTGCCACAATGACCTATAGAAGATTTTTATTTTTGTTATGTTGTATACGTTTTGATGATAAAACAACTAGGAGTGAAAGAAAACAAACTGATAAGTTAGCACCAATAAGGGTATTTGTGGATAAATTTGTAAATAATTGCAAAGACTCATAGTCACCAGGTGAGTTTCTTATGGTAGATGAGAAATTAGAGACATTTAGAGGGCGCTGTAATTTTATTCAATATATTCCAAGCAAGCTCGCAATGTATGGGTTGAAAATATTTGTACTTGCGGATTCTAAAACCTATTACACCTGTAATATGGAAGTTTATTGTGGAAAGCAGCCTAACGGACCATTTGCTGTTTAGAAAGATCTAATGCTTTCCTGGCGAATCGATGATGTGAAGAGTTCCTGGGTTTCCAGCCAGGTGAATATGTTGTCAACCGACATTTCGGCACCTTCCTTAAATGCCATCTTCAGGGGTCTCCTGAGTGCCGTACCATTATTTCGTCCTTGTATATATACTGACCGGGTATTGGAGGCTCGTTCCCCATTGGCTGTTGGGTCGGCCTATGGCGTTCCGTGATTTTGGGGAGTATGGGATTCCACACCTTGCTGAGTGGGAATCCCGTGTCCCTGATCATATTGTTTTTCTCAATTCTGATTTCAATGGCTTCTTTTACTAGCCTATCCCAAAAACCTTGGCAATCACTTTGACCTCCGCGAAGTTAATGCAATGGGCTGTGGATATGCTGTGCTCTGCGACTGCCGACTTTTCCGGCTGATTTAGGCGGATGCATCTTGAATGTTCTTTGATCCGCGTTTGGCCGATGTACTGCTTGCTGCACGAGCAAGGGATTTTATAAACTCCGGCTGTTTTGAGGTCTAGATGATCTTTGTTCTACGGTAGGAAGCTCTGGATTTTTGGTGGCAGTTTGTGTGCCACCCTGATGCCTTGCCTGCCTAGAATCCTCGAGATCCTCCCAGAAATCATTGACAGGAAGGGTATACATGCCGTGGCTACCAGTTTTTCTTCTGGCCGAAACGATGTTTGGTGCCTCAAGGTCGATTCAGGCTACAATGTATACGGCAGGTAACAACATGCCACAAGTTATTAGATTTCGGACAACAAAAGGCATTCAGAGTGATTCCGAGCATAATTAAAACCAGAGGTAGAAGGGAAGGCAGTAGTATTGGTAAAACGTATTTTAAGATGTAGGTTAATTTATATTTCCACAGCTTAAGGGTTTAATCCCTGAGAAAACGGCAATTATGTAATGGTGATTACAAAATTGTTTTTTAGTGACATTTCTTGACTTACGATCATTTAGTACAACAAATAAATACAGAATGTTATTAGATATAATTTTTAGATAAAATTGTTCTGCTACTGTAACTGCCACATTTCTTGCAGAGATAGCACATACAAAAAACATACTGGAAGCTGTGAGGACATCTTATTTCTGGTGCAATGCACTTAAAAGGAAGTTAACTTACTGAAAAAATCCTTTAATAGAAATCTCTCGTATGAGGTACATACATTAAAAATGCGAAAGCCATTGATGATTGAGTGTGTTTAAAGGCTGGGCCAGTGGCGTAGCTAGGTTCTCCTTCACCCAGGGCAAGTCACAGAGATGCGACCCCCTCCCTTTGCTCCCTGTACAATGTTCCAGACAAATGTAATGTGGGGAATGTAATGGAAACCCAAGCATACTATAATAACATTTTAATTCGGCATATATTTTAATATTATTATTAAAAAAGTGTGCTGGTTAAGTAAATGAATAAATAGATATACTCTTTATAAACTTAGCTCTTTTCACATTGATTTTATTGTTAGTCATACTGTAAGAAATGAACGAGTTTAGAAGTAAAATCAGTTTACCTATTTTTCCTTTTCCCTCAATTTGCACTTTCCCACAATTTGTACTTTTTTCCCAGGTCTCTAGAAAAGTGTAAATAAGGGGTTTTACTGTAATATGTTATATTATAAAGTTTTGTATCAAATAATGTTTTCATTAGTTATTTGCGAAATTTGTTTATCTTTATGTTTATTAAATGTCATTAAAAATAAATTTTGTCATCTTCTGTTCTTTTTCTTACAAATGATTTGAAATAAAATTTGTTCATATGCTTTAACCAGTATGGCAGTGAAATGATCCGCAGTGAAATGTCTGCCAACAAACTGTCCAATTCTGCATTATAGTGATAATACCAATATTTCACATACAGTTTCGATATTTTCATAACTTTCAAAATTATTACTTAAACGATACTTGTGAGTTTTACTTACAGAGTCATCATGATTGACTCAAAATTTACTATTTTCTATTCAAACAAATTAGAAAAATAAATTGTTTTCAGAGAAGACACCTCTCTTATCAGCTAAATCATGAGAATTCTCAAATTAAATTATCATTGAACAATAATGGAATTTAAAAAATTACTGGACAAAAAGCATGATTTTGAATGGTTTGAACATTTGACAGTTCCCTTACCTTCAATGGATGAATAGATAAATAACCTTTCTGGGTGAAAAATTATATTTTAAAAAGAATATTGCCAAAAATATAATAGGATCATAAAGACATGAAATATTTTACTGTAATGTTTACATTAAGATTTTTATAATCTTCCATTTATTAGGGAAATTTTTACTTTCATATTAGGGAGAGAAGATTGCAATTCTGAAATTTGAGAACTCAATAACTGTTTTCCCTGCTCACCTGTTTCAATTCCACAGTGAGTTCATCACACTGCACATCTCTCTGGTGCAGCATGTACAATGCAATATCCAACTCTCCTTGCAAAGCATCACTTTCAGCCATGTCTCCCTGGTCGCTCATCTTCACTTTCTCCTCTTCATCAGACACGCTCCTCTGCATCGGAAGCTCTTCTCCCCTTCTGCTCAACTCCATTCTAAGATGTGCCATTTCAGCATCCTGGCTTTCTTTCATTTCTACCAGGCGCTCATTAGCCAACATGAGCGTTTCTGCCTGCTCCCTATAACGCTCTGCCTCCTTCAGTTGCATTTCCACTTCTGTCAGCCTCTTTTCGAGAGTTTTCACTCTGCTATTAGGAACTACTGCTTCAGACCCAGATTCCAACCTGTGAGCAATTTTCTCCTCGTCATCATCTGACCAACCCCATTCTTCTCCCATGCTTCCCCATTCCCTGCCCTGAGTATCAACCTTTCTCACAGCTTTCTCTTTCACCTCCTGCATCTGCTGAATGCTCAAAGTCAGCTCATCTCGCTCCTCTTCCACTCTTTTCAACATCATAGCCATCTTGTCACCTTCCTCTTCCATCTGCTCCAAATTAGAAGCCAGTCTATCACTTTCTTCTTCTGCATGTTTCAACATTGAAGAGAGCCTATTGAGTTCCTCTCTCATATTTATCACTTGTTCATACATATACTCCTTTTCCTTCATCATATTCTCCATCTTGGAACCTGTTTCTCTTTCCTTCTCATACACCTTGTCTGCTTCTTGGTTTTTGTATTCAATTTCTGCCTCATACTTGGCTATCAGCTCTTTCAGTTTTGTTTCATAAATATCCGAGCCTTTCTTGAGGCTTTCTTCTAACTCCACAATTTTACTCTGTAATTCAATTACTTTGTAATCTTTATCTGCCAATTCTGCCTCAAAAACTCGAAGTTTATTTTCAGATGACTTTAGAGACTCAATATGCTGGGTGCTGACATTCTCTTGACTACTTAATGCATTAACCAATTCAGCCTCCTTTTCACTCAGCAAGTGCATTAATTCTGCTAATTTGGATTGATACATAAGATCATTAGACTTAAGATTTTCTTCTAGATCAGCTACATGCTTTTCAAAATTTTTCAATAACTCATCTTTGTGACAGATTATAGATCCCATTTCAGTAATTTTGAACTGTGATTCTTGTTCTTCCTCATTAAGTTTCTCTTCGACACTTGCTAGCTTCTCTTTTACTGTGTCTAGCTCAATGTCTTTGTTGCTAGCCAATTTTTCATATTCATGTAATCTGGCTTGCAAAGTCATGATAGCCTCTCCAGAATTGGCCTCAGAGGAACTTAAATTTTCATACAATTTATTCAACTGTGACTCTCTGTCTTGAATTGCCATTCCCATCTCTTTTAGCCTATTATCATAGGTTTTTATGGTGTTCTTCCAGCTCAATTCATAATTTGATGCCTGTTTCTGCATGTCAAGCAACTCAGACTCCTTGTCTGACAATAACTTTTCAAGTTGATTGGTTTTAACGATCTTTTCCTGCAATGATTTTTTAAACTCTTCCTCTGCACTTAAAAGTTTGTTTTGCAATTTAAAATTTTCAGCTTCTCCATTAGAAATGGTTTCTTCAAGTTGTTTTAGTTTTTCATTGTAATTCTGAACCAATTCTTTTGATTTTGCTTCTGAATTAGAAAGTTCGAACTGAAGATCAGACAATTTACTCTGCATGTCATTTATACACATTTCCTTCTCAGTCCCTTTTGATTCATACACACTCTTCATTTCCTCAAGAGCTGCCCATTTCTCCATATTTAAATCATTCAGTTGCTTACCTTTCTCCTCTATAACCACTTCTAATTCCTTCAAGCGTCCTTCATAGTTATTGGTCGATTCTAAAAGCCTGCTCTGCATATCTGACAGTTCTCCTTGTATTGAACTTAAACTACTTTCCTTATATGCAATAATACCCTCCAAATCTTTCAACTTTCCTTCAAAATACTGGACACATTCCTGCATTTTAACTTCAACTTCAGAAATGCTTTGTTTGGCAATAATTAGTTCACTTTGCTTGGATCCAAGTTGTTCCTCTAATTCCTTCATTTTTTTCTCATATGAAATGATTTTCTCTTTAAGATTTGCCTTCTCATTAGATTCTTGTTCAAAGTAAATTTTCAAGTAATTATCCTTTTCTCCCATTGCTGACTGTAACTGACTGAGTTGTTCCTCATAGGTCTCACTTCTTTTGCATAATTCAACATTCAAGTTATTCAGTTCTTGATTCTTGATGGAAATAATGTCTTCCAGTTCCTTTACTTTTGTCTCAAGGAAATTTTCATATTCTTGATATTTATTCTGAGTATCAGACAAACTCTTTTGTAAAAGAGATATTTCATCACATTTTGATGACAAGGTTTTTTCATATTCCAACACTCTGGATTCATACTCATGCAGTTCAACTTGGTATTTCAAATTTGCATCAGTTGCATTTTCTTGTGTTTCTTTTAACTGGCAATTGGCTTCAGCTACCATCAACTCCAGTTCCTTTAGCCTATTTTCATAAAACTGCTCACCATCCTTCAGCTTTATCTCAGCAACAGAAAGTTTATTTTGCAAATCGAGTGCCTCTTCTACTTTATTACTCAAGGCCAGGTCCAACTCTTTCAGTTTCACCTGATATTCGTGCTCCATCTCATTCTTCTTCTCTTCAGTGATGTGCAATTCACCCCTTATAGATTCAAGTTCTTCAGATATTGAAGACAACTCCTTGGCCATCTCATCTGTCTTTGTTTCCTGCAACTCTGCCTTCTCCTGCCATCTACTTTCCCCATCTGAAAGCTCCTTTTGCAAACTAAATACCTTCTCCAACTGCTCCTCTACCCTTTCTTCCACTTCTCTCAGCTTTACCTCATACTCTTCTTGCATGATACTCTGTTTTACCTCCAAGCTATGTAATTCATCTTTAAAAACCTGAGTTTGAGTTTCTGCATTTTCTAATGCCTTCTCTAACTCCTTCACCCTCATCTCTTTAGAGTGAATATCTTCCTCTGCCTTGGCATTAATGACTGAAATTTCTGCTTGTAAAGAAGCCACCTTAATACTCTCGGAATTTACTGCCGACTCAAGTTCTTTAACTTGCTCCTTATGATATGCAACTGTTTTATCTACTTCTACCTGAACATTAGATACCTCATCTTTCAATAATTCTACTAAACTTTCTCTCTCAGCTACCATGTCCTGTAGTTCTTTCAGTCTTTCTTCATAACAAAGTTTCTGCTGGTTTAGGTCCTCTTCAGCTGCCTTTAAACTTTCCCTGAATTCTAATTCCAATTTCTGTAGATTCTCTGATTTTTCTTCTGAAGTTCCTTTTTCTGCTTCTAATTCTTTCTTTAGAACAAATATTTCACCCATCAGAAACTCTTTTTTGGATCTTAATTCCTCTTGTTCTTCCTTCAAGGAAGCCAGTTCAACTTCCAATTTGATGGAAGTTCCTTTGCTCTCCTCCAGCAACCTGGATAATCTTTCAGATTCATTCTTGGACTCTTTCACTTGTTCCTCCAAATCTGAACAACTCATCATCCATTCATCAATTGCTTCTACATGGTCTGTCAGACGTTCCTCCAGCCTAGATTTTTCTTCTTCCTTCTGTTTCAGCTTTAACTCCATTTCTGAAATTTCCTTTATTCTGTTTTGCAATTCTACTTTCATGCTGTCCAACTCTCGAGTAACAATTTCCAGCTTTTCTTCAGAAGTTGCCAGCTTAGACGCAAAATCTTTGGCCTTGAAATCATTCACTTGCTCTTTTAATACATCCAAATCCTGTTTCGAGCCCTTCAGCTCAGCTACTGCACTTTCTAATTCATTTTTAAGCTCCTTGATAATAGTGTCACGCATTTCAATCTCACTTTTAAGGTTTTCACAGGTTCTCGCATCATCAGCAGAAATAACTTCCTTCTCTTTGAGAGCAAGAAGTTCCTCCTTTATTTCACAATTTTCTTTTGATGCGTGCTCCAATTCCTCCTCCATCTCCACTGTCTTGATTTCAGCAGAAACTTTGAATGTTTTGAGTTCAGACACCATGGATTCCAGCTGATGTATTGCCTCCTCTTTTTCTGTGTTTTCTAAAAATAAAATAATTTATTAGCTCAGCCATTTTATTACAGGTTTAGTAGGAGGAATAATGATCAATTCTTGATTTATGACACTAACAAGGAGAGGCTACGATCTTCGAGTTACAGATTTGGATGAAACGTGACCAGGCAATTCTACATTGAAAATAAAGAGACCAATGTATCGGGGTTTTTGTGAATGGGCCCTTGGGTTCGAGAAATCAGCATCGAAAATATGCAAAAACATCGTAGCTACCTTAATAGGTTTCATTGTCAAATTGTTGATAAGAAGCGGAATGGCTGAGGGGATAGCGTGACAAGATCCTACGGTAGCGTGGGCCTGGGTTCGATCTCAAATGTTTTCTTTTTTTAAATTATCCAAGCATTATTTGTCAAGTAATGTTCTCCGGTAAAAATATGCTGCATATTTTTTTGGAGGTAATGAACACAGAACCATATAATAATGGGCATTTTAAATCCTTTATTAATGACTCCACAGTTAACTTTCATGTTTTTTTTTCACGTTAAAGTATGCAAAATATTCAAGGAAATTCATGATATTCATTTTCTCTTCTGATCACTGCCTGCCAAGGCAAGGCTAATATTATCAATAATATAACAACAATATATAATTATAGATGACCATTCTTGCACGACAGCATTGTTTTATTGACGGCAATATTTAAAATACCCATTATTATATGTTTTTGCATTTATTACCTCCAAGTAAAAATTATACAGCGTATTTTTACTGGAGAATATTACTTGACAAATAATGCTTGGATAATTTGAAAAAAAAAAAAAAAAAACAATTGGGATCGAACCATAGGAACCGTAGGATCTTGGCATGCTTTCCCCTCAGCCATTCAATTTCTTATCAACAATTTGACAATGAAACCTATTAAGTTGCATACGATGTTTTTGGATATTTTCGACGCTAATTTCTCGAACTCAAGGGCCCATTCACAAAATCCCAGAGACACGGGTCTCCTTATTTTCGATGTAGAATCGCATGGTCGTGTTTAATCAAAATCCATGACCCAAAGGTCATAGCTTCTCCTTGTAAGTAACAAATGTTTAAGTCAAATTAACCAGAATCAAATTTTAAAATACCGCTCCTGTTCCAATTGTATAGGTTTTGTTGAAACAATCAATGAAATAAATGATTCAAGTAGACATACTCTAAAAATCATTTGCCTTTTTTAAGCATGAAGATACTGAATAAACAAACCATCAAACAGCTGTAACACTGCATATGATATGAAAATATATTTCAATTTTGACATTTATTTGCACAAAAAAAAATTCCAAATAGGTTACATAATAATAAATATTTTAAGAAACCGAGAAAATTTTAGACTTTACAAAGAACAGAAATAAATTCAAACCATAGCCTTCTGATATTGGATATAGCCACAAAGCTCCAACAATTAAGAAAAGAAAAAGGAGCATTACTAAGAGGTAACTAAGCGTCAATTGTTAACAATAGTCATCAGTAGGTGGCGTGGTGGTGGCAGCTAAAAATATAAGATAACTCTTAAACAATGCATTATATGAAAAGAAAGAGTTGCGAGACACGGTGAAACAGTACAATAGTAAATAAACAAAAACTCCTTCATTGTAAAAAGGAAGAGAATACTCAAACTCGCGCTGCAGGTTGCTGGTAAACACCGTTGCAGGACCTAAGTCAAAAAAAGAGACACACATGCAGAAACATGCAAAATCCACACACAGTAAACTCTTACCAAAAATTAAAACTAGACACTGATGTTTCAACAGCTAAGCTGTCGTCTTCAGTAGTGTGGGGTGTAGGAGGGAGAAGGGGGGTATATATACAAGGAGTGACCATTGGGGAGAAGGGGAAAAAAGTGAAAGGATTTGGAACGGTTAACTGAGTAACTGAAAAAGGGGGGAGTGTGGGATAGGACCTAAGTCGTTGTTCATAACCGTGTTTTTGTTTTTATGTATGTAGATGCTTTCTTATGCATCGAGTTTATTGTATTGGTCGATTGATTTGAGTAAGGATAGGTTTTCTGTGATGACTACTAAATACACCTCTATCGAAAACAGATTTTTACATAGAACTTACATTTATCAAAAATTGCGCATTACACAATGGACTCCAATCACAAATCATCAACTAAATGATTCAAAAACACAAGCACAATATTAAAATTAAATCATGCACCTCACTCACAAACCCAAACACAAAGAAAAAATACATAAAACTACCATTAATAATCTTCAACGCATGTTTTCAAAATTTGACCTTCACCCAGTTTTTGTCAATGAAAATAAACTATCCAACCTACTAACAAACCTGAAAGATAAAATTCCCAATCACCACAAATCAGGCATTTACCAAGTCAATTGCAGTTCGTGTGACAAAATTTACATAGGACAATCTAGACCCAAACTGGAAACCCGGTTTAAAGAACACATAGCACACTAAAAAATAACAGAATAAACAAATCAAGCATTGCAACTTATATTTTTGACACTTACCATCCTATCACCACAGAAAACCTATCCTTACTCAAATCAATCAACCAATACAATAAACTCGATGCATACGAAAGCATCTACATACATAAAAACACGGTTATGAACGAAGACTTAGGTCCTATCCCCTACTCCTCCCTTTTTCAGTTACTCAGATAACCGTTCCAAATCCTTTCACTTTTTTCCCCCTCTCCCCAAAGGTCACTCCTTTTATATATGTATACCCCTTCTCCCTCCTACACCCCACACTACTGAAATGACAGCTTAGCTGTCGAAACATCGGTGTCTAGTTTTAATTTTCGTTCGAGTTTACTGTGTGAGTGGATTTTGCATGTTTCTGCGTGTCTCTTTTTGGCTTAGGTCCTGCGACGGTGTTTACCAGCAACCTGCAGCATGAGTGTGAGTATTCTCTTCTTTTTTATGGTGAAGGAGTTTTTGTTTATTTACTAATGCATTATATAGGAAAATGTTTCAAACAAAGATCGTAGAAAATTAAATTTCCTACAACTGTTATTCCAATACATTTTTACATTTATCAAATATTTCAAAATAATGGATGGGGCAAGAGTAAACACCCACTTCCGGTTGACCAATTTTTACCAAAAACTAATCACTTCTTCTGACTTTTATAAAAATGATAAATATAAAATTTTGCATTGACCTGAATAATATTTTTTGACTGAGAGCACACACAAAAAAGCTATCGCATGCACGCATGCCCACCCGCATGCAGACATCATCGAGAAAAATGGTCAAAATGTGTTCAGGGGACCTCAAAACGTGCATTTCTGTTGAAATCTTGAAGTCGATTTTTTTCATGAAAACAATACTTTCCCATATACTATGTATGGAGAAAGTAACAATGACAAAACCTATTCCTCAAATGTTAAAACGGAGCATTTTAATTTGAAAATTTTTATTTACCTATTTTATAAAAACCCATAATTCTATTTCTAATTGGGTTAGCCAGAAATATAAAACTTACTTTCTTTAAGCACCAAGTTTTCTTCCTCCAAAGACAAAATGATTTCTTTCAGGTTTTCCACATTAGAATCTTGTTTTTTAACTTGTTCTTCAAGTTCAGATATGCATGATTTCAACTGAGAATCTGAAACTGATATTTCATAATTTATTAAAATTAAGAATATATACCATTAAATAGTATTAAATTGTGAACAAATGAAAGATATGATAAATAAGACCAACAAGTCAATATTCAACAGATAGAAATGTTGGACTCAGAAATTTTATGCTTAACAAGGAAAATTCAGATAAAGATTTCTGCAAATAATGAAACTAGGCTAATTGTAAAAGTAGTTTTCTTAGACTATTCACTGACTAACTTCCAAAAAGCATTAAAGGAAATCTGATGAGAATTTCATCTTCAATAAAAAGAGAGATAAAAACAAGTAAGGAAAGAGCTCCTGAAGCAGACAGTAAATGTCAGTTTAAAAAAATATATTTAGACAGACAGATGGATAAATGGACAAACTGAGAAAATGTGAACACCGAGACAGAGTACTGAACCGATAGGCGAAAAAACAAAGTCTCTAGCTGCTTTTGTTTAGGAGTTAGCACATCAGACAGATGCAGAGATGAACCTCCACAAGAAAATACCCACACCAACACAGAATACTAAATCAATTGGCAAAAAAAAACGAAGTTACTACAGTAAAACCTCGTTAGTTCGATCCCGGATAATTCAAAATAGCATGTAATTTGAAGCTAACAAGGAGACACTACGAGATAGATGTCACAGATCCAGTGGGGAATTTTTTTGGTGAAACTAGAGTAAAATTAAGGTGACACATGTCTCGGCTTTCTCTCGCATAGGCCCAGATTCATGAGAAAAAAATAAAGAAGAATTTCCAGTAGAGTATAGACTAGCGGCGTTAGCACTTGGCCGCAAGTTGCAGTGGCCGAGTGGTTTAAATGCTTGGATACGGAAGCGGGCCAACATAGAGCTCAAGTTCAACTCTCACTACGTGCACCTTTTTTTAAAATTGTATAATTGAAAATAGTTTTGCGTTTACTTTAATTATTGTTATTTACAAGACACGTGTTTCACCTATGCACATACAGAGTGGATGTTAAATGTGTATTAACTCAAAAAAGCGAGAAAACAGTGCAGGTTGCAATTGGGGGCATGAATAAAGTTACCTACTCATGGCGCAATATGCAATCCTGCATCGGGATAGCTGTTGCTGCAAGTATTTTTGTGCTTGCAGGAACCTGCAGGTAAAGCAGTTCATTTTGAAGCCCCAAAACTGCACGTATCTATTGCAACAAAAAAGATAGATTACCTCTCAAGAGAATGGTATTAAAATATATTTCTTGGTACATAACCGTCTGCACCTGCCTTCCAAGACATGATTCAATATGCTGTTTATGCAGCGAAATTAGTGTAAAAAAGAAGTGTGATCAGGAATGTACGTGAAGTATGTTTTCCTTCCGATCTGCGCAAGTGTAAGTGTGCATGTCTGCAAGTTAGCGTTATTAGATGCGCTTGGTGTAGCCAAAACCTATACTTCCCTTGATTTTACGATGCTTACCATCCAAGAAGGAAGGATCACCACCATAGTAATGGGAGATTGGAACAGTGTAGTCGGAGAGGGACAGGAAGATAACATAGTGGGAAAATATGGACTAGGGAACAGAAATGAAAGAGGGGATAAACTTGTGGAATTCTGCCATAGAAATAGATTAATTGTAACTAATACATGGTTTAAGCATCACCAGCGGAGACTTTACACATGGAGAAGCCCAGGAGACCAGAGACGATACCAGATAGATTACATACTAGTCAATGAAAGATTTAGAAATAGCATTAAAAATGTGAAAACACTACCAGGGGCAGATATCGATTCTGACCACAACCTTTTGGTGGCAAATATACAATGTAGACTGAAGAGCGTTAAGAGAAACGTAAGAGTTAACAAGAAATGGAACTTAGAGGAACTCCTTAAAAACAAGGAGGCTATCATGACTGAGCTGGAGGAAAGGTTGGGGGAGAGAGATGAAGAAAATAGGAAGAATGTAGATGAGGAGTGGAGATACATCCATAGCAACATTAAAGATGTAATGGAAAAGTAGGTAGGAAAGATAACGGGTGAAAGAAACAAAAAACCCTGGATCACAGCAGCCATGCTGCAAAAAATGGAAGAGCGGAGAAAGTGGAAGAACATAAACACTGAAGAAGGCCAAAGAAAGTACAAGGAGTTAAATAATGCTTTAAGAAGGGAAACAGATAAAGCCAGAGAACAGTGGATAAATGAGAAATGCGAGGAGATTGTCGAATGTGAAAGAATTTGTAGAACAGACCTCATGTATAGCAAAGCAAGGGAACTATTCAAGAAAAAAGCAAGAAAGATAGGACGTAAAGGAATCATGAACAAAAGTGGTAAAATAGTATCGGAGCCAGACAATGTAAAGAATGTCTGGAAAGAATACATTGAGGTTCTGTATGACAAAGAAGGAAAGCCAAGAAATATTGAATTAAATGAAGAAGAGGATGTGGAAGAAGATCAGCTAGGACCAAGTATTCTCGAGTCTGAAGTTAAAAGAGCAATTGATGACATGAAAAGAAGAAAGGCAGTTGGGAGTGATGATATACCCGTGGACGTTCTTAAGGTTTTGGGGTCTAAAGCAGTTAAGCAACTCACAAAATTTTTTAACCAAGTATATGATACTGGTGTATGGCCTGAAGATTTTTTAGATGTTGTGATGGTACCACTGGAGAAAAAGAACAATGCAAAATGTTGTAAGGATTACAGAACTATTAGTTTAATTTCTCATACAGCTAAAGTTCTAACCAGAATAATAACCAAAAGAATTGAATGTAAAATAGAAAAGGAGCTGCAAGATAATCAGTTTGGTTTTAGAAGAGGAAGGGGGACTAGAGATGCTATAGGATGTATGAGGATCATGATAGAAAGAGCGCTAGAAGTCAATAAAGATATGTATTTTTGTTTTGTAGATTGGGAAAAAGCTTTTGACCGAGTGAAATGGGATAAGATGCTAGGTATTTTAAACAAAATAGGAATAGATTGGAAAGATAAAAGACTGCTTAAAAACCTTTACTTTGATCAAAAGATTAGAGTCAGGGTTGAAGGAGAAGAAACAGAAAGTACTTCAATAGGGAGGGGAGTGAGGCAGGGTTGTCCTATTTCACCAGCGATATTTAATATGTATGCAGAAACAATAACAGAAGAAGCGTTGATGGAAGAGAAAGGATTTAAGATAGGAGGTGAAAGTATTACCACCATTAAATACGCAGATGATCAGGGCTTAATAGCAGAAGGCGAGAAAGAGCTTCAGAGGATGACAGACAGACTAGTTGAGGTTGGCCAACAATATGGAATGAAGATCAATACAGAAAAAACGAAAGTCATGGTGGTTTCAAAGGAACATAAAGAATTAAATATAATGGTAAATGGCCAAAAATTGGAACAAGTAAGTAGTTTCAAATATCTCGGCAGTATTTTAGCACAGGATGGAAGTAGTACACAGGACATCAGAAGTAGGATTGCAATGGCAAAAGCAGCATTTAACGAGAAGAAGGAGCTTCTCACAAGCAAGAAAATAAATCTAGAAACAAGGAAGAAATTAGCAAAATGCTACATATGGAGCATAGCTCTTTATGGTGCAGAGACGTGGACGATAAGGAGAAAGGAGGAAAAATATTTAGAAAGTTTTGAGATGTGGGTATGGAGAAGAATGATGAAAGTGAAATGGACAGAGAGGAAGAGAAACGAAGAAGTATTAGAAATGGTGGGAGAAGATAGGATGCTAATAAAAACAATCAGGAAAAGAAAAGCAAATTGGATAGGGCACATATTGAGAAGACAGTGTTTACAAAGGACGATCTTAGAAGGAAAAATTAGTGGAAAAAGAGGAAGAGGGAGAAAAAGAATAGGAATATTAGATAATATAAAGCAGGGATATACTACTTATAGAGGTATAAAAGAGGCTTCTAGGGAGAGAGAGAAATGGAGGCAGCGATTCAGTTAAAACCTGTCTTCGGACAGAAGCATGATGATGATGATGACCATCCAAGATATGCAATCAGACCGACGAATAATTGTATCTGACCGTGACAAATGTGATCGGAATAAATATTGTATGCAAAATGACTGATTTTCATTTATCTACTTGCTGTTCTCTTTCCTAATAATCTCATATTTGTTAATTAATTATGAATTGCTCATATACATTTTATTGCTACATCTATATTAGCATGATTATTGTATGAGGGTCACTCCAAAAGTAATGCATAATATTTTTTTAAAATCAACTTTTATTCTACAGCTTTGCTATTCACACAGTGGATAGGTACATCCTTTAGGAACAGAATGCTATTTTTCTACATAGTCCCCTGTCTCTCTCAACTGCCTTACACCACCTCTGAACAAGGGCATGTATGCCTGCATGGTAAAACTCAGGACATGCACTTTGGAGCCACTTTTTCACAGCTGTCACAAGGGAGTCCTCGTCCTCAAACTTTGTCCTACGAATGCTGTCTTTCAGTTTACAGAACAGGTGATAATCTGATGGTGCCAGATCAGGACTGTATGGTGGGTGTGGTAACACCATCCACCTCAATTTTGTGATCCCCTCCATGGCTTGCAGTCTGACGCGAGGCTGGGCATTGTCATGCAGCAGCAGAATGTCTTCCATCTGCCGATGTGATTGAACACGGCGCAGCCGTGAATGAAGTTTTTTCAGTGTATCCACATATGCCTCAGAATTAATGGTGGTTCCTTTTGGCATGATGTCCACAAGCAGATGTCCTTCTGAGTCCCAGAAAAATGTTGCCAAGACCTTTCCTGCCAAAGGCACAGCTTTGAATTTCTTCTTCCTCGGAGAATTCGCGTTATGTCACTCCATTCATTGTCTCTTTGTTTCTGGTTCAAAATGGTGCAGCCATGTTTCATCTCCCATCACCATGCATGAAATAAATTCATCTCCTTCCTCCTCATACCACGTCAGAAGTTCTGCACAAATGGTTTTGCAGTTCTCTTTGTGTGCGTCTGTCAGTTGCTGCTGGACTCACCTCGCACAGACCTTTGAAAATCCTAACTGTTCCAATATTCTGCACACACTTGCTTCTCCAATGTCCAGCCAGAGTGAGATGTTTCACGGTATTGCGTCTGTCCGCCATAATCATGTTGTTCACCCTCTCATCATTGGCATCTGTCGGCGCTGACTGTGGCCTGCCGCTGCGTGGCAAGTCGTGAATGTTGGCATGTCCACTTTTGCCTGATGTTCGTTGTGCACAGCCGCAAACTGTGCTGCGATCGACAATATCCTCCCCGTACACCTTCAGCAATCGCTTGTGGATGTTTCCCACTGTTTCGTTCTCACACAACAGGAACTCGATAACCGCACGTAGCTTCTTACGAACATCAAGGACAGCAGCCATGTTTAACGACTGATACAGCTACGCCACTCGCGGGAGGAGGATGAACTAAGTTGGAACAGAAGTGAGACGAATGTATCTGTGCACTGTGTGAATAGCAACACAGTAGAATAACAGAGGATTTTTTAAAAAAATATGGTGCATTACTTTTGGAGTAACCCTCATACCATACTTCTCACCCAGAAATATGGGTAAAACATGTCTTGTAAATAACAATAATTAAAATATTCACAAAACACTATTTTCAATGATACAATTTTTTTAAATTGTAAAATAAACAAAAAGATGAACGTAGTGAGACTTGAACTCAAGCTCTATGTTGGCCCGCTTCCATATCCATTTAAACCACCCAGCCACCACAATTTGCGGTGAAGTACTAATGCTGCTATCTTTTTTTCTCACGAACCTGGGCCTATGAGAGAGAAAGCTGAGACACATGTCTCCTTATTTTTACTCTAGTTTCTCCACAAAAATCCCCCACCAGATCTGAAACATTATTTCGTAGTGTCTCCTTGTAAGAGCAGTCTCCAGCCAACATCATAGGATTTTGTGTACTTTTTAGTACGGATTATTTGAAATACGTCTACAATGAAATTCGAAGTCATGATCTGGTCCGGTGACTAGAGAAAATTTCGTTTAATTCAAAACCTTTACCCATATTGTGTGTTTAAGTGGAAATTTCGTGCATGCACATGACAAAGGCATCACGTTTTTGCTCTCCATTTCTCGTAAATGAAATATACATTGCCCCCCAAACATAACTTCCTTTTGCATGTTTAATATTCAACAAAGTCCACTTGGGAAGGCTGCACTTTGTGGAAAGATACTATTTAAATGAAAAAGAAACTTGTAAATTTCCACTAACAAGTTTAATATACGACCGGTTTCACCTGTTACAGCATCATCAGTTTCTTTTTCATTTAGCAGTCAACGTAAAATAAAATTGTAGTTAGATATAAATAGAGGAATCATCTTATCCTTGCATCACTAGACCTTCTTTATTCCAGGTTCTCAGATTACTTCACGTATACTGATTTATCGTAGATCTCTATCTGTTCCCCGTAATTTTTTCGGAAAAAACTTCAAATAAGGATAAACAAAGATGCTAGGAGCATGCAGGGACAGGAGAGATGAGGTTTCATATTTGCCCACTTAACAAAAAATGCCAAAAATATAGGTTTACCTTAGTAATTTGAGCACGATCATCAATGTTATTCTCACTATCACTCTTTGAACTGACACTTTCTTCCAAATCACTTTCAAGTAAGATTTCCATCTACTTATCATCAACAGGTATTACTTGTGTTTTTCTACTAGTTGATGCCATGATAAGTTCGACTCTTATAATCTCTTAGAAATTAAACAAAAGTAACAAAGAAGAAAGAATGAACAATAGCTACCTCCGTACAGCATAAATGTTTCTCTCAGAGCCATGCACGTACCCAGAAATTTACTTCCGAAGGGGTCTGGCACCAAAAACCAATTTCCAGCAATTGATTGAATGAAAGTACTATTCAAATAATATAAAGTTATTAGTTCTCATAACTCAATGCAGCAAGTGGCAGCATAGCAAGAGGCAATGTAGCAAGTTTGTAGCGTGGTTATTGCAGATTCCAGAAATGTCCGTACACCGAGGGAGGGTCCGGACTCCCCGGACCCTCCACCTGGGTATGTCCTTGCTCAGAGCAGCAAGAGAATATTTTTTGTGCAATCCAAGTGCTTCCCATTGCTCTGATCATGCTTTCAGTCAAGAGGGAACTTCGTAAATATCTTTGAATGGGCTTGTTTGTGCATTGATGTCAGATAAGTGTTTCTCTCTCTCACTCTCATTATATTGTCCTCAAGAAATACTGAACCAAGCACTAGCCCAGATCTGAAGACCATTCCTCCTCCCTTTCCATATAACTCTCAAGGGTTGACGCATAAGAAAAATATTCATCTCAAGAGTGAGAGACAGCACAAAGGAGATAAACAGTGCCTGCATCCTCTTTCATCATACAGTAGCTTTCGTGTAGAGGTTCGGTTAGTCTCAGCATTGAGGGGTTTTTAGAACCACAATTCGCATAACTACGCGAAAATTCAATCACAAAATTTGACGTATAATATAGTTAAAAAGAAAACAGGAAAATTTCAGAATTAAGCACAATAGGAAGGTCCAAGGTTACTGATTTGAAATACAGGGTGTTCCTAATTTATATTTCCAGTTACAAAATGTAATATCAACCAAATTGCAAAAGGTAAAATGATGGGGTTTGTTGCATTTTGTACTTTCAAGTATAAAGTTTTTTGTCCATCCTGCATGAAGCGGTGTAAGGGATGTGCTGGCACTACAGTCAGTTGCAATCCAAAATGGTGACCATGCAGGAATGAGCTCAATGTGTTGTGGCTTGCGGAGTCTAAATCTGTGATTACTGTGAGAGAAATTACCGCCGTATGGTAAGAATCCATCTTTGAAGCCAAGCATCAGAGAGTAGATGAAGAAGTTTCTTGAGACAGGCAGTGTGCTGCAGAGGAAAGGAGCCGGACATCCCTCTGTCTCAGCAGAAACTGTGGAGCGTGTATGGCAAGCCTTTCTACATAGCCCCAGGAAGTCTATCTGTCATGCGCCACGTAACCTGAAAATGCCTACGACAACAATGCATAGGATTTTGCATAAACTTTTAAAGTTGTATGCGTATAAAGTGCAATTGGTACAGGCCATTAAACCAGATGACAAGCCAAGACATGCAGATTTCGCTATTGACATTCTAAACCGAACTGATGAAGATAATTTTCTTGCACGGATAGTTTCCATGTCAGTGGAAAAGTCAATCGCCATAATGTGCATATCCAGGGCTTCAAGAATCCACACCCAGTTGTTGAGCACATTCGTGACAGAGCAACGATTAATGTGTGGTGTGGGTTATTGCATGACTGGATTATTGGCCTGTTCTTTTTCGCAGAGCAAACCATAATTGGAACTGTCTATCTGGACTTGCTCCAACTGTTTGTGACACCACAAGTGGAGGAACTGCAGCCTTCAATTATCTTTGAACAAGACGGTGCCCCACCACACTTGAGTTAAGCTGTACAGGACTTTTTGAACAAAACTTTTCCAGGATGCTGGATTGGATGGGATGGATCAATCCCATGGCCACCACAGTTACCTGACATTACCCTTTGGACTTTTCCTTTGGGGTTTCATGAAGGACCAAGTGTATCAGACACCTGCGCCGGACATTTAAACCCTTCATGCACGAATCACAGATGCCATCAACAATGTGACACCAGACATGTTGGCGTGTACATGGACAGAAATCGAATACCGACTTGATGTTCTACATGCTACCCAAGGAACACGCATCAAAGTGTACTAAAATGTAATTTTATACCTAAATAAATGCAGCAAACAGCATCTTTTTATCTTCAGCAGTTTGGTTGATATTACCTTTTGTAATTGGAAAGATAAATTAGGAACACCCTGTATATCAAGGTTTTTCTGATTTAAGAAAATTTAATGCTTCAAAAAAAATAGCAAAATTAGCAATCTCTGTGGTGTACCCAGGACAACCGCATATGAAGTTTTCATCCTGCGTACTGGGTATGCAGGATGATGCTGAGGGGCTAAGAGCATTTCTTACAATAATCGAAAAAATGTATTTAAATTATCTACGATATATTTTGACAAAACTTACAAATTTTACAAAATATTTTAATTGAAAAAAAGGAAACATTAATTAATAGTACCCTGAGATTTAAAATGACTATTTAAAAATAGGACTATCCACGTTTGCGGGACCTAAACTGCTTCTTCTTTCACTAACAACATCTCCCACCAATGAAAAACACTTCTCTGATGGAGCACCGGTCGCTGGTATTGCAAAAATATGATTCATTAAAAAATTTAAATTTGGCAAACAATTCTTTTGTTTAACCCACCATTTCATCAAATCAAAATTATTAGTAATGTCATCAGATATTCCTAAGTCAATATATCCAGTCAATTTGTCTGGAGAAATATGGATGTATTGGAATTAAAACTAGTTTTGGTACCCGCTTTTTACCTGCACCGGTGCCTTTTGTGTGCGAACCTGAACCATGCCTGCATGGAAGCACTGTATACCCGACCTGCAACTTTCGCTGCAGGTGCCCGCGGGTCAAGTCAGGGAAACTGCGGATATGCAGGCCTCTAGTCCATACCATGCACAGATCGGCGATGATGGGTTAATCACAGGACTCATCTGATCAAGCAAGGCACTGCCAAACCATTGAATATACGCATAACAATACGTAAAGATTAATATGTTCATTATCATAATAGTGCATTCTATGAAAACAATAATAGTCGATATTAATGTCTCGCTACTAATAAAAGTGCAAGATGAGATAATGATTTTGATCTTAATATGCATTTGATTCGTTTATGCACTGTCTGATAGTGGGGCAGAGTATTTGTGAACGAGAGCACAAAATATCTCACATTATTAATTCACTATAAAATGTATCGCACATATTACAATTTCTCGCGAAATATAGACCGAAATTTATAGTGTATATTGCATTCTCGGGAATACAGTTATTCTGTTTAGCTTTAAATAATCACTGATTTCAGAAGTATTCTCGCTGACAGAACATGAATGGTGTTATTGAAAAATTAATCTGGGAACACCCGATTAGCAGAAAATAGCAAAAACGATTATTACACGTCTTACTTTTCATTGTATGGGTACAGAAAACGAGAGGGTAAGGCAAAATTAAATATTTCGAGTCAAAACATGTATATCATACAAGACTGGTAGGTAAAATGTTCCTAGTTAATCATCGACCAGCCCCACTAGAGAAAAAATGTTAACGTAGACGCAGTAAATGTTGTCCCACCGAGATTCCCAGAAAATCCCTGCAAAGCTGTGGGAGGTGGAGGTAGGGGCCGGCTCTGCGTTTTTCATGAGCACAAGTGGGAGGGAAAAATATGAGATTTTTCTGACCAATGATAAGCCAAGATTCTTATAAAAATAAATAAATTAATAAACTTGAAAGTTGATACTGTCCGAAGGCCCTCCACACTCTTCACGTAACACTGCGAGTGAGGCGTTCATACTGTTAGGACATTTTGGTCATTTAAACATCGCAACAGAAATGATATTTAGCACAAAGTAACATTATCAGACTTCACCCTCCCCTTTGTATCACGAAATTTGTGAGTAGTCTCTAAGTCAGCAGTTTCGTAAATAGTGAGTGCAGAGGCTCAGAAAGAGTTGATATCGAGATACCGCTACACAGAAGGCACTTTGTTCTGAGGTATCGTTTTGTTCATTCCTCATATTTTTTCTTACAATATCATGTCCATACACCTCATTCTAATTCTCCCAGTTAAGACAATTGTTATTCATTTGAGTGAAAACAGCCGGGAAAAACTTTGCATGTAATTGATGGCGATAGATTCGGATGAGCAGTTTAAGTACGATAATAATCCAACGACTGCACTTTGCAATGGCAATAGCTTCAACAGTAATCGGTGAGCATGATCCATTCTCTCATTCGGCCATTCCCAACTAAGGATTATGATTCGGTGGGAGTAGAGAGATAGGCATGCTGTGTTAGGGCGACGCTGTTTTGGTGCCGAGACGATCCAGTGACAGCCAATGTTTACAATTTTGTTTTCGTCGAAATTTCGTTGTACGGATGTGGGTTAAATTTTGGGGACCAGATTCAGCCTTTGCTCTATGAGAGTTTCATAGTTACGGAGGTTCATTATAGGGAGGCTTCTATGCATTTTACATGTTCCAGGGGTGGGACCAAGATCCGAGTTCGTTATATGGAGGTTCATAAGATAGAGGTTTTACTGTATTGAGTAGCTGTTCTTATGTGAAATGCATATGAAAGTTTTCAGATTTAAAGTTATTTTTGAAGACTTAAAAAAAAAAAATTGCAACAAAATGTATCCATAATGTAGCAAACATTCTTCACAATTTAACAGCAAAGTTTTCATTAAAATAAGTAACAAAACATGCAATGAATGATATGTACCTATGTACCTCTCACTTTTACCACTAGTACCAAAATAAAGCATACTTTCAATGTAATGTAACATATCCATGATTCATAAAAAATGTCATATCAATTTTAAAAAAATAAAATGGTTCTTCACTAATCCACATAGAATGTCGATACCATTTCATACATGCAAGACATATTTCATAAATCATCACTCACCACTGTAATCTTAACATGTGTCAAATCCATTCCAACATTAGAGGTTAAACAAGGGGCAGAAAGGCATTATTCTTATCCTGCTTTGAGCAGAATATATACCAAGGATGTATAGAGAGAAATAAGTGGCCCTCTTTATATGTTACTAAGGATAAATCTATTTGATTAATAAAATACCGGTCAAAAATTAACAAACATTTTTCAGTCACACACAGATCACTCATGGATGACTAGAGCCATGCATATAAAGCAACACAGTCAAAAACCACCAGAAAATTGGAGAAATTAATCTAAACATTCTGCACATTAAAATAAATTATTTTCTTTAAATTGCAAAATTATTTTGTTTGAAGTTACTCCGAAGGACATTGTTTCCTTTAATAAAATTCCAATGATCTGGCAGTTTTTATACACATCAACTCTAAGCAAAGTCCCAAAGCCTTTTTTTATCACTTTCAGATCCCACCTTCCCTCTTTATATGCATCAGGAAAACTCGAAGTGGTGCCATAGAAAAAACCACCACCCCACTCCATCCCAGAATTGGACAAGAGGCCTACGGGACCCTACCTTTCAGTTCATCAAAGTCTACCAGATGCAACTGTAGGTTACCTTTCTCCTCTTCCAGCTCAGCTATCTTGTTATTCAGCACAATAACCTCTGCATGAGCATCAGATAGCTGAAAGAAGTTAAAAGTCATCAAAAATTTAATCTTCTTTCTTGAGTAATTAGTAAGTAAGTTTTCATCTACTTAATCAGCTGTAACTTTTGTCAGCATGGACATTTTTAAACCATGTTACTGTATAATTTGTTAGAGTTGATCATAAGATCCCTATGCAGACAGACATAAGCTGGTATGTTGGGAATAATTTGGAAACAGGAGAAAAATTCTGCCATGAACAGGAATCTAACCCAGGTCTTCCATTTTCCAGGCAGATACTACTGAACTATCATAGTAGACTATTTCTCCCATATCAGAACGCGGCTGTATAATTAAGGCTATCTCACCATTTGAGAGGGAGGGGTTTTTCTTTGATGCATCTCTTGGAGGACATCCAATCGGATTGATTGACATTAGCTTGGCTAGCCCAGCCACAACTAAGAAAAACATCTGTTCTAAAACCGGCGGAATAGTCTGCTACTATAGTTAATTGGTGAATATCCAACCAGCAAGTGGAAGATCCAGATTTGATTATTGGTCATGGCAGAATTTTCCTATTTCCAAATTATTTCCATGTTACTGTGGTTAATAGACACACAAACATATGCTGTATTTTTCACACTATAAGACACCCTGCAGGAAATAATTAGGTAATAAGTTTAAAGGCATGCATTTATTACTCAAATTAATTCTTCAACAAAAAGCTGTGATTTAATTTCCATCATTCTTAAGAAAACTGCAGTCATAATGTGAATTATAACTATTTCATTTAGTGCATCATATTTGTGAGAAACTCAGGCGCAACTAAAAACCACATTTCTAGGTGGGTTCAAGATTTTCTTTTATATCCACTCACAAGCCTGTGAAATTTCAGTCTGCTTCATTCTCCTGTTGGTATCAAATCATTCATTTAGTTCATTTATACCATTTTAACAACATAAATTACTAGATAGTTTAAATTCATACAGTCGAATAGATAATTCCATGAATCTTAACTGGCACCATCGTTAATTTAATAACCATCCATTGCTGCCTCTGTTTCACATGACAAACTGTTCATATTCCAAAGAATCTTATTGTTTTTAAAGGAAAGCAGGAAACTATGGCCACCCTATTTAAAAAATTGCATTTGAAATTTCAAGCTTAGCCACACTTTTCCTCTTAAATATTAATAATGATTAATAAGTTCTGTGTAATCAGCTTAACATGGAGTAAAAAGTTATATAGATTTTCTCTGAGTCAGATATTTTTGCTGTGATATAAACTATCATAGCACCCTTTCCAATGCACATGGTCATATGTCAAAGAATTTTAGATGCAAAGGAAGTAGATTCTACTTTGTCAAATATCCAAGTTAAAAACACAATTTTCCCCTTCCCTTAAGAAAGACTTGCACATTTAATGCTTGACCAGCATCTTTAATGCTTTCCTATTCCTACAAGTTTACACTATGGCCTTTTATGAATTTTTAGCACCAAGGTATTCAGGAAATCTTCCAACCATAAAGCAAGGAAGCTTTGGATAACTATTTTCCAAATAATGAAATATTATAGTTTGGCACAAATAATTTAGCTCATATATTCTCATCAATATCATCAAAGCAACTCACTTTTTTCACATGAGACAGCTGTTTTTCAAGTGCTTTTAATTGACCTTTGTGAGTAGCCTTTAAGCGGACCATCTCCTGCTTTGATGATTCAAGAGCTTTCTGGAGGTCTTGTATCTCATTATCTTTGTTGGAAGCCTTCTCTGCCATCTCCAATTTAGACTCCAGGTCAGTATTTTGAGCTTTTAGGGAACTGTGCGCGGACTGTAATTCCGCATAGGATTTATCCAGCTCTTCCAATCTGTAAGGATTCAAATAACAATTAAGTGGTCAAAAATTTCCTCTCAATTTCTTAATTATAATTACAGTTGAATCCTAATAACTCAAAACTTTGGAAACTAAAAATTCAATAACCTAAATATTAAATAAGAGGAAGATATTTTTCCTGCCTGGATATATAGGTATAGTTCCAAGTTTATACCACCAAATGCTTTCTGTGGTATCCTGAGATTTGAGTCAAAAAGGTTCTATAGTACAGACAATTGTACACAAGTATTATTTCTACATATTGATTTTAAATCCATTGGATATGAGTACTAGTCACTAATAACCACTGTTGTGCACCTATAAATACTACAAAACACACACACACTTGAGTGCAAATTGATTCTGTTCAAATATTTTTATATACTTTTGGCCACTTGGTTCATTCATAGAATTTTTCTTTTTAAATTCCCCACAGGTATTAAATAATGCATCTATGTCAAAATGTTATTCATTCTAAAGTGGAATACAGTACCCTGACCCACAATCTAACATAGTGCATGCTGAAATTAAAAAATCAAATGGTAATATTGAAAATAAATACATTCTCCTGGTTCGAGTAATTTTGTTTCATGTTGTATACCTTTCTAAATTAGAGCGATTTATATTTAACTCGAGCTTTCTTGAAAAAAATCTGATGTGGCCACCACATGACTTTCTCCATATCTGTAATACAGTAAAATCCTGTATTTACGTTATCGAAATGTACGTTTTCCCGCTATTTATAAAATTTTATATGGGTCCCATCGATTTTCCTATGATTACAAGTAAAGTCGTAAAGTAAAATCGTGTATTTACGTTATTTCATTTTAGATTTTCCCGCTATTCGCGTCATTTTACGTTAGAATTCTTTAGGTTAAGATTTCAAAAAAGGCGGCAGAGTAGGAACAGCGCCTCTATAGGCAGAAATATGAACTTTCTTTCCAAAACAGCACTCTCTTCAACACATGCTACTCGGGAACAGCGTACTTATATATGTCACAGATGGAAATACGAATGTATGAACTCTTTTTGGTGAAAACTTCAAAACCTCATACGTAAATCACACTAGCAGAGCATAAACAGCGCACCCAGATACGGAAATGCTATTTACGCTGTTTACTCTTTGAGCTAAGTATGAATGCTATTGAAAAGATGTTCAAGTTTGGCGCTATCATGTTTTAAACCTTTCCACTCAAATTCTGCCCCTTGGCTCCCACAGTTTATAATTAAATTTAAGTTAATTTGTAATTTGTTGTAATTTAAATTACCGCATTGTCCCGAGTATAACGCGATGTTTTTTCCAAAAAATATTCGAGTACTAGGGATTTTAAAAGATCGTAAAATCGTGTTTCGAAAAATCACCATATATTCCGCACGTCTGTTAAGTGATACATGATACTTGTTACATTGTAGACACATAGGCGTACAATCAGTGGTGAGCTCCCAAAATTTGAACAACCGGTTCTCTGAGCTGCCAAAATTTTAACAACCGGTTCCCTGAGCTGCCGAAATTTATACCACCGGATTTTTAATAAAAAATTCTGAATTCGGCAATCAAAAATTGACAACCCCTCCCACCTTTTGGCAATTTTAACTAAATTAATTATCTCACTATTTACCTCCTTCAAGTGTCTGTATTTTATGATTTAGCTAGGTATCAATATCTGCATGACAATTCGTTAGTATAGTTAATTATAAAAATAAAGACTTTTCTAATGAAATCAGAAAAGAAGAATTATTTCATTAAAACCGATGAATCATTTTATTTACATAGTTAAATTGCTTAGACAACTTTAGCAATAATGAATTATTAGGCAAAGCACAAATATACCTAAGTACTTCTATGCTTTTAAATTTAAGTTTTTAAAAACATTTAAACATTTTTACATACCTTATTATTACTTATTTCGGTAATAATTTCCAAATGGCTTCTTGATTTTCTCCGTAAACTGTCGTTTTAGATACACGAACTCGGGCATCCAAAGCGGATCGAGGACTTCTCATCCATGATTTGACATTTGTTAACGGGTTCCATAAGCTTAATGGTTTCCCCAACAAATTGATGATCATAAAGCATGAAATGTGTTTAGTTGTTCAACTTGCTCTTTTATCACTACAAATATTATTCAACGAAAAACCTCTTTCTGCCTCTGCAGAACTTATTGCAATTGTGTTCATAATTTGCTTTGCTTTCCTTATTGTTTCTGGAGCAGGTATATCTTTCAATTGAATGTTATTTTCTACATAGTCACAAAAATCGTTTAAATCAATTTCAAATTTTAGGACTTGATTTAATTCATGAATCTTTTCTTCTCCAAGTTTCCAAGGGACTCTCACTTCTTCAAGATTCCATGAAGTGGGGTCCATAACACTGAATAATTCAACAATTTTAGATGTATTATTAATGGGACCTAAGTTATCTTTATTATACTTAATGTGTTGTTCATTTAATAATCTTGCCTTCATTTTATCAATTATGCACTCGATTACTTTTTCTTGTGGCAGTGATTTAAATCTAACATTTTCTTCAAACTCGATACATTTAAAAGCAACACTTTGTGCCAGTTTGTTAATTTTATTTTCATGCATACCAAAACTATCTTTTAATGGTATTAAAAAATTAATTGCACGCTTGATGAGTTTATCTGCATTTGTTAAACTCAATTGCCTTCCTTGTAGTGCATTTGATAATAATGCAAGGTCATCCAAAATGTCGATCATTAATGCCAAGTCTCTTATAAATGCTTTGTTTTTCAACCTTTTTTCCATACCAGAAAACTTCTTATCTTTGGAGAAAAACGTATAAAGAGCTGGATAAGCACTCCAGACCACTTTAGCAGATTTGAGGCTACAAAAAGCCCATCTTGGACCAAAAACACGGCTTATTTTGACTATTTCAATATATAGTTCTTCAGAAATTTTTTTAAGCTCCACATGACTTATTTGACTGGCATAAATTTTGTCCAAAAAATCTTAAAATGCCCTATTTCATTGATTTCATTTATAGCATCATCCAAAACAAGTTGTAATCGATGTTTCAAACAATGTCAAATTATAACCTCTGGAAATTCTTGAATTAATCTTGTAGCAACTCCAGATTTTCTTCCAAGCATGGTGCTCGCTCTGTCAGAACAAAATGCAATCAAATTCCTCTTTATATATTGTGTCAAACCCTGAATCATGTAACGTTTGTCGCAACACATTATAAATATTTTCTGCAGTGGTTGCTTCCAATTCTACAATATCAAGAACAATTGTTGGTGAACAATCAACTAATTCACATTTTAGAAAAATTACAAGAACAGATTTGATTGACTTTTTTTCAATAATTTTACTGAAAATTTCATTTCTGATTGATTCAGCAAAATGCTCTACAATTCTATTGCAGAAAATCGCGAATGCAAGCAGTTCCCTAAATTGATTTCATTCTTAATTTGCAGTTCTACTTCATCCTCCATGTCTAACATTGGTCTGTTTCTTTTCACTAAGCTGTAAACTATGTTATAAATTTCACTTGTCATTTCAATATCTTTTTCATTAATTTTATCACAAACTTTAATAAGAGTTTCCTATATTTATTCCTTTAGCATATTTACAACGTTAGTATGAGTTTGATTCAAAATGTTCTTTCATTTTTTTTTCGTAATGAAGCTTGCTGAACTTTTTTCTCGATCCCACATGCGGTAATGTTGCACTTTTGCCATTCAGAAGAATTATGAAAAGATTTTCCTTTAAAGATTCCTAATTGTGACTTATTCGCACAATGTTAACAGCCGAGTTTTTTGTTTTTAATTACCAAGCCATCATATTTTTTTAGAAAATATTGTTCTTGCTCGGAATTCCAACAATCGGGCAATAAATTTAATTTTTCAGAATCATGAAAATCCTCTCCAATTGCAACTGAAGACACATTTTCAGATATTTTGTTATTTGCAGCACTAGAACTATTGACTACTGACTTGACAACTAAAGACACATTTTCAGATGGTTGGACATTTGCAGCATTAGAACTACTGACTTGGCCACTTTTTTGGGAAACCAATCACTTTGACGTTTCATTATGAGGGTCTAATAATTTTTAAAAATAAAATTTTATGAACCAACACACTGAAAGCACACGGATTAACGAATCAAAGGCAACTAATTACGTAGAGCACATGGTTGTCAAGCTATAATGGACAAACAAATGGTTGCGATTTTCATCTCAGAACATTCAGTGCAAAATGATGTTCCGGCCCGTCTTAGCCAATCAAGACATGTAGGCGGAGTCATTCGTCTAGGGCGTGATTGACCTAATAAGTTTTCCGTGGTCTCCGCTGAGAGCCCGAGAGCTCTCTTCAGCATCCAGCAAAAAAGTTAACAACCGGTTCTTATTTTCAAAAATTTTTTAACAAACGGTTTGCGCGAACTGGTGCGAACCAGGTCCAGCTCAACACTGGTTACAATGTACTTGAAAAGCATCTAAGGCAAGAATAGATCGAGTTCAGTCGGTGGCTGAACTCCTCACTAGTCATTGAATTGAAGCATCAGCATATTCTTTGTGCCTACCTTAGCGAGTTTTTATCCATCCGTTATTTTAACAATGGGTGACAAAAAGGTTCTTCCAAATCCCAGGTTAACAGAGGAATCCGACGAAGTTATGATATGAATTTTAAAATAGTCATAGCTCAAGAGGCGGAAAAAAGAATAATATTCAAGCTTTGAAAAAGTATGATGTTCCTGAAGGAAATATACCTACATCTATGCACAATTTTCCAGACAAATGTAATGTGGGGAATGTAATGGAAACCCAAGCATACTATACATACTAGCATTTTAATTCGGCACATATTTTAATATTATTATTATTAAAAAAATGGTGCTGGTTAAGTAAATGAATAAATAGATATACTCTATAAAGTTAGCTCTTTTAACACTGATTTTATTGTTAGTCTTACTGTAACAAATGAGCAAGTTTAAAAGTAAAATCAGTAGATATTTTCCCTTTTCCCTCAATTTACACTTTCCCGCAATTTACACTTTTTCCCAGGTCCCTAGAAAAAGGTAAATAAGGAGTTTTACTGTATTTCTAAAAATTCCATATAGGTTACATAATAATAAATATTTTAAGAAACTGCGAGAAAATTTTCGACTTTACAAAGAACAGAAATAAACTCAAACCATAGCCTTCTGATATTCGATATACCCACAAAGCTCCAACAATTAAGAAAAGAACATAACTAAGTGTCAATTGTTAACAATAGTCGTTGGTAGGTGGGGTGGTGGTGGCAGCTAAAAATATAAGATATCTCTTAAACAATGCATTATATGGAAAAATGTTTGGTAAATACGTTTTTGAGTGTCCATTATTATTTTTTGGATGTATTTGGATGAAATTTGGTATTGAGGAGTTTTGTTAAAATCGGTCGACTGATTCCAATTTTCGTTAAAATCGGACAACCATTACGACCACTTTATGTGAAGGCCTACATGTAGTTTACAATGTTCCTTTGTTTCAACTCGGGAACCGCTTATTTTGATGAAATTTGGTATTGGGGAGTTTTGCAAAAATTGGTCGACCAAGTAAACCTACCATATTATTGTGTCCCAAATTATTTATAGGAAAAATTCAATAATATAAATAACCCTCTTAATTCCACAATTATACGCACCTCAACATCGGATTGGGTAAAAAAAGGTTGGGTTTAGGAGATGGTTTAATTTTTTATAACTAATTTAGCGTCTCAAAAATTGTGATCAGTACCGCATCGGGGAAGTGTGACAGGTAATTCGAGAGCTTATGTTAGACAAAAAATATTTTTTCTGAAATGATTCTTGTTCGCGCAAAATGTCCCTTTGAGGAAGAACCAAAATGTAAATTATCATCGATTGTTAAACTAACAAATGAAACGTCGAAATACATACGAAAAGCACGTTTTCATAAAAAAGCTAGTTGCCCTAAAACGAATATTAACCATCTTGAAACAATTAATGTTTACAATATAATAAATATAAACAATGGAGTGTCGAATCAACTAATATATGTTCCGAATAATAAAAATAAACAAATTGTTTATAAGAAAAATTCAATTTATACAAATATCTCAATTTATAGAAACATGGAAAATCGAAAGCGAAAACATTTAATTGAAAAGGATAGTTTTCAGTAATGCATGCGATGAAGTTTCCAAAAAAGTTCTCTTTCTGGTAAAAGTTGCGGAACACAAATTCATTCAGATATGATCAGAACAACACACTGCTGGTGCCAAATTGTCTTTCATCTTGCGCTTTGCGTGCATCCACATACTTTCTACATTTTGTGTATAGACTTGAGCATCGTTTGGGTCAACAAAATTGGTTGGGAAATTCCACTTTTAATTTCGTCGATGTTTGCACAAGTGGCTCAACCGTCAGAAATAACGTGGCTGCCGGGTAAAATATATTTTTCAATTTCAACTTGCCAAGTTTCTGCACGACGATTGGAAACCTCGACCAAAAAGCACTTCCCAGTCTCCCTTTCTATATCACCAAAGACCCAGTGGCCATCCCTCCATTTTCCCGTGATATTTGCGGTGGAAAAACTTTGATTCGTCGATTTCAACGATGATGGAGTTACCCTTGTCATCAAAACCACCGATCTCGCAGGGGTGTTTTTTCCGGTAGTTCTCGCATTCTTCATGACAGGAATTACACCAGCCTTTTACAGTTTTTCCCTGCTTCATGTGTTGCAAATTCTTGAGGAAGGTCATGTGCCCAACAATACACAATTAGAACAATTTGCTGGAATGAGAGATGACTCATTGCAAAACAAGAACGACCGCGAACACTCCTCTTGACACCACACCATCTGCAAGAGCATGTTCACCCCCTTGCTCAAAACCAATAATGGCGCAAGGTTGAGCGCATCTCTCATAGTTTAATGTGTTCTTAATCAACCGCCTTCTGGCTAACCATCTTCTAACGGATTCAGAATTAACCAACTCTGGCAACAGACTTGAAAAATACCACTTTTCGTTGCGAATAGCTTCTGTGGTGAGTAATTCTGCATCCGGGACAATTATTGTTGGTGTTGCTGCCTGCCATAACCCTTCAGTAAATTATTTAGGAATACTTTGAAAATTATCATTGAATTCTCAAAACAATTAGGTAAATTAACAAATTAATCAACTAAATTAAACAATTAATCTGTTAACTAATATATTTTCCGAAAAATAAAAATAAACAATGGTGTTTTGAAGCAACTAATATATTTTCGGAATAATAACACAAATAATAACACTAAAATACGGTAGGTTTACTACGAAAATAACAAGATTGGAAAGGTGTACTCCATGTCGGAGTACACAGAGTTTCCAAATACGTTCTTTGGGATTTCACAATGTTCTCAAAATCTTTCACTCAGATGAGTATTTAACGAGAAGCCAGCAAGATACCTTGTAAAATACACATAAGTCCTTATGTAAAGTGGTCATAATTCTTGTCCTATTTTACCAAAATTGAAATTGATCGAACAATTTTAGCAAAACTTCCCAATACCAAATTTAATCAAAATACATCAAGCGGTTCCTGAGGTGAAACAAAGGAACACTGTAAACTACATGTAGGCCTTCAGGTAAAGTGGTCGTAATTGGTGTCCAATTTTAACCAAAATTGGAATCGGTCGATCAATTTTAGCAAAACATCCCTATACCAAATTCCATCAAAATAAGTCCAGTAGTTCCAGAGTTGAAACGAAGGAGCATTGTAGGTCTTCATGTAAAGTGGTCGTAATTGTTGTCCGATTTTAACCAAAATTGGAATCGCTGGACTAATTTTAGCAAAAGATCTCTATACCAAATTTCATGAAAATAAGTCCAGCAGTTCCCGAGTTGAAACGAAGGAACATTGTACGTCTTCTTGTAAAGTGGTCATAATTGTTGTCTGATTTTAACCAAAATTTTAGCAAAACTCCCCAATAGCAAATGTTTCAAAGGTTGTAGAAAATTAAATTTCCTACAACTTTTATTCCAATATATTTTTACATGTATCAAATATTAAAGCAAATATTTCAAAATAATGGATAAATGACGAGTAAAACCCCACTATCGGTTGACCAATTTTTACAAAAAACTAATCAGGTTCTTATTACTTTTATAAAAATGTTAAATATAAAATTTCGCGTTGACATGATTAATAGTTTTTGAGATAGAGCACCCACAAAAATGCTATCACACACCCCCCCCCCCTCCCCCACACAGCCATTGAAAAAAATGGTAAAAACGTGTATTTCCGTTGAAATGCTGAAGTAAATTTTTTTCATGAAAACAATACTTTCCCCTATACTACGTACATGGAGAAAGTAAAAATGATCAAGTAAAAGGATAAATAATCAGCTCAAATATAAAATATAGTTTTAATTCAATGTCATTTATAATAATCTGATGTGGCCACCACATGACTTTCTCCATATCTTTATTAATATTTCTAAAAATTCCAATAATAAATATTTTAAGAAACTGCGTGAAAATTTTAGACTTTACAAAGAACAGAAATAAACTCAAACCATAGCCTTCTGATATTGGATATAGCCACAAAGCTCCCACACTTAAGAAAATAATAATGTGCGTTACTAATACGTAACTAAGCGTCAATTATTAACAATGGTTGTCGGTAGGAGCCATAGTGGTGGCAGCTAAAAATATAAGATATCTCTTAAACAATCCATTATATGGAAAACTGTTTCAATCAAAGATTGTAGAAAATTAAATTTCCTACAACTTTTATTCCAATACACTTTTACATTTATCAAATATTAAAGCAAATATTTCAAAATAACAGAAGTGACAAGAGTAAAAAACCACTTCCGGTTGACAGTTTTTTACCAAAAACTAATCAGTTCTTTTAACTTTTATAAAAATGTTAAATATAATATTTCGCATTGACCTGATTAATAGTTTTTGAGTATTCTCATAATATGAACAAGTATAAATAAATATGCAGTACTAAATTAAATATCTTATAACATGAAACACACATCAGAAGAATACATAATGCTTCTACTTTAATTCTTATAAGAAAAATCAAATCATAATGTTTTACTTAATGTTGCATCTTTTAGGAATGCAGTTACAATGTTATATCTTCACCTAAGAGGGAATAAAAATTCTTACGGAACCAAACCTCAGAGAGAAACTTTGGATTATAAATAGGGTGACCTGACATTTTTATTTTTCAACATTTTGTCCCTGCACCCCAAAAATGTTTGCCACCGTTCCGTTGCTGTTAAACTTTTAACCAAAAGGACCGGCTTTCTATAGCACTGTGCAGGCCAGATATGACCTTTCAAAAGGCTGATTGGGCTGTGTAAAATTCAAAGCTGACTAATATTGTTTGAATAACATCTGGATACATAAAAAATAGATTCTTACTACATCATCAATTTTTAGTGCTTTTCGTCAGTGCTGAAAAGCACTATTACAGTGGAAACCACTTAACACGAAAACGGATAACGCGAAATATCGGTTAACACGAAATGCAGACCCGGTGCCTATACATTTCAACGTATATTCGTTCGTTTTACGCGAAATGGTTAACAAGAAATTTCGGTTAACACGAAAAAAATTTTCGGTCCCCTGAAAATAAATCCCCGTCAAATTATGTGGATAACACGAAACGACCCACTCATTTCTTAACATAGAAGTATGAATAATCTCACAACCACAGCTGTACCTCCTCCTTCCCCCTCTCTTTCAATAGGCATGGTCATTAGTAGACCTCAGAGAAACTCACGCGCCCCCATTGAGAGGGTTGCTACCGAGATTTCCTTGGCAGCAATAAACTAAATTCTGGGAACTACCATCATCAAATGAAAGGAAGGATTTGGAGATGCAGATTGTTATCTGTACTGTACCTTCCCTTTCAATATGCTCAACTCCTCCCTTACTCTCGTCTCTAGACCCATACGCAGAACAGTTCTACTCAGTTGATTCCGTTGGTTCTGAATTTCCATGTGGAATGGTTAGCGAATGTGTAACGAATCTGTGAGCGAAGTTCTTCTTTCTTTTTCGGGATCGTTTTCAGTTGTGATTTTATATTTTTATAAAGGATAAAAGAGCCACATAAAAATGGCTGGTAAATTGCGTAAGCAAAAAGCAATACTGCTGAAAGTGAAAATGCAGCTCCTACAAGCGGTTGATAACGGTGATAGAACCAAAACGGACATCTGCAATGAGTTCAAAATTCCCTTTTCAACTTTGTCTACAATTACAAAAAACCGTGATAAAATAACATCTGTGTTTGAGAGAAGCATGTTTGAACCGGAACGAAAGCGTCTACGCATGGCAAAGCACAAGGATTTGGAAGCGGCGCTGATAATCTGGTTTATGCAAGCAAGAGGCCAGAATGCTCCAATTTCTGGTCCTGTTTTGATGGCGAAGATCAGAATTGGGAATTTAATTCAAGTCTAGTCCTGGATGGTTGGAGCGGTTCAAGGTGAGGAATGGGATAATTTTTAAGACTGTTTCCGGCGAGTCGGGAGACGTCTCCCATGATATGACATCAGAGTGGGTAACTTCTACCTTACCTAAATTATTAACAGACTTTGCGCCTAAGGACATTTTTAATGCTGACGAAACCGGAATTTTTTTTCGCTGCCTCCCAGAAAAAACTTGAGCTTTTAAAAATGAGCAGTGCTCTGGTGGAAAAAAATCTAAAGAGCGCATTACGGTAATGGTGGCTTGCAATTCAGACGGTTCTGAAAAAATCCTGATGTTTGTTGTGGGCAAATTTCTGAATCCTCGCTGCTTCAAGAATGTAAAGAAGCTTCCCGTGGAATACACCGCAAATAAAAGAGCTTGGATGACGGGAAACATTTTTACAGTATGGGTTAGGGCATTGGACAAGCGCTTTTCACGCCAGAAGCGCAAAATAGCTTTAATTATCGACAACAGCCCTGCTCATCCAGAAGTGGAAAAGCTGAAATCAATTAAACTGATCTTTCTGCCGCCTAATACAACAAGCGTATTGCAGCCATGTGACCAGATTATTATAAAAAATCTAAAATTCCACTATCGGAAGTTATTACTCCAGAAATATTTATCTAGTATTGAATCAAATGAGGAAATTAAGCCCGTGACTCTTTTGGATTCCTTACATTGGTTGTATGCCGCTTGGAGGTCAGTTACAGCGAAAACAATCGAAAATTGTTTTCGCCACGCTGGATTTTCCTCTTCGCCAATAGCAGATAGGTTATCTGGACAGGATGAAACTGAATCAACTACGAAAACTAGGGTAAATACATCTACTGAAAGTGAATTGTGCGATATCTTCGGTCGCGTGTCGTTTGTAATGAGATTGACAACTGAAATCACGCTGAATGATTATATAGCAGTGGATGACCATATTGCCACTACACCACTTTTAACAGACAGTGACATTGTGGACATTGTTAAATCAAGTGCAACAAAAGAAAACGAAAATAGTAGTGAAAGTGGAGATGACTATGACGACGAAATGTTGTCAGTGCCAAGTGCTGCGGATATCCGTGGAATGCTAAAAAGTGTGCGTCGGTTTTTGGAAAATCAAACAGATGGGGACAGTTTGTATGAGACAGTTGATGATTTGGAACAATTTGTGGAAAAAAAGATCATTATGAATGCTAGGCAGAAAAAAATTACGGAATTTTTTGTTAAGAAGTAGACAATTGCACTACTTTAGCGACCTTGATACTTAATATTTGTACATTGTTTTTATGAAATTATTGAAATAAAATAATTTTTTATGTATATATGTAATGAATAAATTATAAGGTTTTCATTATTATAACTAATTACTGTGCTGTTTCCATCACATATTTGTTATGTCAAGATTTATTTACGAGCTTATATCAATATCTCAAATCAGTCTCAAAAAAGGTTATCATGAAATTCGTTTAGAACGAAATTCGGTTAAGACGAAATGTTTGCGCTGGTCCCCCACATTTCGTGTTAAGCGGTTTGCACTGTATCTTCGTGATGTTCATCCGTCCATAGGCATCTATCAGGGAAGAATTGGCTAAACCGATTTCAACCAAATTTGGTACATAGAATCTTCACTTAAATATAGGATCAAAATGGTATATTTGGACCAGATTGACTCAGCAGAGGTGCCATAATTGCAAAATTAAACTTTTCAGTAATAATGAATTTGGAAGGAATTGGCAGAACCGATTTCAACAAAATTTAATATGGAGAAGGTATAACATTTAAAAACAAAATAAATATTTTAAATGTAGATATAGAAATCAGGGCTGCCACAATACAAGTAATAAAAAATTCTTTTTACAAGTATTTGCGTTGAACTGTTCACATCAATTTTAACCTTTCCACTGCTAAGCGGTCAGCGATCGCTCATTCCCCGCAGCACTAGATACTCCGCAGCGTGTTCTACCGCCCTGTGTTGAATACTTTTGGCACGCAGCGCTTGATTACTCGTTTGTTGTTTTATATGGTTTGCTTTCATCGTATAGCTGTTTCAAATATTTCCCATCATTCTTTTAGATCCGGGCTTTGGAACGGCACTGGCGAAGTTAAAAATATATATTTTTTAATTTTTACGTTTTTTATTTTTAATGGTTTTTTTGAATTTTTATTTGCTTTGCAATTTAATAATTTCTTTGTGTATGGTACACCTCGAGACATGGAACGACACATAGAGCAACTTGGCATTTCTTGCAATTGTACCTTGTCTCCCGTCTCTTATTGTTTTTCCGACAAACTATGCAGTTTCTCATTGGGAATTTACTTTTTGCTGCCTCTGATTCAATGCTAGCCAGAAAATGCCTTTCTGTCAGCCGCAGAGGTGAATCCTCACTCGATCTTTTTCCTCCTCCTGATCGCTTTCTTTCTTTACTGAATTTTTCGAGAATTCCTTGGATTAGCGCCAAATAAAATTTTGCTATTGGAATATTATTTCCCGTCACCACTTGCTAAAGTGTAAAAGTAGGCAAACAGTAATCCAAGAGTATCCAAAAACAATGTCTAATATGAAAGCCAAGGTCCAGAAATAAAAGTTGAGCGAAGCAAAAGAATAAATCCACAAGGCCAAAAAAAAGTCCAAAAGAAATGCAAAGATCGAAAAATAGAAAATCGGTGAGAGGGAACACAGCGCGTAACTCTTGAGAAAGACAAGGAGAATCTGAGCTCCGAAATGCGACGAAAGCATATCGAGAAGAAAAAAAATATCGGTACTATAAGGGCATAGGGGCTGAGATAAAGTCAAGGGTCTCTTGAAGGCACCTGAAACACGTTGCCAAGTGGGGAACCTAACTCTCCCAAACATTCACTAAAAGGCAATGAATGACATCTATCAGCATTGAAAAACATTCCTAAATAAGGAAGAGACCGCTAGACATCGCTAGAAGCATAAACGAGAAAACATGTCTCGAGCAGCGATGCGAAAAACAGACGAACGAGATATGACGTCCTTAGCACTGAGGGGTCGGCATAACCCTGACGAGTTATCACGTCCATAGCACTGAGCGGCCGCAACCCACCGGATGAGATATCGCGTCCATAGCAGCGAAAAGGTTAACCAAATTTAAAATTTGTAATGTATACATATATACAGAATCATAATAGCATATTTGGACTGGTTCAACCAAACAGGAATGCCACACTTACAAATTAAATTCTTTTAGTAATTAACGATTTGGAAGGAATTACCAGAACGGATTTTAACTAAATTCTCTATATAAGATTTGTACAACATACCATAAGGAAATCAAGATGTTTAAAGCGAAGATAAAGAGCAGGGCTACCACAATAAAAAGTAAAATTATATTTTTACACGTATTTACAGATAACTGGCAGCATGAATTTTAATTCAATATGGTAAATAAATAACCAAAACAGCATATTTCAACCGAGTAGACTAAACAGGGCTACCACAATACTAAGGTTAAAATTTTTCTGTAACTACGAGTTTGGGAGTTTTTAGCTGAACCATTTTCAAAAAGAAATTTCGCTTGTAGGGCGAGCATAGAATGGCAAAACAAAATGAACATGTTTGGAACTGATCTAAAAAGCAGGGCTACCACAATATAAGGAAAAATAATTTTCTAATTTCAAAGCAAATGCATTAGTATATGATTATACCATGGCAAATTTGACGAAAAGCACTTCTGTATCACGGGAAACCTGCGTACACTGCTACTTTTTTATTTCTCTAAGCCCGTTATGATTCAACATTAGTTGGATATGTTAACTATGTTCAGAGAGCCAATTTTTGGGGGTAAGCCATAACATGAACATTAATTATCATTCATGACAGCAAGCAATTATTTATTCTCTATTTAACCAACTATAAAACTTAATAAAAGCTACACGAAGAAGGAAAATAACTTCTTGAGAAATTTTCCATAATACACATATGAAACAAATAGAAAATTGAGCACAAAGTTTAACCGTACAGTGAAATGTCAGTATAAGGAAGTTGTGTGGATGACCAAAATATATTTGATAATGAAACGCAATTTTAAAAATTCAGAGGATGCGCAATATATCCTCCCGACACTGGTGCCAAAAACGGTAACTCTGAGAACTGCGTTGTGCTTAAGTCATCATTGTAATCATAGTAGGAGAGACTTGTAAATATTTTGAGATAGTACGAGTAGTATATTGATATAAAGTGAAGATGCAACTGCAACAACCCAACCCAGATTTATCTTAACAGAAGGTTTTATTGGAATAAAAAGGAAAAGTTTTTCGATGTACAAACAGTGTTTATTCATACGAGAACATATTACTGTAGGACGTAGTTCCGTATTTGGCCATAGTCATTTGTGACGCCACAGTCCAGGGGAATATATTGCACATTAGCCAAAATGTCAGAACGATGGTTACATATAATACAATAATTATAGAGAAAGAAACCATGAATTAGTGTTTACTTCATAAAAAAGACCGTAATTTTTTGTGAACGGTCAATGTGAGCTATGAAGAACCTGCCTATTGGTTGCTAGTCAGGTAATCATCCAATACACTTACCTGGACTGAGATTTCACTGAGTTTAAATCATTGCAGCATTGCCAGATGCTAAAAACCAAACCCAGTAAAGATCAAAAAGTGTACATCATAATGTTTAAGTAATTTCTTTTTACAAACTTTGTTATAATGAACATATTTTTCCATACTGGGGTGGATTTTTATTGCACTAAACCGATATTTTTTTACAATGATATTCCTTAAAAGGGAAATTTTTTACATAATGTTACATAGTAAATTGGCAGGGGATGGGAAATAATTTTGTCTTACTGAATATTTTGTTGCTCCGGAATTTGTTACACTGACATTTTACTGTATTTTTTAATGAAGTAATTTTTCTAAGTTAATTTTGTTGTTAGTGAACTGGTGCCATGCACATGATAAGGTGTAAGAATTATAGCAAACACTTCGACAATGTAACAAAAATTATTCACAATTTAGAAAGGGAGCTAGGAAAAAGGTAAAAGTATGTCTTCTTCTTTATAGTTCAAGAGAAAGAATGTACCTGTGGTGTGCTGCAGCAAGTTGTTCTCTTAGAGATTCAGCCTGTGCCTTGGCTCCTTCTTCCCTAATGGCAAATTCCTCCTGCATCTCTCTCATGTGCAATCGAGTTTCGTCTAATGATTCCTGCGCACTTCGTCCTCGTCGACCAGCATCCTCTGAGGCAAGAACCACAGCTTGGGTCCTTGCTTCAATTACCTCATCTTTTTCCCTTAAATTTTCCTATGAGATTAAAAATGAATGAAAGGATTAACTATTTTTCCTTATTAAATTCCTAAGGAAAAATAAGAGACGAAAACATCATCAGTCAAAATTTAAATTTTCCAAACCTAGCTGATATTTACCTAAATATTTTGATACATTTTTATACTAAACTAGCATAATTTCCTATCAAATATGATGGGTATGCATGGATTAAGTATTAAATTAAACGCACTTCCCATTCTTCCACCCTTTCTCTCTTCCTCTCTCCCCAACCTCCTCCCCCTCTCTCCTTCTCTGGAAAAATAGACTTCCTAGTCTCAATCTCGCCCATTATTTTTCTCTCCCTCTCCTTTTCTGTCTCACTCCCTCCCTCTCTCACTCCCTCCCTCCTGTCTCTCCTATTAAAGCATTCAAAGCGCGCTTTCCTTTCGTATATAATTGGGTTGAGACAACAATAAAATCTCGAGGTTTAACAATGACATGATCCCCAAGGTAACATATTGTTAAAAAGCTTCAATTTTTTCAATAAATATGATTTAAATGTATAACTTGAGCGATTTCAAATCATATAAGAATAAGAAATGTTACTTTTCTTTTAAACGGTTCAGGTCCAACGATCCTAGGTTAATTCTTTCTAATTTTAAATTGCAAAAGAGTAAAAGCCTGTAAGTCTAAAAATCAATTTTTACATGTTATCTTATGGGAAACAGAAATTATCTACTGGAGTCAAACCCAGATCTTTTTGGGGATTTTTTTTCGTAAATGGCTTTTACTACTAGAATAAAACATTCCTACCAAATTTCAATCTTCTACCTACTCAGAAATTTTGTTAAAAATAGCATTATAGTCAGCCATAAATAGGTCATATTAGTCAAGCATAACAGGATTTCTTAGCTCATTATGGAATGGAAACCATAAATTTAAAGGAAAAATAAACTAATTTCAGTAAGAAGCTTTTCAACACTTTGCACAAAGTTTATAATTCCTAATAACACTTAAATGTATATTTCAATTCCATAACTATTTATAAAATATTCAAAAGTTTTGTCATCCACCTTAAGATCCAATATTGCAGCTTCCAGTTGCATCACTTTATTGTTGAGCTCTACAATCTTATTGTCTTTATAAACTATTTGTGCATACATTTCTTGTGAATCGCTTCCTACATTCTCCACCTGAAAGAAATTTGAAAATATTTTGTAATTTTTCATTGAATAACACTCGAAGAAAAAAGTTCAGAAATAATTTTCTATCAACAAAGCATGAATATGCAAATGATGAACGTAATATTTATCAATGCAATATATAACAGCAATACAATAAATAAACACAAATATTTTAGATGTAGTTGGAACTGTCTTTTAATGAATTATAGGAATTTAATATGTATATTGAAATAGCACACAATAGTTTTTATAAAAATAACACCTTGAAAATCAAGTCCAAATATTTTTGCTGTTCTTTCCTTAAAAATCAGGGCAAGAATATTACCTCTTTTTCTATCCCTTTAATACTTTCTGCCTGTAGAGTATTTCCTGCCTCGACAGTTGGCAAAAATGTCTTTTTCTCTGAAATTGGTACATTGAGAGCATCAATCATATGATTCTGTTCATTAAGCTGAGCTCGAAGATGTTCAACCATGTGCTCAAGCTCTTTCCTGTTTTCCATGGCATGCCTTTCCCGCTCTTCAAATTTTAATCTGGAATCGATATGCATGACATTCTTAAAAATCTCTGAGCAAACCAAGTAATTTAGCTTACGAATGGGGATAAAAAATTTTCATCAGGAAGATGCTAATGCCGTTTTTAAGGGTGAATGTAGAAATAATAACCAATAATCACCATTTAAAAAATATTTTCCCATTTTTTTCATAAAAATTACAGGAACTTGTCAATCTTTTATTCCTTTTGAAGTTGAGAGTTTTCTTTTTACGACAGTGCATATGAGCTCTAGAGCGGCAATGCTGACCTGACCACAATTATTTAATTATATTGGTACTTTCAATATTTATATTTTTTGCATGAATCTTTTTAATGTATAGTTTCACACATGAATTTTTAAAATTAATGCTTAGCAGATATATAAGCCACAATTAACAAATCAGTGTAGTGCGGTCATTTAATAAAATCACTGTACAAGGATATCCAATAAGGGTTTTCTTCAGTCACAGAATTCAATCTCCCTCAATACAGACTAATCTGCTATAAATCAAAGAATTTTATCATTATTAATTTCACCAGTAATGTCTCCCATTATAATCATGAATAACATTGTTCAAATTAGTTTTCCACATATACGTTCCGGGTTGTTTCGGATGATTGTAGCTCTAAATAATGTGCTGAAAATTTCAGATGTTTCTCGATGTTTACTGCGAAAATGGTATTCCATCTAAACCATAATATTTTACAGTTTAACTTTCGTAATACGAGGTAAATTGTCAATCTTTATTAATTCAGTGAATGTAATAATGCAAGTATAAGGACACGGTTAAGTACAAACTTCCACGGAAATATAATTCTCTATTTTGTAAAACAATACAGAAACGAAGAATTTGCATTATGATACTATAATTTTTATACGAGATCAAAAGGTTAAAAATCATAAAGTTAACCAGGGATTTGTGATGAAATTTAATTAGCAGAGGTAAAAAAATAAACATTAGGGCTAGAAAGGCAAATTTTGAATGAGATCCGCTACAAACCTATTTTCTTCAAGTTTCTTTCTAAGAAGAAGCATTTTGCCTTTGCTGGAAGACTTTTCGATAGGGGTTTCTTTCTTTGCGTCTTTTCCTTCTAAGGAGACATCCTTCTCGGTTTCTAATAACTTCGGACTATCTTGCGACAGCCTTTTGTGCCGGGACCGCATTTCAGCAAATTTTGAAGGATAATCCTTAAAATAAAGTTTCACTATTCAGAAATTTGCAATCACGTTTCGTGATAACATGATTAAAACAGATGCATTTTACCTCCATTGTTTTAAGATAAGTTCCTCTCAAGCAAAACAGATGTGAGTAATGTTTATCTCCAGAGCATTTTGTTTCTAGCGATTAATTCCAATCAAAATTTGACTGATAATGTAGGTATTATTCGATTCCTTCACGGCAACAGTTGAGGTGCAACATACAAAAAATTATTTTTGGACAACTTTTACTATAATGCACAACACAATTTTTTTAAAAAAGAGAAGATAGTCAACTTAATTCTTCATAAATTATGAAATAATATAGCGAATGTTGATGACCCTTACACTAGAAATGAGGCTTTTATGAGGTCGGAAGGCACAAGTGCTTCATAAAAAATGAAATTATACATCACAATCGGATGGTATTCTTTCATAAACTACTATTAATACGCTATCTTGTAGTAATATTTACAAAACACATTGTCACATCATCTTCAAGAGAGGATTTGTGGAACGTGTCGCGATTACCGGAAGTGTAAGTCTACAGTACAGTCGTGTATGATAGTTGCCTGTTTTAGTGAATAATACTTCTATTAAGTACAACTTACAAAAAATAAATAAATTTTTATTGTAGTATTATACTTATTGTTGCTTCCGTTGGAGTGCACATGGAAATATTATTAATAAATAGGTAGTTAGTATGACTTAATACTCAGATTTTGGGGTGTTCTGTGGTTCAGGCCGAAAACAATTTCGCAAGACAATAGCCCTTCACTAAAATTCTTGAAATTACACTGATGAAATGTCTATGAGATATTTATACTTTATCAAAGAATTCAGTTTCAATTGGTCTGATATCAGTTCGGTAATGTACTAATACATGCCATAAAATCAATTTTTGATACAATTTTGAAAAAGTATTGCATATCACACGTCCCCATATACTACACGGTTGAATTCAAAGGCAAAATCGTTTTCTATCCCGGTCAAATTTTAACCATGTTAACTATATGAACCAGGAATGCAATGACTACTAAGGAAATACACCACTACGGCCATTGCATTTCAAATAAATATAAAAAATTTGATGTGGCCACCACATGACCTCCATATCTGTAATATTTCAAAAATTCCAAATAGGTTACATAATAATAAATATTTTAAGAAACCGAGAAAATTTTAGACTTTACAAAGAACAGAAATAAACTCAAACCATAGCCTTATGATATTGGATATAGCCAAAAAGCTCCAAAAATTAAGAGAAGAAAAAGGAGCGTTAGGGGAAAGTATTGTTTTCAGGAAAAAATCAATTTGGAGATTTCAACGGAAATACACGTTTTGAGGTCCCCTGTACACGTTTTGACCATTTTCTCGATGATGTCTGTGTGTGTGAGGGTGTGATAGCATTTTTGTGAGTGATCTAATTCAAAAACTGTTAATCAGGTCAACGCGAAATTTTATATTTAACATTTTCATAAAAGTCAGAAGAAGTGGTTAGTTTTTGGTAATAATCGGTCAAATGGAAGTGGGTGTTTACTCCTATCACTTACCCGTTATTTTGAAATAATTGCTTTAATATTTGATAAATGGAAAATCGTAGCGGAATAAAAGTTGTAGGAAATTTACTTTTCTACAACTTTTGTTTGAAACATTTTTCCATGTAATGCATTGTTTAAGAGATATCTTACATTTTTAGCTACCACCACCGCACCTCACCAACAATTGACGCTTAGTTAAGTCTTAGTAACGCTCCTTTTTCTTTTCGTAATTGTTCGAGCTTTGTTATATCTCTTAAACAATGCATTATATGGAAAAATGTTTCAAACAAAAGTTGTAGAAAAGTAAATTTCCTACTTTTATTCCGCTACGATTTTCCATTTATCAAATATTAAAACAATTATTTCAAAATAACGGGTAAGTGATAAGAGTAAACACCCACTTCCAGTTGACCGATTTTTACCAAAAACTAATCACTTTTTCTGACTTTTATAAAAATGTTAAATATAAAATTTCGCATTGACCTGATTAATAGTTTTTGAATTCGAGCACCCTCAAAAAGCTATCACACGCACACACACTAACCCACACACACATACACGCACAGACATCATCCGAAAAAATGGTCAAAACGTGTTCAGGGGACCTCAAGTCGATTTTTTGCATGATAATGATACTTTCCCCATATACTACGTATGGAGAAAGTAATATTATTAAAGTGTTTCAAACAAAATACGCGAACATTAATACGCTTGTAACACCGTTTTAGATATTGAACGCATTACATGAAAATATAGTTATCATGACAAAATACTCCATTAAAAATATTTACCTTCGCTTATTATGCAAAATATCCAAAATGCTAATCACAGTTCTTAGACTACTACTTCCAGTGCCGTTTTAAGGTCTTCGTAGGCCCTAGACACTCTTGCATTCGGAGGTCCCACCCCACATCATATCAAACATATTAAAATGCACCCACGTTAAATCTAATTTTTTGTTGTTAAAGAAATTCGAGAGTATTTTTATAATTTTGCTTTTGAAATTATTTCAACAAAACTTCAAAACTTATTCAAGCATCAAGAACAAAATTTTTATGAAATTGCAGTTTTAATAATATTACGTTATTTCTTATGAGCAGTAGCGTGATGAATCATACCACGTCATACCGAACGCGCACGCGCAATGCTGTCACTGTATTATGAACTAGTACATTTTGTGATTTATTCGTTTATGTGGCACATGTGCAGCACAGATCTATTCTTACAAGATTGCTAGCCGTTACCTTAATAAATGAAATTTTAAAATGTTCACAACTACACAAGTTATTGATAACAATACAAAATACAGTGCAAATTTATACAACTACAAGTGGTATGTTAACTGCTGATTTTATTGAGTACGTATTGTTTGTTATATTGTAACTAAAGTATAATTCGATTAATCATTCATAACTGACCTACGCACAAAAGTCATATACCTACCACTTAAGAATTTCATTTTAATATTGTTTACCTCATTTTTTTTATTTAACAAATTGTATTTCTCATTTATTTAATCCGGTATTATCTATATATTAACCATATTTATAACATATATCTCTTAACAAAAACCGATTCATAAATTTACTGATGTCGACATAAAGTATAGCGTCAATAACTCGACATTTTTTGGTTGATTTATTTATTCCAAATTCAATATAATTTGCAGATATTTTTTATCTTTAGCTGAAAAAATGTCTGACAGATATCAGAAAAAACATGAGTCTGGAGAAACGACTATCCTCCATTGCACTACTTTCAATTGAAAGCGATATAATGCGGGAAATGACATTTAAAGACGTGATTTTGCTAACAAAAAAAGTTAAAATAATTCGAGTGTTTTCAATATTTGTTAATTTTGTTTAGTATATAAGCATTTCACTAAAATGTTATTATTTTAAATTTAGAAGTTTATTAAGTGTTGATACGTCAAGTTTTTTAAAGACATTTAATTAAAAAGTTATTAATTTTGATTTTGCAGTTTCCTTTTCCTATTTTCTAGTCAGTAATTTTTTTTTCAGGTCTCAAACATTTTCGTAGGCTCTTGAAAAGCTCGTAGACCCTAGGCACTGAGCCTATTGTGCCTAATGGATAAAACGGCCCTGACTACTTCCCTCACACAAGGTAATGAAAGAACTGAATGATCGTAACGATATAAGAGCATTTGATTGCGTGAGAAGAAAAGAGCATTTGACACAATGCATTTGCTAATTCTTTCAATAAAACTATGCCCTAATTATGACACATACCCTGAAAGATCCCCTGGCTCAGTCTAGATGTGGCGAAGCACTTGATACCATCAGGGGCGCCGAGAGCCAATATGGGCCCCTGGACAACAACTTGCCGGGCCCCACTGTACGGACTTAACTCTCTCTATAGGTCTTGGACTTTGACAGAAACCTTACCTATATTCTCTTACCACAATAGTGAATACTTTTCTTTCAAAAACAAAACTAAATGCAAATTGGATGACGTCGCTCCGTTTTATTGTGCACACTGATATTTAGGCTGTTAGGCGCGCACACACATATATACATAGTAACAAAATGGTTTCTTCAACAGCATTAATCTCATAATAAATAAATACAGGCACAGCATATGTGCCGCAGGTAGAAAAAATACTTAATGCTATTATAGACATTACGATAATTTAAATAAGTGTCAAAATGCCGAAATGTAATTGATGAAGCGACTTTTTCTTATTTCTCTAATTTCAGTATTCTCGCCAAAAATATTGCACTCTGTATCAGGCTTTATTGGAACCAGATCGTGGTTTCAGGTATTCCGAGATACATTCCCAGCAGATCAGCTGTGCATATTATATTTTACGCTTTTGGATATCAAAGCTTCCGCGGCGTAGCGACGACCTTGCCAGCAAAATAAATGAAGTAATATATTGTATTTATCTTTCAGTCGGTATGAGTGTTCAGCGGGATGCCGCTCCGACACCGAGCAGCAATGTAAATGCATAGGTACAACGGTACGACATCACTATAAGTAGGTACATATTTTATTTACAATTCTTGCGTAAGAAAAAATTGTTAAAATTCATAATATTTCTTTATAGATGGCGAATTTTCTAACAAAGCGAATTTAGGATATTAGTATCCAAAACTCCGGTCTGGGCCCCGAGGCAGCAACCCCCACTGCCCCTCCTTCTCGTCAGGCCTGGGTACCATAGCGAAGCTACATTTACAAACAAATATACGAGAGTCCGTAAGTTCCCTTTCGACCCTTAAAATAAACATATTAATAGAAACTTTAGTTCGCACTTTGTCTGCAGAATGGTGGCCGCCCTCACATCACATTGATATTGACAAAACGTAAAATCATTGACTTTTGCTCAACGTTGCTTATGTCTGGTGTTCCATGCAACAGTTATAGAATAATACTTCGCCTGCTTTAAATTTTCTAATATTTGATTTTGCCAGGCCTGAGACATTTGCTGTATTAGTTCACTTTGTATATTTTCACCCAAATAGTGATTATGAAGTTTACTTGATTTTACTCGTACGTGCTCTGCCATTACAGAATCATACTTTGCCAGCAGGTCAACTAACTGCAGGTAATTTCCATTATTATTTTCGTATAATCTGTGTGATGTATCCCTAAACGCGAGACATTAATGGCCAAGAAATTCAACTATTGCCAATAATATTTCAAGTATTCATTGCCAATGACGAGTTTCAGCGTTAAAAGCATTCTGCAGATTCGCATGTCTTGTTTCATTGCTACCTGCTCTTGCCGTCAATTTTATCCATTTTTATGCGATTCTAGATGTATTCCTGAAGATTCATGTTCTTTTAATGTTTGATGCATAATTTTCCTGTCTTTATAACCACCATTCGCAATGGCAAAATTCGTAATGCTAAAAAGTTTGCAAAACTCTGCGTTTTTAACTGGCGAATATACAAGCCATGTTTGATTAACTTATCACAGGTGTAGTCTGCAGGTGAGTCCCAGCCGCCACATTCGGAGCAGGGGCACGCCGACTTGCTGGGGCGCCTTCCCATTAAGGTATTTGTATCTATATATTGTTGCAATTCGAGTTGTGCATTCTGTTTGGGAATGTTTCCTCCTTGGCCAGAGTGAAAAGGGAAAGTGGGAGATACTAAAATGACACGAAATTTTCCACGCAAAATTTTTTCGATCCCTTGCGATACACGGTCGCATGACTCAAGGATCACGTATCAGTGGCGACCGAAAATGGGTTCACCGTAGGAGTTGCCAGAACAAAGACTAATCCCCTAACGGTCAGAAGGTGGGAGCGCTATAGTAGTACCGCGTAGATAACGACCTTCTTGGCGACCAGTTGGTGGAGCTAAGGCTTCTTACCCCTCCTCCACACCTTCCCCTTCCCGTTTCACGTTGTCCGTGTTCCCTATGCTGCTAATTCTCGGTGTTGCCAATTCGTGCAAAATCCAGATTTTTGTCGTTTTTGGCATAATTTCTCACTTAAACACTTAACGAAAGATGGAAAATTAATTAAATAATCCTTTGGGAAAGTAATGACGGGATCGTTTCCTTTTATATCGGTCTTGTGTGCAGAGCACATTAACGTAATATTTTATAACTAACCACTTTACTAAGAATTATCAGAAATACAAAGTATTAAACTCTATAGAGTAGCTTTGGAAATAGAAGTTGGACATGAAGTAAATGAAACCAGTTCAATAGAGATTGATCACAACATTTAATAATAAACAGAACAGTATTTAAAAAAGATCTTTTAATCAGTCTCGTCCGATGACGTCAACATGTCCATGTCACTCTCGCTTCCAGAATCTCCCTCACTTCCACTGAGTTCAATAATTACTTTGTCTATTTCCTCATCCATTATGGCATCCCGTCTCCAGTACTCTTCTTCTGTCTTCTTAACGTGTTCACACACTTTAATCCACTTCTCTGTGGTGAATTCTTCACAACATTTTAGAAAGATTTCTTTTTTCTTCTCCAGCGTGCAAGCCCCCAAGTCGTGAGATACCTAAATAAACAGCGCACAAACTACACAAATTGGCAACATTTTACAATAAAGTAGCAGTCTATATAATTTTATTACCTGTCTTTTAAGGTCACCCCACAACATCTCAATGGGATTAATATCGGGATGGTAAGGAGGCAAACGAATTACTTCGTGTCCAGCCTCCCGCAAAATTTTGTCCACGACATAATTTATTTCCACATTGGAAGATTTAACCAGCAGCAACAGTTCCGCCTTGCTCATGTCGGGAGAAAAACTAATCCCATTAGTTTCCAGCCATTTCTGCACTACAGCCTTTAATGAAGCTGAATTCGGGCGCTTGTTCTATTGCACACAATGGTATGCAGCATTATCCATGACCACAACACTCTGTGGCGGAAGGTTTGGAATTATTTTCTCCTCCAACTACTTCAAAAAATTCTTTGAGTTCATATCATCGTGGTAATCTCCGGTCTTTTGCTGAGACTTGAAGATAAGCAGACCGTTAGGAACAAATCCCGCCTCACCTCCTGCATGTGCAATGATCAGCCGTCGTCCCTTCCTGAGGGGTCCAAGAACACCTATTTCTGAGTACGACTGCCAACACTTAGCACTCACATGGCTCTCGTGCAAGTAAGTCTCGTCCAAATAAACGATATTTTTTTAATTTCCTCTGCATCTCCTTATTTGTCTTAGGTACCTTTCTCTCCATGCCACGATCTCTGGACGTTCAATCAAAACCTTTCGTTTTGATTGACAGGTTTTCCAGTTGAAACCCAGTTGATGAATTACCTTTAGTAAATATGTTCGCTTGCAACTAAGTATACTATCTTCTTCCAGCGATGCGAGTAAATTTTTCACCGTCGGTAGCATTTTACGCACCGCATAGAATTCGTGGATTATTCTTCGCACGCAACATTTTCCAAAATCATCAAGATCGATTCTCTTCTTGCGTTCAGATTTTTTGCCCTTAGGGGTGGCGAAAGATAACTACCCTTTTTCTGCCGACATTTTCCCCTCTCTTACAATTTTCTTCACAGTTGTCCCACCAACTCCTGTACCCTCGGCTGTCGATAACGCCACATTCATAACCAAATTGTTCTCTATTTTCAAATCTTTTAAATAACAGTTTACTTTATAAACCATTTCACGAGCTTGGCTCCTGAGAGGCCTGCCTCGGACTGATGACGATTTTGATGTACTGGCCATTCCACACAAGCAATCCCACCAAAGCAAAAATCAAAATCGAAGTCCAAAAAGAATGTCCAAGAGATAAGCAAAAGTCAAACACGTAAAAAAAACAAGAGAGCACAGGAAAATATAACAAGTAGCAAGAGGAAGTGAAGCGTTCACGAGGGAGAGAGTAAGCGGGAGTGGGGGTATAGGTACTCCTCCTTGGTGGGGATGCGCGGAAATTTCCGCGCAGGTCGTTATCTACGCGGTACTACTATACTCTGTTAATTGCTATCCCGAACCTAGCGAGGAGCTCCAGCTAGGCGGCAATCCTTTCGTCAAGTACCATAAGGAACGGCCCGATGTAGGGGCGAGCCGGGCGGCTGTTCGGGGCGCCAAAGTATTGGGGGCACTAAATCAAGCATCTATGTATATCTTACTTGCATGTGAATACATTTTGGAAACAAATTTTACATCACGGGATAGGCGAAAATCTACATGGAATTCCTATTTCCTGTCATTATCAATTATTTTACTGAGCAGTGAATAAATGAGCAAGTTCTTCTAAAAATATTTACACAAAAATTTACGGACGGGAGCGTTGGAGCACTTTCTCGCCCGGGGCGTCAAAATACCTTGGTCCGCCCCTAAATACCATCCACCTTTATCATAAATCATTTCGCTGGAAGAATAATTTTTTTAAATTCTCCCTCTTACTGAGTCTTGAAAATCCCAAATGTTTTAAATTGGTTTGAAATAGCTTTTCCGAAAACTAGCTTTCCTTACTCCTTCACGATCCCCCTCCTACGTTAACGTTCATATTCATTTCGAAATAGTGCAAAGCTCTTAAATCTCTTGTGCTATCGTTGGAGAATGATCGCTTTTCCTTAGCGGTGTGTGAACAGAAGAGTGTGATACCTGAAGATAGGAAGATAGTACAGTTCGTTCAGCGAAAAAAAATTCTTTTCATGCAGAGAAAAACTGCACATACGTAGTGTTTATTTTCTGTATTTAATCGAGGAGGTATTTCATATAACGTGTTTCAGTTTCTACTCGAAAATTCTTTTATTGCTTTCCGCTCATAAGTCCTAAATTGTTTTGAGTTTTTGATAAAATTGTAGGTAAGCAGTTATAAAAGACAGCTTGAATACGCAGCTAAATGTCATAATTATAACATCATAACAATTTTAACTATTAACCCTATTGAATTCATTTTTAAAGAGTGAGTTTACAGTAAAGTACTCCTGTATTCAGTCCTTATACCGAGTCCACATAAATTCATCGATTTATATACACAAGATAACTTTTGAATACGAAAGGATTCCGTTATTTAGAAAAACGAGGATCAGCGGAATGGCAGGGCGATCATTTTGTCTAAGCCCGGCGAGGCCAGTGATTTTGTATTTGCACGATTCTTTATTTGTTAATTATATCCTTATACAAGGTAATGTAAACTAGTTCTGCTAGTGGTAATTATTCTTATCAACAACTTTCCAAATAAGTGTGTATATATAGGGTTACGCTTGGTTTCGCACTTATTTGTACATCATATTGATCCGCGATAGTTTGCTAATACTCAGAAGTTATAAAAGTTAAGAGTGGTAGGTCGAAAATATCCTTAAGGGTGGATTGCTAAATAAGATTTGATATATGTTCTGGTATGTATTATTAAAAGGTGGGGAAAGAGTAAAGTGTTTTGGTAGGAGCGTGAGTTTGAGGATTGTTCTAAACATTTTAAAAAAATACATACTTTGATAAAATTCAATAAATAAAATTAAATGCAATGAATGTTTAAGTTCTATTCAATAACTAGAAAATTAATCAAGATCTTTTATGATCAAAAACAAAATAAAGTGCAATTGCCATGAATGAATATATTTGAAATACGATCGAAAAATCGATAAAAACTAGTAAATGAAATTTTTCAGATATAATGCTAATCATTAGTTTTATTTTTTTGTCTTCTTAACCATCTTAGTCTTACCAGTTTTTATTTTATAGTTACATTTATATTAATTTATTTGTACATTTATTTATACTATTCTCTATTAAAGTAATCATTTTATTTTATTATTAAACTAGAGTTTAATAATGTCAAACGCTGAAATACAAAATTAATATAACAAGATATTGCGTGAATTCTGCCATTTGTCGTGTTTCGGTGATCGTATGTTTATGTACCGAATTCAAATTTCATAAAAATTTCTCCAAATAATAATCGAATTATTGACATCTACTTCGTCATTGGATTTTTAAATATCTTAAAATGAAAATACGAAGTCGGAATTTTGACGTAGGAATGCATAAATAATTGAAGTTATGTTTTCTTATAGTCGAAATAAATATCGCATCTAATTAAGCTTGTAAATTGACGTAATAACCCAAAAATATTGGAATTTTTGATTGTTCATTAAAGTAACGGGACAGAGTATTGACTTTTAATCAAATGTGCGGCGAGTTTTGTAAGTTCCGTTCAAGCAGATATTATATTATAAGTTTATCTTTATATTTATGCAACGAACTATTTCAATCAGTTCGTTCTGGGATACATCGACAGAAATCCATCAGCTTGTCTGCGCTCTCTATCGATGAAAAAAGTCGTATTTTTTCATACCACAAAATTCGCTAGCAGGGGGGCGCCACCGAGATATCTTGCACCCGGGCGCCAGACGCCCTAGGCGCGGCCCTGATTCGGAGTGTGTCCCAAAACCACATTTGACGCAACGATACCAAAGTTCGTTGTTTCTTCCAAATTCGCCGCATATCATGCATGCATCTTTGCTCACAAGAGGGTCCTGCTGCCTTCTGTATTCATTTGATGAAACCTCGGATGAATCGCTATCCTCGCAGAGATCCACGTCGTCCACTTCTTCCAAATCTTCATCTGAATTTTTCATCTCCAATCGTTTTCTCTTTCCTTTTAATTTTCTTGCTTGTCCTGTCTTCGAACTTTCTCCGTCATCCAGATCCAATTTTCTTTTAGCTAAAGTCCCTGCTCCTTATTTTTTCTTATCTTGATTTTCTTTCTTTTCCAGAAGTTTTGCTTTCAACGGTGAGGCAGTTATAATTTCCGATTATTGTATTCTTGCCGTTCTTCTTCTGGTCGTTTTCTGAGCTATTTTTTTGGAGGATCGGAGGGCAACTTCTGAAATTTTAACAGACTGTCCAGATGAGCAGCTAGGTGCAGGAGACGCTACTGATGTTGGTGTCTCTAGATTTGCAAGAGCGATGCTTCTTTCCTCATTTTGGCGGTCCGTCACTCTTGCAGCTTCACCGTCCAAAATAAGTTCACGAAACTCCTGAGCAAACGCAAAGTCTTCCTCCGTAAATTTTTGGGAATTGAGTGGAAATATTCGTGCGGCTCTGAATCCTGAGATTCCTTTCTCCATCGTTGCAACCTTCATATAGGCTTGATTGAATAAACCCGCAACATCATACATAGTGATCTTTTCATGTGCAGTTGAGATCATATGAGAATCGTAAACAGCAAAGAGTGCTATTTTCAGGGGTCCAAAGAATGTCAAATCTAGTGGTTGAAGGTGATTAGATGTTTGAGGAGGAATAGAAAGAGGCACGATATGATTTTCTTTGCAATAATTATAAATAACTAACGATATATGTCTGCAATGATTGTCCAGGATCAATAAAACCGCGTCCAAATCACTAGCTTTAACGTGACTCTGGAAATGCTTCAACCAACTCAAAAACAGCCCATCGTTTGACCATCCAGTGTCGGAGCATGCATAAACACATCCAATCGGGCCCCCTTTCTCTAGTTGTGGGGACATGCGTTTCCTGGGATAGATCAACATTGGAGGGATGTATGAAACAGCGGCGCTGACAGCACACAAAATAGTGATGGTTTTGTCCTCGTCCTGCTGAAATAGCGACACCTACTTGCTTTTGACCTTTTTTGGCGTAGACTTTTCCAGATTTCTTTTGAACGGTAGTTATCCCGGACTCGTCTACATTGAATATTCTGTCTGGACGAAATTCGTGCTTCTTTAAAACAGTTTCAAGATTGTTGAAAAACTTTCCAACAACTTCAGCATTGAACTCCGCGATACGGTTAATACTAGTGCCTTCCGGCTGTCGAAGACTGATTTGAGGATTCCTTTTCTGAAAAGACATCAGCCAATCCTTTCCAGCAAGTTTCAATTCTACATTGAATTTATGCGGCAGTTGATTAGTTTCAGCAAAGTCAAACGCCATTCGCCTTAACTCACGCGGAGTCACTCCATAAAATAGATTTCCCAATTTGAGAACGTGATCTACGATCTCCTGCGCTTGCGCCTTCGTGAAGACTGGATTACTTCCTAAATTGTCCTTTTTTGTCGCACGTTCGGCTAAATATTCTTTGTTACTTTCCTTTAAATGATCTCTCAAAGTTGACTCCGGAATATTAAAATTTCTAGCTGCCGCTCGTATTTTGGAAGCCACACGGATGCTTTAAGAGCGTTGTCAAGCTGTTCTTATATGTTTTCCGCTTGTAGTTTCTGACCATCTGAAACAGTCGAAATAAAAAAAACGGAAATCATTCTTACCATAAACAACTAAATTGCGGCAATACCGCACATTATGCGCGGTATTGCCCCACTTTGACTTTTTGACACTTCCATTCACCACTTAGACATAGTTGATGCAAACAAAAAACCAGAAAATGATTCGGACCGCAAAAGACCATATAAATGATAGCCAAACTCGAAATCAACATAAATTGAATATTGCGACTTACCTTGCTTATCTAGCGGGAACGAAAAATAAAAAGACAAACACAGAAATGTTGTTCTCTAGTCACCTCGTACGAATGAATTCTGGGACTCAACGACTAGACATGGTTGCCCGGTCTGCCGCTAGATCGCAGGCGCTACCACATTCCACTCTCGTCACTCCACGCCGCGGAACCAGCATGCGCGGTATTACCCCGCTGCGCGGCATTATCAAACTTTCCCCTACATGATTTTGCCAACTCAGAGGCTCGGAAACAAACTTTTTTTATAAAAAAATGTGTACAATTACATTTATATTACTGTAAATATAGGCTATGTTTTTAATACTTTTATTTTATAAAATTTTTGTGAAATTTCATATTTATTTTTCTGTAAATATACGGCGTTTTTTTATTTAATTGTTAATTTATTCATTAACAAAATTAATGCAACATTAGGATAATTATATCCTATGAAAATGCTAAACAATCAGTTTTTAATTCATGTGCAATACGGAATTTATGTATCCATAGGGCGCCAAAATTGAAATCTGCTTGGGGCACCAAAATGTCTGCTATGGCAAAATAAACCCTCAAGACCATTTGAATTCCCGCGTCGCGAAGCGGTGTTGTCAAGTCGTAATCACTCCAATACGTATATAGGCGAAGCGCGGTTTCCTTAACAAATACCGTAAGATCGCCAGTAAAAAACTATTTCGGTGTAGTTTTTCACAGGGAATACGAATAATTCGTCAAAAAGTACTTATCTTAATCGATTATTCTGAAATAAAATTGAGGCAGTTTTCCTTGACCTGAAATCATACCTCCCGCGGAGAGGGTTGCCTTCGATCCCACCCTTCCCATGCGAAGGGTCGAAACCCAAAAACCGGGGATAGTCCCCTCAAGTCAGGTGTATTTCGATCTCTGCCCCAACACAGAAGGGCTTAAGCCGAAAATTATTTTTCTTTATATTGCGGTAGCTCTGCTTTTTTATCCGTTCTAAACATATTCATCTCGCATTCCCTTTTTATACTCGTCCTACAAACGAAATTTCTTTGAAATCCGTTCAGCCAATACCTTCCAAATTCATAGTTACAGAAAATTCTAACCTTGATATTGTGGTAATCCTGTTTAGTCGACCCGGTTGAAATATGATATTTGGGTTATTTATTTATATCAAGATTAAATATACTATATTTCGTTAAAATCCATTGGGTCAGTTCTCTAGAAATACGCGTAAAATAAATATTGTTGCTCTTTAGCTCCGCTTTAAACATTTTGATTTCATTACGGTATGTTGTACAAATCTTATATACAAAATGTAATTGAAATTCGTTCAGCCAATTCATTCCAAAACCTTAGTCACTGAATGAGTATAATTTGTAATTGTGACATCTCTGTTTGGCTGATTCGGTTTATATATATTAATCATCATCATAGGTAGTCTGTCCGTAGACAGGTCCGTGATTATTTTTGGTTAAACCTGGTTTTCCATATATTCCTATTTTCCGCTGTCCTTTTCATATCTTGATAATTCTCTTTCCCTTTCAAGTCGTCTATCCGCTGAAACCTTTTCCTGCCTCATTCCCTTTTTCCATTTAGTTTTCCTTCTAGCAAGTCTTTAATCATATTCTCTCTCTCCTTAGGTAATGTCCAACCCAGTTTGCCTTCCTCTTTATAATAGACTGTATAATCATTCGCTTCTCTCCTACTCTTCGTAGCACTTCATCGTTTTTCATTCTATCTGTCCATTTTATCTTCAGCATTCTCCTCCAAGTCCACATTTCAAAGTTTTCCAAGTATTTGATGTAATTTTTCCTTAGCGTCCATGTTTCTGACCCGTACAAAGCTATACTCCATACATAGCATTTTATGAACTTCTTGCTGTTATCTTCCCTTATATTCCCCGTAAGTAGGCGTTTCTTTCTTCTGAAAGATGCTTTTGTTTTCCTATTTTAGTCCTGATCCCATCCGTAAATTTTGCTTCTCGTGTTATGATGCTTCCAAGGTATTTATATTCTGAAACTTGTTCTAAAGGCTTTCCTCCTATGTTCGGATTCTCTTCTTTGCCCGATATTCGAATGACGTTGGATTTTTCTGTATTTATTTCCATACCGTATTTTCTATCTGTTATTACTAGTCTATTTATCATTTTCTGGAGTTCCTCTTCCTTTCTTGCTAGAAGTAATTGATCATCCGCGTATTTTACTGTTCTTATAATTCTTCCTCCAATTTTGAAATCTCCTGTGCCTTCTAACGATTCTTGCATTAGTCTTTCTCCATATATATTGAATAGAGTCGGAGGTAGGCAGCAGCCCTGTCTTACTCCTCGGCCTATGTTTACTCCACAGGTGTCCGCATTCTCCAACCTGACCTTTAACAACTTGATTCACATATAGATTCCTAATCAGTCTCCTGTCTTTCCAGTCTACACCTATATCCTTTAATATCTCCATCAACATTACCCAATTTCCTCTATCAAAGGCCTTCTGCCAGTCTACGAAACATACGAAGATATCTTGACTGTACTCTATTGCCCTTTCTGATATGATTCTAACTACCCCTATGGCATCTCTAGTTCCTCGTCCTTTTCTGAAAGCGAATTGATCTTCCACTAGCATTTCTTCTGCCTTTTTCTCCAGCCTTTTATTATGAATTCTCGTGATGATCTTAGAAGTGTGTGACAGAAGGCTTATCGTTCTGTAGTCTTTACCTTGCACTGCCTTTGGCTTCTTCTTTAGAGGGATCATTGTTACTTCTAGGAAATCCCGAGACCACTCTCCTGTGTTGTAAATCTTATTAATCAATTTCGTGATCGCTTGAAGTCCTTCTGATCCCATGACCTTAAGTACCTCAGCTGGTATTCCATCGCTGCCTGTGGCTTTCCCTTTCTTTAGTTCCACTATCGCTTTTTCTACTTCGCTCTCCATAATACTTGGACCTAAGTTGTCTTCTTCAATGTTTTACTTATCTTCCAATTCTATTTTTACCGATCCTGCCTGCTTGCTGTAAAGTTCCTTAATGTTTTCTTCTCCTACCTGTGCTACATCCTTTGTTTCTTAGACCATCTTCCCATCCATATTTATAATTTCTTTACCACGAATTCCATTAGACTTCTTATCTTCTAATACCAGTGCATCATATCGTACCGTCCTAACTTCTCCATTTGTTCTATTTCATCACATTGTTCTTTTATCCAAGTTTCTCTAGCTTTATCTGTTACCCTTCTCAACTCATTGTTAATACGAGTTAAAGGCTTTCGCAGCGTTGCTGAATGCTGGTGGAGGTTTTCGGGTTTCGCTGCGTTGGCGGCATTTCTGGCTCTCGACGTTTCGCAGACATTGCAGTCTGCATCTTCAGGAGATCTCCAGAAGATGCAGACTGCAATGTCTGCGAAACGTCGAGAGCCAGAAATGCCGCCAACGCAGCGAAACCCGAAAACCTCCACCAGCATTCATTGTTAATACGTCTATAGTTAGCTTCTTCACTGTTAACGTTTTTCCATTTTCGTCTCTCGTCCATTTTCTCCAGCATTTCCTTAGTGATCCATGGTTTTCTGATTTTCTTCTCTTGTTTTCCAATCTCATTATCTAAGGTATCCTTGATAATGGTTTTAATTTATTACCATTCTATATCCACGGTCTTTGGTTTGTTTTCCAAATTTCTTAGGCGATCTTCCAACTTCATGCTGACTACATCCTGCCTTTCTTTCAGTTTTTTTAGGTCCCAAGTCTGTCTTTCTTTTCTCGTTTTTCTTATTTGTTTGAGTTTTGTACCTGGGTCAACTATTATAAGGCTGCGATCTGAATCAATGTCTGCTCCTGGTAATGCCTTGGAAGTCTTTATGCTGTTCCTGAATCTCCGTTTTACTAGGATGTAATCTATTTGGCATCTCATTCTATCTCCTTGGCTTTTCCATGTGTATAACCTTCGTTTATGGTATTTGAACCATGTATTATTCACTACGAGGTCATTATTGATGCAGAACTCTACCAGTTTCCCCCCCCCCTCTGTTTCTCTTCCCAAATCCGTATTGCCCGACAACATTTTCTTCCTGTCTTTCTCCGACTATGCTGTTCCAATCTCCCATTATTATGCAGTTTACCTTTCCTCTTCCGTCTTCTTCGTAAATGTCATTTCGTTATTATATTTTTTTTCGTTATAGACGGTGCTCTGAAGATTACCTTTAATCTCTTGTCCGCATTTTTATTTTGTTTAAAATTATTATTTACACTCTAATGTTATTAGTATTAAAATTTATTTAGTTACAACTGTATTGTGAAAATACTAAATAATGAAGAAGGCCCTCTATAAATCTTTTCGGGCCACGACACACACGGGCAGGAAAGAATGAAAATGAAAGTTTCGTTTTTTCTTTGCATATTTTAATTTCTATGGCAAAACATTTATCTAAATGGATAGAGAGAAAGTAGATTGGGCATCAAACGAAGGGAAGGTGATAAATCCATCAGCACGCGACTGGATGAGAGTCCTTGCAGCAGAGGTACTTGGGCGTCGTTCCGTGCGTGTATTCCCATTCTCCATTGCACACCTTCACGAACGATCCAAGCTGCGGGGGGAAAAAAGATCGCATTGAGATCAACAGCCGTGGAATGGACCATGGAACATAGAGCGTCGGAATGCAAAATTGTCCCAAATACACTCACCTCCCCGTTTACGATGTCCCTGGCCAATCTGGCGCATGAAATCTCTGCAATGCTCTTTCCATCCTTGTTCTTGTGGTCTAGTTTTCCGCCGTCGGTCAGTTTGTCAATCTGGAAGTAAAAAGGTTTTCCTTCAGATTATGAACAGTTTTCACTCTAAACCGAAACAGCAAATAATAACAGTACGTAAATATCAATGCTCGTGACACCGACAAAGGGTCTAAATAAACGTAACACTGATGAAGAGCATAGCGTTTTGCAAATATGATACGGGAACCGTGAGCAATGAAGATTCGATGCTTTTGAGATGCAGGCGTCTCGTTGAAGAAATGAAATGAACAGGACAAAGAATTAAGGAGATGAGGTTACAATATGAAGAAGAGATTTATTTATTTTATTAATTTATGATCACTAGCTTATAAAAGCACTTTACGGTCTTTACGATGAACGCAACAACAACAAGATGGAAAGTATACTCCATAAATGGAATACACCGAGATTTAAAGGTGTACTTAATTGGAAATAGGTATGAAACGGTATCAAAAGATTGGGCGATTCTCGAATTTTTGTCTCCAAAACTATAAGTCTCGGGGACTATCTTGTAGTAAATGTTCTTCTATATCCAAATAAGTTTTGTAATCTATACCTCACAGATAATATAAGAGCGTGGGAGAGAAATATACGGATTTTTAATTGTTGTTTGCCGATAGAACCGTCTTCGCGTTCAAAGTAAACAAAATATGCGATAGGAATAATTTTGAAACGAGAAAAAAGTCTCTGCTATGACCGGGAATCGATCCCGGGTCTTCCACTTTCCGGGCGGATATTCTACCACTGAAGTATCGTAGCAGATCAACTCTATCCTTTCTAAACGCCGAAGTTTTCTTGGTTGGGACGAAACTAGCCAAGCTAATTCGATGTATCTCTTCGAGGACATCCGATGGGGCAGTTTGATACTAGCTTGGCTAGTTCCGTCCCAACCAAGAAAATATCCGCGTTCAGAAACGAGAAAATTGATCTGCTACAATAGTTCAGTGGTAAAATATCCTCCCGGCAAGTGGAAGACCCGGGTTCGATTCCCGGTCATAGCAGACTTTTTTATCATATCAAAATTATTCCCAACATTACAGCTTATGCCTGTCTGCATAGGATCTTTAGATCGCTTTATTCCATCAAAATATGCGATGTTTTGCTCGGGAGTGTCTCGAATTTTTATCTCTGAAGCCATAACTCGTAATTATGTGGTCTCGTAGACTGTCTTGCAGTAAATGTTGTCCTCTATCCGAATAAATTTTTAAAACTATACCTCACAGATCACATAAGAGCGTGCGATAGAAAAACATGGATTTTAATTGTTGTTTGCCGAAAGAACTGCCTTAGAAATCGATGTAAACAAAATATGCGATGTTTTGCGCGGGATTTTCTAGAATTTCTATCTCCGAAACTATAACTCGTAAGTACGTAGTCTCGAGGACTTTCTTGTAGCATATGTTGTTCTCTATCCGAATAAATTTCTTGGCTTAGGTATACTATCGTACTCCCCACTCTCGAGCGATAGTAAATACATAGCAACGGTATATACTTAGCAACATTTATGGAGAAACATTTTGCGCGACTTCACCAGGTTGGGTAAGTTCGTTCAAGTGTTTTGGCTCTTCCTCAAAGGGATATTTTGCGCGACTTAACCTGGTTGGGCAAGTTGGTTGAAATGTTTTGGTTTATAATAGCATTCTTATTAACACTGTTTTATTGAAAATAATAAAGACATAGCAAGGGTAAATATATAGCAACATTCATTCAAAAGGTTTGGGGAGTACGATAGTATACCTGTTATTGTTGGCACGCCAAAACTTAGCAATCATTAAGTTTGTTGGTTCATGTAGCAGATGTGGGGCCATTTCTGAGAAGATTACCTACCCGGTAGAATAGTACGGAACACTACAGAAAAAGTATGTGAAGCATGTTACTTATCACTGGTTAGATCACAAGTGGAATACGCCTTATGCATATGGGATCCGTACGAGAAGCGACATATAATTCAATTAGAAAGAGTTCAGCGCAGAGCAGCCAGATTCGCAAAACAAAAGTACGAACATAAAGAATGCGTCACTTCATTATAGAGGCATTTGAACTGGGTACCACTGGAGGATCGTAGATTGAACTCAAGATTGCGGCTTCTGGAGAAATATAGATCGGAATGTCTAAAAGACGAGGTTGTAGGAATAATTGAAGCACCAACATATATAGGTAGAAACGACCGTGACGATAAGATACGTGAGATCGATTGCAGGACGGAGCGTTATCTAGGCTCGTTCTATACGAGGACAATACGAGATCACAATAGAAAAATTCAACCTACGATAGACAATCTTTAGGTAGGTTTAGGAGCATTGCACCCCCTGCCACCCACCAATTAGGTGAATTGCAGGGTAACACGTCGATGTAGATGCTCTTAGCGTTCGACCCTTATTAGAGAGGATTAGCGTCCCTCGCTCGGACTCGAGTCCCGGACCATTGCTCGGTGTAGTCTACCCTTACAGCGGGAGGTCAAATTACCGATCTATCATTGCAAAATTGCAATACTTGTTGAAAATAAGGCGATTGAATGTTACATCATTGCATTTCGGTAAAAATGCTGTTTATTGGCGTTTTTTAAACGAAATTCTACAATACATATCAACGAAGCTAGGAAACGAGGGAAGTAGAGAGGGTGGGGGAGGAATGAAACAGAAGGGAGAGTGAGAGGTACCAACAAAAGCGCCATATAATTTCCTCCTTTAAAATTACCTAAAATTAATGTTGAGTCAGATTTGGTAGGGACGCTTTGCTTGAGCCTTAAAAGGTAATGAAGAGAAAAAACATTGAATTAAGTCCTGGGTTCGACTCGAGCTCTTCAGTCTTCACCTGGCCCTCAAAGAGGACGGACGTGCCTTTCACTTCCTCCTGCGAGCGCTGACCTGCCTGCGAGCGACAGCTGTAATAGTAGCAGTAGCTGTAGTTTAGCTGTAGCCGTATTGTTGTGTTAAGTAGAACTAGTATTTTTCTTTATTTATTCCTATTTACTTATTTTTTCATATTCTTACGTTAATTGTATTGTTGTAATTGTAGTTAAACTCATCTTTGAGCGAAAAGCTTACTCATCCTTCTCTTGCCGTATCACAGTAGTTAATTGCGTCTCTCAGCCACTAAATCCGTAATCTTTGTAATTTTATTTATAGTAGCGTATTACCTTACTCGTTCTTAATTATTTCCCTTTACCTTAGCATTTCTTTAGCTTCTAAATCTACATTGCTCTTGTGCTAAACTTTCTTGTTTATTTACTAACGTTGTTGGTGTAGTGAAACACTTTTCCTTTCACTTTTTACCTGCGCTCGACCCTAATTTAACCTTGAAGACAGCCATCCGCGTATTTATGTTAGTTCTAGTATATTTATATAGATAGTACAGATTAGTTAAGAGGATAGGATGGCTTCTCCGAGGACTCCTGTTTCCTCCTTCTTGCGCGACGCTGGTTGCGAGGCCATGAGGTCTCGGATCACGGAGCTGGAGAGGGTGGTTGCGGACCTCCTTCAGAGGGTGGAAAGATCGGAGGCAGCCATGGCGCGTGGGAGGGGTGCGGGTTCTTCCCTGAAAGCAAACAGCGCCAAAATGGCGGCTCGGGCTCGCCTGGGTGCGGAAGCCGGCAAAAGCGATCGGGGAGGCTCCTGGCTCCTCTTCGCGGGTCGAGGGTCCTTCGGTCCGGAAGCCCGATGATTGGTGTGTGGTGGCACACGTCACGCCCATCCATAAGGGTGGCGACAGAGAGAACCCCGAAAATTATAGGCCGATATCCTTAACTTCATTATCGTGCAAGATACTTGAGCACATAGTCTTTAGCTCTGTAATGCGCTATTTAGATAGTCGTTCATTGCTTAGCGGATGCCAACACGGATTCCGGAGAGGTAGATCATGAGAAACGCAGCTCGGCCTGTTTGTGGACGATTTGTTGCGATGCGGAGAGAAAAATACTCAGGTCGATGCCATATTCATTGATTTCAGGAAGGCGTTCGATAAAGTATCTCATAGGAAATTAATTGCGAAGTTAGGACAATGTGGTATCAATCCGAAAGTTGTCGATTGGGTGAGAGACTTCCTCTCGAATAGGGAACAGATAGTTGTCATCGATGGGAAATACTCGTCCCCGGTTAAAGTTGCTTCGGGTGTTCCTCAGGGAAGTGTATTGGGCCCTCTGCTCTTCTTAATCTATGTAAATGTTATCTGCTCGGTTGTTCGTAGTAAAATTAGGCTTTTCGCCGATGACACTGTTCTATATAAAGGAATAAAAAACCAGGAGGATCATCAGTCTCTGCGTGAAGACTTAAGAGCCATTTCAGCGTGGTGCAAAGAATGGTAAATTGAAATTAATTATACTAAATGTGCCGCAGTCACGTTTTGGAAAAGTAAGAACAAAGATTTAGATTTCGAATATAAAATAGATGAAATGAGCATTCGACAAGCTGAGTGTGTAAAATATTTAGGAGTAACCATTTGTCGAGATCTTTCGTGGGACATGTACATTCGTCGAGTTATAGGCGCGGCTAACAAGAAACTGGCATTCATAGGTAGAATAGTACGAAACACTACAGAGAAAGTACGTGAAACATGCTACTTATCACTGGTAAGACCGCAAGTGGAATACGCAGCGAGCATATGGAATCCGTACGAGAAGGGACACATAATTCGACTAGAAAGAGTACAGCGTAGAGCAGCCAGATTTGTAAAACAAAAGTACGAACATAAGGAAAGCGTCACCTCTTTATTGAGCGATTTGAACTGGGTATCACTGGAGGACCGTAGATTGGACTCAAGGTTGAAATTTCTGGAGAAATATAGGTCGGAAAGTCTAAAAGAGGAGGTAGTGGGAATAATTGTGGCACCAACGTATATAGGTAGAAATGATCGAGACTATAAAATACGTGAGATCGATTGTAGGACGGAGCGTTATCTAGGCTCGTTCTTTCCGAGGACAATACGAGATCACAATAGGAAATTTCGAATTGCGTTAGACAATCTTTATCTAGGATTTGGGGCATTGCACCCCCTGCCACCCACCAACTTGGTAAATTGCAGGGTAACTTGTAGATGTAGATGTATATTTCCCATAAGATAACATGTACAAACAGATTTTTTCGGCGTGCAGGTTATTATTCTTTTGTAAGTTAAATTTAGAAAAAATTGTCCTACAACTATCGGACTGTAACTATTTTAAAGTTAAGTAAACAAGGTTTAATATTATTATAATCGATTATCATATAAGACTCGTAATCGCTCAAATTTAATTTTAAAACATTTTTTGTGAAAATTTTGACTCTTTAACTGGTGGTCGCTAGATGTCTGCATGGGCGAGCAGGAATTTCTTCGGGGCCAGTGGCTTTGTTATGTCTGAAGGAACTTAATTGTGTTGCTATTTCAACCTCAGAAAATACTATATCGTCCATCAGGTCGCTCCTTATAGCGGGTGAAAAATGTACGTATTAGTCGTTAACCGCTGTAAATGATTTTACAAAATGACCGTTTAACAAGTTGGCTTTCTTGACGCTATCATGAATAACGGCACCCGAGTCATTACGCAGGGAAGGTATGGTAGGGCCTCTACCTTGGACCTCTCTCACATAGGATCAAAACGCTTTAGGGTCCAGCATCAAATAATTATTTAATACCTTATTACTGAAGTCAGTAAAAGCCTCGCGCATAGTATTTCTCGCTTTAGCGCGGGATTCCTTATACAGCTGAACTTTAGCTGCTCTGCTCATCGAATGATGTCGACGGCATATTTCTTATTTTCGCGTGGCTTATTCTCTGACGCCTAAGCGCACTCCTAACTTGCTTATTGTACCAATGTAGCTCTTTATTGTCGACCTTCAATTGAATTGGAATGTATTTATCGATACCCTCTAGCATTATATCCTTGAATAATGTCCATGATGACTCAGCACTTGATTGTACGGTCATATCACGGAAGCCAGGTAGTATTTCACCTAGGCGCGATCTAAAGCTTGAAAAGTCTGCCTTAGCAAATATATAAAACTTTCTTTGAGGCTTAGGGTGCCTGTCGATTTTCAACTTACACTTAGCATATACGGCCAGATAATCACTTATTATCGCGAAGCAACTGGGTGCGATAAAGCCCAACAAAAACCCAGGACCAGAAGGATTTCCAGCGCGTGTATTAAATGAACTAGCAGAAGAAATAGCTCCCTTCCTTCGGATAGTATTCGAGAAATCCCTTACCCTCTGTGAGGTTCCTGATAGATAGATAGATAGATAATCGTCTTTATTCGGGCGAAATTTAGACCAGAAGGTCCATTCTTACATTTAACCCTTGATGACTGGAGACTAGCACACGTCACACTCATTCATAAGGGAGGTGACAATGAAAACCCCGAAAATTATAGGCCGATTTCCCTAATATCATTATCATGTAAGATTTTGGAGCACATTATTGTTAGCAACACAATGCGTTATCTCGAGAGTAGATCGCTGTTAGTCAGCTGTCAATATGGCTTCAGAAAAGGTAGATCCTGTGACACCCAACTCAGTCTGTTTGTGAATGATGTTTTATCATGCGGCGAAAATAATAAACAGGTCGATGCAGTGTTCCTTGATTTTAGAAAAGCTTTTGACAAGGTTTCCCACCGTAAGTTGTTATTAAAATTGGGAAATCTTGGCGTTAATGTTAAAGTCATTAACTGGGTTCGCGCTTTCCTTTGGAATAGAAAACAAAAAGTAGTCATCGATGGTAAGTCCTCGAGTGTTGCAGATGTAGTCTCTGGAGTGCCGCAGGGTAGTGTGATCGGACCTATGCTTTTCTTGCTTTATATAAACGACATCAGCTCAGTAGTGAAAAGTAATATCAGGCTTTTTGCGGATGACACCGTAGTCTATAGAGAAATTAGTGGTCCTAGCGACCATCGTCAGCTTCAGGATGATCTGGATGCGTTATCTGTTTGGTGCAAGGAATGGTAGCTAGAAATCAATCAGAAAAAGAGTAACGTTCTAAACTTTTGGAAATCTAGAAGCCCATCGTCCGTGTTTACCAACTCGATAGATGGTGAGAGCATTCCTGTTTCGGAATCCGTGAAATACCTCGGGGTAACCTTGAATCGTGACCTGTCTTGGGACACCCACCTAAGACGAGTGATAGGTGCGGCAAATAAGAAGTTGGCTTTTGTGCGTAGAATAGTCAGGAAAAGCACGGAAAAGGTGAGAGAATCCTGTTATTTAACGTTGGTTAGACCTCAAATGGAATACGCAGCAGCGGTTTGGGATCCATATCAGAGGGGACTCATAAAGGATTTAGAAAAAATACAGCGGCGAGCAGCTAGATTCGTGAAAAAGAATTACGATAAAAAACAGAGCGTTACGTTACTCATTGAAGAGTTGAGTTGGCCATCGTTGAAAGATCGTAGATTACTGGCGAGACTAAAACTTTTAGATAAATATAGATCGGAGATATTCGTAAATGAAATGAAGGATATTATTCGACAACCAACGTATATCGGACGGAGGGATAATGAGGACAAGATTCGCGAAATAGATAGTAGGACGAAGAGGTATAAGGTGTCCTTTTTCCCTAGGACAATACGTGACCACAATAGATAAGTGAATAATAATTAGTTAGGAACTTGGTGCGCAGCACCCCCTGCCATCCACCGTCAAGGTGACTTGCAGGGTAATATGTAGATGTAGTATTTCTCACTTTAGCGCGGGATTCCTTATACGTCTGAACTTTAGCTGCTCTATACTATAAAACATGGTAGCAGTGATGATTTGTTTAAGAACTTTGTAAAGGCGATTAGATGTTTCTATCCGAAGTAATGAGTTATATGTGATTTATATTTTTATAAGAAAATTATGTAACTAGAGAAATTATAGGTATATTAGGTTAGTTTAGGTATTTTAGGTCATCTCTTTAGGTTTAGTTACGACAAAGCCCTCTTGAGGGCTGCTTAAAGTATTGATTGACATGGATTTTAATGATGACAGTTCATGGTTTTAATGTTTTTAGCAGCTTTTATAATCGATCTTCATATTGAAATAACTTTCCCTTTTTAGTCCTCTTGAGGATGAAATATGTAATTATTATTTGAATGATATTAAATTAAGATTATAGCGGTCGCATTAAGAAAGCAAATCCAAATCTTACATAGAAGGGAGATACTGTATTAAAATGCAAGGGGAAAACATTTTAAAATATTTTACCTCAGCCAAGAACGAAGTCTGAAACTACTGACCGAGCGAAGCGAAGGTCTCTCTTCTGAGAGCCCGTGCATTTCCTCTGTCTGTCTGTATGTATGTCCATCGATAGCGGTCGCAACGATGGACGGAGTTTCACGAAAATGTAGTTTTTGGTTGAATTCTGATGAGTGGTAGTATATTTAAAAATAAAACCTTAAACAAAGTCTAGAAACGTTTATATTTAATTTGGGTAGTCATTAAATGTGAAGGAAAACAATATGCTCGAGATGAAATGTATTAGATAACAAAGCAATTAAGTTCCATCAGATATAACAAAGCCACTGGCCCCGAATAAATTCCTGCTCGCGTTTTAAAAGAATTAGCTGAAGAGCACCCTTTCTTCGGATAATATTCGAGAAATCCATTTCCCGCGGAGAGGTCCCTAACGACTGGAAGTTAGTGCACGTTACCCCAATTCATAAGGGCGACAAGGAGAACCCCGAAAATTACAGGCCGATTTCCTTAACTTCGATATCGTGTAAGATTCTCGAGTATATACTCGTTAGCAACATAAAGCGATTTCTTTATAGTAATTCATTGTTAGATGATTGCCAACACAGCTTCAGGAAAGGTAGGTCTTGTGATACTCAGCTCGGTCATTTTATGAATTATATACTGAGAGGCAGGTTGATGCCATCTTCTTAGATTTTAGGAAAGCCTTTGATAAGGTAACTCGCAGGAAGTTAATAATGAAATTAGAAACCTTAGGCGTTAATTCCAAAACTGTTAGTTGGATCCACGAATTCCTAAATCATAGGAAGCAGAAGGTTGTTAGAGATGGGAAATCTTCGAACTTAGTGGAGGTTGTCTCTGGCGTCCCTCAGGGTAGTGTAATTGGTCCGTTATTATTTCTAACTATATAAACGATATCAGCTCAGTAGTAAAATGAGGCTTTTAGCGGACGGCACCGTCATTTATAGAGAAATAAGCAATCCAGATTACCATCAGTATCTCCAAAATGATCTAGAAGCTATTTCTGCATGGTGTAAGGAATGGCAGTTAGAGATCAACCAAAAGAAAAGCTGCGCCATCGATTTCCGGAGAAGCAAGTGTATCTCGTTGGATATTAATTATTCGTTCGTCGATTGTAACCGTCTTTAAGTATCCGTATTCATAGAGCATATGAGGAATGATAACAAAGGCAAGCATTCTTTCCCACAAAGCCGATAAGTTATTTACAGACTCAAATTCGCTATCGAAAACTGCAACAAAGATAGCCTCACCGACGTTCGTCTAACTGTATATCCATCGATAAATTCCGTCTCAATAAACAAATTTACACGAATATAATCACAGACGTTTAAGAGCATATCCGCACGAACTACGTAGTGTTTGGTTGAATTTGTTTATGATATTTTACCCTAATTCGAATTTCTTCATTTCAAAGCGATATGGTGATCCATAGAAAACGGCATAAATATTTTCATCGTAATTTATTATTAGAATTAGTGCCTTGATTGAATCATTTGAATTATATCTGGTCCGAAACTGATATTTTGCGCAAATGAGACATTTTTCATTTTACATCTCCTGATGGTCTATTTTATCCTCTTAGAAAACGCAACGAAAACGTCTAGGAGACTCTGTTCCAATTTCTTCCAAAGAAGAAAATGTGAAACGCCGAGAAAGTCATGAAACATAGACCAACAACATTGAAAACAATCATATTTTCATAGTCGTTGTTTTATGTTTAATATTTCAATCGCCTTATTTGCAAAAAGTATTGCAATTTTGCAATGATAGATCGGTAATTTCACCACCCGCAGTGAGGGTAGATTACACCGAGCAAGGGTCCGGGACTCGAGTCCGAGCGAGGGACGCTAATCCTCTCTAATAAGGGTCGAACGCGAAGAACAGGTAGTCTTCTCAGATATGGCCCCACATCTGCTACATGAACCCGTTTATTTTTTAATATAATAATTTTCGGATACAAAATTCTAGACATTAGCCATCTCAACTAAAATCTGAATACATGCGAGAAACAGACTGACGGATGAAGTTTCAGCTTCTCAATGTAGCTGTTCAATCGATAAATTACGCGCCAAACTTCGAATAACTTTCTTCAAAAATGACATCAAAAAGTTCAAATGAATAAATAAATATAATATTTTAATTTGCGTATTTTTTCAATTACACATGTATGTAACTGTTACTCTTTTGGCCGTAGATCAAGTGGAAAATTATCAATTTGCAAATTAGTACCCTTTGAACACTTAAATGTATATCGAATAAATCTATATTAATATAATTATAAGTACGGAGGTAAATTCACCAATAAATAAACGTCGCAATATAAATTGCACAAACTTTCTCATATATGTATATAACTTTTGTCCACTGTGTACGCTTGTAAAAGAAACAACAACAACAACACACCTTGACGCTTTCCCTTGCGGGGTAAGCCATGCCATATGTCTGCCAATTACCAACCCATCACCACATGCTTCCTCCACACACTTCTTTTGCTTCACTTACACTCATACACTGAGTCACACATTTCCTCTTATTCCTCATACTTTTCACATCCCTTTTTCTCCGAGTCTCACTAACCACATCCAACCAAGTCTTGCGCGGTCTGTCTCCCTCTATCGCCATTCACTCTTCTTTCATATATTTGCTTGGTGATTCTACTCTCCTCCATTCTTTCTACATGCCCGAACCACCTCAGCAGACCTCTCACATACAAATCTGTCACACTAGCTTTCATACCACATTCGTTCATCACCCAACTATTCCTTACTTTGTCCCTCCTAGATTTTCCACAAACTCTTCTCATGTATCCCACCCCAACCGTATTCAAACTACTTTTATGCTTCTCCTGACACACCCATGTTTCACTGCCATACAGCAAGGTAGGCATTAAAACACTCTTGAATACAGACATTTTCGCTTCTTTTGACAACCATTTATTCTTTGCAATCGACCACACACTCTCTGCCACCTTTCTACCAGCGTTCACTCTCCTTTTGATTTCCCCATCTACTCTACCATTTTTACTAAACATTCTACCAAGGTATACAAATTCATCCACTACCTCAATCGTTCCACCATTTATGCTAAATTGACAGTCGTTCATCTCATTCTCCCGATCGAACACAACTACCTTGGTTTTGGCCACATTTATCCTTAAGTCCATTATCCCTGTCATATCATGCAGGCTATCTAACATTCTCTGCAATTCTCCTGGGTTCTCAGCCATTAACACAGCATCATCAGCATACAAAAGTACACGAACATTCTCTCCACCAACCTTAACACCCACCATATCCATACATGCCTGTCTCACACATTTATCCATGAACACATTAAATAACCAAGAGGACATGACACATCCTTGTCGTACACCTTGCTCAACTCTAAACCAATCACTCATCATGCCATTCACCCTTACACATGCCCTACTTCCAGTATACAATACCTTTATAGTATTCAGCAACCAACCATTTACTCCATACTCGCTCAAAACATTCCACATTTCATTACGACTCACTCTGTCATATGCTTTCTCTAGATCAACAAATGCACAGTACACTTTCTTTTTTACATCCATGCACTTCTCAACCACTTGCTGTAGGGCAAATATTTGGTCGGTGCAACCCCTTCCAGGCATGAAGCCACATTGCACTCCCCACATTTTATCCATAGTTACCTTTTGTACTATTTCAATCAAAACTTTCCCATACACCTTTCCAGGTATACTCAACAAACTAATCGCTCTATAATTCTTACTTGTAAAAGAAAAATGCTTATAATTCAAAGTTAAACGTAGTTTAGCGTATATTTTAATGCCACTGATCGATATTAATAATTGTTTGGGATATATGGCATAAGTTAGTACTATTTGTGACATCAGGCTGTACGATTGGATGAATTTTAATCAAAATCCTCACAGCCATTTTTGAGTAAATCGAATTTTTTTTTCAAAATACCCAAGAATAAAGTACCCTTAATTGTTTCGCAATATCGTTCGTCTCTTCAGAATGTCTTTTATGAATGATATTATCCATAAATATGATATATCATTCTATTTAGTTTAACCGTAAGGCTGTAATAAGGTTTTGAGTGGATCGTGGCGGAGGCCTGATGTCATAGGGCTTAGTTAAGGTAGCTTAGCGTAAACTCTAATGTCACTGGATGCCATATGGTGATTGTTTGAGAAATATGGCTTACGCAGTAGTATTTGTAACATCAGGCTCTACAACTGGATTGATTTTAATCAAATTCTATTGAGCCATTTTTGAGAAAATCAAATGTTTCCGCAAAAGATGATATATTGCATAAATACGAGATATCATACGATTTAATATAGGCGTTTGGGCCCTACGACGGCGAACAGACAGACAGACGGCATGGCGAAAACAACTTTTTTGGACTCGGGGACACCTAAAACGTGTATTTCCATCAAAATCTCGAAGTCCAATTTTTTCACGTTTACAATAGGTACCTACTTTCTCAATATACTACATATATGAGAAAGTAAAAATGTATGGCGTACCTGAAACTATGCAACAGAATTATAACATCTTTTTGGCACGCAAATGAAAACCTATTTGCCATCCCTGATCTATGCCTTACAGATCATATAAGAGATAGAGAGAGAGAAAAGCTTGCTATTTCATTGTTGCTTGACGGATGCCATTGAACGAGATACGAGTATAAGTTTATTAAAGTAATTATGTAAAATGGAAGTTCTAATTAACGGATTCAGTTACAAATCACAATTGAGCGATAAATTTTAATAACGATCACTCATACTTAATGAAATTAAAATCCGTCCAGCGGTTAAGGAGATGCAAGTTACGACGGACGGACGGACCAGACGTGCCCATAAGGCGTTCCGTTATTACCGCTTCGCTGGTAAAGAACGCCTAATAACAGATGAACACATACGACCATGCCCTCGGCAGGATTCGAACCTGCGACCTTAGGATTGGGAGCTAGAGACGTTAAACAACCCTCTACAGAGGCCGATGAGATGCATGTAGTGAACTTTAAAAACGTTTTATCGCCGAGGCGAAGTTGATCGAAGGAGAGGACAAAGGCGCATTGATATGGTTTGCGGACAGAATTAACATGGCCTTCGAAGATTATTTCGGCTGCCAGAATCTGAGCGACCACCTGAAGCGGCCTTACGAACTCACCGCATCGTGACACAAGTTGGTGCAGGCAGTCTTTCCGTCGGCGCCGCAGGAGTCCAGGTCTTTATCTTCTGCCGCATAGACTCGTGAGTCCATTAGGGGATGGCTCGTGGCGCCATCCCTCAGGAAAACCGCGCACGAACATTTCCCTCCCGTGGCACTGTGGTTTGGAGAAAATACGTCGTGTAAAACCATCGTTTAAAATTAAAATATACTAGTAGTTAGTGATTGCATACTGCAAGCATTTCATTTCAAATTGAAAGAACATTCATTTTTTAGACAGACATTTCATCATTACAAATATTCTTTTAATTCTAAAGATTTCACCTCCACATCGATTTTCGTTTTTTACTTATGTAAAAGTAATAGTTTAAATAATCCCCAAATTCTGCATTTTTAAAAATTTTACACTTACTTCATTATGTGGTACTAATGCTACACATTTTAGCAAAATTTTAAAGTTGTAGCACTTCTAGAAGTAAAATAATATTTTTCTAATTGTTTAAATTTAAATAATTTTTAACGGCCGCCGCAATTCATATGTGGTAAAATTGAAATGTTTATTTATGCAAATGGAGAAAGTGTAAAATGTTTAAAATTGCAACATTTGGGGATTGTTTTAAACTATTATTTTTACATGTGGGAAAAACGAAAATCGCTGCGGAGGTGAAATCTTTCGAATTAATAGAATATTTGTAATGATGAAATATCTTTCTGAAAAATTAATGTTTTTTCAAGGTGAGATGAAATGCTTGCAGTATGCAAGCACCTTCTACTAGTATGTTATATCCTCCTCCTCCTCCTATGTAAGAGTTGTCGATATATAATGATAATCACATAATGTGCAATGGTGAATTTTACCAAAATATACTGTGAAGCAGATGGTTATGAGAATATTCCATCGGTAATCAGTCAATTTTAATATAATTATAAACTCGCAAAGGAAATTTTAAAAAGTTCTTCGAAAGTCAAAGTGTAACTTATGAACATCATTATATATAGACGTTTCTTACAGAGGAGGAGGAGGAGGATACTAATGTTTAGGCACTTCCTGATGAGCTGCAGATTCGAAATTTTTTTCTTCGGTAGGATTTTGTGCAAAACCGACTAGAAAAAACGAAAATCTTGAAAAAGTGGAACAATGCGGCCGCTAAAAATTCGCAATTGTTTAAACAAATTTTCAAGGTTTATGTATTTTCAAACGTTCTACGGAGCTGAAATTTATTTTTGAGATAGATATTGTATAAAAAACGAAATAGGGATTATAAAAATTTTGATATTTTGATTTGTTTGGGAGTTAAAAATTCATAAATTTTAAACAAATAGGTAGATGTTTAGATACTATGGGGCGAGTTAGAGAGCTAAAATTTTCAAGTTATTTAGAGTTTAGTCTATTTAAACTAATAATTATTTGATTGTATCTATGAAACTCTTATTGCGGCCGTTAAAAATTATTTAAATATAAACAAGTAAATAAATGTTATTTCACTTCTAAATGTGCTACAAATTTAAGATTTGCCAAAGATGTGTGGCATTATTAACCAAATGTGGAAAAAATATAATATTCCTAAAATTTAAAAATTAGTAATTGTTTTACTCCATTATTTTTCCATAAGCAAAAAAAGAAATTTGGTCCCTAGGAGAAATCTTTTGAATTAAAGAAATATTTCCCATGATGAAATATCTCTCTAAAAATTTAATGTTTTTTCAAGGTGAGATGAAATGCTTGCAGTATGCAAGCACCTTCTGCTAGTATTGTATATAAAGAGGTAACATATTGTTTCATACCGTGAGTCAGGGATATCTATTGGAACGCTAATCAAAACTATCTATATAAATCCAAAAAATAAGTGCGCAACACACTTTTGTCATGAAAGTAGAATTCTTATGGTGAAAATAAAAATTTCCATCGTTCGATTATTTAAAAATGTCTCCGTAATTCCTTGTATTTAGACGAAAAAATTCAGACATAAAAGACGAAGCGAGTATTAGAGGACAAGTTACACCAGAAATAACTAAACTCTTAAAACGTAATAAAATTAAGGATCACGAAGGAATGGAAAGCGCCAAGAGAAACGGATAGTTGCGGCGAAGGCGGTCACGATTGCGCGAGACCTTTTTAAGATGGCGCAGAAGAACAACATGGGGAGGCAAACGGAGTCCAAAATGGATCATTGAAAGGAAACGTTATTTTTTTACTTTTTCGCTCTATGTTATTTCATTTTTCTCAATATTTGTTTTATGCTTTCACAATCGCACGTCTTAACGATTCACAGTCAGACTCATGGAAAACGAAACTCCGAACCGAAGTAAACAATTCAATACAAATGCACGTGAAATTTTCAAATAAATTTTCTAATTTATTACTAAAAATCTGTAAGAATATTCGATTTTGGCAAATAAAGCGGTGATAAGAAGTGGTATAATGTTTCGATAAAAGACTTATCGGCAAAATTTTCTTTGTAGTAATTAGGTACTCACTTGGCATAATGGAGTACACCGAGAATCACAACGAGGAGAAGGCCCTTCATGTTGTCGCAGTGGAGATTTTCTGTGAAAAGCATGAAAATAAAAAACATTGCTAGTTTAAAATAAGTTTATTCGTCTAATCCTAAAGATAAAAAATTAACTTAATTTTTTGTCCAAATTACCTTCAATCCCTCCAACTAATATGTTATTTTTTTCAATGATCAGATAGACGTAACATAAGTGAAGTATTAGGTAAACAATGTAGTAATATTTTTAAGTTAAAAACTTTTACAATCCATTTGTTTTAAAAACATTTTCTAAAATGTTAAGCATTGAAATGTAATGCGCGATTTAGGAAACTTAAAGGTAACCTTTATTACAGCTACTCAAGAATGGTTGACCTCGGGCGAGCGTTCCGCAATAAGCACTCGAGAATGGCACGACACACACACTCGGGAGTTTTAAAAAATCAGTGGAACATGCATGGGAAAAATAATTATGCTTAGATGCCCAAAATTCTAAGATCTATATAATAATAATATTCATATAGAGCTCTCATAAAACCAATACATGCAGAAGTGTATTCTATTGATTCCTATATTTATGTGGTGGTGTCACCGTTTCACCGTGTTCCTGGTTCTTAACTCTGCTGCTTGTAACATATTTTGTGCTTGAAACTCGTCGTTGAATCGATGATAGGTCGACTGCTCCGTTGAAACGAACATCTAATTTTCTTTTATGCCTACATTGGCGATGAATTCAGGCCATAAAGTTAGTTCGATAATTCATTTATATATTTACAACTAAAATAAGTTTTGATTATTAAACTTTTTTCTTATTTGGATATCTTAAACCGAACCGAACTCATCGAAGCGAAAGTGCGAATATGAGAAAGTTTAATCCGACTCGAGGAGAGAAACTTGTCTTCTCATTTGCTCGAATCATACTTGTTTAATTCGTAATGCTACTGCGACTATCCCATAAAATTAACTTAGAAAGACAGTATAAATAAAAGCGTGGGGAATTCATCTTATAGTGCCCAGTTATATCATATTTAGGGGTATATTTGTGTTAATAAGAGAAAGCAATATAGCATCTAAACAAAGATTTTTTGTTAATAAAGTGAAATAGCATATGTATCTGTATATATAAAAGTAAGTGTCCTGACTCACTGACTGACTCATCAAAAAGATCTCCTACTTCCACGTTAGCTAGAAAGCTTAAATTTGGCAAAATTGTAGCCTTTGGATAGCTATCAAAGGAAAAATTGCGATAAAAATCTAAAAAATTTCGAAGTGGGTGAAAAGGGAGCTCATTTATTCATTTCCATCTCCCATAAGAAAAGTATGGAAATCGGTGCAAGGCATCTTATAAATACTTTATTAAATTACTCAAATTAAGATACGAAAAAGAAACGCACACAGCTGTAAAGATGAAAGAATGGTGTTTATTATTTTTTAAGAAAGAATTTGAATCCATGCCGAATTAACGGAAATTTAGCTATTTAACCTCGAAAAAAGGATAATCTTACATACAGTTTTCCAGTTCTGTCTGTGTGTAACGTCATCAATGACACTTTTTAACGCGTTTTTAACAAACTTCCCAATTAGGTGGAAGGTTGGAATTTCGCAGGAATGTTTGATTCAGATATAAAAATTAAATGAAAAAAATACGAAAAAAGACCCGGTTTCGACACCAGGGGGCCGACATGCTAATCACCAATTTCATGAAAATCCGTTTGATATAAACCGAGACGAAATTTAGGGGATGACATTTAAATGACCTATATTGGTAACACTAATCTATTTTTATATAAACGTATTTTAATATAAATGTATATAGATGAATATGAGGCCAAGATAGAATTCAACTCTCTGGAACATACTATAATGTGAATTATATTTTTTTTAATTTTCAGTCCACACAAAATATTGTTTCATTAAAGTAAAATTTTTAAGTTTTATTCGAAGGAATTGCAATATATCCCCTCTCAAAATAGCGCCACAAACGGTCATTAATTTCTTTAATTACCTTTTAAACCGTATATAAACAAATTCTGATTAGCACATTATATAAATTTATGCAAAATTTCAATTTTCCATCTAAATCCTTGATCAAGTTATTCGCGTTTTAATAACTTCATACTCAGACCAACGAACGGACAACATAGCGTATTTCAGCTCTTTAGGTATTCCTTTCGTAAATAACACAACGAACTATGAAAATCATTTCCCTTTCCTTCCGTCATTCTCTCCTTCCCGTATGAAAAGCATTCAAAGCACGCTTAAACCCATAAGAATTGGAATCAAAATATGACTTCGAGGTTTAACAATGTAATAGGTAGGCAAGGCACATCCCCATAAAATGGCATGATTTCTCCAAAATATGTGAATTAAATGGATAACATGAAGGATTTCGAACTGTGTGCGAAAAACGATGAACAGAATAAGAAACGTTGTAGTATATCCTTTAAAATGGTTTAGATTTAAAGGTCGTGAGTTCATTCTTTCTAATTTTAATCTAAAAAAGAAGAAAAGCCTACACGTCAAAAAGTCGATTTTTACGTGTTATCTTATGCGAAATGCAAATCATCCCCTGGAGTCGGACCCTGGACGTTTTTTGTAAATTTTCCTTCGTCATAGCATTTTAAAATTGGTGTAGATTATCTCTGCCAAATTTCAAGTTTATATATGCATATTTTATCGAGTTATTCGCGTTTTAAGTATATTCCAGGAATCGGACGTTTATATCATTATACTAGTAGAAGGTGCTTGCATACTGCAAGCATTTAATCGCACCTTAAAAAAACATTAATTTTGAGAGAGATATTTCATCATGAGGAATATTTCCTTAATTCTAAAGTTTTCTCCTCTGGACAGGTTTTTGTATTTTCATTATGGAACAATAATGGAGTAAAACAATCACTAATTTTTCAATTTTCGAAATATTTTACTTTTACCACATTGGGTTAATAATGCCACACATTTCTGCCAAATATTAAATTTATAATACAATTAACAGTGAAATAACATTTATCTAATTGTGTAAATTTAAATAATATATAACGGCCAAAACAACAGTTTTATGGATAAATTGAAAAGTTTATTCGTTTACATAGATTAACCTCTAAATAATTTAAAAATTTCAGCTCCCTAAATTGCGACATAGTGTCTAAACATCTACCAATTTGTTTAAACTTGAAGAATTTTTAACTGCCAAACAAAAACATTTCCAAATTTCTATAATCCCTATTTCGTTTTTTTACAAATCCTACCTCTAAAAAAAATTTCAGCTCCATAGCACATTTGGAAATACATAAACCTTGAAAATTTGTTTAAACAATTGCGAATTTCTAGCGGTCGCATTGTTGCACTTTTTTAAGATTTTCGTTTTTCTAGTCGGTTTTGCACAAAATCCTACCTAGGAGAAAAACTTCGAATCTCCAGCTCATCTGGAATTGCCTAAACATTAGTATCCTCCTATCATTATATATCGACGTTTCTTACAGAGGAGGGGGAGGAGGATATAACATACTTGTAGTTGGTGCTTGCATACTACAAGCATTTCATCTCACCTTGAAAAGACATTCATTTTTCAGACAGATATTTCGTCATTACAAATATTTTTTTAATTCTAAAGATTTCAACTCCGCAGCGATTTTCGTTTTTCCCTTATGTAAATTTAATAGATTAAAACGATCCCCAAATTTAGCAATTTTAAGAATTTTATACTTACTCCATTATGGGGTACTAATGATACACATTTCTGACAAATATTAAAGTTGTACCACTTCTAGAAGTGAAATAATATTTTTCTAATTGTTTAAATTTTAAACATTTTTAACGGCCGCCGCAATATGTTTATGGAGAGATTCAAATGTTTGTTTGTGCAAATTCACTACTTTGTACATAACTTGAAAATTTCAGCTTCCTAGCTCATCCCGTAATGTCTAAACAGTTATCTATTTGTTTAAACTTTAAGAATTTTTAACTGCCGAACAAATTAAAATATCAAAATTTTTATATTCCCTATTTCGTTTCATTAAGAATTCTACTTATAGAAAAAATTCAACTCCGTAGCACATGCGGAAATACATAAACCATGAAATTTTGTTTAATCAATTCCCAAACTACAAGAGCTATAGAGCTTAAAGTTTTTGTTTTTGTAGATATGTAGGAGAAACCTACAGATAAAATGAGACTTCTTTCCTAAGTGACATGAGTTCGACTCCAGAAATTCCGAAAGTTGCGTAAGAAAAGCATTGCGCCATTTTTGTAAATTAATTTTGGGCACTTGCTCGTAAGCTAGAAACATGAAATTTTCAGTGCTGCTAGATGGCCGCAAAATGTATTAGGAATTAATGTTACTTTTGCTTACAGTGACTTGGGTTCGACTCCAGAGACCCCGGAATATCTCCCATAAGTTAGCATGGGAAAAAAGTTATCCCAGTGTGTGGACCAATCTATAAAGATTAGCCAGCATAAATTTTGCAGAATTATTGAATTTTTCTCATAACCAACTATAAAAATCGAAAATTTCAAAATTGTTAATTTTTAGGGGTTGTTTTAACCCCATTTGTAATTTAAAGTTTAATAATTTTTATCTTGGAAACTAATTGCTGTAGGTTCGAGTTTTTGAAATCATTTTGTAGCAAATTATACATTAAAATAAATGAAATTTTGAAAATGTTGACCACTAATAATTCGCAATTGTTTAAACGTATTTTTGAGGTTTATGTTTTAGCGAATGTGCTACGGAGCTGAAATTTTTTTTAGAGGTAGTGTTTGTAAAAAAACGAAATAGGGATTATAGAAATTTTGATATTTTAATTTTGTTGGCAGTTAAAAATTCTTAAAGTTTAAGCAAATAGGTATATGTTTAGATGCTGCGGGGTGAGTTAGAAAGCTGAAAGTTTTAAGTTATTTAGAGTTTAATCTATAAAAACGAATAAACATTTCAATATATCCATGAAATTTTATTGCAGCCGTTAAAAGTTATTTAAATTTTTACAATTAGATAAAAAAAAAATTAGATGGAGATTCGAAATTCTTTTCTTAGGTAGGATTTTTATGCAAAACCGACTAGAAAAAATTAAAATCTTGAAAAAGTGCAACAATGCGGACGCTAAAAATTCGCATTTGTTTATACAAATTTTCAAGGTTTATCTAATTCCGCGAGTGCTACGGAGTTGAAATTTTAATTATAAGTAGAATTCGTAAAATAACGAAATACTAATTATACAAATTTTTATATTTTAATTTGTTTGGCAGTTAAAAATTCTTAAAGTTTAAACAAATATATAACTGTTTAGGTACTACGAGATGAGCTAGGAAGCTGAAATTTTCAAATTATTTACAGAACAGTGCATTTGCACAAATAAACATTTCAATCTTTCCATAAACATATTGCGGCGGCCGGTAAGAATGTTTAAATTTTAAGCAATTGGAAAAATATTATTTCACTTCTAGAAGTACTACAACTTTAACATTTGGCAGAAATGTGTAGCATTAGTACCCCATAATAGAAAAAGTATAAAATTCTTAAAATTGGAAAGTTTTGGAATTGTTTGAATCTATTATTATTACATAAGGGAAAAACGAAAATCGCTCCGGAGGTAAATTTTTAGAAATAAAAAAAATATTTGTAATGATGATATATCTGTCTGAAAAATGAATGTTTTTAACGGTGAGATGATATGCTTGCAGTATGCAAGCACCTTCTACTAGTATGTTATATCCTCCTCCTCCTCCTCTGTAAGATAAGTCGATATATAATGGTAACATATATATAGGAGGATACTAATGTTTAGGCACTTCCATATGAGCTGGAGATTCGAAATATTTTTCTTAGGTAGAATTTTGTGCCAAACCGACTAGAAAAAACAAAAATCATGAAAAAGTGCAACAATGCGGCCGCTAAAAATTCGCAATTGTTTAAACAAATTTTCAAGGTTTATGTTTTTCCGCGTGTGCTACGGAGTTGAATTTTTTTATAAGTAGAATTCTTAATGAAACGTAATAGGGAATATAAAAATTTTGATATTTTAATTAGTTCGGCAGTTAAAAACTCTTAAATTTTAAACAATTAGATAACTGTTTAGACATTACGGGATGAGCTAGGAAGCTGAAATTTTCAAGTTATGTACAAAGTAATGCATTTGCACAAATAAAAATTTGAATTTCTCCAGAAACATATTGCGGCGGCCGTTAAAAATTTTTAAAATTTAAACAATTGGAAAAATATTATTTCACTTCTAGAAGTGGTACAACTTTAAAAGTTGGCAGAAATGTGTAGCATTAGTACCCCATAATGGAGAAAGTATAAAATTTTTAAAATTGGTAAGTTTTGGGATTGTTTTAGTCTATTATTTTTAAATAAGGGAAAAACGAAAATCGCACCGGAGGTGAAATATTTAAAATAAAAAAAAACATTTGTTATGATGAAATATGAAAAATAAATGTTTTTTTATGTTGAGATGATATGCCCTCAGAATGCAAGCACCAACTACTAGTATGTTATATCCTCCTCTTTAAGAAACGTCTATATATAGAATGATATCGACGTTTCTTACAGAGGAGGATATAGGAGGATACTAATGTTTAGGCACTTCCAGATGACCTGGTGATTCGAAATTTTTTTCATACATTGGATTTTGTGCATAAATGACTAGAAAAAACAAAAATTTTGAAAAAGTGCAACGATGCGGCCGCTAAAAATTCGCAATTGTTTAAACAAATTCTCAAGGTTTATGTATTTACAAATGCGCTACTTAGGTGAAATTTTTTCAGAGGTAGAATTCGTAAAAAAACGAAATAGGGATTATAAAAATTTCGATATTTTAATTTTTTTGGCAGTTAAAAATTCTTAAAATTTTAACAAATAGGTAAATGTTTAGGTACTACGTGGCAAGTGAGGTAGCTGAAATTTTTATGTTATTTAAACTTTAGTCTATATAAACGAATTAACATTTCTATGTATCCCTGACATTGTTATTGCAGCCGGTAAAAATTAATGAATTTTAAACAATTAGATAAATGTTATTTCACTTCTAAATTTGCTACAAATTTGAAATTTGGCAGAAATGTATGACATTATTAATCCAATGTGGAAAAATTATAATATTCCTAAAATTGTAAGTATTAGTGATATTTTTACTCCATTATTGTTCCATAAGGAAAAAACGAAAATCGGTCCCGAGGAGAAATTTTTTTAATTAAAGACATATTACCCATGATGAATTATCTCTCCGAAAAATTAATGTTTTTTGAAGTTGAGATGGAATGCTTGCAGTATGCAAGCAGCTTCTTCTAGTTTATATATATATATATATATATATATATATATATATATATATATATATATATATATATATATAACAATAATAAATGGCTACTTCTGTCCCTTTGTGGCTCCCTCTGTCACGCTATAAAAATGCGAATAACTTGATATTGGAAGGAGAGTCATTTTTGATATTTGGCAGGAATGATCCACTCACATATTGTAAGGTGATGACGAAAATAAATCTCGAAAAAAGTCCTAGGTTCGACTCCAAGGTAGGCAATTTCATTTCCCATATGATAACACGTAAAAATCGACTTTTTGACTTGCAGGCTTTTATTATTTTTGAGATCTAAATTAGAAAGAATTCACCTATGTTCTTCGGATCTAGCCCATTTTAAAGGAAAAACTATGAGGGTTCTTATTCCGTTCATCTATTCTCGCCTACAGTTCGAAATGTCTCATGTTAAAGGTTTAATTCACCTATTCTGGGGGAATCTTGCCATTTTAACGGAATGTTGCCGTGCCGTGTTAAACCTCGAAATCCTGTTATTTCAATCCTTATGGGTGAAAGCGTGCTTTGAATGCTCTTACAATTAGAACGAGAGAGAGAAATTCTTTTCATAGCAACCAATGTAAACAAAATTTATTGCGTCATTTACGAGGAGTACATTTTAATGTAGAATATTAATCATTCGCATATTAAAATTAGATACTTAGAATCATAGCAGGAGTTCGAAACTTGAACTAACGAACGCTTAAAAGAACGAAAGTTTGTTTTCTTGCTATCCAAAGTAAGTCAAGGCATATTTATGTTCATTTTTTATTTTTTATTTCACAAAAACCTTTCCCGTTGAATTTCAACGGGCATCTCCCTAATATATATATATATATATATATATATTTATTTATTTATATACATATAGATAGATACCGTATATATAACCGTTGGGTTGAGAGAAAAAAGAGTTCGAAGGAAACTGCGTTTTCTCAACATTTTTTACCTAAGTATAATCAACCAAGGTAATAATATGACTTATTCTGCATCCTCAATGAATGCAATGTTCCTAATTTCATAAAGATATTAATGCTCTCCGAGGTTAGCAAGGAGTGAATTATTTTGTGCGTATTTAGGTACGATCAACGATTTCGTATCTTCCAAAATTCACTCCAGGAATAAAGGGATTCGTCAAATTGCTCCATTCCAGTGAATTTAAACAAAATTTCATTAAAAAGAGGAAAATTGTTTTTCGAACTTTCAATGAAAATATTCTATTAACTATTAAAATACTGCGGGAAAGGATAGCTGATGAAAGTATTGTTCGTGAGAAATTCATTCGCTCAATTTATTCTCTATAATGTATATAATGCAGTGTCATGCATGTAATAAGACTATTGGAATAAAGGTAAATACATATACAGTTAAGCGAGAATCAAAGTAAACATTAAAATGCGTCATTTCAGGGATATCCGCTTGAAGCAATTTATGACTAAGATTGCGAAGTTCGGACCCGCGTGTGACCTTGCTCTTAGCGTAAGGCGTATCTGGAAAGAAAGTTCAAAGAATAAGGTCAGTCTGGTTCGTTGGCACGGCGGAGTTCTAATGCAACCTTTCCCAACCGAGGGCCGCTGGACCGGTCCGCGGTGTCACTGCTGCGGGTCCATATGGAAATAGGCTTTCCGAACGTTCCTTTCGACACCTCGGTGCCTCGCTATTCATATGAATTCTGCGAACGTTGTAGACCAGAACTGGGCAACCTGCGGCTCTCATGTTCTTTCTGTTTAACTATTAAATTGATTTAAATTTAAAAAAGCAAGCAAAATCCAAAAGCATATATTTAAAAGCAACCAAAACGAAGAACAAACGACAATAATAGAAATGACTAAGAATAAACGAAAAGAAAAGTCAAACGATGACGGGACGATTACTATTATTTATTGTAAGACAGTAACTAAAAACGCCTTCCAGTGTTTCCACCTCTCTTTGGCTGCTCTCCTAAACACAAGCATAATCCCCTTTACCCACTTTCAAACGAAATGGGAAATTTTCTCTATACGATAAATTTTCAAAATTTTCACAAGCCCCGTTCCTGAAGAATATCAATTAGAATTAATAGATTTGCAATGCAGTAATGAGTTTCAGAGCATTTTATCAGCAATGGAGGATAATATTGAGTTATAAAACGAATTCATAACAGCTGTAAAATACCCATTTTCAAGAAAACATGCTTTAAAAATCTTATGTGGCCACCACATGACTTTTCCATATTTGTAATATTTCTAAAAATTCTAAATGGGGTAAATGATAATAACTATTTTAAGGAACTGCGAGAAAATTTTTAAGACATTACGAAGAACAGAAATAAGCTCATACCGTATCCTTCTGATATTGGACATAGCCAGGAAGCTCCGACAATTAAGAAAATAAAAAGTAGCCTTACTAAGACGTAAGACGTAACTAAGTGTAAAGTGTTTACAATAGTCGCCGGTAGGTGGTGTGATGGTGGCAGCTAAAAAATATAGATTTTAAAATATCTCTTAAACAATGCATTATATGGGAAAATGTTTCGAACAAACGTAGAAAATTATATTTCCTACAACTTTTATTCCAATACTTTTAATCAAATATTAAAGCAAATATTAGATAAGTGACAAGAGTAAATACCCACTTCCGGTTGACCGATTTTTACCAAAAACTAATCAACTCATGTTTTTAACAAAAATGTCAAATATAAATTTTCGCGTTGACCTGATTAATAGTTTTTGAGTTAGAGCACCCAAAAAATTACGGTCACACATACACAGACACACCCACAGACGTCATTGAGAAAATAGACAAAACGTGTTCAGGGAACCTTAAAACATGTATTTCCGTTGAAACCTCGAATTCGATTTTTTTCATGAAAACAATACTTTCTCTAAGCTTCGTATATGGGGAAAGTAAAAATTGTTAGTCTTTTCGGAAGTAAATAACGATGTGGAACGTTTTTCAAAGTTAAAATTTGCGCAAAATAACACCAGAGCTTCGATAACTAATACAAATTTGGAAAATCAATTAAGAATTGCGACATCCAAAATTGATGCCAACCTGGAATATCTTAGTGGAAGTATGGAAAACGAAATTTCTCTTTAGAAAATCTATGCATTCTTTTTTAAATAATTTTTTCTTCAAGTGGCTGTTCACTTGGTTTGGGTTGCCCGACCCTGTTGTAGACTATCTTGTTTAAGGAAATATCCGAGAGAGCTTTCATGGTGTGGACTGCCGCATTTCTTTACATTCATCATCTTGCCTTACAGTTCCTTACCTGCTAGTGGTTGACATCACGTCGTAATCCGAGGTTGAAGTGACGCCTACGTGACTTCTTAGGAGCAATAAGACTGTTCAGTGGCCAGCGTTCGCTCTCCATATCGCAACGACAGATAAGTGCTATTGCATCCTTGCTTCCACGCCATTCGTCAAAGCTAAGCATCCAAGTGATGTTCAATAACTCTCCGAGGTTGGCGCTGGACGATTGATTATTATGACGCTATAATTGGATATTAATCTGAATGTAAGAATTTATTGCTGAAACTTTTATTTAAAGATAACAGGCGCACTTTACGGCAGATTTTTCTTTGCTTTAATTCAAGTGCCTCCTTACGAGGTGACAGAAGCAATGAGAAATTCAGCACAATTTCGATCGAGGTCATCAAAAACTTTATAGATTAAATAAAACCCATAATCGTCCTTTTATTGTACACCTTGTGGTACCATTGAAGTAAAAATTATTAAAAGAAACACAAAAATTCGATTGCGCCGGTTGAATCAAAGGATTATGCACGAAGTGCGAGTAAATCGACCTATGGCCATAATTTTTGACAGACGAATAACACTTGTTTGCTTAAGCTTGTAACCAGAGTGTTATATGGCATTAAAACGCAAATTACTATGCGATTAAATCAGAAAATTCCATTAGAAACCAACATGAATAACATATGTCCCTTTTTAAATCAACAAATATATGAAATTAATGCTGAGAAATTTATGAACGTCGAATATCCTATCTTTATATTTTGTGATCGGATCTTAATATAGAAATAATTCTGTGCACTGCGGGTAAATTCCAGATGTCGCGGATTAAATATTCTAAATTCGAGTTGTATTTAGAATGTAAATATATAAATTATATATTTAAATACCAATAAATATGCTAATACTATGTTAAAGGATAAAAAATGAGGAAACACTGAATGGAAAAGGCGAAAAGGGAATGATGGTTATATAACAGCACCGGATATCACTACCCGAGGAGAGAGATTAGAGAAGAAGGAAAAAGTTTCAGATTCTATGTGATTTTAAGAGTAAAGAGAGTAATCAAGAAATGAAGAAGAATGCGGAAAATAGTAATATTTGGAGAACCGGATGTAATCTATAATAATCACGGATCAGTCTACGGATACACTTCCTATGAAGATGCTGAAATATATTAAAATGCAAACAATGAATAAAAAACGTTAAATAACTAGGTAGTCTTTTGAAACATTCTGGTACCTATGATTTCCATGCCTAAATCAGTGGAAACACCATTTGTGAATCCATTTCTTCTAGGAGAGCAAACTATGAACTTATCAATATTATGCCGTTGTTAATTTTCACATCAGCCGTTTTAGAATTAACCAAGAAGCGATGAAATTTAATATAACTACTAGGCATAATCAATTCATAAATTGCTACACAATAATACGGTTTTGATAAGTATTAGGGATTAATGCTGTTGGATAGGCAAATAATACTTTCAAAATGAGGGTGCATTATAATATTCTGTTAAATTTAAATAATTATTATAAGCTCAAGCGATCACAAACCAAGTTTGGCTGTGGGCTCACCTGCGGCAAATGTATGAAGCAGTCACGGTGAAAATATTTCCCACTAAATTTATATTATCTTGAACTGTAATAAACTCAAAATTCAAGCGATGAGACCATCAATACGGCAATTAAATAAGACTAATAAGAGACGAGTTTATCAGGAGAGCATTTATTTGTTAGAGTTGAAATTTGTGGAATTGGAGAAAAAACGATTTTCACTTTCCCTCGTAGAAATGCTTTCTACAATGAATAAAAGATGTACCTTCAGCTTGTGATTTACTAAAATTAGAACCGCTTAAGCTCATGTTGCAGAAAAAATGTAATGCAACCTTCGCAATGGCAAATAAATTTTGTTAAAAAAACTCAAGCTCTCAAACTATTTATGTATACATTATTTAACCAAAAGCATTAAAATGGGAATCTGTTATGCACTTCACAAACGGAAATTAACACTGCATAATTAAAAATAGCGATACGTAAAATAAAATAGCATCACAAACAAGCGACGTTAATGGGAGCAATTACATAACCGAAAACTCGCAGCTGCGGGGAGAACTCTCGATCCCTCGATTGACGGCTAAAAACCTGCAGGACTACAATCGACGGCGTGCTTCAAAGGGAAAGTACTCACGGAATGCACTGAAGACCGGCAGCGGTAGCACTTCGACGGAGCTTCTGTGCCTTGCGCTTCTCAAGCGTGGGCTTATATGCGGGAGGATGTAGAGGCGGCAGGAGGGGAGATGAGGAAAGAGAGAGAGAGAGAGGAGGAGGAGGGAGAGCGAGGTGGTGAGGAGGGGTTGAGGAAAGGGTATTCCGAGAGGGTGGATGGATGCCCCAGCGAGCATTGGGTCATCCAGAAGACTTTTTACTCGGATTTTCTTGTCGAAGGTCGCCTAGGTGATAAACAGCTCGGAAACCACTCGTAGCACAGATGCAAGAAACGAATGACATTCAAGTACGGACATCATTTGTCACATGGACTGAAGAGGGCGGCCCATCTTCGGATAACGCGCGGCCAGACGGCCAAATGGGCTTAACGATGGATCATTCGGCTAATGGGAGGAGATTGGGGGATAAAGGATCAGGTGCAGGGACGTCGGCGGTATTATGATAATCTGCTCGGACTATTATTCAATCTCAGGAGCGCACCAGCGTCGGGAGAGAAATCGAAGAAATGCGAACGGCGATTTTTGTCCCTCCTTGGGTCACGGAAGACGACCCGAGAGAGGTCTGTTCGCCTTTGAATATCTTGCGAATTAATCTGCTGACCTTTGAATGCAAAGTGTCGGTTTAGTTTCGTTAATTGGAATTTTTTCCGCCAGGTCGAGAGACGAAGGCCGAAAGATCTTTTGTTCTCAGATTCACGTGATTTGTCGGCGAGTAGCGCCATGATGCGTAGGTATTCTTTTTTTTGGATTCGCGGAACAATGCGTGTCGTGGATAGATTGATCGTCGGCAACAGATTACAGTAATTATATCACATAGAAATGTATGAGCGGTGGGGGAGCGAAAACACCTCGAAGGCGTTCCACAAAAAGCGACGGGAATGGAATTTGATGAAAAATAATAAACCAGTTCCGGTTGTACAGCTACAAAGTAAAAAACATAACCAAGGCGTGATTTCGAATGATGATTCACTTGCCCTTGTACTATAAAATTGTCAGGAAAGGCATAGAAGACGCACGATAGTGCTATCGAGCTAATTTTAAAAGCGGGAACACCACGGACTATTTACTCATATCGCTAGCTATTATTTGGAAAATAAAAGGAAAAGATCTTTAGAGCAGTCCTTTTTGAATACAGTAATACATTATATTACTGTTAGTTTTACATTTGCACCATGGAAGCCTCAATTGGAAAATCACACGAATATTAGATGAAACACACTCTACGCTAGGAACATTTATTTTCAATGTTTCAAATACTCGAAAAGCGATCAATACCGACCACCAGTAGCTGAAAAGTCACCGGGATACGAAAACCTCGACAGTGTCATAAATAAACAACCTCATAGAGTATAAAAATCAAGCAAAACAAATGTGAATGAGTTGGATGTTATAAATCTCAGAAGTGATATTCTGTACAGCAACCAAATGCTAAGTAAGTTAGCGATGCGATATGATGGTGTGCCTAGAAATAACTCCATGATGACGAAAACACATTTTGCAATTTGACATTGAATGTGAACTGTTTTTAATAATGGTGTAATCTTTTCAGAACTTTCCCTAAATAAAATGCTAATTTATTCTTGATGAATCGTATGTTTTTCAACGTCTCAAGGTCTTTGCGTCCTCAGAAAGTACAAACAATGAAATACAATAACGGCTGTTCACGCGCATTCTAAAAGAAACAAGAGCGCGATAATTCTTGTGTATAAGGAAAAACGGGAAAATAAAAAATCGAAAACAAATTCTATACTGCCACTAAAACGCAACATCATTGTTAAAGGAAAAATTTTGATAACTCTGAGGCTCATTCCGAGGAAATATTTGTTTACTCACGATAATGCACGAACGCGCTCTTCTAATCGTAAACAGTTGAATTCCGTTCGATAAGCAAACAAGAAAAATACAACAAATTTGTAAAACAGATTGCAGCTCGTTTTTCACATAAAATCGCCATAAAATTTAAAGAGCTATCATAAAACTGTCGTCTTTCAACTGTTTAGCAAGCGATATCAATAAAAAAACATCGGTAACAAAGAAAAACAAAAGTAGTAGCTTAAAGCATCACAATAAGGGGCGTGCATTTCATAATTACGATACTATACTTGGAGCCAATTATTGCAATGAGAAATTAATTTTTACGCTCCTATAATATTTCTACTATCGTATAAGGTTAATACGCTCAAAAATAAAAGCATCGTGGAATAGCAACGTCGTAAAGAACTTCTGAGTGAAGAAATCCAAATTAATTTTTTAATTAGATTCCACGAGCCCTAATAGAAGAGATTTTGGTACTTACGCATTTAGTATTTATCATCAAATAAAATTACCCATAGTCATCAATTAGACGAGAACTTCTCCAAGAGATGATCTCTCGTCAAATTTCTTTGCATCATCGAGTTTTAAATGCTTCGAGGCTTCACCCTGACAAAGCAATTTCTATTCCCATAATTTTGGCTAACTTTTTGCATAAAAATCAGAACGTATCAGATTTTCCCGATGATTTAGGCGCATTTATGTATCTCTGCTTCGTCTATACTTTAGCAAAAAAGCGATTTCAATCAGCTTTCGTGAACACGACCAGTCCAGCATACCTAAACGTTTGAGGAAAAAATGCTCTTCTCGTGTGTAATACCTTGTATGAAGTGGCGGTCATCATGACCGAGCTATCTGCTGACATTGACGGGACATGAAGGAAAAACTCCTGGGGCTACTCAGAAAACGATCTTATCATGAATTTCATTGATCATAGGGACCGGTGGTTATTTTTCCTCGATCTCGCTTTATTCAAACTCTTCTTTAGATGGAGACAATAATTCACGTGACTCCGTGAGCTTCATTCTCTATGCCAGTGGTTCCCAGACTGAATGCCGCGGCACAAGGGAAGACCGCAGCTGATTTTTAGGGGTGCCCCGAAATACTTCGTTTAATAAATAAACCAACGATTTGGATGTGTTTATAGGTAACTTAGGCAATAATTTTTCTCTAATAAATTGGCCATGGTATGGTATCAACAAATGGATTAGTTCAAAGCTTGTAATACTCGGATGTAAAAATATAAAACCTGGTTTCAGTCCTGGGATGCCGCAAAATTCTGTTTATTTTCGAAAGGGCGCCGCGCATACAAAGAAGCTGAGAACCACTGCTCTATGCCCATATAAACACTCATACAATTATCCTTTTCGCTAATTTGAAGTTATTTAGCGGTACTCTTTGGATGATTGATTACATTTGTATCTACTCTTAACATTCAATTGACGTAAATATTCCACTGAAAAATACATATTCCATTAATAAAGTTATTTCGACCTTAATACAAAATAAAACGATGGCATGATTCATTTACAAAAGCGAGTGATGAAATTACATTTTTAATTAACCCCAAGTAGTTCATTCCTTAAATTTATGTAATCCAAATCCACATAACGCTAGTAGGTCAAGAATTGCAAGTTTCAGCCTTCGCTTGGAACAAAGGGAGGTTGCATGGGAAAGGAAATTACCATCAAGGCAATTCTCTGAATAATGTGAATAATTAATGAATCAACGCTTTCAAATGTGCCTTTGACAGATATCAGGTATTCACAGAAACTAGCCTTGAAGCAGTTTTGTCAAGCTGAAAATTATTTCCAATTATTTTCATCCGTGATACTTTTTTGGTATTTAGATAATTTCCCAAAACTATCTTAAGCATACTGGTAATATCACCCTCAAAAATTCTTTTCCAGTCTCTCTTCGCGAACATACTGCCTCCGCAAACTCTTCCAAAGGATATTTCCTAATTGACCAAAATATACTCTAGATTAAAAAAATTAAAAGTGCACTATCACTTTTTCCACAGAAATTTTGCACATAGTATTCATGGTTTTTTGGGCGAACTGTGAATGCTGTTTTCCGGCGAACAATCAAGTCCAGAGAAGATTTTGCTTCCAAAACACATTTTTCTTTTTGTTCCGAGCACCGCTGAACATCCAGGCCCTGCTAACAGTCAATACAGTGACAATACATACTATACATACTGCACTTTTCTTGCATTGAGAAGAGAAATTTCATCTAAACTGCCATAACACAACTAACTTGCCCAGTGTGTACGGATAAAAAGGATAAGTACAAGATGAATTATTTTATGCTTTTTACTTTGTTAAATCCGCATTCAGAATATTTCGCTGTTACTGGAAGAGTAAAAGTCTGTGATGACAGTCCGATGCGAGGGACTGAGTTAGAAAAATCCATTCCAAGGACTACATTTTCTTTATTTTTAGTTGGGTAATTGCTGCAAATGAAGTTTACCTTTTACTAACAGTGTTGGGAATATTCTTGCATGAAAAAGACTCATTGGCATTTTTATAAAATGACGCTAATTTATCTGCTAATTTAAATCTACGAGCTGTGTAAGCGGGCTATGTGCACGAGCTCTTCAAAATTCGAATTAAAAAATATTTTTAAGCGCAATAAGCGCTCGATAAACATTATCTGAATATGAATAAATTATAATTCATTCGTGTGATTTTCACAGTGCCTTTTTGACCGTGGCTTGTAAACCTTCGCCGCACGCCCCGCAAAATTCTAATATACAAAAACGTAATCGTTTCGCGCAAAATTTCAAATGAAAATTAAGAAATAAATAAACCGCTGCCGAAATATTTTGGCAAGTTGGCAGCCGTTTTAAATAACCAGGAATGAATATTAAGACAAAATTTGATATGACGGCGACAGTGAAAACTGCCGAAGGATGCGGCCAATTGCGGAACTCTTTGAATGAGAAAGAGAAGAGCGGTAAACTGGCGACTGTTTGCAGCCGAGGTCGCCTTTCGAGAGCTAGGAACGACAAAAGGTTTAATCACCCGCGAGATGGAGGAAGGCCCATTCAGTAGGCCTTATGAGAGGGATCATGAGGAGGTTTTTTTAAAGCGGAAGATCGCCTGTTCTTTAAAAGTCATCCATTTAATCGGTTTTATTGTTAAAACGGGGCCAGAAAGATGTTTAATACATTTGATGCATAATCATGGAAGAATAACGAATTTAACAGATCAATTCTTCAGAATAATTTCTTGGGAGGGATAAAATGATGTCACGGATACAAGTCACGGATTATTTCTCAGAGAATTGCCGAAAGAGACTATATTTACGTATAATATTAGTGCTGTTTTATCAAGTAAAATTATAGTTTTGAATAAACCGTGTGTTTCGATTTTTTTGTATATTGCAGAAGGAAATACGTTATTCTTTTGATATTCGATTATACTCCGCATTCAAATAATTCATGTACATCTCACAATTATAAAATTGGCAATACATCAGATCTAAATTTTAAAAATCTAATTTTAATAATTAAAATGAACTTATGATTTACTGTGATAAAAGTGTTAAATTCTACGCTTGCATATGAATTTCCAACTAAAAAATTAAGAAGTCGCCTACAAAGGTTTTATTTTGTTTATCGTCATAATTGCATGGGATCGCAAACTCGATTATGTATATTAAGAATGAAATGTGCATGCGTCCGTCACAAACTTGACAAAAAAGTATTTAAAATTCCTATTTATTCATTATCTTAAGCACAAGCATTAGATTTCTTATTTATTTTGATTTGGAACAGAATCTATTTTAAAACTCCTTAATCCAAATACTTAAGCGACACTGCATATAGCAATGGGCGAAACAAATCCGTCCCTTGCCTCAAGTCACGTGACTCGAGCTAATTGAAGCTAATTGAAGCAACTTTCTCTTCACCGCGCAGGTAGGAATCGCGCTCTATGTATTTCCTTACTCGTGTTTGATTGTAAGATCATAATTGTTGAAATTGGCTTCATAATAATCCCGGACATGAAAAGAAAAACTATCCATGAAACGGAGGAAGAAAGGCTAGTGAGATTAACGAAGTAAAAAGAATACTACAAGAATGGGAAACATTGGAACAGAGAAAGAATAGACTGGAACGAATGAAAAACAAGGCAAGGACAGGAAGAGAAAATTAAAATAAAAAAGCGTCTGGAGCGATTACAAAAGTTCAAAGTAAGTTATAAATTTTGTGTAAACAAAGAAACAAAAGAACAACGAGAAGCACGTTTCGTTACGATGAGAGAAAATCAATCGCAACATTTGCCAAACGAAACCGAAGGGCCGCGATGTAATCGCCTAAATAATTTAAGTTTAAATCGATCTCTTCATCTTAACAATTAAATTCCTATTGAGAAATATAGTAATTTTATGACGGACAGTCACAAATTGTTGTGTTTGCAAGAAACAGTTATCAATTCGTGCGTAGCTATTTCTCATCGGTTTTAAGGAATAATAACAGAGTTGATTTACCTAACGTATCGCCACTTGAGCTTATAGAGCCAGACAAACCTTTCTTCTGCAACCGATGTAAAATGTTTTAGCAAATTAATCCAAAAGAATGCCCCCCAAAAGCTTATTGGAAAACATGGATCCTGAAATTGTACCAGGTGTTAGCCGTAAAAAAACGCTTTATTTCCCATATAATTCCTTTTATACAAATTATAAAATACGATGGCAGATTTAGAGAATATAGTTCAATATTAGCTATTCTATATTTCTATATTGAATAGTAATATTTGATGCAAATTCATACATAACAATTTGGTCTCATTGTCATAGTTATAAAATCATTTCACTAAAAAGTATAAAATAAAAATATATAAAAAACTTTTTAAATTTATACTCTTTTTTGCAAAGCGCAATGAAAAGTATAAAATACATTTTTGGGTCCCTATAAATATCTGGATCTTAAGGAAAATTTTCATTAGATATAATTATGAATCTCTTTAAAAAAAGATGTATGACATATGTTGATTACACAAGAATTTTTCAGGCTATTTATAATGTAGTGAATAATTCCTTCCAACTCCATAATAAGTGAAAGAATTTAATTTGTAATTGTGGCACCCGCTTGGCTGATTCATTATATGCTGTTATGGTTTTTTATGTGTACATTATAAATATTAAATTTGGTTAAAATTGATGCAGACATTTCAACACAAATATGTGTAAAAATAATGTTTTTTATTTCTTATATTGAGGCAGCCCTGATTTCTATATCTGTACTAAACATCTTGATTTTGTTTCCTCATGTTACACGCCCCCTTCATAAACAAGATTGGAAAGGTGTACTCCATGTCGGAGTACACAGTTTCCAAATGCGTTCTTTGAGATTTCACTATGTTTTCAACATTTTTCGCTCAGATGAGAATTTAACGAGATGCAAGCGAGGTACGTTGTAAAATACATGTAGATCTTCATGTGAAGTAGTCGTAATTATTGTCCGAATTTAACCAAAAATGGAATCTGTTGACCAATTTTAGAAAAACTCCCTAATACCAAATATCATCAAAATACATCAGTTGAAACAAAGGAGCATTGTAGGTCTTCATGTGAAGTGGTCATCATTAGTGTCCGATTTTGACCAAAATTGAAATCGGTCGATAAATTTTAGCAAAACTTCCCATTACCAAATTATATACATAATATCCTTATTCTGTACGTTGGTCCGTCCGTCCGTTGGTCTGCCGGAACGCTCTATAGAAACCCCCATAAGAGAACACTTAAAAATTCCTTTTTTCACTTGCAGGCTTTTTTCTTTTGCAAAATTAAATTAAAAGAAATTGACCTACGATCTTCGGAGCTGGACCATTTTAAAGAAAAATAAACTGATGTGGGCAACACATGACTTTCTCCATATTTATATGGCAAATTACATGTTGTTAGCTCTGGGATGGTTGTCAATATTTACTTCCGGTTGAAAATTAAGAAATGAAAAAGGAGCGTTACTAAGACGTAACTAAGCGTCAATTGTTAACAATAGTCTTCGGTAGGTGGCGTGGTGGCAGCTAAAAATATAAGATATCTCTTAAACAATGCATTATATGGAAAAATGTTTCAAACAAAGGTTGTAGAAAATAAAATTTTCTACAACTTTTATTCTAGTACATTTTTACATTTATCAAATATTAAAGCAAATATTTCAAAATAACGGATAAGTGACAAGAGTAAACACCCACTTTCGGTCAACCGATTTTTACCAAAAACTAATCACTTCTTTTAACTTTTATAAAAATGTGAAATATAAAATTTTGCGTTGATCTGAGAAATAGTTTTTGAGTTAGAGTGCCCACAATATAACAGTTTTGTCTCTGCTGGTATAGTATTCACATCTTTCAAAGGATCGTGTGTTCAAAAGAATTGAACTTTATTCGAAGTGTTTTTGGGTTCCTTAACAGGTTAGCAGTAATTTTTATTTATTACTGTTATTTATTTTTATCTTATTTATTCACTTCTATTTCTCAAAAAATTGTTGTTTATTTTTTAATGCTGATTTTCTGTATTTTAATTTTGGTTCTCAACGCTGATGATCAGTCAATTTATCGTCATTTCCAATTACCACACAAAGTTCTTATGTAATAGTTTTTTTGTAATACCAGGTCTATGGTTTCTTTTCGAAATAACTTACTTACTTCTTCTTCATCGCTGCAACCATGAACTCCTGTCATCTGCCATTCTATTCAGCATCTCGTATTTCTCAACTCCCATCACTGACTTAACGTCATCTAGGTATTTCTTTCTTGGTCTGCCTCTTCCTTTCTTCCCTAACAGTTTTCCCTCCAAGATGTTCACAATTAATCCATTATGTCTAATCACATGGCCTAAAAATTTTGCCTTCCTTTCTTCAGTTCCTTTAATCAGTTTCCTTTCTTCTTTTACTTCTTCCAAAACTTCAAGGTTTGTCTTTCTCTCTGTCCAACTTGTCTTTATCAATCTTCTCCATATCCACATTTCTGTCACCTCCAGATGGGACCTCTCCCTCTTTCCTAACGTCCAACTTTCACTACCATAAAGTAAGGTACTCCAGACAAAAACTTATGCAAAGGCTTTCCTTACTTCCTAATTCATATGACTGCTTGTCAGTAGATTCCTTTTACATCCAGATTAAAGATGGCGTCTTGTCAGAGTACGTACAATTGTGGCTCTTGCCAAAATAGCCTTGTGAACGGCGATAATGCAATATCGTGTGGTATTTGTTCGAATTTATTCCACATTAGATGTACGGAATTGAACGAGCCAAGTCTCAACGTCATCAGAGAAACTCCTTCCGTATTTTGGATGTGTTTGTTTTGCCGTGTTCGGAAGGTAAACGAAATATCCAAAATGGCAGCCGACATTGAAACTTTGAAGATGGAAGTATTTCTCGACACTAAGGAGAGAAATCCCTCTTCTAAGCCCGTTTCCTCTAATACCAAAACAATTAATTCTTCAATTAAGCATCAACCACTCCATCATACTAAATCGCACCAGCGAATCCCGGAAACGATTGCTTCCCCAAGCGTTGTTACTAAAGAAGACGCAGTTCTCCAGGAATCACCGGTTGATGTGGATAACTTTCAAGTTGTAAGGTATAAAAATAGAACTGGTAAAAATCGCACTATCATTAAAGGGTCAGGTGTCAATAAAAACACCGAAACTTAATTTTGCGGCGCTCCTCGGCGAGCATGGCTCCATGTGAGTCGTGTTAACGCACTAGCCATGTGTGACGACATTCTTGACTATTTAAAATTGAACTTCAATGACCATGATTTCACTTGTGAAAATCTGTTCCAAGGAAATAAAAGTGCATCGTTCAAAATAAGCGCGAACTTTTCACTATTGGAGGACTTAAATGACCCCAGTAGATGGCCCTATGGTGTTCATGTTAGAAGATTTGTTTTTCCGAAATCAGGAACAGTGTCTCGAGTAGCTGACGAAGAATCCCCAGTAACTGACTCCAAAACTGTTCCTGATGCTGAGGCTGGCAGTGATTCTATCCCTGAAATAATGTGCAAGCCGACATCAAGTGTTGTTACCCATAGCCAGATAGGGGTCTCTAAACGGAAAATTAACTGACTACATCCAGTAACTACTAACAATTCACTATTTGGTACACTAAGATGTGAATCAGGTCTCAAAGTATTATATATTAATATTCAGTGCCTAAGAAATAAGATAGAAGAAATTAAACTATTAATTAGCCCCCTCAACCCTGACATTATATGTATTTCTGAGCACTGGCTCAAAGAAAGTGAACTACCTAGCATTGCAATTAACAATTATTTTATTACAAGCAGCTTCTGCAGAAGCAACCTAAAATGTGGTGGTGTATTAACTCTAATTAAGAATAATTACAGGGCCAGGGGTTTGCCAATTGCTAACCCCTTTTGTTCTGAACAAAATTTTGAATGTTGTGTCACTGAACTGTCTCTTGAAGACAAAAATATACTAATTCTGTCCACATAGAGATCACCAAATGGTGACTTCAGTGTCTTTCTAGATAGCATGATAAAGGTTCTTAACCTATGTGAAAAGAAATCTAATTACATTGTTACTTGTGGTGATTTTAACATTGATTTTTGCTCAAGTAGCCCCATGAAATCGGAATTGATAGATGTGTTTAATTCCTTTAACCTCAGTCAGTCCTCATTTGAGCCAACTAGAATTACTAGCCATTCTGCCAAATGCATTGATAACATTTTTTCTAACCTACAGCTTCAGCAGTGTTCTATTGTTAACTCTGGTCTCTCAGACCACCAAGCATTGCTATCCCACTACCTACCTACTTCTATTGCCTTGAACACTAACTCTAAAGCCAATAATTTTGTATATAAATGCTATTTTACTCCTTCAGCCCATTCCAAATTTACCTCTGCTCTAAAACATGAGAATTGGACAAAAGTCTATCAGTCAACTTCAGTCAATGATAAATTTGACAGTTTCTTATCTACCTTCCTTTCCTATTTCAATGACTGCTTTCCTCTCAGATGTGTGAGGATCAACAATTACCTTAATAGTAGTAACCCTTGGGTCACTGATGAAGTTAGGTCTGAATCAGTTAAACTGAAACAAATGTTTCAAAAACTGACTCTCACCAATAACTATATTGACAAAAAACTCTACCTTGAGCACAAAAAGAATTTTGCAAACCTAGTAAAGGATGCTAAAAGGAACTTCAACATCAATCTAATAAACTCTTCCAGTAACAAAACTAAATCTGCCTGGAATATTATAAAAAAATCTACATCTTTGAGTACAAATAAATATTCCATCAATGAAATTTCTGTCAATGGCAAGATAGTGTCTCATCCATTATCCATAGCCAATGAACTCAATAATTACTTTCTAGGAGCTGTTAATCAACTTGTCAACCCACAGATAATAGACAATTCAGTCAACATCCCAACTCTATCCTACTCTAATGTTACTTCTATATTTCTCCAACCTGTTAATGAAAATGAAATTAAATCAATAATTAGTAAAATAAGGTATAAAAATTCATCTGGGTGGGATGACATCCCATGCTCTCTTCTCAGGGGTGATGTCATCCAATATCTTCTTTCTCCAATTACCCATATTGTTAACGAATCATTAAGTTCCGGAACGTTTCCCCAAAAATTAAAAATTGCCAAAGTGATACCTGTTCCCAAAAAAGGTAACACCTGCACTATGGAGAACTTTCGACCAATTTCCACCTTATCTGTCTTCTCCAAAATCCTTGAAAGCATTATGTATAACAGAATTACCTCATTCTTGGACAACCATAATATTCTTTCCGAATACCAATATGGATTTCGCAAAGGTAGATCCACCGAAACTGCCATAGCAAAGTTTGTCCATGCTGTGCTAGATGGATTGAATGATCGAAATAATGTTATTGGGATTTTTTATGACCTATCAAAGGCTTTTGTTTCCATCGACCATAAAATTCTCCTAAGCAAACTTAAGTCTTATGGGATCTCTGGACTAGCTAATAAATGGATCTTTTCTCACTGACAGGCAACAAGCTGTAACAATCTACTCTGAAGCTGATAATTGTAAAATTTCCTCTGAACTCCACTATGTTACTAGAGGCCTCCCTCAAGGGTCAATTCTTGGACCTTTGTTATTCCTACTATTCATTGATGATCTCCCCTCCTACCTTAAAGGTAGTGATCTATACATGTTTGCTGATGATACTAACCATCTACTGATAAACCCCTGTGATTCCTTCAGCCCGCAAAATGCAATTAGCGAAATGGAAAGTTGGTGCACCAAAAACAAGGTCTTCTTAAATAATAACAAATCCACATTCATACAATTTCATCCCTCCCAAAAGATAATAAATCAAACTCCTTGGTTAAAAGTTTCAGACAATTCTCTGAAGAATTCGGCAGTAGTAAAATTTTTAGGAGTTCATTTAAGTGAAACACTAAACTGGGAAGCACATATTGATGCAACATGCAAGAAAGTTAGTGTAGGATGCTTCCTCCTCAAAAGAGTGATGCAGATCACTAACCTACACACAGCACTTACAATATACTATGCCTATATTTATTGCCATCTAAAATATGGCATTATGGTATGGGGTCACTCTCACCATTCCTTACGTCTGTTTAAACTCCAAAAGTGGGCTGTAAGAATCTTAGCCAAGGCAAAAAGACGAGATAGTTGCCGTAACTTAGTTAAAAACCTCAACATTCTCACTGCCCCTAGTGTATACATATTTTACTCAATTCTGTTTATTAAAAATAATGCATCAATTCTAAATTTAAAATCTAATTCGGATATACATGATCATAATACGAGAAGTAAACAGGACTGTCACCTTTCGTCACAGACCTTGAAAATGTGTGCTAACAGTCCAATTTATGCTGGATCAATATTCTTCAATAAGCTCCCTGCTACGCTAAAAAATGAGCCAAAAAACAGATCCTTTAAGCATAAACTTAAGGAGTATCTTGTAAATGGCTGTTTTTACTCAACTGATGAATTTTTGTATAACTAGATCATGACTAACTTTGTATGTTTTATTGTGACTTATACCTGCATTTTTATGAATATCTATGTATATATATATATTATCATTGACTTATCCTATATTTGTATTAACAGATAACTTGGACGAATAAAATTATTATTATTATTGAAAAGCTTGCTTTGCAAGTGCAATTCTTCTCTTCACTTCCTGCAAGCATCTATTGTCTTCAGTGATTGTACTACCTAGATAGCAAAACTGCTTCACTTGCTCAATTTCCTGATTGTCTATTTTGATCTTTGATATTGTCCCTTCATTACTTTTGCCTATAACCATCAATTTGGTTTTCTTGACATTTATCTTTAATTCCCACTGTTTTAACGTGTCAGATAGTACTTCCAGCATTTTATTCATTTCTCTTTTTGAATCAATGAATTTACAATGTCATCTGCAAATCTAATGCAGTGTATTCTAACTCCATTTATTTTTGTCCTTTGTCTTTTCCTTCATAACTTCTACACTTTCTTCAATGAACATATTAAACAAATATGGAGATCCTTGTCTTACTCCTTTCCTTATCTTTGCTTCACTCTCTAATCCATTTATATTTATTCTTTTAGTTTGATCTAGATAAAGCTTGAAAATTAACCTTTTATCCCTCCAATCAATACCTATTTTGTTCATAGTCTTAAACAACAGTTCCCAATTAACTGTATCAAAGGCCTTCTCCAAATCAATAAACGTTAAGTATAATGTCCTGTTCATTTGTAAACATCTTTCCATTATCACCCAATATAGCTTCTCTCGTTCCTCTCCCACTTCTAAATCCAAATTGATCTTCACTAATATAATGTTCTATTTTCCCTTTTATTCTGTTTTCACAATATAATTTAAAACTTTTGAGGTGTGTGAAAGTAGTGAAATTGTTCTGTAGTTACTACATTCCACTGCATTCCCCTTCTTCGGTAGACTTATAGTTTTACTTTTTATGAAGTCATCAGGTAATTTTCCTTTTTTGTAACAATCTTTTATAGTTTTTAAGAAATGTTCTTTTGCTTCCTCCCATAAGTTCCTCAGAAGCTCTGCAGGTATATCATTGACACCTGTTGCCTTGCCTGAATTAAGATTATTAATAGCTTTATGAAACTCTTCTTTGGTTATTGTTGGGCCTAGCTCGTCATTTCTTATTTCCTCTTCATTTTCAATAAATCTACATCCATCTCCAACATCTCTTCCACTATATAATTCTTCTATGTATTCTTTCCACCAAGCACATACTTTTTCATTATCCCATAACATATTTCCTTCCTTATCCTTAACTATTGCCGATTTAGTTCTTGGTTTGTACTGGAGAGTTTTAATTTTGAAGTATGCTTTGTCTTGTCTTCCTCCCATTGTATCTTCCTCAACTTCCTTCACTATCTCTTTGGTCCATCTCTCTTTTTCTTCTCTGCATTTGTTAATGATCTCATTCTAAACTTTTTTATAAGTTTCATCATTTCCATTCTTCCTCAACTTGTTCCTTTCTTCAATTAAAAACAGTATCTCCTCAGTCATCCAAGGTTTTCTAGGCTCCAACTTTCTCTTTCCAATAACTTCCTCTGTAGCTTTAATAGCCCCTTTTTTAAATTCCTCCCAACTAAGTTGTCCTTCATAATTTCTCATCAAATCATTTGTTTTTTCTTGGTAATTCTTAGCCGTTGGTAACTCTTTCAGTCCCTGTAGATGCCAGTTCTTTTTAACTGTTCTCTTCATTTTCTTAAACCTAATATTGCATTTTGCCATGACTAGCTTGTGGTCACTGTCTACATCTGGACCTGGGTAACTATAACACGATTTTACCTGGTTCTTGTATCTTCTTTTTACTAGAATATAATCTATTTGAAACCTTCTTCTGTCTGGCGCCTCCCATGTGTATCTTCTTCTTTTGGGAACTTCGAAAAAAGTGTTTGATACCATCATCTCATTCTGTTCACAAAACTCAATTAATCTTTCTCCCCTTTCATTTGTTTCACCTAAACCAAATTTTCCTACCATTCTACTATTTCTACTAAATCCAATCACAGCATTAAAGTCTCCCATTATTATTACATTATCTTTATCTTTTGTCATCTTTATAAGTTCTTCTATTTCTTCATACACCTTTTCTACTTCTCCTTCTTCTGCACTACTTGTTGGAAAATACGCTTGTATTATCACTGTATCCATTGGCACGGTGCTCATTCTTACCATCAGCAACCTATCATTTATGTAATATGTATTGCAAACACTTTGCCCATTTTTTGCTAAAAATGACTGCTATTGCTCTCTTTTCACCTCCACTATGAATTATTCTAAATTTATCACTTTAAAAATCTCCTTTCTCTTGCCACCTTGTTTCACATAAAACTAAGATGTCAATTTCATTTTTCTCCATTTCTTTCTTTATTTCTTCTAATTTACCTATTTTTAGTAATGTTCTGACATTCCAAGTACCTATTTTGATGTTTTGACAGGGATTTCGTTGGATAACGACCTGGGAAGCGCTGCTACCTCCCCTGCCGGATCTTGGGTTCGGAATACCATGATCAGTAACAACTTCCTTTCTAAGACCTTCCATGGTTGCTACCCTCAGGATATCCAATAGGATCTTTAATGGAGTGGTTTCCTGTTGCCTTCTCCATCTTATGCCGTTGACTATCGAAATAGTTCCTCCGCCTTTAGGGGCAGTTTCCCACCCCAAGGGCAAGAGGGTGCCCTACCCCTCCACCTTCTCATCCTCCCCCCAAATAAGCCGTTGGCATTATTCTTATCCCGGGAGTCACTCGGACGCCAGAGCCTCGTCTGCGAAGCAGGGTGCACCACGTGTAGGTGAGGTTGACATTTGAGTGGGAGAGGATATATAATCGCATCCCACCCCAAAACACCCCAACTTACTTACATAGGACCTAATAACACAATGTTACTGTTCTGTTTACAGCTTGCATAAACTTTTATAATTACTTATTCTACTAGGCATAGGTAGCTAGCTTTCAGCATATTGATATCCATTTTGGCATTTGGAATTGAGTTTAGCATTCAGTATGGAAATGAAGAAAGTATGAGGCATAGATGTGTTTAAGTACGACATCGGATATGTAATACATTTCATTCAAAGCTTCAACCTTAAAAGTTTGTGTTAGTCATGTGAGTAACGTCAACATTTTTTGCTCTTATTCATTTAGTTTTGATACTTTAATTCAAATTTCTTTCAGTTTTTAAATTCCATTGTTATATTTAAAAAATGCCAGTTTTAATTTTATTTGTACCTAATCTTTTACTAAAGGAAAAATGTCAGCAGCTAAGAAATTAAAGAAAGATAGAAAAGAAGATGTCCGTAGTTTTCAGATGACTTGGACCAATGAATACGGTTTTATAAAACAAAATGATAAACCTTGCTGTGCTATATTTTCTGAGACGGTCCTGTGTAGAACATCATCAATGAAACGTCATTTTGAAAGCATTCACAAAACAATTGCCGTAAGAAGTGCAAATGAACGGAAGGAAATAATATCTAGATATGTAAAAAACAGCCAATTACAGACTTCTTCATTGGTTAATTTTGTAAAATCTGCAAATAATATAACTGAAGCTAGTTTTGAAATCTCAAATGTAATAGCAAAACATGCCAAACTACATAGTGATGGTGAATATGTAAAAACAATTATGCTGGCAGCAGCACCGCTTTTGTTTCATGATTTTGAAAACAAAGGAAAGATTATTCAGTGTATTCATGAAATTCAACTTAGCAGAAACACTGTCAAAGATAGAATTTTTAAGATGAGTAGTAATGTTGCATATCAATCTAAAAATGACATCAATTCCTGTTACACTTTTTCAATTTGTCTTGATGTAGGCACCAATATTACATCATTACTTGGCCATTATAGCTCGTTATGCAAAAGACGATGAAATGCGGGAAGAACTGATTAACTTAGCCAGTTTGCCAGAAGGAACCTGTGGAAAAGATATCTGTGAACTAGTCATACATGGATTATTAAAAGCTAACATTGATTTTTAAAAAATCATCAGTAACAATCGATGGTGCTCCAAATATGATTGGCAAAAAATTAGGCTTTACAAATCTATTTGAAAATCATGTGGGACATCCCATAATAGGCTTTCATTGCATTATCCACCAACAAGTTCTGTGTGAAAAATATGGCGCTTCAGTGTTAAATAATATTACAGAATCAGTTATTAAAATAATAAATTTCATAGTAACGTGTGATTTAAAAAAGAGACAATTTAAAAAGCTTTTAAAATATTTTAATTCAGATTATGAAACATTATTAATGAATAAAAATGTTCGTTGGCTAAGCTGTACAATTTCATCGGAAAGATTTGTCGAGTGCTTGGAAGAAAAAAGATTATTTTTGAATGAGCACAATTACAATTCCTCAGCATTATATGATGTCGAATGGCTGTCAAAATTAATGTTTTTAATGGATTTTTCACTTCATTTGAATAGCCTCAATAAGGAATTGCAAGGATATGGAAAAAGTATCGATGTGATGTTCGGTTCTATTAAAGCTTTTGAAAGAAACTTAGAATTTTCCAAAAAGATATCGAAAGCAATGACATGAAGTACTTTCCAAAACTGAAAACGTTTTTAAATGATTTAATGACACATGAGAGACCAAATACAGACCTCTTTCAGTTATTTTCCGATATAATACAGTCAACGATAATGCAATTTTCAGCTAGATTTGTAGATTTTAAGAGTATTAAAAATATGTTAAATTTAATTAATTATCCTGACAAATTTGATGTAAAAAATATAAATAGTAAATACTTTAGTTGGTTAAATATAGAAAACATTGAAATGGAATTAGTAGATTTCCAATGTAGTACCAATTGGAAGCAAAAATTTGTCGACTTGCAAAACAATTTTGAAAATAAAGAAATAAAACGATTGGGTGGAGAAATTTCCAATGTCAAAAACGAAATTTTAAAAGTTTGGAAAAGTATGGCTGAACAGTTCATTTAAAAAAAATTGCGTTGTCACTCCTAAGTTTTTTTTCTTCGACCTATTTTTGTGAAAGCCTCTTTTCTAAAATGAATTTAATAAAAACCGAATCCAGAAACAGAATGACAGATGTGGACTCAAATGCTTGTATTTCTCTGTTTTCCACTAAGTATAAACCCAATATTAAAGAACTGGCATCTAATATGATCCAAAAACGTTCCAATAACTAAATATTATCAATTAAAGAATATTGGTGGTATAAAGTGATCCAAAGATCCTATGCAGACAGGCAAAAGCTGTAAAGTTGGGAATAATTTTGAAACGAGAAAAAAGTCTGCTATGACCGGAAATTGAACCCGGGTCTTCCACTTGCCGGGCGGATATTCTACCATCGAACTATCGTAGCAGATCATTTTTCTCGTTTCTGAATGCGGATGTTTTCTTGGTTGGGACGGAACTAGCCAAGCTAGTATCAAACTGCCCCATCGGATGTCCTCGAAGAGATACACCGAAGAAAACTCCTCCCCAGTTTGATACTAGCTACTACTTAGTTATTCATAAAATTACAGCTCATGCCATTCTGCATAGTTTCTTATTATTCCATCAATTTCTGGCTTTGGCAATCTCACCATTTGAGAGGGAGGGGTTTTCTTTGACGTTCTTTTGGAGGACGTCCGTTGGGGCTGGTTGATACTAGCTTGGCTAGCCCGGACCCAACTAAGAAAAACACCCGCGTTCAGAAACAGGAAAGATTATCTGCTAAGGTAGTTCTGTGGTAGATTATCAGCCCGGCAAGTGGAAGACTCGGGTTCGATTCCCGGTCACAGCACAATTTTTTCTGTTTCAAAGTTATTCCCAAAATTACAGCTTATGCCATTCTGCATAGTTTCCTATTATTCCATCAATTTATGGCATATTTTGTTTACATCGATCGAGAAGACGGTTCTATCAGCAAACAACAATTAAAAATCTATATATTTCTCTCACATTCTCTTATATTATCTGTGAGGTATAGACTAAAATATTTATTCGAATAGAGATCAACATTTACTACAAGATAGTCTCCGAGACTAGTTTCGGGGATAAAAATTCGAGAATCACCTAATCTTTCCATACCGTTTCATACGTATTTCCCATGAAGAACGCCTTTGAAATCTCTGTCTATTCCATTTATGGAGTATACTTTTCCATCTTGTTGTTCTGGCGCACGCAATACGCCATGCGCCTGCTCGTGTAAAATTTTCAAGTGCGCCCGCTGGATTATATTAGATGTTCTTTAGTTATTGTTTACTAATGAAATCAGTATAATTCAACACATAATAAGTAAACATAAGTTTTACGACTGACCTATTAACACTACCTTTTTAAATTATTTTGACATTTGTTTTAAATAAAAGATGAAATTTGATTATTAGAAGTTATAGAATCTGTTTTCTTCACTGTAGTAAATGTATTGTTGGTATAAATACTCATTAGACAGCAGGGGCAGATCCAGAACCTTCCCAAGGAGGGGGCGATCGCCCCAATCACCGCTCCCCCGTCTTGATTCCTCCTCTGCCGGCAACCATATATTTTGAAAATCCCTACCCCATCAGAATCTTTCTTTTCCTTGTCATACAGACTTAATCTTCGGTGTAGAAACAATGGACGTTGCGCGGAATGAATTTAAGAATGCACCTAGAGGAGGGCAATGGGGTCCTCCAAGGGGAGGGCGATCGCCCCTACCTTGGATTCGCCACTGGACAGCCATACACGAGCGGACTTTTTGACGGATCTGATCCTTCGGATCAGATTCAACGGACCTGGTCCGACGGATCAAATCTCTCGACGCCCATAAACGTTACACGTTACATAAAATTTCCGTGGTCCGTTGAGGATTGGGTCCGTCGTCGGGCCAGGCCCCCTAATTAGCGGCTGAAAATCCGCCGGTTTTAGACGGAACTGGTGATAGCGGACCAGATCCGCTGAACATTCAACTTGCTTAAAATCACCAGCAGCTTTTCGGCGGACCTACTGTTTCTGAAACGTTTTAAAGTGTGTTTTCGTGTATAAAAGAAAACATGAAATTGTCGCTGCTGGGATTTACGTATATTATCACGCAGTTTTATGTAAACGAAAAAAACGTTCGAAATGGGTGAAAAACTTGATCGCTAAGAGAGACGTTTTTGGCCAAAGAATTGAAATGCAACGAACAAAGTGTCTTTAAGAACTATTTACGTATGTGTGACTCAGATTTCTTTTTATTCTTCCTTACGGCCCTTCTCAGGTTTTGACTTTTTTCTTTCACACTATTCGTGGTGACATGGAATATAAACATTTTGCGAGCTCTTCATACGTCGAATTTTTAAATTTTTTATTTATATATTCTCAGACGTAATCTTCCATAGGCACTATCTGAGCCGGTAAATTTCAATAAATTTACTCAACACGGTCTTATCCCACTCCATAATGTTGAAATGACTTAAAATGCTAGTACGTCGATGTAATAATTTGCATTAATGCGACCGTTCCTACGTTTATTGAAAAGATATTATTATTAATAGTAATAAGTAGTTGTTGATCGTAATTATTAATGATAGTAAATTTTCATTTATTTTAAAACCTATATATCTTTATTCCTTTAAGGTTATTCTGAAAACCTTTGCCTATAAAAAGAACACTAAAAACTTTAATGGTGACTTCTGATTATTCCCATAAATGGGTTTGATTAAAACCAGTACAACTTACGTCTGGAAAATCAAGGCACATATAAGCTCATTGATGAAATTTATTATTCTTAAGAAATTATAATGAAATTTGTATTATGCTTCTAATAATATTGCGTTATATATATGCATTGTATTATAATGAAATTATAATTACATTCGTATTGTCTATTAATAATCATTAATGCGATCTTTTCGGAATAGTTCACATTGAAAATTAATTTGAAAAATATTTTAGATGATAATATTTGTTTATATCGTTTCTTTCATTAACATAATTTAATTCTTTGTACATGTTCACTTGGCTTATTTTGTACTTTGGATGACCTCTAAGATATGACGAAAAAGATATATGTAACTCCAGAAGAACGGGAGAAAAGACTAGCTCGTAAAAGGAATGGTTACAAAATAAAGAAATTAAACGAAACAGCAGACGATAGAGAAAAGCGTTTACGTCGTTTTTGTGAATACGCACAGAAAAAAGAGCAAATGAAAACTCATGTGAAAAATCGTGTCGTTTACAAGAGCTAAGAATGAAACAAATACCAAATATTCAACAATTTCACTGTCGCAAGCATCTAAAGCTGAATTGCCCTGAACTAGTATTAAATGTTTAATGATTTTACGCAATAAGAATGGAAAAATCAGTATTTTAATTAATGAAACAAAAGATATTAAAATCATGAAGGATTCGAGGAAAGATGAATCGAGGAATCTGTGTCACAATCCGGTCGTTAGTGGGGAGCGAGAGACTGGTCCGTAGGACCTAGTCCGGCGGTCCTGGTCCCACGATTCCTTCCCTTTTCACGGTTTCCCCTTAATAACTAAAGCATTTGGTCCTTGGCTGACCAGAACCGTCAAAAAGGCCGCTCGGGTATGGTTGGCTATTAAAATGATTCATTGCCATTCATTGCTGAGAGAATCGAGCTAACAATAAGAGGTGAATGTTTCAGCTGATAGTGCGATTCATTCGCTGGCGTACACGTATACTAGTAGAAGGTGCTTGCAAACTGCAAGCATATCATCTCACCTTGAAAAACATTCATTTTTCAGACAGATATTTCATCATTACAAATATTTTTTTTAATTCTAAATATTTCACCTCAGCAGCGATTTTTCGTTTTTCCCTTATGTAAAAATAATAGATTAAAACAATCCCCAAACCTTGCAATTTTAAGAATTTTTTACTTTCTCCATTATGGGGTACTAATGTTACACATTTCCGCCATATTTTAAAATTGTGGCACTTCTAGAAGTGAAATAATATTTTTCTAATTGTTTAAATTTTAAACGTTTTTAACGGCCTCCGCAATATATATGGAAAGATTCAAATGTTTATTTGTTCAAATACACTACTCTGTAAATAACTTGAAAATTTCAGCTTCCTAGCTCATCCCGTAATATCTAAACAGTTATCTATTTGTTTAAACTTTAAGAATTTTTAACTGCCAAACATATGAAAATATTAAAATTTGTATAAACCCTATTTCGTTTTTTTACAAATTCTACCTATAAAAAAAATTTCAGCTCCGTAGCACATTCGCTAAAACATAAACCTCAAAAATACGTTTAAACAATTGCGAATTATTAGTGGTCAACATTTTCAAAATTTCATTTATTTTAATGTATAATTTGCTACAAAATGATTTCAAAAACTCGAACCTACAGCAATTAGTTTCCAAGATAAAAATTATTAAACTTTAAATTACAAATGGGGTTAAAACAACCCCTAAAAATTAACAATTTTGAAATTTTCGATTTTTATAGTTGGTTATGAGAAAAATTCAATAATTCTGCAAAATTTATGCTGGCTAATCTTTATAGATTGGTCCACACACTGGGATAACTTTTTTCCCATGCTAACTTATGGGAGATATTCCGGGGTCTCTGGAGTCGAACCCAGGACACTGTAAGCAAAAATAACAGTAATTATTAATAGATATTGTAGCCGTCTAGAAACACTGAAAATTTCATTTTTCTAGCTTACGGGTAAAGTGCCCAAAATTAATTTACAAAAATGGCGCAATGCTTTTCTTATGAGAAAAAACGCAACTTTCAGAATTTCTGGAGTCGAACTCATGTCACTTAGGTGAGAAGTCTCATTTTATCTGTAGGTGTATTTATCATATCTCCATAATCTGAAACTTTCAGCTCTCCAACTTAAGTAGTTTGGGCTGGACATTAGTATCCACCTATATGTTATCATTATATATCGACGTTTCTTACAGAGGAGGGGGATATAAAATACTAGTAGTTGGTGCTTGGATACTGCAAGCATTTCATATCACCTTGAAAAAACATTCATTTTTCAGACAGACATTTCATCATTACAAATATTCTTTTAATTCTAAAGATTTCAACTCCGCAGCGATTTTCGTTTTTCCCACATGTAAAAATAATAGTTTAAAAAAATCCCCAAATGTTGCAATTTAAAAATTTTTACACTTTCTCCATTATGGGGTACATTTTAGCCAAATTTTAAAGTTGTAGCATTTCTAGAAGTAAAATAATATTTTTGTAATTGTTTAAAATTAAATAATTTTTAACTGCCCTCACAATTCATATATGGTAAAATTGAAATGTTTAATTGTGCGAATTCACTACTCTGTAAATAATTTGAAATTTCAGCTTCCTAGCTCATCCCGTAGTACCTAAACAGTTATCCATTTGTTTAAACTTTAAGAATTTTTAACTGCCAAACTAATTAAAATATCAAAATTTGTATAATCCCTCTTTCGTTTTTTTAGGAATTCTACTTACAAAAAAAATTCAACTCCGTAGCACATGCGGAAATACATAAACCATGAAAATTTGTTTAAACAATTGCGAATTTTTAGCGGCCGCATTGTTGCACTTTTTGAAGATTTTCGCTTTTTCTAGTCAGTTTTGCACAAAATCCTACCTAAGAAAAAAATTTCGAATCTCCAGCTCATCTGGAAGTGCCTAAACATTAGTATCCTCCTATCAATATATTTATTGGTTTATTTGTTTTGTACGTTTATTTTGTTTATTTTATTTCTCAAATACAAAGTATTTGGAGAAAGTGTTGAATTCTTTGTAGTGATCGTTCAGTCGTTGGGTTAATTAATTTCTATTTTTTTCTTATTGATTCGTTTCGGTTTGTTTGTTTCGGTTTGATCTTTGGTTCGTTTGTTTCCTTTTGTTTTTTGGTTTATTCTTAGGTTAACTATTTTTAAAAAACCAAAAATATTGTTTACAAAGAAGTGCTGTACCCTTACGTTACGCATTGAAAGATTTTTCATTGAATTTTTTATTTCAACCAAAAATTTTGTGATAAATAAAAGTCCTTTGTAAATGTTATATCTGTAGACGTAGAATTAAAATATTTTTGTTAATTTTTGTGTTTAGTATTAGTTTTACATTTTCAATTGTTCGTCAATTTTTCTTTTCTTTTTAAATAGGTCTTTATAAGCATTACTGCTGTAGACGCATAATTTAAATATTAATTCGTTCTTTAAAACAAACCATGAGATCATTTATTGCTGAGAACGGACAGAAGTTACAAGTTAAAAACATCATTGGGGATGGGAATTGCTTGTTCAGGTGTTTTGGTGTACTGTTGGAAGGTGACGAGAATAAACATTTGGAACTTCGTCGAAAAACTGTTTATCATGTGTGCAATCGCTGGCGCCGATTCTCAAACTTGTTGGAGGAATGATATATCTAAACGGTCCAGATGGGCTTCCACAGTATTGACTATACAATGGAACAAGGTTTATCGGGTGAACTGGAGTATATGCTGGAAACCTTGAGATAACTGCAATAGCGGAACTCTTCAATGTGTTCATTAATATTTATTTTAAGAATCATCAGGCAGTACCTATTGTAATATCGAGTCATTCGATTGAGAGATCTGCATCTCTTTTGTATAGTGGTGAAATGGACTCGGGTCATTATGATGCTCTGTTGCCTTTCACTTGCGACGCTGTTGATTCTGTCGGAGAAGGAAAAGAAACGAAAGGTAATATGCTAAAAAAGGAAGTAAAAGAAAAACGAAGGAAAAATGGCAACGAAACAATGAAAGAAAGAATAAGCAGACCTGACCTCAGAAAGAGGCAGACGCAAAGAGAAGGAAACGTGATAAGGAAATGATCGAGGAAAGTGTTACTAGGCTTCAAAAGAGAAAAGAAGAAAAGAAAAGACGAAAAAGTGTTGAGAAAATTTTTTTGTTTCGAAATAAAGCAGATCGAGAGAAAATAATTAGAAGTAACGAAAGAGTGAAAGAAAGGCTTCAAAAGGATACAGAAGCTAAACCAAGAAAACGTAGTAATAAGGCAGGAGAAGATAGAAGGTTTGAAAAGAAAAATCAAGCTAAACAAAAAACTTGAAAGATCGCATATATCAGTGAGGTTGATGGCACTGAAGTAGGCAGACTTGACATCGGAAAGCAGGACACGAAATGCACAAAATGTGGTGCGCTATTTCGGAGAAAAGAGAAAACATTTTCGAATCCGATATTTATAGGTGCTGCTCTGGAGGTAAAGTCCAATTACCTCCTTTAACAATCCTACCGTTAAGTGGGAACGATGCCAGATCGAAGGAGTTTCGATCAAATATCCGAGGATACAATTCATCTCTTGCATTCGCATCTCTCGGAGCGAAAGTGGATAAAAGTTTATTAACCGCAAAACATGGAGTGTTTTCTTTCAGAATTTAAGGAAATTTATACAATCTTATGGGAGCCGTATAACCTAGCGAAGGAGAAAACCCTAAGTCCGCTCAAATTTATGTACATGATACTGAAAACGAGATACATAACAGAATTCGAGTTGCTCCTCACTTAAAAATCGATACCCTTCAAGAATAACAAAAAATGATTAATTTATGCTCTCCGTATGCGAGAGAATTCAAACAAGCAATATACATCATTAATACAAACCTTTAAGACTAAAAATCATTGGAGAAACAATTTGTGACAGAAGACGTTACAATCTTCCTACATCATCTGAAGTTGTTTTTTCCGAAAATGTCCAGAGAACGAGATATTCTTCTCACAAACGAGTGGGAAATGAGGAATTCGAATTCCAGAGACTCACGGTAGTTATGATCCCTTACATTTTGTTTTAATGGTTCCTTATGGTGAACATGGTTGGTGTCCAGATATATCTTACAGCAATTCAACGAAAAATAAAACTCCAATGGACTATTATTCATATCGCCTCATGTATAGGAAAAATTGTTATCACTTACTAGTACAAAAGCCCGTCAATGGCGGGTATGCGTGGATTAAATATTAAATTTAAGGCACTTCCCATTCTTCCTCTTCTCTATTCCATTCTCCTCCCTCATATTTTAAGTTTCTATTCGATTTTTCGACATTTCATAAAGAGGTTGCAATGGAACAAAATCATGAAGGACAAAAACCAATTGAAAATTTGTGAAAAGTTACATGTAAATTTAAAACAAACATGTAGCGTAAAAACTTTGTCAGAAATGACTCCAATGCATTGTAATGATGGACAACTCAATATTTCAAGTAGGAAGATACTTCACGCGTACATTGAAAATATCTTTTCGTTTGCAAATTTTATTGAGTAATTTAAAGCAAATTACTATGTTGACAATGATTATGATTAAATTATTTCGATAATTAAGCAACATATTTGACGCATGACCGGTGCATTTATAACGATTGCAAATAATGTGTGAATGAAAAAAGCCACTTACCACTACTTACTAAGTTCTTTCGTCGTCAAGGTAAACAAAACAAAAAGATAATTAAAATATTAGCGGTCGTATGCTAGTTCGCATTTCTTCCACACCTTAGAAATGGTACTGCAGTAAACAAACCTATCGTTCAAATTAAGCCATCATTACTTCCCTTTCGATTAAAATGCATTCAAAACATATAAGAAGAGTTCTCACAATTAATTTCAAATACAATATCAAAGTTCATGTCATTGCTTTTAGATATAGACGTAATTTTGCTAGATCAGCAACAATGCCGTGGCCCTTGACGACATTTTTTCGTCTAAAATTTAGCAAAATTTTCGTGTTAATAACAAATTTGAGGAACGATTCGTCGCGTATTCGAAAATCGATGGTTGGAAAATGAATATGCGTTCTCTTAGGCGTCGTTTGGTGCAAGCCCCGTATTTATATCGCAATTCTAAGTTATTTTAAAATGCAAATGAAAACTATGCTGCAACTGTGCAAACACACAGAAAGGAGGACAGAATTCTCTTTAATATATGTATTAGATTAGATTACAGTTTGACTACTCCATGAATACATTGTTACGGCATATACTACAAGAAACTAGCAAGGTTAAGGTACATATACCTATTAGACTGCATCAAAAGGAACTCCGTGTAGAGCAGTAGCACGGAATTCCGTAGGTCTCTATTCTGTGCCATTGGTACGTGCTGCTGCGCGCCTCATTTGGTTGGGGTGGCGTTAATCGATCACACCCTAACTCCAGCTGTGCCCTCTGATAAACATTCTAAGTTTATCTTAAAAGTATCAAACTCTTAAATGAAGGGAGAATATATGACCCGGCCGCAAAATGTATCCATTTCTGTCCGTCGATATAAAAACAATAAATAAAGGAAAATTAAATATCATTATACATATTTCGGTACGAGTAATAACGTGATTTAATTCTTTTTCTTCACAATTCACTTAACTTGAATTAATTCCTATTGATTTACAGACTAAATTCACCTGTCGCGAATTAACTCCGGTCGTGCAACGATGCCTGGTTGAACGTTTGCCGTACGATCAAGTTTAAAAAGATTTTTTCCTCCTCAAAAACTATTTTCTATTGTTTTTATCATGGCCGTTTTTATTGATTAAAAAATCATACCCATTTCATTTTGAAAAATTTCACACATTTTTAAAACAGTGTACCTAAGAGTCTTTCCATAATACAGTACTTCGTTGATGATTGATATTCAATAAGTACTTTCAGGAATATTTTTCTTTGATCATTGACCAATTTGGTTTATTATTTATACAATCCTCTTTTGTCACCATGCATACAAACTCTAAGGGTAAAGTTTTTGTTTAATTTTTTTTGGAGAGTTGACAAGAATTGATAAACATTGGTGGTAATGCCTGTTACTTTTTTGGTTCACCAAAACACGAAATCCTAAAAAAATGGAACTGGAAGTTTAACACTTATTCTATGAAGTACACACAGACACACCCTGTTTAACATACAACGTTATATAATAAAAGGCTATGTTGGTTGTTCGAGGGCCAACTCATTGTCAGACCGAGAAGGACGGACGTCCGCGGGCGTTTTCACCGAGTAAAAACAGGTGTTTAAACTCCATGCGGTCAGTTATTTAGCCAAGCAGTTGATTGAGACGGAAATGATTTTTTGTGTCTGGTTCGTTCATTTTTTGTTGCATTGGGTATAATAACTTTTTGTGTAGCAACAAAATAGCCAAGAGAAACTGAATGAAGAATTAAAAAAACAGCTGTGTTTGCTACGTATTTTGTACAAAATAATTCTTCCAAACATTCCATAACTTACTAATATATATGTTCTCTATTTGCCACTTTATCCAACTATGAATACTGAAAGCGTAGGAACGTTTTGGAATCAATTAGCTGATTGCATCGGGAAATATGAGGGGAATTTCTACACTTGAACCGCATCTCCCCTAGAGAGAGTGAAAGTATTTCCATCATTTACCACCTTTAAAAATTACGTACAAATTTCGCAATTATTGTTAACGTAAGTGATTTCAATGCTCGGCGTGAGAAATACTGGGCACTCGAAAATTTTAACTTTTTTTGTCGGCTGACTTTCAAGGCGACCTAAATCAATTAAATGTTCTCTGTAAATAGAAAATAAGTTTATACAAACAAATGGCCAAAGTGCAATATATTCCCCCTTCGAAAGAAATTTTTTTAGCGGTAACTATGCTACTGTTTATTTATTTCATTTTTATTTCCGTTTCAACGAGTTTCTTTCTATTCAATTACAACTAGGGACTGGCAGCGAAGGAGTCGCGAAGAGTCGACCAGTCGGCTTTCGCGATCCCGGAGTCGACTCCACGGAAGCCGCTAGTGCCATCTACGAGAATAACAATGGCCCGTAGCATGAAAAATACCGTCGTGCAACTATAATTATATATTATCAATTTTATTGTTATATTAATTATATATTACTGATAATGCCTTGGCGGACAGCGATCGGAAGAGAAAATAATGAATATCGTGAATTTCCTTGAATATTTTGCATACGTTAACTTAAAAAACACGTTTACTGTGGAGACATTAATAAAGGATTTTAAATGCCCATTATTATATGTTTCTTTATTCGTTACCTCCAAATAAAAATTATACAGCATATTTTATCGGAGAATATTACTTTTCAAATAACGCTTGAATAATTTGAAAAAAAAACAACAACAAAAAAGTTGGGATCGGACCCAGGCCTACGCCGTATGAGCTATGCACGATATCTGCTCGGCCATTCCCTTTCTTATCAACAAATCGACAATGAAGGATAGTTGCATACGATGTTTTTGCATATTTTCGACGCTGATTTCTCGAACCCAAGGGCCCATTCACAAAAACCCCGAGACACGTCTCCTTATTTTCGATGTAGAATAAAAATCCGTGACTCGAAGGTCTCCTTGTCAGTACAATCAAATGACCTTACCTGTCTATAGTGGAATTACCCATTAGTCTCTCCTAATCACTCATCATCCTTCAACCTCAAGATCCTCCAAATCCACCACAAAGGACGAGAACTACTTCTCAAAAGAGAGATTGTGATTTTTAGGACTTTTTGCAATTAGACATGGTCGTATAATTTTTATTGATATCCCGAAAAAAAATCAAATATTTGTCTTCTTTGAGTGGAATTAAAACATATAAAAGACTGGTTACTTGGTACCATTGTATATATATATATATTTTTTTCTATTGAAAGGTGTATTTTTGTAAGCCAATTCAGGTGTATTATATTAATTAAACCTCGATGTAATTCTTAATAAACGTAAAATCAAAATGTAAATAGCTATTTGTAGCGCGCGCTCGCATCGCGCGAAGTTTATGATAACGTCACGCGGAATCGACTCTTCGCAGGCGAAACGACTCCGGTGTTTGGAATCGAAAGAGTCGAGTAACTCGTAACTACAACTCCTTCAGGCCAAATTGAGTTGGGTTGTTCTGCAGAAATCGGAGGTCGCGTCACGGGGGTAGCCGCCGGGTGTTTTGGGTATGCAAGTGCTGTCAAATATGGGGCGCAGAAAAGTTTGTTTTTTCTCCCGTAAACATAATACTTTTCCTGTAAGGAGTTGGTTTTTCATTTATATTTTCTCATGTTTTGAGTTTTTGAGCATGAACCCTGATTTCAATGTTTTTTCGGCGTCTTTGAGTGCAAGAGAAATCCCGTCGCGTCAGCCGCTCACGTCAGCGAAAAATTCCAGCGAAACCGCTTTTATTGTTATCACACACAAGTAGTAGTATAGTCAATCCAAGTGAAAAAGAGGGTGAATAATAAAATAGTTTCATTAAAATATTAAAGTTATAATTACCGTGTTTATTTTAATTTAAAAAACGTATACGTTGAAAAATAATATTTAATTTTTGTGTTATAACTATCGTCATAATCATTATTTACTTGTAATAAAAATTAATAAAATGAAGTGTTGATTTCAAAACCTTTTCCTGAATGTATTTTTTTAAGGAAGAATCAAATGTTCATAGCGAACGATTTGCTGGGAGGGGGGCCACTGGGTCGTGTGAGCGACCCCCAAAATACGACGCCATAACGAAAATACAATTTTTAACGAAAATTTTAATTCGAAACGCTTCTAATCAGAATTTGTTTATTTAGGGCAGGGGTCTTCAAACTACGGCCCGCGCAGTGATTTCATCTGGCCCGCCTTATCAGCAAGAGTATTCATTAAATATCATTTATGATGTCTAAATTACACTTTCCGAGTACTTGGGTGAAATCAACTTTTAATATCACATATATAGTATTATATATAATATATTAAAGAATCGAAAAAATTCTCAACACTTGCTCTGAAATTTTCACACGGCCCGATTATTCATTTGAAATGTCGTATGTGGCCCGCACAGTGGAACATGAAGCCTCATATGGCCCTCTCTGTAAAAAGTTTGGTGACCCCTGATTCAGGTATACATAATAATTTAAGAAATAAATGCCCGTTTGTGGCACTATTTTGAGGGGGGATATATTGTACTTCCTCAAAGCAAATAATATACTCTCTAGTCCAGTGTTTCTCAACCTTGATTAGACCGTGGAGCACACCACGATATACCCTAATTTAGGAGGAGCACCAGACCAAATCCTTCTATTATATAAAATCAAAACCCTCCCCTCTCCCTGTAGGTTGACATAAAATTAAATGGGATCAAATGCGATGCAGCATATTTTTCATTCGCATTTTAAAATCACTTAGAACCCCTCTATGAATGCGGCACTTGAACCAAACGACGCCTGAAAGAATGGAGATTCATTTTCCGGCCATTGATTTTCGAATACGCGTCGAATCCTTCCGCAAATTCATTATTAAAAAGAAATTTTGGCTAAATTTTAGACGAAAAATTTTTGTAGTCAAGGGTTTCTGAATTGTTGCTGTAATTAAGTAAGGCACTGTATATATGCATGTACTTTTTTACATTTTACAATACATGAATATTACATTGTCATGAAAACGATCCACAAAATGAAATAAATAAGTTCTTACTTATTTTTACACAGATAATACCTGTAAATAAATTATGGAAAAATGTATTCCTCAGCAGAGAAACCTATGGTCTATAAAAGCCAGAGTGGCTTGATAGCTAGTACCGTAATTAAATTATTAAATAAAACAAATAAAACGTAGCAAGTCCTTTAATTATAAAAGCAGAAAATACTACAAACTTAGTATTACAAACTAGGTAGATTAACACAAAGGTATTCCAACAAATAGAAATAATGAAAGAAAAATCCAAAATAGTAATTATTCCTAAAACTTGGTGTCAAAGCAAAATATTACCATAAAAATAAAGGAAACGTTAAAAAAATTAAGTAACCTTACCAAACGCACAAAAAACGAATAAACAATATTATAATTACAGAGCAATAAAACAGTAACATTAAAAATTAGTAGAAAATTGATAATTTGATTTTTTTTAATCCACACATGGTTTATCCATACCTACTTAATGGGATATTTGGGTCTGCATGTACGAACAGAGTACATCTATCCTTGGGCTAAGTTTGGATAGAGATAGTCTTAATGTTGAAGTGGTGTCCAAACGATTTCTCAGCTTGCTTTTTGTTTCAGTAACTACAGAGAACCCACTTTCACATTGAAAAGTCTATGAAAAGGGAAGGACTTTCAGCGCTTTTTCACTTAGCTGTGGAAATTCAGTGAAAGCTTGAATCCAAAAAGTTTCAAGAGGAAAATCCTTCTTTAAAATTTTTAATGTGCAGTCCGAGGAAAGATCAGCTAGTAACTCTTCTTCTTCGAGTGATAAGTTATTTCTTTGATTATCATTAAATGGATCTAATACCCACAAAGAACCTACTCTTGGATCTTTGTTTAAAGGAAAATATTTATCAAATTTATCACTAAGTGTATCCAAGTAATTAACAATGATCAATTGAAGTTCTGCAAAATTAAATTCTTCATTGTTTCGATCTTTAACTTCATTCAGAAGCTCTGTTAATCCAGAAAACATATCAAAGTAGTTGTCTTTGGCTCTGTTAACCCATAACTTTAATTTCTTTTTAAACCCTTCTATTTTACTATACATGTGAAAAACATTTTTCAATGCTCCTTGTAGTGATAAATTTAACTCATTCAAATTCTGAAAAATGTCTGCAAGATAACAAAGTTTCAAGTACCAATTAATATCCTTGTAGTACTTCGCAAGATCTGAATTTTTCTCAGACAGAAAACACACTACTTCCTCTCTAAGTTCACACAATCTTTTTAACACTCGACCTTTGGACAGCCAGCGAACTTCTACATACAATGATAGTGTGGAATGTGCAGATCCCATTTCATCGCATAGTATTCCAAACAATCGGCAGTTAAGTGCACTGGATTTTATTAAATTTACTGTTTTGATGGATATTGCTAACACTTCATTTAACTCTGAGCTTAACTTTTTACATGCTAATAATTCTCGGTAAATAATACAACGTGTAATTTGAATTTTTGGCACTACTTCTTTAAATTTTGCAACCAATCCTGCATGTACACCTGTCATATTTGCTGCACCGTCAGTACAAATCAAAACACAATTTGAAATATTGATATCTTTGCTGGAGAAATATTCAGATATTACCTTGAATATTTCGGACCCAGTTGAACAGTGTGGCAAGTAAAAGCTGTTCATGAATTCTTCTTCATTCACTTCACTGTCCCAATCAATATATCAAACATACATAATTATTACAGCTTTGTTAGCAATATCTGTTGATTCGTCCAATTGAAGAGCGAAGGTTCTAGCTTTTTTCACTTTCTCTAACAGTTGCTGATGAAGATCTTCTTTCATCAATGCGATGTCTCGCAATCATATCATTGGAGAGGGGAATTCGTTTAATTTTTTTTGCAGCCTTCTTACCCAAAATCGTCTTGCATGCATCTACTAAGCAAGGCATGATTAACTTTCTCCTATGGTGAAAGACTTTTTAGTTTTGGTGATTCGAAATGAAATTAAGAACGATGCACTGAGCACTGAATCAGTTACTTTGCATATGTTACTAATTAATCCCCTCTGGCTTTTAAATTCATTTTCTCTTCTCTTAAAATACCTGACTGGCTTATTTTGATACTGCTGGTGTTTTTTATCAAAATGTCTTTTTAATTTTGCTGGAAACATGGTGCTATTTGACAAAACCTCAGTACAAATAACACACTGTGGACTACTGCCTTGACATGTGAAACCGTATTTAATGTAATCAGGATCATACTATCGATGTACTACCACTTTCTGCTTTTTCCGATTTGACTGTGATGGTGAGTCACATGATCTATTACTAGCATTGTCTCTCTCATCAACATTTGTTTCACTCACTCCGGAATTTTTCATAAAAAAGTCAACCTGGTCTGTTTACTCATTTTATCCTATGGGTACCAAGCAGACATAATTTTATTAGAATAAATAGAAATATATTAAATTTAAACTTCATTTTATTAACGCAAATGGCTACTCATGTACTGCCAAAATTCGACAAAATATGTAGAATACATGTTTCACAACAACTCACCAACACATTTAAATATTACACAATGGTAAACGAAAAAACTAATATACAAACAACTACGATGGAACACAGGGCAAATGGCCGCCCACATACAGTGCCGAGCTTGTTTCGTGGATTGCAGGCACAACATAATTAAACTATAGTCCGTGAGATGTAACTATGTCTCCGAGTCAATTTTGGAAGGCGAGTGGAGGGAGGCAGTGGAAGAGCCCACAGTCAACAACAGAGGATAGAATCTATAGCAAATGTTACACCAAGGGGGAGGAAGGGAATCGGTGAGTAGGAGAGGGGAGGTGGAATGGTGAAGGAGAGGTTGGTTGGCAGGCAATAAAATGTTCTTTTATGTATACAATGTGGAAGGAGAAGGTCCGTGAATTGGAGAGAGGAATAAAGGGAGTGAATATGCTTCTAAGTAAACAAAGTAAGATGGGGAAGGGAGGGTATTGGAGAGTAGGAATGGGGAGGCAGAAAGTTGGAAGAGGTTGGGGGATGGGTAAGAAAACGAGGTAATACATATTCGGAAAGAAAAGGCAGAACAAGTAGATTTTATAATCAAAGCAGTGTTGCGATTATCATAACGTGATAAACAAAAGTCTTTACACTTCATTCTAATAAACAATTTAATATTATATTTCCAATAATTAGACTTCTCACTTTAATTTTTTAAAAGGCTTGCAGAGCACCTGCCTCATGTTTGCGGAGCACCGGTTGAGAAACGCTGCTCTATAGTCCATTCCTGCATTTCGTGCGAGTGAGGCATGTCTACAGTTAGACCTGTGGGGTAAGGGGAAGAAAATACCAGCCAATAAGAGGCCGTAAATTTCCCTCTCCACTGAAAATTTCTTGAAGAGTGCGAATTGAACTATTTTTTTATTGTTCATCACATAAGATTTTCAGTTCTTGAAAGATTTTTTGTGAGTAGATAATGTTTGTATGCTTCAATTTCAAGTATGCTACTTTTAATGTAAAGGCGCCAAAGCTCCAAGGATAATAAGTACTAGTGTAGTGTTGGATTTTGAGTGTATGTGTAAGCATGAGAGTCTCTGGCAAGGAGTCACTTCCTGCAAACTTGCATGCATAATATTTCAGTCCCTAGAGTGAATTACCTTTCTGTAAACTGGGAACTTGTGTCTGTTTGTGTGTACTATCATCATTATTTATCTATGCATTTCTTTTTTATTTTTCGGTGTATAAAATGTTAAATTTTCATTTAAACTCTTATTAGAAAGAAAGATTTTATCAAGAGTTACTTTAGTTTTTCTTTTACAGACAAAAGAAACCAGAGTAAAATTCTGGAATAGAAACTTAAGTGATGATGACCTTAAAACTGGATAAAATTTGGAATATTTTAACTAGAAAAAGCACAAAAACACGAATACAACTGTAAAATCCTTATATCAACATCTTAAGAATTGAGGATTCCAGAAGATACACCATATTTTTAGGCATATAAAACAAGCTTTTTTTCTAGAACAATTACTCCCAAAATCAGCAAGTGTCTTATAGACCAAAGGTAAGATTATTACTGTCTTCAGTATTACACTCACAAATCCAAGGATCCCCAAAATGGAATAATTGGCTGTCATTCAATGCAAAAACATTAAAATATACATTATTAATAAGTAATAGCAAAAAAATTGTTAATGTATATAGCAAAACTTTATGCAACATGAATACCGACTATGCATTTTCGTCATTGTGCTTTATTACATGTTTGCTCATAGTGATTACTATTACGGTGCGTTTGCAATGTTATTCAAATGCTTTAGTGCCTAATGAGCCCAATGAATAACATGATTAATGCCACAGAACATTAATATTCGTGTATATATCATAAATAATTTATACATACCTCGGACAAATAATGTTGTATGTATTGTATTGCTTTAGTACCTAATGAGCCCAATGAATAACATGATTAATGCCACAGAACATTAATATTCGTGTATATATCATAAATAATTTATACATACCTCGGACAAATAATGTTGTATGTATTGAGATCGTAATGGCTACAAGAATGAAAAGATATTACCTATAACCTTCAGTTGATTCAATACGCAAAAATACACAGAGACTGAGCAGCAGCACATCATTTCGGTCCACCTCCCACAGATAAAAAATGATCCGTGGATAGAGAAAACAAGGAAAAAATGAAGGGCACAGGATAAGAGAATTAGTCTTCATGAGGTTGGCCTTAAATGGCTGCAACTGTGATGGATAGAAGAATAGAGGTATTGCTGAATCGATCAAAATCGTTACGTACGAGGCAAAAAGAGTTGCAGAAGAAAAAGGAACATATGTATTGTTATTACATATGCATTCCATTTATTATTTATCCCATTAAATTAAAATTTTATCTTGCACATAAGTTTAAGTAAGTACTATCGGTAAAGGGTATCTATACATACAACTGCCTAGTTCATGCAAGGGAACATTTAGCTATACAAGTGTCAAAGCAATTATTTATGTCTTACAAGGAGTCCATACACGTCATGGAACACCGATTTCAACAGGATTGTGCATCGTAATTTGAAATATTACAAAGTGAGAAGGTGTGCCTCTTAAGGATTTGCGAATAACGTGGGGAACAGTGCGCGCGGTGCAATATATGAGCCTACTATAAGCTGCTTTCAACAAATGCTGACATAGCACAGTGGTAAGCGACTGACTCGCGTGCGGGGTATGATGGGTTCGGTTCTACATGCTGACAATTTTTTTTTGTTTATTACTTTTTATTTTATGCTTTTATTATAAATATTTATATTCTGACATATTCTATATTATAAAAATGTTTTCATTGTGGATTTTGGCAGAAACGGTTACTTATCATATTTTGTTGGCTATTTGTGGGCAACTGATACTTTAGCAATAACAAATGCTATTTAACAATGTTTTATAAAATAATAATAATAATAAATAGTGTTCTGCATATCTGCAGGTTCAGCTGCTCCTCCTCCACCTTTTTCTATCCTGTGCCCTTCTCTTCATCTCCCCATACCCTCCTCCCTCCCTTAGAATATCCAACATTTTAATTCTTTTTCTTCCTCTTTTCTTTCTTCCCTCCACCGTTCCTTCGATAACATCTTTTAGTAATCCCTCTCTTCACAAAACATGTCCTATCTATTTCTTTTTCCTAGTCACTATCGTGTCCATCAAACTCCTTTCCTCTTCGACTCTTCTTAGCACTTCCACATTTGTAATCCTGTCAGTCCATTTAACCTTCAGCATCCTCCTCCACACCCACATTTCATATGCCTCCACCCTCTCCCTGTCTCTCTTCTTCAATGTCCATGTCTCCGACCCATATAGCATCCCACTCCAAACATAACACTTTACCAATCTCTTCCTCAATCCCAAATCCATCTTGCTGTTAAATAGCTTCCTTTTTCTATTGAACGCTTCCTTTGCCAAACCTATTCTCATCTTAATTTCCTTCTCACATTTCCAGTCCTCTGTCAAAACGTACCAAGATATCTGTACTGTTCTACCTGCTCTATCCTCTCTCCCCTCACCTGCACTTCCATCCTTTCCTCGCCCCCTCTATTCTCATTACTTTCGTTTTCTTTCCATTTATTCTCAACCCATATCTGTCCTCCACGCTCACCAGATTCTGTAGCATCTGCCTCAAGTCTTACGTCCTCTCAGGAAACAGTATCATGTCATCAGCAAACCTAATTGACGATGTAATTCTTCCTCCAATGCTTACTCCTGTGCTCGTCTCCCAATACTCCTTTATCATTTCTTCAGAATAGATGTTAAACAGGGTTGGCGACAAACAGCAGCCTTGTCTAACTCCTCTCCCAATCTCGAACCACTCCGTCCTGCTTTCCCCTATCCTCATGGCCACCTCCTGTCTCATGTATAGATTCCTTATCAACCTTCTGTCTATCCAATCTACTTTCTTCTCCTTCAATATCTCCATCATCCTTTCCCACCTCACACAGTCGAAAGCCTTCTCCAAGTCCACAAAGCACAGACTGATACCCTTGTCCCGTTCTAAATACCTCTCTCCAATCCTCCTTACCATCCCTATGGCATCCCTCGTACCCATTCCTTTCCTAAATCCAAATTGTTCTTCTGCTACATTCTCTTCCATTGCCCTCGTCAGCCTTCTATTCATCACTCTCAACATTATCTTGGCCGCATGAGCTATCAGACTAATAGTTCTATGCTCCCCGCACTTCTTTGCCCCTTTCTTTTTAGGTAGTGGTATCATATCCATTCTGACAAACTCCTCCGGCCACTCCCCACTCTCAAATATTGCATTACACAAGTTGGTCACCTCTTCAATGCCTTCGTCTTGCAGACACTTGAACAGTTCCACAGGTATCCCATCTACTCCTGCTGCCTTTCCCTTCCTCATTTCCTTCATAGCTGCCACTACTTCCTCCCTCAGTATTGTCTCCCCCATCTCCTCCCTATCCACTTCCCCTTCTTCCTCAATTTCCAGCTCTGCCGACTTTTCCTTCGTCTTATACAACTCCTCCATTTATTCTTTCCACCTGCACATAACCTCCTTTTCCTCCTTCAGTATCCTACCATCCTTGCTCTCAATTTCTTTTGAGCCTTCTCCTCCAAATCTCTGTCCATTCCAAGTAATACTCCTGACCTTCTGATACACTAGGTCGTACCTTCCCCTCTTCTTGAGCTCTTGTATCTCCTTGCGCTCCTCCTCCAGCCACTTTTCCTTCGCCCTTTCAGTCTCCCTCCTCAGTTCATTGTTCAACCGCCTGTAGTTCCTTCTCCCCTCCTCTGTGTTTACATTCTTGTATCTATTTCTCTCCTCCATCTTTGCTATCATTTCCCCTGTTACCCAGGGTTTCTTAGCTCTCTTGCCTTTCCTGTATCCTATTTCCCTTACCGCCACATTTACTATTCCATTCTTAATTCTCTTCCATTTTTCCTCTACTCCTTCGTTCTCTGTATTTCCTCTCTTCATCTGGTTTGCCATATCATAACCGATTTCCTCTTTCTGCCTTTCTTTCAGTTTCTCTAGATTCCATTTGAAACAAAACTTTCATTTTACATTATTCTCTCATAATACTAAAAGTACTTGAAAATAGTTAAACGATACGATACCCTTGGTGACACTGCTGCTGCCAACCACAAATCAAATAGCATACACAGGATAAATGTCACGAAATGTACTAACAATTATATTGCAGTGACATAATACAAAGCACAAATATAGTACAATACTTAGTAGAAATGTCCACTTGAGGAATCACAAATGATATGGAAAAGGGTTCAACTCGCAGATAACCTTTCCGCAGGTGCGTTCGCCTTGCTCTACGTCCTCTCTCCTTCTCCTATCTCATTCTCTCTCTCACTCTCGCTGCCTCTGCTCGTGGCGACGTTGTCGGGTCGGAACTAATTCAGTTCGCAGTGAAGTGCCGGTAGATTGCGCTGCACTCGCGAACGCTAATTGGTTCTACCCTTGATCTACTAGTGTCCTCTTCCGGGCTAATGTCTGTTGCTATAAAAGAAGGCTTTCCACGAAAAAGGGTGCGTCGCAGGCAGGGGTCGTCATTTGCTGGAGTTCACCATTGGATCGAGTTCAAACACAAAAACTTCTTATTCTCTCATACACTTCCTCCACTTCCCCATCGTCAAGGTCGCCGGTTGGCATGTACACTTGGATGACTAGCATGTTCTTTGGTTTAGCATTTAATTTCAGTCCAATAATTCTATCACTGTCATAAATGACCCTGGTAACACTCAGTTCAATCTTCTTATTAACTATCATTCCTACCCCATTTCTCCCCCTGGTATTCCCCAAGTAGTATTTATAAAATACGTGTTCATATTGCAATAAACAATAATTCATAAAATACTGTGGAAAAGGAAGTTTGTGATCAAAAAAGGGAATTTGGATTGAATTTTGAAGATTATTTTAATAAACATATTGTTGCGGTTTATAAAACTCTTTTGTTTGGGTGAAGCGAAGCTTCGAAGGCTTTACGCACGGCAGAGACGACAGTGTGTGCTGATACGCTCTAGAGAGAGGACAGTGTGTCTGCTGAGACTCTCAAGAGAGAGAACAGAGAATACAGACGAAAAGTTGCGGACTATGGTGCTTGTGCTTCTGATTTGATATCAGTCGATGTGCATGCCACATTTTGGTCCTTCGGGCCGGATCTTCGTGCTAAATTAATATTTAGTATTGGTTTCAAGCATCTAGTTTTGAGAAATCTTTGATATAAAACTCGTGTGCATTGGCTCAAGAAAGACGAGTTATCGGGCGAAAGGTGCGTTCAAGGTCATAAGGCACGCCGGCTCCGTGTTACCAGGCAACCAGCTGTGCGGGGCGGATGACGTAAGAGCTGCCTGATGCCGACCATGGTTTCCAGTCCAGACCAGACAGCGCCCAGCAGATTCATTCTACTTTGTTCCAAATTCAACATTGTCTACGCATCATCCAGGTCAGACAGACTTTGACGGCTCTTATCCTTTCCCGTACATATTTACCCTGCCTTACATTGTATATGTTGTGTAATCATGGAATCAAGCGAGAGAAAGTTACTCATTAAACAACGAGGTTTAGCTAAGAGTAGTTTAACACGAATTATAACTTACGTAGAGCAGTTTCAGCCAGGTTTAAATTTAAATCTTATACATGCTAAAGCTGAGCTTTTGACAAACATCTGGGAGAGTGATGAGGTTCAGAATAAGTTAGAAATTTATGACGATGAGGAAGACCATGCTGCGGACAGAGACCTTTTTGAGAATAATTTTTGTGATGTGAAAGCAAAAATTAATACTCTTCTAGAAGAAGCTGACAATAGGTCACTTCACAGTGAAAATAGTAGAGTAGGAAGTGCGAACATACCGGTTCATAATAACAGTGTGAAACTTCCCACAGTACAATTACCTCAATTTTCTGAGTGTAATACACAACGGATACAGTTCAGAGACATGTTTGAAAGTTTGATTGTAGCCAATCCAGCACTTCCAGATATTCAAAGGTTTTATTATTTGATTTCATCCTTAAAGGATGAACCGCGTGCATTGTTACAGAATTTGACAGTGTCAAATGAAAATTTTAGTGTTGCATGGAACCTCATATGTCAGAGATACAACAATCCAAAACTCATTGCATCCAAGCATGTTAAGGCTTTGTTGACGCCCATGAAGGCTAGCGATGATTCAGCTACAGAGTTGAGACAAGTAGTTAATCATTTATCAAGCGATTTAAATGCACTTGAAGCTTTAAGCCTAGAAACACCATTGCATGAAATAATGCTTATGCAATTGACTCTAGACCATTTGGGCCCTTCTATCAGAAAGGAGTGGGAGACTACATCAGTGTTACAGGACTTTCCCAAATTAGAGGAGTTTATTAAATTCCTAGAATAAAAATGTCAAACGTTAGAATTATTGCAACCCAGACAACCAGTTAAGGCTAGCGGCAGCAATATATACAAATCAGTGGAATCCAAATTAAAATCGAACAAGACCAGGTCATCTAGTTCCTTTATGATGACGAGCAATAGTACATTGTGCCCGTATTGTGAACAAAATCATGGGTTGCAGAAATGTTTATCCTTTGCTAATGCTAGTGTACAACAACGAATAGAGTGTGTTAAGCAAAACAAATTATGCTTTAACTGTCTAAAGGCTTTTCATAGCGTTAAGGAATGCCAATCAGGCAACTGTCGGAAGTGTGATAGGAAACACAATACGCTGCTTCATTTTGAGAGACTGGTGACAACGAAATTGCCTGACGGGAATGAACGACCACACTTACAATGTGGCTCAACTAGTGACCACTTCAGGAACGTCAGCCCCAACCAAATAGAGAACGATTCAAGGACATTGGGAAGTTACTGTGCCTTAAAATCACGACTGATTAAGCAGGTGTTATTGTCGACAGTTATTGTAAATGTGGAGGACTCATTAGGTAGACTTCATCAATGCCGTGCTCTTCTCGATAGTTGCTCACAAAGCAACTTCATTACTGAAGAAATGGTTAGACTACTCAATTTAAAGAAAATTCGAGACGTAATTCCGATACAAGGTATCGGGGATGTGACTGCAGGCACCATGCACAGTGTTAATGTAGGTGTCCATTCAAGAACAAATGACTTCAAGGTCAACCTCAATTGTTCCATTCTTCAGAAGATAACAGACAACGTTCCCTCAACTTTCATTGATTACAAGGATTGGGGTATACCTTCAGATATTGTGTTAGCCGACGACAAGTTCAACGAGCCAAGCAAGATAGATCTTCTAATAGGTGCAGAGTTATACCTTCAGCTCTTATGCCCTGATCAAAGAACCAAAACTGGCAACTACCCAATTCTGCAAGATACCAAGTTTGGATACATCCTAGCTGGAAGGCTTCCCTGCCAGACCTCAGGATATGCTTCACAGCGATCATTCCTTACTAGGAGAGACAACGTATTGGATAAGCAACTTAAACGTTTTTGGGAAATCGAGGAACTGGTTCAACCATTACCTACGAGGGAGGAAGAGTTATGTGAACAACATTTCAAGGAACACACCAGAAGAGGCTCTACGGGTAGGTTCATTGTTCGATTGCCTCGCCGCCAGGGAATAGGACATTTAGGTGACTCATATCAACAGGCAAGCACACGACTACAACAATTGGAACGCCGACTACACAGACAGCCACCTTTGCGTCAGACTTACAATGCCTTTCTTCAAGAGTATGAAGAGCTTGGCCATATGAAAAGGCTAGATGACAACGCAACCAATAACCAGAGGGAATTGTTTTACTTGCCCCACCATGCAGTGATCAAAGAAGCTAGCTCCACCACCAAGATGAGGGTAGTTTTTCATGCTTCCGCCAAGACGACTACAGGAACATCCCTGAATGATACGCTGTTCATTGGAGCCACATTACAACAAGATCTGAGTTCCATAGTTCTACGATTTCGAACTCATGAAGTGGGGTTTACAGCAGACATCGCTAAAATGTATAGACAGGTCCAGGTGCATGCTGACGATACCGGACTCCAGCGCATTCTCTGGAGAAGATCATCTACAGATCCAGTGAACATCTATGAGCTCACCACCTTCACATATGGTACGGCGTCAGCTCCGTTTCTTGCAACGAGATGTCTCCAGCAGTTAGCTGAGGAAGAAGCAGTCAGATACCCTCACGCTGTTGAAGTATTGCGAAGAGACTTTTACATTGATGATGTGCTCTGCGAGGCAAACAACTGCAAGGAAGCACTTCAATTGCAACAGGAATTGATAGATATACTCAGTACCGGTGGCTTTCAGTTGAGAAAGTTTTGCTCTAATCTTTCTGCCATTCTGGAAGCCGTCCCACCAGAATACAGAGAAACAGAACTGCCAAGACATTTTGACAGCATTAATGAAGTCAAAACACTTGGGTTATTATGGGATCCAACGCAAGACATGTTTTCAATTGCTATCAAGACATCATCATTATCCTCGATGTTGTTAAGCGATCAGCCAAACTCACCTCTCACTAAACGTACAGTGTCTTCTGTGATTGCATCTATTTTTGACCCGCTTGGGCTAGTAAGTCCCATTGTTATTATATATAAAATGTTTCTACAGCAATTATGGCAGTGTAATCTACAATGGGATAAATGTCTTACAACTGAGTTATTAGCAGACTGGAAGAAGCTGTGTTCACTTCTCCCTGAAGTTAAGAACATTCCAATCGAACGACGTGTGTTAGCCAAAGGAATCCTGTTAGACATACAATTACATGGGTTTTCAGATGCAAGTGAAAGAGCTTACGGTGCTTGTTTATACCTGCGCTCAGTGTCTCAACATGGGGAGGTAGTAACAAAATTACTGTGTTCAAAATCAAAGGTGGCACCAGTAAAATGTATCACGATCCCTCGACTGGAATTGTGTAGAGCATTGTTGCTTGCTCGACTGGTAAACAAAGTAGCACCTATTTTGAATTTAGATATTTCCAAGACAATGTTGTGGACAGACTCAACAATTGTCCTATCATGGCTGGCAGCGCCAGCTGCGCGATGGAAAACTTTTGTAGCAAACAGAGTAGCCCAGATTCAGGAGCTTGCAGCTAAGGGAGAGCAACGGGCATCAGCACTTACAGCGATGGCAACTCAACCAGTCATAGATGACATAACTAATCGATATTCATCGCTTTTCCGACTTCAGAGAGTAGTTGCATATTGCCTGAGATTCTATCACAGTGCCAAGTACCCAGAAAATAAACGAGGAGGCATTTTGACGACGTCCGAATTACGGCTAGCACTTAACATCTGCCTGAAGATAGGCCAGCAAGCAGATTATAAACGAAAAATCAAATGGCATTTTATTCCTCCCAGTTCTACATACTTTGGAGGATTATGGGAAGCTGGGGTGCGATCAATGAAGTATCATTTAAAACGAGTAACGGGAACATCCATTTTTACTTTCGAGGAGCTGTCAACCCTTCTCGCACAAATAGAAGCTTGCTTAAACTCCAGACCTATTACAGTCTTATCCGACGACCCTAATGATCCGAGTTATCTTACCCCTAGTCATTTCCTCATTGGTGATCCTTTAACCTCCTTCCCTGAGCCTAGTCTGTTTGATGTGTCGCTGAAGCATCTTTCCAGATGGCAGCATATTCAACAGGTGACGCAGCAGTTATGGAAGAGGTGGTCCATGGATTACCTAGCATCACTTCAGCAGAGAAGAAAATGGCATTCGGAACAGAAGAATCTTCAACCTGGGAACGTGGTTCTGGTCAAGGAGGACAACCTACCCCCACTTTCTTGGAGGATTGCAGTCATCCAGGAAGTATTTCCGGGAGAAGATGGGCTGGTTCGAGTAGCAAGCATAAAAACTCCCACCGGCATTGTAAAGAGACCTATACATAAATTGATAATTTTACCCCTACACTAATGTGCTTATAAAGTGTTTAATAGTATTTAGTAGTGCAATGTAATATGTTAATTGTTTTGAATTTTGTAAAAGTCAACGGGGGGAGCTTATGTTGCGGTTTATAAAACTCTTTTGTTTGGGTGAAGCGAAGCTTCGAAGGCTTTACGCACGGCAGAGACGACAGTGTGTGCTGAGACGCTCGAGAGAGAGGACAGTGTGTCTGCTGAGACGCTCGAGAGAGAGAACAGAGAATACAGACGACAAGTTGCGGACTACGGTGCTTGTGTTTTGTGTGCGTAAAACCTTTAGACTACGTTAATTATACAGTCCACTATTTTGCATACATGTTAATCATTATTTCAATTTAACCTTTGTTTAACCGGCCCTTCTGATTTGATATCAGTCGATGTGCATGCCACACATATCATAAATTGACAAAACTTGGAATACATAAAATTATATTACATTACTTCCCTGCTATAGGCTGTCCACCTATCCAGAAAGTTCCATTATAGTCTGTATAAACTCATCACATACATACATATACATTACATTTATTCTTCAGATAGTCCAGATGGGATGCACAGTGCACAATTCTTCCGATGATAATTGTGAGAAACACAAACAAAACACTGAATCTTCTCACACCATGAACACTTGAGTAATGCAACCCCGCCACATTCACAACTGCTTTTTAATATATTGGCAGGGAAGCAAACTTCATTTACATTCAAGAAAATATCTCTCTCGTCGATGATCTTCGATGCATACCAGGCATATCGATACATGTTTTGGAAAGCTGGTGCGTTCAATTGATGGTGCAGCAACGAGTAAATTTTTATTGCATCCTCATATGAACTTATTTTGCATTTTTGCTGTAGCAAGTACAAGCAGTTTTGAATGCATTTGATGAAATTCTTTACTTGCCTATGAAAGTAAACATCATACGGCTGGCATAAAGGAGTGCATTTAGGTGGTATTATTTTCACTTGACAAGTTGCTGCACCATCATTAATGAAAATGTCGTTGTACAGGGTAGGATTTGTCTGACCTCCCCATGAATCAATAAGTAAAAGAAAGTTTTCTTTCCCGGCATAAGGTTGTAAGATGCTTTTAAAAAACTGTGTATATAATTTTGTTGTTAATTTACCAGATTTTGAACACATTACAACTACATTGCCCAGCTCGTCAATTTATTTTGGACAAGAGGGCCAAATTTGTCGGTAGTTTCTTGAAGACATAAAAATACTTTTGGCAATAATTTTCCTGATAACGTAAGCACATATTGTGCAGTGTAAGTATGAGATATTTTATTGAAGCTGTGTTTTTTGACAAGTACAATTTTGGATCATTTGTGGATCAGCATCCTGTCAATTGTAGATTGGTATTGGCATCCTGTCTGATCAGTGTTAATGACTAAATTCAGGTCAAACTATGGAATCAGCACTCTTAACTTGTTTTCAGAACTTCTCGGCAGCTTCCAAGGTTTCCTCTGCGGTTGCAGCATCTCTTTCGCTTATGTAGGTAGCTGGTGATCTTCCGCTGGCGAATCTTGTGTGTTCTTCTGAACTTTTCTACCCAAGGTGTGCTTGCTCTGTAGTGAAAGTCTTGTGATTGAAATTGAAATGCAGCTTGCCCACTGCTGTAACATCCTTGTGGTTACCTGCTCGTTGTCAGCCCTCGCCTCATCAAAGCGGTCCATGGTCCGTGAGTTAATTGCTTTACACATGTCAGACACTGTTCCACCTCATTTAATGTCTTCATCCCATGTTTTCAACTGATCCTTCCTCTTCAATAGTCTGCATCCTTTCTTTAGTAAATTTGCCAAACTCTACTTTGGATGACCATTTGCTCGAGTAACAACTTTTTTCTTATATTCCAGAAAAATATAACCACTGTGACTAGGTTTCTCTTCCAGCGGTTTGTAAAGTTCATCCTCATCTTCTTGACTTCTAACTTTTATGAAATCTGGTTTAATATCAACCTCATGTGCCAACACTAATTCTTCGTCGTTGATTACACGGTTTTCTTCGATACTGTCATGGATTGGATTCTTCAAAATGAAAAAGTTTATTAATATATATATAATATATATTAATAATTAATTAGATTGTATTAATTGCCACTAATATTTACTTGTTACAACCAGATAGACTGATAAATCGTTTATTTTCATTTAAAATCGTATCTACCAACAAACTGTTTATTTATTTATTTACATGGAGACACATTGTTCACCATTACAATACGTGTACATATTTCCATAATTGTCCATAATATACGATAAGTAACCGTTTCTGCCAAAATCCACAATTTAAACATTTTTATAACATAGAATATGCCAGATTATAAATATTTATAATAAAAGCATAAAATAAAAAATAATAAACAAAAACAAAATAATACAAATTTTGTAAGCATGCAGACTCAAACCCATCATACCCCGTGTGCAAGTCAGAGTCGCTTACCACTACGCTACATAGGCATTTAGTGAAAGAACATTATAGTAGGCTCATATACTATGCCGTGCGCACTTCCCCATGTTATTCGTAAACCCTTGAGAGGCGCACCTTCACACTTTGTAATATTTCAGATTACAATGCAAGGAGCACCCTGCCACTATCTCGCTGAAATCAGTGTTCCATGACATGTATGGACTCCTTGTTAGATCAGGGGTTGGCAACCTATGGCCTGCGGGCCATGGGAGTGCTTCATGCAGCCCACGAATCTATGATGAAAAAATGATCAATAAAATTTAACATAAGAGTTTATTTCAACGGTTGATGGCGTAATTTTGTGGAATAATTCCATAATATGAAATAAAAACAATGAAATTTTTCACTATTTTATATTTTAACACAATCTAGGTTTTGAGGCTTAGCGTGATCATCATAATCTGATGATGACACTAAGCGTCGAAACCTAGGTCATGTTCAAATATAAAATAGCAGAAAATTAGTTTTAATTTCATATAAGACAATTTCATATTTTTTCAGCTAAATTATGATCTCAAAACTTTTTCTGATTAAGTTTTAACTCTAGTAAGTTATTTAGACTCGATTTTCATTAGTATGAGACCACAGAATCTCCACGTAACTTGTGATAGAAACACTCATCCTGCCTGCTGAAGCTCTCATGTCTTCCAATGCAGCCCTCTAAAGCAGTCACAACTATGAATGTGGCTCGCCATGCTGAAAAGGTCGCAGACTCCTGTTTTAGATCATCCCTATTTATTTTACAAATTAAGTTTATCTAAAATGTTACATTTAACTGTTATCACGCCATAATATTTTCTGTAAATGTTGCCAGATATGCACTTAAACATGGCTGGAAATGATACATGAACCTTCCTAAATGCCTTGGTGAACCCAAATACTTTTTCTTAAAAACCTTCTAAAAAACTGGGGTACATCTTATAGGCTGAAAAATATGGTAATTATTAAGATAATTACACAAAATTATTCATATTAAAAGTTCTCTTCCAGAATGATGGTTATCACTGAGAAATGAACTTATGACAACCGATTTTGAGACAATGCAAAGAAAAATAATAAAACTTATTCTCCTAAGCAGTGAGTGACCATTAAACATGGACTAATCACTCTGATGCTGAAAAAACAGAATTCAATGTAGGATATAAACGGGAGATGATATAATGGCTTTTTCAGAATGGTTAACTGGCTATTAAAAGATGTTCACTTACACTCTCAGAATTAAACCATTACACGCTTTCACACTTGGATATATTACTGGTGGAACAGATTGAATGGGCCATATATGTATTTAGTATCTAATGCAACACCAGATTATAAGAAACTAAGACACTTCTTTATTAAATAATCTTTTTGAGTGACAACAACCTGATAAGGATGTAATAGCTAAACTGTCACAATTAATAATATAGTAAATAACAAGATGAACCTGATCACAAAGAGCTAGATAATGCTAGTAGTGAAAACTTAACAATAACGAACCACAGAGATATTATTAAATGATTACAAGATCACTCAAATTTGTAAACAACTGAAATTCCTGCTACAATCTAATGCTATTTTACAAAAAGTAGGTCTAAAACATATATCTTATTATAAATATAAGGGTACCAAAGAGTTCCATTAGAATGATTGAGCATTACTTAGATTGAGGTAATACTCCAATATAAATAGGATCACCCACATACAAGCTGCCCTTAGTATATAGTCCAAGGTTAACTCCCATAACTGGAGCTTCTCCCTCTAGACGGATAGCTTCAGGAACAAGAAGTTGACGATACCTAAAAGTTAAGAGTAATGTCAATAAATTCACAAAAAACTGTGATTTAAAATTAGAACAATTTCCATAGAAATTAATATTATTAAAATAGTAGTTCTTATTCATTAACTGAGAGAAGGTCAAGACAGCGACAGTGGTGACAAGAAATGATATAACTATGAAAATTTGAACATGTGGAAATATGGCACTTTGCTTTAGGAGATGCCCTGTCCTCCTTGGCCCTCCAGGTTGGGCTGGATTAGTTAGTTTTGGGTTGGATTCCTTTCCACGTTCACTGTGGTCCTCCCCTCTGGTTAGGTTGCATTCATCTTCACATATATTACTCGTCATAGTTTGTTTCCTAACTATTTTTCATTACTTCTGCTTCAAATGCCTGATCTAAAGTATCATGAACTGCCAGTCAGAAAAGAAGCAAACATGAAGTTTCTGCAGGAATGCTGAGTGCTCACAAGTGAATGCAAGTGGGTTGGAGGCCACCCAATGCATCTCCGCTTCGCTATAAATTCCAATGGCATTGTAGAATGCCACAAGAGACTAAGGATGTGCGTGAGAAACTGGTTTGAGGGATCATCATTTATGGCGCCACTGTCACTGTATTAAAATGCGTCCCATAGTAATACCATTTCTCATCGCTTTCTCGACTTCGGCAGTGCCTTGACCTTCACCCGGTTAATGCATAAGAACCCAGTATTTTTATAAAAGATTTATCGATTAAATTAATTAATTTTATTGACCACATCATGTACTTCTATTTAAATCCTACCTTGGTATAATGCTACTGACAAGGTGACACTATGGCCTTCAGGTCAGATTTTAATGAAACCTCACTAGGTGATTCTACATCGAAAATAAGGAGACCTGTACATTGGAGTTTTTGTGAATGGGCTCTTGTGTTTGAGAAATCAGTGTCAAAAGTATGTAAAAACATCATATGTAACTTCATTGTACAATTAATAAGTATGGGATTGGCTGAGCGGATAATGTGCCTGTCTTGTACAGCGTAGGTCTGGGTTATATACAAAATGCTTTCATTTTTTAAAAATTATCCAAGCACTATTTAAAAAATAATATTTTCCAGTAGATAGAAGCTGTATAATTTTTATCTGGATGTAATTAACACATAAACATATAATAATGGGCATTTCAAATATTGCAGTCAATGAAACAATGTTTAATAGCTAGAAAAATGCTGTCATGCAAGAATGGTCATCTATAATTATATATAATTAATTTTATTGTTATATTAATTATATATTATTGATCATATTAGTATTGCCTTGGCAGACGGTGATTGGAAGCAAAAATAGTGAACACTGTGAATTTCTGTGAATAACGCTAACTCATAAAGGCGAAAAAAACATGAAAGTTGACTATGGAGACATTAATTAATTTATTTATTCATAATTTCACATACAGCGTGATCATCAATTTACAGAGAAATAATAACAATAAAATAATAAAATTTTAAGTATGAACAATAGATATAACAAAAATAAAACAAAATTATCCATAAAGAAAACTAACAATAATTGTGGCGAATGATGACTGTGTATTTAGGTGAAATATGTGAGATTCCTAGCTAAATAAATGATTTTATTGATAAGAAAAAAGGATCAATACGTGGAGGTAAGGTATTCAAATAGAAGGAAGACAAAAGAAGAGAATTTTTGGCTCGAGAAATCCTCGGAGTAAACATATGAAATAAGGAAGAAGAACGAATAGTTCTGGGTGGAACTCAGAAATTTATATGGGATAGTAACTCAGGGCAGTCTGTAACAGAGTTTAAAATATTATAAATAAAAGAAATATCAAATTTAGTTCAAGTTGCAAAAAGATTATCCAAAGACAGACAGACAAACGACTTTATTAAGGTTGAAATTGAGACTATATAGTCCCTTCTTACATTTAACCCTTTTGTCATATGGTTACAATATTTACATATTTAAAAATAAATTAATTACATATGAATTAATATAACATACATGTTAATTACAAGTTAACTGTGTATTGGTTAATAGATCATAGAGCATTACCAAAGAATATTGTTAGTTTTGTGGGTCAAAAAAACTGTGTATCAGCTGTTTTAACACAGAAAAAAATGTCCCACTGCAGAAAACACCTACCAAGAGAAGAGAGTTGTAAAAAACCGTGAAAAATTCCAAAACAGTTCAGAGAAATAAAAAAAACAATAATTTGAGAGAAAACATCATTTATAAATACATACATAGGAACATACATTAATATCCATATAAGGGAGGGGATGAGAGGGAAATAGAGATTGTAGGGTAAGATATGCCTGGGTGATTACAGAGTAATTATAATACAGCAAAATAAAGTAAAATAAATTATGAATTTAGGCCTAATAAGCGTATCCTTGTGACAACCTGAAAGAGAAGATATGGAGTGGTTCAATGCATGGAGAGTGAGAGGAGATACTTGTAATACGAGCGTTTAAAATTGCATAGAGATAGAGAGCTTTTTATTAACAATGAAAGGCCATTCCAGAGTTTTCAAGCAGTGACGGTAAAGGATTTGTTGTAAATTTCTGTTCTATGAAGTGGAGTTAGTAGTTTATCGCATCCTCTGGTATTGCATTGGTGAACTGTATTAATAGTGATGAACTTAGATGAAAGATAACAACTTGATACAATAGGGAGAGGAGGTGAAGGTTTCTTCTGGATTCAAGTTTAAGCCAGGAGAGTAGACAGAAGTATTCTGAGACATGGTCAGACATTTTAGACTAAAGATGAATCTGATGCAGGCATTATGAGAATGTTGTAGCTTAATTGCGAGATCCTTTGATAAGTCCTGGTATACAATATCACAATAGTCGAAGTGAGGGAGAATTAGAGAGCTGTGTTTTTAGTGAAGAGGGAAGAATGTTAGCGAGAGGATTTAGAGTGTGTAAGGAAGAGTTTACTGTCTTGCAGACTTTTATTACATGATTATTCTAGGTAAGTGTTTCATTAATTAGAATACCGAGATTTTTTACGATTTTGCAATAGGGTATAACTGAACCATTCAAAGACAGAGGAACTGATTCCGCAAGGCTTATAAAAGCTAGTAGTTTCGGATAACCGATTAAAATGGCCTGAGACTTCAAGGGATTTATGTTGAGAAGATTATTATAACTCTATTCTTGAAGTTGAGTCAGGTTACGATTTATGTTGGCTATGGAAAGAGATAAGTTATTGGGTTTGGTGTCTAAGTAGATTTGGAGATCATCGGCGTACAAATGATGCTTGGAGTAAGTTAAGTATTGAGAACAATCACTTATGAATAAAGAGAACAATAGAGGACCTAAAATTGAGCCCTGTGGAACGCCTTGGTTGACATTAAGCCGAGAGGACGAGAAAATCGTTGGAGATGACTTGTTGGGAACAGTTGCTAAGGTACGAAGAGAACCAATCTATTGAAGGTGAAGAGAATCACATGCTAGGAGTATGTCTTTGTCTACTGAGTCAGACGCTTTGCTCAAGTCTAGAAACACTAGTACTGTAAGTTTTCTGTCATCCATGTATTTGCATATATCATCAGTGATTTTAATTAGGGCGGTGGTGGTGCTATGCGACTTCTGAAAGCCAGATTGATAGGAGTCAAGTAGATTATTTGCGCTGAGAAAATCTGTTACTTGTTCATGCGCAAGTCGCTCAAGGGCTTTTGATAAAGTGGGAAGAAAGCTAATCGGTCAGTAGTCATTGTTTGCTGAGAGAGCTTTCTTAGGGATTGGGCAGACTAACGCGCATTTCCATTGTGATGGGAATTTTCCCTGTAATAAGGAGTGGTTAAAAATGTTAGTAAGTACTGGGAGTATTAGATGTATTAATTTGTTTATGATCATGATAGGAATACCATCAGCATCCTGGGCTTTAGTTTTTATTCTGCGTATTGCTGAAAGTACGTTAAATTGCAAAACAGCTTTAAAGTGGAATTGTGGACAACCAGAAGACTCGTTCGCTTTTACAGTAAGATTACTAATTACTTTGCATTTTTTTCTAGGTCAATTGTTGTTGAATTAGTCAAGAAGCTCTTATTAAGGGAGTCTAGTGATATGTCTGGTGGTAAGGAAGAATCCTTGGGCTTACCAATCCTGAGGTTTCGCAGGTTGTTCCATAAGGCAGATGTTGTTACATTGGAGTCTGATATAGAATAAGCAAATTTTATTTTGGCATTTCTAATCTGCTACTTGGTTTTGTTTCTAATATTTCTGCAGGCATTTATTTGATTTGAAGAGACAGAAAATTGAATCGCGTCGAGCCATCAATAGTTTTAAGTCGGCCGTTATCCATGGGGTGCAAGGTTTAGAGACACATGTGGTTTTGATAGGCGCATATTTATCGAGTAAATGTAAAAGAAAAGTGTCAAGTAATTCAATTTTTGCGTTTATGTCATCAGCATATTCAATGGTGCGCCACGGAAGACACGCTGCTTTGGCAATTAGACTATCATAATCAAGGTTTTTAAAATTTCGTTGAGAGACGAATTTCTCCTTAAATTTTGGGGAGTTTAGGGAGTAGGCTAGAAAAATTAAGTCATGGGATGAAATGCCCAGGGCAGGTAGTTGGCCATGTGTGCAAACTCTATCTGGGTTAGCAGTAACTAATATGTCAATCCAAGTGGAAGAGTTTTTAGTATTATTTGTGGGTTTTAATTCGTCCGGCGTGTGCGACGTGGCATTCACATCCTCCCTTTCCCATGCCTCCAGCGTGTGCGACGTAGCATTCACGTCCTCTTTTTCCCATGCGTCCAGCGCGAAATTTTCATTAAGTTTTGTTATCGCTACGGCTCTGATTTATGTGCTTTCAGAGAGTGAATATGCAAGCCAATGCTGTCTGCTTCCGTTCTGTGGTTCCTCGTTGTCTGTGTTTACGTGTTAGTATTTTTTTTATTTTTTTTTCTATCTCGGACCTGGCCGTAGCAGTGCTTACTAAGGCTCTTCAGACCTCTTATCTTTCGTGCGTTGCGTCTCAGACTTTCAAAAGAGCTCTCATCTTCCTGGCTCTTGTTTACGATGCTTCGAGCTGATGGTCGAGGTTTCTTAGTGCCTGCATTTGCGTCGGGCATTTTTAAAATTTTTTTTTTCATCTTGGGTCTGTCCTTTAGCCGAACCCCTATTTAGTTCACTATGGCTTGTAGCTCTCGTGAGTTGGCGGATTGGGAAGTGTTTTGGAGAAATATAGTGAAAGTAGTGTAGATATATATTCTGAAGATTCGAACGGATACTCTATTGATCCCAGTTCCGAAGAGGAATTGGAAGAAATAACTCACTCAACTGTGAATATTCAAGAGAATATTTGGGGAGATGTCGACAGTGCTAACCCTCCTCGGCCTTTTGCGTGTGATTTAGTTGGAAAACAAATAGTGCAGGTTTTATCAACAGATTATCCCTTTAGATATTTTGAGTTATTTTTTGATGATCTAATTGCCCTCATAGTGGTTGAAACTAATCGTTACGTGGAACAATTCCTTGCCCGCGAGAAAAATAAGATCACGTCTTTAAAAATCGCGCTATCAAAAGTGGTTTGCTTTGCTAATGTTGATGGGAATAATTCAAAAACCAACTCTCAGAATGTATTTTAGTAGAAAACATATATTAGAAATGTCATTTATTCCAAATGCAATGAGTGAAGAAAGATTTTATTTGTTGAGCAAATTTTTGCATTTTGTAGATAATACCGATAAAGACATTGTAAATAGAGATCCTATTGTATAAAATTCTACCTATCAGTGATTATTTGAAAAATAAATTCCATAAAATTTATATACCGGGTAAAGAAGTATGTGTACCAGATGCAGCTGAACTACTAAACGTCGGAGGAGCAGCACATAGTAGAAATTGGATTGAAATAAATGTATGTGTTTATTTTTTATTATATAAAATGAACAATTTTAAATACGACATAATTTTTTGGAAATTTTTGAAATGATAATTAAAGTACAAAAAATATTAAAGTGAATGCATGCATTTTAGTATTTTGTGCTTGCGAAAAAAAGTCACGCTGAGCGATTTAAATGCCATAGATTAAAGTCTCGCTTGAGAGGTTAATGGTAGTATGCTGAGGTTGTGCAATGTAAAAGTTTTTAAAGAAGACGGCATCGGAGGAGCTTGAGGCAAAATTGGCATTAAAGTCACCAGATATGATTATGTGTTCATAATCGTGTCTTAAGTTGGTGATGGTCTTGTCAATGTCAGATAGATAACCAATTTTTGGAGGATGATAAACGATTCCTAACAGAATTTTTTTAAAATTGAGGACTACTTCAAGGAAGAGATATTCAGGTCTGCGGGAGTATTGTGCATCGCTGGTCACAATTACTTTGCAGGCAAGGTCTTTACGGATGTAGATTCCTACTCCCCCTCCTCCTTTCCCTATCCTATCATTGTGAAACAAAGAGAGCAGATAAAATAGCATCATTAGAAGCACACCAAAAAGATTTTACACAATATTTCATAATTCTAAAGAAAAAATATAGGACTCTATTAAGGGAAGAGAGATTAGAAACAGTAGACATAGACCACATAAGAGAGCAATATGTTATAACAGGTAATACAATGGTAGAAAAGTACATCCTGAGTGCTAAAGGATCTCTGATATCTGTAAAATGATACAAAATGCCTAAGAGAGACATTGCTTTATTTTTAATTGCTGTAATATGGTCAGAAAAAATTAGTATACTATCAGTAATTACACCTAAATCTTTCTGCTGTAAAAGCAGAAGTCAATAAATCTGAATTAATGCAGTAGTAAAAATTTATAGGGTTTCTGCGAAGGGAGATAGTTATGACATTACATTTCCTTAAATTTAATCTTAGCTTCCAAACATCACACCAATTTGATACTAAGTTAATTAATGCATGAAAGGATGTACAGTCAGTTATGGTAGCAACCTGCTAAAAGATTTTGTGGTCATCTGCATAAAGAAGTGTGTGGACCTCTGAAGAGTGGAGGAGGGTAGCCAAATCATCAACATACAAATTAAACAGGTAAGGCCCAAGGACACTTCCCTATGGAACATTGGAGGTGATGGAAGACCAATCTGATGCAATACCAGATAGTACCACTGTCTGTGTATGGTTTTTCAAAATCTACTCAAGAGATTTAAGAAATTACCATGAATATTAACCATTAAATGCCAGATTTAAATGTCACTTAGTAGACTCTTGCTGCTGGATTTAATTTTGGCCATTGCAAGTTTTCTTGCATTGAATAAGAAAATATCTTGTATTTCTTGAACTATTAGCAATAAAATGTTCAAATAAAAAGCATTATATTAATAAATCATTTGGGGAATAATGAGATTACGTCTTTTATAGTAAAAGAAAACAAAAGAATGCAAATCTGGCATAATTCTATAATATAACGATGATAAATTCAATAAAAGATATTAGTGATAATTTATAGTTCATTTTTCATGCATTACAATAAGAATTTCGTTCTGCATTACACTTAGAAATCCTGCTTTGTGTGGAATTCTTCAAAACAGGAAAATACATAGACCAATATCGCATATTTTGCCACTGCCGTGTGTATTTTCTTTTCTCTGAGCATACACAGCATCGAAGGCAATTTCCCTTTATGGGCCAATGTTTATTTTCTTTCGTCTCTAACAGACTAAATGGGACCCCACTTGCACCTTGTCTTCCCTTTTGGGAAGTTTTCAAGGGAATAGCTGATGCCTCTACTTCAATAAGTTCCCTCAAAAAAGCAAGGCAAAACTGCTGATGCGTCATTTGCTTTCCCCCTGACCTCAGTAAAACATAGGTATTGAACACTGTAACATTCAGGAGAAGAGCTTCTTCATCCACTTTCAACATCCCTGGGTCACCCTATTTTCTGTTTTCTCTCGGTCTGAGGTGTTCCCACTCCCAGCAGTTGTAGTTGGGTCTACCACATATTTGCCTCAACACATCATGAGAGCAGGTCTCTAGGAGGACCCCTCCCAAATTTCACACATCCATGACAAATGCAACATCTGTGGGCGACTTCCAAACTAAGCATTCCCGTACGGGCATGCCAGGCACCGAACGTGACCCATTTTGCGTGCCCATAAGGGCATGCCAGGCATTTAAATGATAAAGCAGTGGCTAAGTTCGTGAATTAGAAGGTTGTGATTTATGGAATCAAAAGCCTTAGAGAAGCCTAGGAAAACAGTGTCTAACTAAAACTTATTAGCTATAGCATCAACAGCATGTAGTTGAAAAACTGCTAAGTTGGTCATGCAGGATTGGTCAGGAACAAATCAATGTTGCTTAGTGGAAAGATGTGGTGGTTTGAAATAGTAAAGGCGGTTCAAAATGATCCTTTCACAAATGGAGGAGAAAATTGCAAGTAAAGAGATAAGACGGTAATTAGTTACATCATATTTTGAACTAGACTTATGAATGGGAATTATGTAAGCAGATTTCCACTGGGAGGGCAAAGTACCTAGTGAAAAACAGCAGTTAAAAATAATACTTAGAGGAATAGAAAAAGAAGAAGCGCATTTACGAAGAAATAAAGGGCTGATACCATCAGGGCCTTGAGTACAATAGGGGGAAATTTTACAGAGGCATTCAAAAACTTCTTGGGGGATTGTTTGAAGTTGAAATAGAGAAAAATTACATACAGGTGAGAGAGAATCATCATTAGCAAAGTTCAGAGGGGAGCTAGTAGGGGGTGACAAACAATAAGAAAAGAATTTATGAAATAAAGCAGATCTATGAGAACCCTCAGCATTAGTATTATCATAATAAATTTCATCCGGAATCCTCAAGTGATTGTGGCGACCATTTACAAAACACCAAAATTTCTTAGGATTGGAGGAAATAGAGTCAGATATATTTTCATAAACTCAGCATAGTCGCGGCAAATTAAAAGTTTGGAATATCGCTGTAGGTCGGTAAAAGATTTGCAGGATTCTTCACCAGGGTAGGTTTTCCACAAATACCAAGCACGATTTTTGTTTTTCAGAGAATGTATTGTATCAATTTTAAACCATGATGAGAACTTAGTCTTAGGAGTAATAAAAGGAACAAAGTCCTTCAGCACACCATCGATGAAGTTGTAAAAGAGACTAAATGCCTCATCGGGGGAGGAGTGCACAGCAGACACCACAGGATGAGGTTGAGACAGCTGTTGACATCATCCCAGCGAACCTTAGACCAAGCAGGAAAGGGTCGGGGAGGGGGAGGAGAAACACCATGGGGCTTCTCAGTGCCTGGATTTCTGAGAACTGCATCTAGCAAAACATGGTCACTGTCGAAAATATTCGGGCCCAGGGTAATTGCATTCAGAGAAACAGAGGAAACAATATAGTCCAGTATTGCCAGATTGCGGGTAGAGTGAGGATTGAGTTGATACTAAATGTTTAATAAAATATTCATCTTGCACATTTTTTGGAGTGCCACACGTCGGGGTTTCCCAAAGAATAGAAAGATTAAAGTCAACAAAAAGCACAACAGGACCAAGGGATAAAACATTTAAAATAGATGTAAAACAGTTTTCAAGCACTACTAGGTCACTAGATAGGGGACGATAAAAATATGTATCCGACAAAAAAATCTATTTTTAACATAACATTTGCAGGGGCCAATACAAACGTCACTCCATATAATTTCATAATTTGTTTCCAAGTCCAAGTGGCGCATAGCTGGAAAAATCAACTTAATTGTAAGTAGCACTCCACCATCCTTAGAGCTGCTGTCTCTCCTGAAAATCTGGTGGGTACGAGAAAAAGTTTGCAGCCACCACTATTGGGAGACAGCCACGTCTCTGTAAGAGAGATAATGTCAAACTGCGATTACTCGAGTAAATTAGAGTCACAAACCGAGAGTTTGTTTTTTAAGCTTCTCACATTTTGGTAGTACTGCCACTCCCCAACTTACCTAAGGGTTCTGTTCTGCAAACCTTGACGTAACCAGAGTTTTACATAAGTCAGAATTTGCCTAACTACCTATACAGTTCAGTACATTAAATAAGTCATTGGGAAAAAATCATTCTAATCATAGAAATTAAGGAAATTATTTAGATCCTGTGCTATCCTCACTTAGAAAACAGTAACCGCAAAAATTTCCAGCCTCACAAGCAGTGAACGGTGGTAATATTCCCGATAGGCAACAGTTGACTGAGCATAATGCAAGCACCTTGTGGGAGACGCCATGGATCTTGAATACATTGTTGCATTTAAGATCTTATGAGAGATACCAGCCACCCAGACTCTCCGCCGCCATAAGCAGTATCCCTTCACACACACCGAACTACCGTATATACTCGCGCAATTTGCAACTATGTGAGACTTATTTTATAGCCAAAAATTAGGGGGTCACAAATTACATGAGGTATGTTTTTGAAACAGTGAAATCATCTCTTGTTCTGAACATATTTCTAAGCATACCCTCAATCTGAGGGAACAGGTAAGGCTGCCTCACTAAATTCTAATTTTTAAGTAACTTATTATTATGAATGTAGATTTCATAAAATTCTCATATAACCTTATTTAATCTTTCAACCTCCATTATGAAAAGAAAAATAAATATCCACAAAATTACCAATAATTCATAAAATAAACGTAAGAATAAATGTTTGTTTACATGCAAAGACCTCAGTAAAATCAGGTAGCCATTCCCACAACACATTCTAACGTTTACGGTATTAGACTGAGTTGCCAAGTGTAAATTTTTTAACCATATAATATGAGTAAATGAATTTTTAAAAAGAAATGAGAGGAGCAAGGTAGAAACCATCTATGGCAACATTATTGTGTTACGATTGTACGATAGTTAAAGACGCGCTAGTAGATAGGCATTTGTTTGGCTATTAGCTGTTCCCACAACACCACATTCTTAAAACATTTCTGACTAGTGAGCTACAAACTGTGATAATTCACTCATTTTCTCTTCATTAATACCTAAATACAGGCAATTAAAAGGTATTTTTTCAATTAGAAGTACAGGTATCCTTCTCTTTACTTGCATGCAGATAGAAATCATATGAAAACTAAAGAAAATGCACTATATTTTAGGGGACCTGTAGGTCATGCTACCAGAACTCGAAAATTCCAATTTGCACATTACATGACACAAGATAAAAACAAGATTTTGGGGCAAAAAATAAGGGATCGCAAATTATGCAGAGTTGCAAAATACTCGAATATATATGGTACGTACTTTATGTTCTGAGTGTAACGTAATATGTATGCACTTTCGCATTTTGAATTTTTTTGTTTGTGGCTTATGGAAAAGTTTACATAAGGTCAAGTTTACGTAAGTCAGGGAGTGACTGTATGCATTAAACACAGCATTCTTGTTGGGGCCCAGGTTTAAACTAATGTCTCCCGAGAGAAGAATCACTAGCAGAAAGACAACTCCAGTGGGAGAATGGACACTGGAACGCACCAGAAAAGGGAAAGCCGATGAAACGGAAGGCTGGGGGAAAAGCCACAAGCAGAAAAACACAAACTTTTCCTACTGCACAACAGTCCAAAAGTATCACATTCACTGAGAAGACTGGTTTATCAAAACCTCAGAAGAAGAGTAAGCCAAAAAATTGGGAGAAAATCGAAGATGTATCACCAAAAAATGGAGCACAAACAGAGAACCAAAAGCATGCGACTTCACGGTGGTGGCCATCTTGCAAAGATTAATAAAGAAACACACTTGTACACGGTACAATATTCAACTACTGCTGAGGAAAAAATACTGCCAAATGTTTTATTGTGTATAACAAAAACCTAAAGGAAAATTTGGCACTCTAGTAAGTGAACTAGTAAAAAAAACTTGCAGATGACCATTTGATGCTCTATAATTTTTATTTGGTGTAAACAGGTATCAAAAGAACAATTATTTATGAAGATTTATATTTATTGGTACTTCCCTGCTTTGCTTCATTGATTGCTATATTTGAAATGCCCATTCAATTCCTCCAAATTAAAATTATACAGCTTTTATTACCAAATAATATTACTTTTCAAACAGAGCTTGGATAATTTGAAAAAAAAATTAAAACATTTGGTATTGAATCAGGGCATACAAGCCAGATATGTTAACCGCACAGGCAATCCCGTGCTTATAAAAAATTGTGCAATGAAGCCTATTAAGTTGCATACGTTTTTGCATACTTTTGATCACACTAGTCACGTTTCATCAAAATCTGTGACCTGAGGGTCATAATCTCTCCTTATGAGTAGTTGATACCATAGCCAATTAAAGGTATTACTCAATATACAATATTAGCAATATAATAATCTAGCTGCAGCATATAATACAGATTGAAACTCACGTCTTCAGGGTTTTAAGAGGTTCTTTATGCTTGTTCATAACTCCAGTATCTGGATCAATAGTGGTAAAGATGCATCTGAAATGAATTTATAATCAAGAGATTAAGGATAGCCCATGGATAAAATAAATCTACAGACAAATACACTATATGATTAATAAAATATTCTTATTACAATTGCTTTCCTAGCCAGTAATCAGCCAATAGGTTTTAACTAATTATAAATCTATATTTTGCTAACCAAAATTAAGTTAGCTTTTTAATAGAAACTATGTTGCACTTTGCCCCTTTGGCCTCCGCTTGCATTGCTCTGTCCGGCTCATTCAGCGTTTCGTGCCTCACTCAGAGGTTGATCACTTTTGCCAAGCAAGAGAGGTTTAAATATAATTCATGAGTAGGGCTGGGTCAAGGTATAAGCTAACGGCTTAGGGAATCACAATAATAGAGTTAATTAAGAAAGAATGATAGATTCCATTTAAAATTTATGAAAATCTGTTGATAAATAAAGGATATATGAGAAAAAGAAGATTCCCTCAAAATACATATCCTGTTATTCTAATACAACAAAAAAATAAACGGTGCAATATACATTGCACAAACTTTCTCATATACATATATATGTTCCGTCTCACTACACTCTTTGCCCTGAAATTAACTCTGTGTGCTTGGCAATTCACTGCTAATGATGTTAATACTGTGTAGCGACAGAACCAAATTGAGTGACACCATCAACATTCCATATCTATCACCCCTCACTAATAAGCTCATGGCATTGACAGAAAAGTACAGAATTTTAGACTAGGGAATCCTTGGGTTTCCTCTCCCCTCCTCTTGATACGTACACTGAGCATCTTGTACAGAAATAATGCCACAGGACAATATATAGTAAATTTTTGGGACATATATCTTACAAGGAGAGAACCTGCTAGTAGGGTCACAGATTTTCCTGAAACTTCGTAGGTATATAGTGCTGGATTCCAGGATCACAACCAACCTCCCTTTTGGGCATATATGGCCAGTAGTTTTCCCAAAAATCGCATTTGTATTTTGCAATTTCCTGTCAAGCTGAATAACTACACTAGTGAAGACATATCTTGCAAGAGTAGTATTAGTGTAGCGGTTAGTGCAATCGGTTAGGGTGGTTTTTATTTTGGGTTTGAGTCCAGGTAAGGTTGACTTTTTTCCCTTTTTTCCCCCATTTATATAATCCTTTTTCGTATTTCACTTTGAAATTTCACTGGGCAGCCATATTAACTTTTTAATGTTTTTTACTTTCTCCATATACGTAGTATAGGGGAAAGTATTTCATGAAAAAGATCGACTTCGAGATTTCAACAGAAATATATGTTTTGAGGTCCCCTGAACACGTATTGACCATTTTCTCAATGATGTCTGTGTGTGTATGTGATAGCTTATTGTGGGTGCTCTAACTAAAAAACTATTAATCTGATCAACATGAAATTTTATATTTAACATTTTTATAAATGTCAGAAGAACTGATTAGTTTTTGGTAAAAATCGGTCGACCAGAAGTGGGTGTTTACACTTGTCACTTATCCGTTATTTTGAAATATTTGCTTTAATGTTTGATAGATGTAAAAATATACTGGAATAAAAGTTGTAGGAAATTTAATTTTCTACAACCTTTGTTTGAAACATTTTTCCATATAATGCATTGTTTAAGAGATATCTTATATTTTAGCTGCCACCACCACGCCACCTACCAATGACTTTTGTTAACAATTGACGCTTAGTTACATCTTAGCAATGCTCCAATTTCTTTTCTTAATTGTTGGAGCTTTGTGGCTATATCCAATATCAGAAGGTTATTGTATGAATTTATTTGGGGTTGTTTTTCTGTGTGATACCGGCGAAAACTAGGTCTCTCAAAGAAGAAAAATGTAGTGGTGGTAAATGCTGCAAAGAGAGAATTACTGTTTTCGTTTGTGGAAACTTAGCAGGAGATGTGGAAAAGCCACTTGTTATCAGTAAAGCTGCATGACCCAGATGTTTTAAAAATTTAGACAGGAGAACTTCCTATAATCTGGTGACATAACTACAAAGCTTGGAACACAGCTAAAATAATGGAGGAATTGTTGTTGTCATTTAATCAGAAAATGAAAGCAGAAGGACGAAAAGTAATTCTTTTCTTGTACGATGCCACATGTCATCCTCATCTAGATCTCTCTAATGTGAAACTTGTGTGGTTCCCAGCAAACACCACAAGCATCACTCAGCTCATGGATCAGGGAGTTATTTATTGCCTGAAAGTTCATTACAGAAAATTTTTGATGCAGTCACTTTTAACGGCTGTTGAGTCTGCCGATAAAGTGAGTGAAGTGGCTAAATCTTTAATGGTGCTGGATGCCATAAATTGGTTAGCCAGAGCAATGAAAACTGTGAAAAGTGAAAGTGTAACAAAATGCTTCTGTAAAGCTGGATTTGTTTTCCAAGAAGAGGGAGACATTATCAATGACAATAGCAATGTAAACACCGAAATCAATGACCTCACATGCATGATTGAATGTGATGTTGCAAGGGTGACAGACTTTGTGAACATGGATGAAAACTTAGTAACCATTTCCTGTAGCTTTGACATTAATCTTAAAGAAAGAGAAAAGGAATGCAGTGAGGATGATGGGAAGACGAGAGTGACCAAGAAGAAACAGAAGAAAAAAATGAAAATATAAAACTGAACAACTATAAAGAGGTTATCCAGAGTATTGAAGGAATAAGGATTTTCTGTCTGGTCAAAAACGATGTTGAACTCTTGAGTTTAATAAACGATTGTAAAAACCATGCAGAGAAAAAACATTTGTGCAATATGAAAAAGCAGTCTTTTATAAGTGATTGTTTTGTTTGAATGTCTTTTATAAAAATTATAACTTTTGAAAATATAAATTCACTTTTAGAATTTTATAACTATGTAACTTTCGATAGTACATATTAATCACAGTAGACAATACTGTTACCATAACCAAACCTGTATGGATGCAGCAAAGACGAGTATGTATGTACATCTGAAAATTTTTATGTAGGAATAAATACATGGTCTTATAACATTTTCTTAATTTATTCATTCAAATGTCAATTTATAAAGTTTATGTGTCAATTAACTGATTAAAAAGTTGATTTTGCTTACTGCATTATCCAGGACTTAAAACCTGTATATGACGGAAACCTGCCTAAAACGGAAAATTTTTACGGCACCATGTGATTCCGCTATAAGCAGGTTTCACTGTATAAATAATATATAATCACGTCTGATCTTGTCGTGTTATGTATTTATTTTAATTGTATGCAATTTAAGCCATCAAATAAAGTGTTTTAATGCCCTCATTTTTACTTTCTCCATACGTACTTTAGGGGAAAGTATTGTTTTCATGAAATAAATTGACTTCGAGATTTCAACGGAAATACATGTTTTGAGGTCCCCTGAACACATATTGACCATTTTCTCGATGATGTCTGTATGTGTGTGATATCTTTATTGTGGGTGCTCTAACTAAAAAACTATTAATCAGATCAACATGAAATTTTATATTTAACATTTTTATAAATGTCAGAAGAACTGATTAGTTTTTGGTAAAAATTGGTCGACCAGAAGTGGGTGTTTACACTTGTCACTTATCCGTTATTTTGAAATATTTGCTTTAATGTTTGATAGATGTAAAAATATACTGGAATAAAAGTTGTAGGAAATTTAATTTTCTACAACCTTTGTTTGAAACATTTTTCCATATAATGCATTGTTTAAGAGATATCTTATATTTTTAGCTGCCACCACCACGCCACCTACCGATGACTATTGTTAACAATTGATGCTTAGTTACGTCTTAGTAACGCTCCTTTTTCTTTTCTTAATTGTTGGAGCTTTGTGGCTATATCCAATATCAGAAGGCTATGGTTTGAGTATATTTCTATTCTTTGTAGTCTAAAATTTTCTCGCAGTTTCTTAAAATATTATTATGTGACTTATTTGGAATTTTAGAAATATTACAGATATGGAGAAAGTCATGTTGTGGCCACATCAGATTATTTAAATTGTCTTTGTTATTTTTGGAAATATTTATTTATTCAATAATTCCACATACAGCTTTTGTAGCCATTTTACAGTGGGATATATTAACAATAACAATAGACGAACACATACATCCATGCCCTAGGTGGAGAAAAACCCACCTAGGCGGGATCCGAACCCGCGACCTTCGGATTGACAGGCAAGGACGTTATTATTTTTGTCTTGTAGATCGACTAGTAGTTAAATTTATGATCTGTAATCAGCCTTGGTAAAGCAGTAATTGGTTACTTAATTTATTTACTTCCCAAGTATTTTATATATATATAAATTATTGAGTTAGGTTCAGATCACCTGTTGTCCGCTAAAAATCTTTGGCGGTCTGGATGCAGATCGTGGTCTGCCAATTAGTGACCACCATGTTAGGGCCTACAATAATATGACGAAGAATTGTGGCTCAGGGTGTTTTTCGTTTAACCACTTTTTTGCTCCTCTCAAAATAATCATATTGCTTAGACCATTTTTTCGCAACAAAAATCACATACCTACATGATTTAGACCAGGGGTCTCCAACCAGTCGATTGCGATCAACCGGTCGATCTTTGGCCCTTCTAAAGTTGATCGCGGTGCCTTCCCTCAGTGCTATTACTTTTTATTGAATCAAGGGAGAAATTTTGAGAAGAAATAGATTCTGACTTTGACTGATCGAAGTTTTTATGGCTCATTAGAGAATGTAGCTTTGAAAGTGGAGTCATTATTTGGCTCAACATATTTGTGTGAGTCAACGTTTTCTTGTATGAATGGAATCAAAACAAATCATCGGCTTAACAGGTAAACGTCTGAGTAACAGTGTTCAAGTTACAGTATCAACTAATACATCAGTTTTCCAGTACTGTAGAAAATATGCAGTGTTAGAGTTCTTATTATTTCAATAAATAATGGTTCATAACATATGATTTTCTGCTGGTATTAATTACATTTTATTTTAAGTAAAATATTCTCGTTCTGAACGAAAATTCAAATAAAGTTTTATTCGAGATTGTTTATCTCAAATAATAGGTAAGTTGTTTGCAATAAAAATGGTAAGGTGTGTTAAGCAGGACATGTTAAGATACTGGTTGATATGTCTCTCCTAGAGTTTTGGATAAATTTGCGTGGACCCCCCCTCTCCCCCACTCAACAGTATTTCTCGCATCATGGCCCACGTTGAGGTATTTCTGATGGTACAGCAAATCTTATGTTCTGTGGTTTGTTTAATATTAATTAATCACTATAAATGCACTGGCCACGCATCAAATATCTTGCCTAATTATCAAAAGAAATTAATCACAAACATTATCAATATAGTACATCACCTTTTTGAACTATGCATGCATGGGGTTCGCGAATTTCACTTCGCGACAAAACTTTTTATAACCATTACTTCTGTTTCACGCTGAATATTTGCATTTTGCGTAATGTGTTTGTGATAACAACAAGCGTGGACTCCCTCTACTTTTTTGTTTCGAAGTTCAGTTTAAACTTTGCTGCCCTAGAAAAGGACTCATTATTATTATATTATATTTATAATGCTCATCATTAGCAGTTTTCAAAGTAAACAAACAAGATAACTCTTGACTTAAATTATTTTGTAGCTCAGTTTGAACTTCACCGCCCAGGCTGCTATTTTCGATGATGGAATTTTAGTTTAAAATTTAAAGAAACGCCATCATTTTGGAATGTAAGGTTTTCATTTGCTATTATCCTTATACATATTTTGAATGTAATTTAAGGGAATGTTATTTTGTTTTGCTAGGCTTTCATTTTTTATTACGAATTTTTAATGTAAATCTAAGAATTGCTATCATCTTCTAAACGTAAAATTTTCTGCCGTGTATTTTGAACGCAATTACTAAAAGATATGTTATCACTTTCATGCGCTAAGTTTTGATTTTCTGTAATGCATTTTGCACGTAATTAAAAAAATAAATGTTACCACTTTATAATGCTAGATTTTTTTTGAGGCTTGGAAATGTTTGTTTCAGAACCTAAGAAAATATCTGTGCATCACGTACTCAACATTCCATTTCAGTAGTTAATTCATTTAAATAAAAGCATTTCCTTGGAATGAACAAAAGATCGAAAATCGCATGCGAAAATATGCTGGTGGCTAGCTGCACAATTTTCAAAAGAAGTGTTATCGCATTGTAATGCTGGATTTTCATTTGCTATTACCTGTTTTGAAAGTAATTAAAAGAATGTTTTTCACTTTATGATGCTAGGTTTTCATTTTCTGCTACATTTCCTTTTGTTTTCTGTTAAATTGCTTTATTTATGATAAAGTGCCATTTTTTAGGTTGACTGGAACCGTACTTCCATTGTTACATTGCATCTTATGGGAAGATAGGACTTGCGCTTGGCGAATTTTTATTTTGCATCAGTTTTTCAGAACCAATTATTCACCAAGTTCAAAAAGGTGGTGTAATTTGCTTTAAACTGGCCAATAAAATTTGCAAATGAAACAATATTTTTAATGTGCATGTTAAATATTTTCCTATTTGAAATATTAAGTTGTCCATTATTACTATGGTTTGGAGTCGTTTCTGACTTCAAGATTCTTCGCTATGTGTTTCATTTTTTTTATATTTAAAGGAAACTTTTCACATAAATTTTCAATCGGTTATTGTCCTTGATGCATTTGTTTCATTGTAAGCTTAGTGCATAAATCTGAGATCAACAATGCTGACAATATTAGGAAACTCTTTTTTGAAATGTTGAAGAATCGTAGAAAGTTGAATCTAAACTTAAAATATGAGCAAATACGAATTAAACAACAGAATTGTCAGTAAGAATCTTCATTTTTTTCTACATGAAATAGTGTAAATCTTGAGTCAAAGTCTTGATCCTAAGATATTTTAAAACTAAAGGTTGACACATTGAATTCTAGCCGATTACGTGTTAATCAAATGCAAAAACAAAAACTATCCTGCCTTTCTGGGGGAGGACTATCAACTTAAAACCTGCAAAAATTTGTGTCAAGTATTCAGGTGAAAGATTCGTCATAATTGAACCGACCATTCTCGATTTATTTGTATTCATGCCAGGTGACATCACTCGAGGCTTTGGACACAGGCAGGCAGGCATGCAGGGACACAGCGGTTATAATATATTAGATAGATATATGTTTGCTTTTATCCCTTTTCAAAAATTAGCCAAGAAAAATATCCTGGACTTTTGGAATTCAAACCTCATAACCTCAGCTCCAGAGCCAAACTCACTAACCATTACACCAAATCTTTCGTTAGTAACTTTAATGACAATTATCTATTTATAGTTGTAGCTTAGTGGAATATTTTCTTGCAAGCCTTCTTTTAATATGAATTTAAAATACAGGAAACTCTCGTTCAACGAATGACATGCGTTCCTGAAAAGCATTCGTAAATCGGAAATTCGTTCAACAATCGTGATTTTTCCATTTATACTTGTCAATTGAAGGGTAAAAATAAGAAAAATGTTTATGAAAGATTCACAGCAAGAGCAAGTACGATAAATGTGGCCATGGCAATGGCTTGAAAACAAATTCTTGTGATGTAATGATTATGTATGAACCGCGAGAAAACAAATGTGACCGAACGTAGTCAATCCAAGTCACAGATTGAAGCATAGAATGGCTGTGGGAAACACTAGATAGTGCACTTCCTCCTTATCGGTACACAAGAGGTCCTTCAAGTTTAAGTGGATAATTGTAAATATATTTTAAGTAACAAACAGTGACATCATATTAAGCCTCTCAAGAAATGTAGGTGATAGGAAAAATTTGTGGTAAGGTGGACATGTGGAGAATCCATGGATAAACAAGATGGTCTTTGTGATCCCAAGAGCTTTCGTAAACATCTGAGTTTCTTCGATCTGAGTTGGATGTTATTTAGCTTATTCAAGTGAACAGAATTTTCAGCAAAAAGTAAAGCTATAAAATTCAATTCATTTGTTAAAGCAAACATTCGTTCAATGAACGTTTATTGAATGAGAGTTGCCTGTACAAACGAATTCAGCTTCCGATACGATAAGTGTAAAAGAATGATTTTTTAAAAATTATCTAAGACATGTATTTCAATGCAAAGCACACATAAACTAACAATAAGATTTAATTCCCTTTCCATTTTAATGTAAACGCAACATATTATCTACCATCTGTTGGTTAGTTTGAGAACCGATTTTGTTTTAGCAACTTATTGTTGTCAAATCTCATAGATTTGAATATTTCTTCGGAATACCTACTCTTTTGTAAGTCCTACGAAATATTATTCAGTGAACTGTTGAGAACTGATTTTGTTTTAGCAACTTATTTTTGGCAGTTCTAATCAATTTGAATATTTCTTCGGAATACTCCTTTTTAAGTTCTACGAAATATTATTCAGTAAATTTTGAAGGTACCTACTTATTAAAAAATTATGTTATTAAATATTTTTGTATCAATGATACTTGATGCAATAATTGTACGTAGAAATATTGTTTTTATGTATGCCAGCCTTCATTAGCAATTTGTTTGTATTTCTATACAGAGATTTGAATATTTCTTTGGGATACTTCTTTGCGAGTCCTATGAAATATATCAGTGATCTAGGAATATACAATAAACTGTGGAGAAAATTATCAAAATATTATCCTAAGGGTTGAACTGTTCAATTGGAGTATTAATAGGGGGCCTCAAAATAGAAATAGCGATTTATTTACTTATTGGTGCATGCAAAATGTGATTTCATAAAATAAATTTCAATAATGTTTTTTCTCTTTTTAGCTAAAGATAAAAGACATGCATCTTTCCCAGAAAATGTCCCTTAAGTCCTTCAAATATTTATCAATTCAAATATCTGTATCTGACTTCATTAACATAATTATTTATTTTACGTGCAAAATAAATGATTATATTCATTTCTGTTTATTGACAACAATACTGATGTTTTCTTTCACTGTTATTCATTGATTGGCACTTCCAAGGCAACATAAATATTTATATTTACTTGAGATAACAAAAAAAATAATTTATGATACGATTGATTCTGAATATAACTGTGGTTACACGATAATGTTCGCTGTAAGTTTTTATGATTTTTTTATATTGTGTATCATTTAGTGTTAGTTTGTTGTGAGATGGCATTTGGAAATTCTCTTTAGCGGTAATTTTCATTCGTCTCCTCCAATCGTATGTTTTTATCTTCGATTTTGCAAAGACAATGGATCGTAAGGATATGTTCTAAGAGAGTCATCTGACTTAGAAATTCATGCGAAATTGGTTCAGTTCAGAAACAAATACATCAAATTTTTATTTTAAAATTAGGATTCTTTGTCGCTTCTCGACATTCAATCAGAATCTGGACAGAAAAACTCACGCTTGCTCCATTATACCATATTAGTCCGAATATAATGCGACCCCAAGTATTTTGAAAGGAATTTTAGTAAAAGACGAAAAAACATTTAATTTTCTCTATTTTACACATTTAAATTATCTGTAAACTCATGAATTGTGTATTAAAGGGGGGTAGTGTGACGTAGTGTTTAGACGGTCCTCGTTTTCTGACGGTGAGTGTCGCGACCCTGCGTATAGTTGTGCCAGCACACTGTGGTTGCTGCAATTTGATCTATTTTCAAGTCTCCTCAGATCCCTACCGAGTATACGAGGTGCTATTGATAAGTTCATGGACTGTACCGTTTACTCGGCAACCTAGAGAGGTAGGCGGGTGCAACGCTAGGATTCACTGCCCGCAGGCCTAATGAGTCAGTCTGCCAAATGGCGCCGTGCTGTTTTTGTCGGAACCAGTTTCACACGTGCTTTTTTGACCTTGTGTTAGGGCTGTCCTGCTTTCCCGCGATGGCTGACAAAAACGAGCAACGTGTGTGCATCAAGTTTTGCATGAAGCTCGGGAAATCGGCAACCGAGACACTCGGAATGCTTCATCAGGCTTTTGGTGATCAAGCTTTAGGCTGTACGCAGTGTTTTGAGTGGCACTCGCGTTTCAAGGGTGGTCAAACGTCGGTTGAAGATGACGAACGCTCAGGACGACCGCGCACCAGCACAACCGCTGAAAATGTCGAAAAAATTCGACAAATCGTTCACGAGGACCATCGCCTAACCATCCATGAAATCTGCGACATGGTTGGGATCAGTTATGGACCCTGCCAGGCGATCCTTACGGACGATTTGAACAAGCATCGAATCGCTGCGAAGTTCGTCCCCAGGCTCCTGACACCCGACCAGAAGCAGCGGTGCCTTGACGTGTGCCAGGAGCTTCGAGAAACCGCAAATGGCAACCCAACTTTCATCACCAGGGTCATCACAGGCGATGAAAGTTGGGTTTACGGCTAAGACCCAGAGATGAAGCAGCAATTGTCGCAGTGGAAGAGCCCGCGTTCACCAAGATCGAAGAAGGCACGGCAAGTCAGAAGTGCGACAAAGAGCATGTTGATTGTTTTTTTTTTGACATTAAGGGGGTTGTGCACCGTGAATTCCTCCCTCCTGGTCAAACGGTGAATTCCGAGTTCTACTGCAACGTTTTGAGGCGGCTGAGAGAGGACGTGCGGCACAAACGACCGAAACTGTGGCGCGACAATGTAGCAATTATAAACAGACGCGCTGAAACACGCATCATGAAACGCGCCAATACCCAGTTGTGTATTAAAGGGGGGTAATGTGACGTAACATTTAGACGGTCCTCGTTTTCTGACGTTGAGTGTTGCGACCCTGTGTATAGTTGTGCCAGCACACTGTGGTTGCTGCGATTTGACCTTGATCTATTTTCAAGTCTCCTCAGACCCCTACCGAGTATATCTGTACAATGTAGTATCGTGACATGAACGACCAATTCACTTACAATGTAGCAATTATAAAAAGACGTGCTGAAACACGCCAATACACAGTTGTGTATTAACCCTTTTACTGCTAGCCAATTTCGAGAGGTATGTTTGGAAAATGCGATGCCATTTTTAGCGAAAATGCAGTTTTTAAGTAAAAAAATTCTAGTGATTTTAATTTAAATTTCACAAACGTAACTTTTTAAAAATCATTCCTAATATTTCTTAGAAGGTGAAATAAAAATATTTTGGGTTGATTCCAGGTTTAGTAAAAGAAATAAAAATTACATTTGTTGACATTTTAAATAAAAATTTTTAAAAAACTTTATTTAAACAATATTTTACACACACAATAAGCACGTTTGATTATGTTGTTTGTATTCGTTAGAACAATTAATTTTCGAGCTGGAACTATATTTTTGAGTTAATAGCTACATTTATTGAGGCTTTATTTGTTATTTTTATAAATCACTGCACGTAATTCTTTAGTAGTATTAGTATTTTAGTATTATTAGTATTTTAGTATTAGGTAAAAACGGTCTCTTGAGAACATGTCATGGAACCAACCTATGTACTGAGATTTTTTGACATACCAATACGATTCAATTGTTGGGCGTTTATGAATGCCCATATTCAATATACACGCAATGAAGCCTTTTAGTTCAGGTAAATCAACTTTTTTCCAATCTCTTGCACGAGATTTTGGCGACAGATTTTTATTTGTCATAAGAAATTTTTTAGCATATCTATTTGTTTCCCTTACTATTGAATTAAGAAGTGTTTTGGTAAAAAATAAGTAGAAATAACTTATTGGCAGGGAATCATGGTGTGGGGCGTGTTTTGGTCCTTGGGCTTCTTGGTACTCACAAGATGGCTGAGGAGGGTTATCAGAGTTCTCAAACACCTCTTCCCATTCACTATCTTCAATATCAACTATTTCCTCATCTCTCTCCAAATCCTGAGTCATCACTCTCCGAGGAAGAAATAATTTGCGGACGGGAAGATGTTGTCCGGACGAAATTGTTAAATGACTCATCACTGCTTGAGGATAAAATATATTCCTCACTTGTGTCAGATTGTAATTCACTGTTACTAACATCAAACTCAAATATAACATCTTCGATGTCTTCGTTTTTCATATGCTTAGACATAACAGATGAGTTTCACAGCAATAAAATACGATAATCACAAAATTAAATGACGTTAGGCACAGCTTAAAAATATACACACATGTGAACGCTCCACGATACAGCACGCTACTGATGGCTGTGCGAGATGAAAGTAAAAATAAGAAAATAAAATGTCCAGCTCATGAATCAGCATGAAGTTTGATAGGACAGAAGCATAAACAACACAGATAAAAGAGGCATAGTGCTTCACCACACGTCGCCTTCACTAAGATGTTTATCGCTGCGTAGAAAAACATGACCGATGAATCGGCCCTCTGCAGTTTTCGTATACGCTGAGTGGGCTGATAGATCGGCCGGTCCGCAGTAAGAGGGTTAAAGGGGGTAATGTGACATAACATTTAGACGGTCCTCGTTTTCTGACGTTGAGTGTCGCAACCCTGCGTATAGTTGTGCCAGAACACTGTGGTTGCTGCAATTTGACCTTGATCAATTTTCAAGTCTCCTCAGACCCCTACTGAGTATATCTGTGCAATGTAGTATCGTGACATGAACGCCCAATTCACTTACAATGTAGCAATTATAAACAGACACGCTGAAACACGCGTCATGAAACGCGCCAATACACAGTTATTTTTTTAAAGCTACAAGTACTCGAATACAGTGCAAATGCGACTTTTAAAGGTACATATTGAGGAAAAAAACATCGCACTATATTCGGGTCAATACGGTAGTATGATTTCATTTGATTGTATGGAAAACGAGAAATAGTTTGCGAATATACACCCATGACAGCCGATAGTAAGTTTTTACTGAATTAAGTATGAATATACAAGTGCTTAATGAGTATATAAGTGCTTCAAACGAGTTCAGTATAAACATTTTAAGTAATGTAACCTATATTATTGTAAATAACATTACGTTCATGCATATAAAGCCATTATCTATATAAAAGTTATTTATAAAAATTTCTTTTTATATTATTATTTGTTTATATTTTATTTGTCAATCTTCAGGAATCAACCAAGGGTAAAAAGGCTTTTTGAACATAAGTTACAGTATTTGAATATGATCTTTTTTGCATCAAGGGGTCACACAATATTTGCATTCTGTCATCTTGTTAGTAAAAAAGCAGAGCAAATTTCACCTAAGAATTGTTGGCAACATTAATTCTGAATGAAGGTAACCCTTTACAAGAATTTATCAGTAGATCCATTATAGAATTATTATTTTTGATTCTAATTTTGTAGTAAGGATTGTATTTTTTCTACATGACCTATTTCTTATGGATACTGGGTATTCCTTCGCATATGTCAAGTCGTATACCTGCAGTTATTTTTCCTTTATATATTCAATTAGCAATTCACACCTCTCCCACTCAAATTTGTACATATTAGATCAACACATACACATTCATATACACACATGAACCAAAATAAGAGATTAAGTAAATATAAAAGATTACGAGAACACAATTACCGAGTACAAGGCTTTACACATCGGAAGACAGGACCACTCTCACTTCCAATTCGACACCATTCCCAGTTATCTTCTGCAAATGGTTTTCCGCCATCTATGCTTTTAATCAGCAAATTCGGACGAAAGTTTGCACAAGAAACTTTATCACATTCATCTAAGCGGCTATTTAATTCAGCCACTGAGTCTTCTGATATTAGAAGAAAAGCTGAGAGGTCAGAGAAGGCACCCTGAAACAAAAAATACAACTTGAGAAAGCTAGAGCGTTATCAAATACAAATAAAAGATACATATTACTATTTTGCCCATGTAATATAGGCAATTGCAGCAAGTTAGTTTAGGTAAGTTAAGTGTAGAATCTCAGTGTAAACTTTATTTTCAGTAATGATGGAGTCTATGGCTATGGTCACTGACAGTATTTTCTTTGTTTCCATTTAGACTGTTACGAAAAATAAAAGGGTTATAGATACGCAAAGATAAGTGAAAACTAATTTATTTTAATTGAGAATGGAATTGAGTTATTTTAAACTATAAAAGAAATGGAAAATGAAATACTGATATTATCAATAAAAATGTTAATAGTAATAATAGTAGAAAAAGTGAGAGGTGATTATTTACTTCTTTAGCAATATTTTATAGTATCTATGACAATAGAAGCAGAAGACATTAACATAGTTTTAGTCATGGTGCAGTTTGCAAATAACTCTTGGTTTAGATATATTCATTTTATTACTGAGAGCCTCAAATAAATAAATTCTTGTCATTGTAATTTAAAGTCAATTTTTTAAAAATGTTTACATGGTGTGCTGCTTATCATTTTAATTATATGAGACCAGACAAACATTGCTGTGAGATTTGTAAATTTTATTAAGTGAAAGTAGGTGAAATTAAATTGTTGTTTACTTACATTTTTTCATGATATTATCGCTTAGCTACCAATTACTATCACAAGAAATTTTATTAAATTACAACAAAATATTATAATGATAATTTTGAATGCTCAAATTTCATGAATATCAAGCATTCAAAATTTCTGATCACTTAAATTTTCATAATTCTCCCATTGCATTAAAATAGGCAAAAGCGCTAGAGAATAAATTTATCTTAAAAATTCTAATTCCCTTCCAATTCAAAAACACTATGAAGAACAATGAAATGAAGTTTTTTATAGAAAATCAATTAAATGTGACTTTGAAGAAGACAGGTTTGATGTCGATGGCAACAGAGTGACTGTACTGGGCCCCATGCTTACAGAGGCCCTGCACACTCTATAAAATATACATTGTACTTGTAAAGTACATATGTTTAAAAAGTAAAAAAATATCTAACACTGGTATAATGAGAGAGGTTGCTTTATTTATTTGAATTTGGTATTAAAAATTATTTATGCATTTCTTCATAGATGAGATGAATCTTTCATTCCACAACTGACTTCCTTTTTTCATTTTATACCTGTAGAGTTCTTGGTAACAAGCAATTCCATTGTTAAGGTCCTGGCTCCATTCTCTGTTAGGAACATCTTCGTCAAAAGATTGTAATGCAACTTGAATCAATAGAAAAGGCTTTGACAATCTTTTTGTTGTCCAATTTTGATTCACTGGAGCAAAGGTGTTAAACAGAATCAACTTAGAAGAAGATATTATATTCTTGTAGCTAAAATAGTCCCACCTCCATTTTTAAACTGACTAGTACAGGAGTCGGCAATGTTTTTCCATTGAGTGTCACTCTTTACCAATATTCACTATCTGTGGCCCTTCTCGCGTGCCACCCTTCAAATAGTTTAGTCCATAATGCTTACAAAATGGTGAGTCTTATATTTTAACAATATAATGCGGTATCGTTACAATATGAACTGCAAGTGAAATCAAAGAAAAACTTCTAAATACCGTATATACTCATGTATAGGTCGACCCCCGACTTTTTCATAAAAGGTTTTGCTTTTTTGTATTTCTCGTGTATAAGTCGACTCCAGGTTTTCAGGTGTAGCAGAATGAATTTTTTGTATTCAATACGTGTTGATCCATTAATTTCCACATTAAGTTCCCTTTAGTCTGATATAACTACGTTGTGTCAAAGTAGCAGCGAAGCAGTTTGATGTCTCCTCCAGCGTCAATGCATAACATCAAAAGTTGTAACGTTGTGTATGCCTTTTTAATAGATCGAATGACTCTGGATAGACTTCGTATTTCATCCCAGCATTCATTGAGAAGTTATCTTTGTAAAGGAGAACAGGAAACAAAACTGATGTTGGACCACAGAGGATAGGTGATGCCAAAATTGACGATAAATCGGCGGAAATATGTACTATGTGGTCCTAGGAAATCCATGTTTCACACACTTTTGGACTAGGTACGAAGAAACCTACACCTTGGAGAGCGCAAGTTTCGTACTTGGAACAGTTAAGCAGCTTACGTTTAAGAAAGAGAAACGTAACGAAAATGCTAATTATTGTTTACGAAGGTAATTATAGCTGAGGGTGATGCTTATGAACATTTAGATGATCCATACGATGAAAATATTACTGAAAGAGACTGGGACAAGTTATTTGGGTTGGATAGCTCTGATGATGAACATTTTCTTGGATTTTAGGATTGATTTTAATGAGAATGTTTTCTTTTAAACAATTAAAATAATTTTGGTTCTGGTTACAATAAATAATATTACAAGTCTCCCCTTACCTATGTTGTTTCATTATCCATTAGGGGACTAGTCTTGGATTACAAACATTGAAATTTTATATTTACGTTTGTCTTCCGTTTTTCCTCCTGGTAGTTCCATTTCTTATCACTTTCTCAGCGTCATCAGCGCTAGCATTACCTTGTTTACCTTTTACCTAGGTATGCACAGAGTACCAAAATTTTTATACCACAAATACTTCGGCGATACTAATTTAGTCTGCGATGCTGAGAGGTAGGCATTGCCTTTCCGCGAATCACCGATTATGTGTTTCTTTGTTTACATGTTAAAGAGTTACCATATTGTGCATTTGTCTTGTTGCCAGCTTTCTGTCGTGCCGTCGTCATGTTACCGAACGTTAAGTTTACCAAAATTGCTTAATTATTTTTATCACTCACAGTGTCTTCTGGGGTGAGATTCTTGTAGACTTTAACCAATGGAGCCACGCTACGTTCTACTGCAATATCAGGCACATAGCATCCAATACGTAAGCCACTGTCCTCAGACAGCAAAAGCTGAGATATCCATTTTGCAGCATCATCTCCTGCATCCAGGCCACATACTCTGTCACTCCAAAGCCTTTATCGAAAATGAAATATTTCATATAATTAGTAAAAGATACAACAATTTAAATTTTACAAAAACTATGGCTTCATTATGATTATTTCATCCCTAATAAATACTCAAATGATTGAAAGAGGGAAGCAAGAGAAAGTATTTATGCTATACAAAATATAAGTTATCACTACAAATGTAACTAGCTCTAACAATAAAAAAGAATGATACAAACAGTGGCATTCCTTAGCAGCCATTAGTCTTTTGAATACCACAAAAAGTTCAAAATGCATTCAGAAGAAATGAAGAAAAAGCAGAGGATATTTTACTTCTGGAGATAAAAAAATTGCTATTACCAATTCTAACAGCAAATTCCACATGCAATATGAAGAAATATATTTTAAATGTTCTAATAATATTTCATGACGAGAAGCATCTGCCTTTTAAGATAGGCCACAATATTTAATGTTGGCATTTTCATAAAACTACAGTAAATATTTAATATCATAACTAACAGCAATGCTGCCTCTAGTACCACCAGTAAGATTTCCTAAGGAAAAATCCAATTAATTAAAATCAATCGTTATTTATTGTCAAGAACAAAAAATTACAAACAAAATTACATCAAATTTTAAGAAACTATCCCTATTTAAAATAATTTAATATCACCAGTTTTTGTCACGAATATTTTTGTCCGAACCTACAATCAGGAGGTATTAACTTGGCAGCAGTATGTGCAGTATGATTGCCAAAATATTTGGAGGGTCAAATCAACATTTGAAAAAATAAAAAATAATAAGAAAACAATGTTAAAACTGATTTTGATTTTATTAGCCATACAAACGAAAGGTAATTTTTTTATCAAGAACAAAAACAAACAATACTTTATATTTGAATAATTAATTAATTTTAAATGTAATATTCAGGGTGGAGGGAAGAACTTACAAAGGGGAGACAGAGCTCTCCCAGGTCCTCTCCTAGTTAGGTCCCTGACTACAAGAAAAAATTAGAGAACTTTCTTTTCTTAAATCTCTTTAGCAATGGTTGGTTTTCATAAATATAAAAATGCGTGAATATTATACTTAATGTACTTTACAGTTGTAAAGCTGAATCAATGAACAGACTGCAAACAAATTTATATTGCACATTCATTAATAGGAAGAAAAGAGGTGCAGCAGCAGCAATGGGTGAGGTTGTCATGATAATGAAGTTGACTCAAAGATAGGATGTATCTTACAACTTTAGTCAATGGTGAGGTCTTTAAGAATTTTAATGCATTATGCATGCATACTTACATATACAGAGCAAATTTGGTAAAACATCTTGATACACACCTGCAATTAAATTTTTGATTTCTATAATTTTGTTCACTGAGTTTCTCTGGTGCCTTAATTATTAACGTTTCAGTTCCAGGAAAAATAAAATTGAACGATCCATTTTCTGTAACTGATACAGTTATTAAAACCATTTTAGGGTATTTTCTTCCAGTGACAAAATTGCCTCTTTCATCATAAACTATGAAAAACCTAATAAGAGAGAAATGTTAACATTAAAAGATATAATATGTGAAAACTAGCATTTATTCAAGATTCATTTCCTCAGCTAAAATTTGTAATTTTCTCTGCCAATGTAACTTTGGATGAGCTAAATGAACTATTTTAGATGATTCAAATAAAAAATAAGTAAATGTGTATTCAACTGCATAAAAATAAGTCAACAGTATTTTACGGGCAAAGATAATTAAATCTCACTTGCTTTTCAATAACTTTCCTTAAAAATAAAAGATCCCATTAAATTGTAGGCACTACACTAAACATTGCTTTTAAAAAATGGAAATCTCGTACTCATCCATTCTCAATTATAAATTTTCTTTAATCATAAGATTGATTTTCCAAATATTGGATGATAGCCTATAAGTAAATACTATTAAACATCCCATTTCATCTTCGATAAAATTGTCGAATTAGTTCTTTAGATTTATTTTCTTTCAACACTTAGTTTAAAACTAAAAAACTATCAATGCATCATAGCATAATGAGTGTAAATTACCATTGCGCTGCATTTCTTTAAAGTCATATGGTATCGGTATGAAGTTTAGAAACATTTGGTTATTTTACTTATCATAATGTTGAGAAGAGTACAGGAGGAAAGCGCTAGAAATGTACCATTTACCCATTTATAACGTAAATTTAAATTCTTAACTTCTATAATCGCATGAGATAAGTTTAATAAAACATACCTATCCCGGTGTAAATCTGACTTTAAGCCTAGAGGAGTAGCTTCCGCCTCATTTAAATAAATGCCACCACCAGATTTAAGAGGATAAAGTGTAATTGCTGTTAGATGTCCAAATAGACGCCATTCTGATGGTATTGTACCGTTATAACTTCTATCTTTCCTTTTTATTGGATTTTCTCGGCGTCTCTGTAACCACCAAGCAAGGAAGGAAATAACCAGTGATGAACAGCCTAAGGCAACGATGACCATTCGTCTAGGTCCAAGGCTCTTGGTATCGATCATATTTCTCGGTTATCCTGAAAGGTTGAAAGAAACTACGCCGGATATTTCAAATTCTGCTCACAGAGATGCCGAGACACGCTCCGTCAAAAAATTGACGAGCTAAAGTAGTTACATTCGAATAAAAATAATATATTTGTGTTGCTTAGCTTGTGAGTTGACAAACTAAACAAAAAAATTCCAACAATTTTTTTTATTCTAACCTTGAGCATCATAAGAGATGAACTTCATCGATACCTTCAAATTCAGGATCAAGGTCGAGTAAATGAATAACATTTTTTATTTTATACTTATAAAAAAGGAGAAATACATATTTTTTCTAATTATTTTTTTACTTGAAAGCAAGTCACACTATTAACGATTTAAGCCAATGGGGGTAGTTTATCTTTTTTGAAATGCTTGTGATGTTATCTTCACGGACATAGAACGGGAAGATTAAAAAACAAATGAGTACCTACAGTTACAACGTTAGCATGTTTGAAAACGAGGACCGTCTAAAAGTGACCCCTCCGCCGCCTCAGCGCGTTTTGGAGACCCATTCCCTTCCCTTACCATTGGTCGAAGACGTTGCCAGGCAACGAGCTACGTAAGCAGTCGCGTCTCCTCTTCCCCTCCTCTTGCTCCCTCCCCTACCCGATTGCCGATTTTCGTAGGGCAGCGGATTTTCCGTAAACCAAAACGTTTAATTATTCCATAAATTTGATGCAATGATCCTCCATCAATTTTTTTCAGTTCTGAAAACAATTTACCCATCAAATATATGTGTGGGAATTGATATACACTTCTAAAGAAAAAAGAACATTTTTTTACAAGTTTATTGCGAAAAAAATTAAGTACAAAAATAACAATATTATTGGCCCATTGATCTGTAGAAACAAGTATAGGACAAGGTCGGCATAGTATAAACAAGAATGGATATCACATAAGAGTTTCTTTAGGAGCACATCATAAGCAAAAATAATACATTCCAAATATTATTGATATAATAAAAGTACATTCAAAGTTTGCTATATTTTAAGCAAGGAGAAGGAATAGATTACAGTTATATCACAATATATACATAAAACAATTTCCAGGAAGTCCTTTACATTATAAAGACAGACAACAATAAATTATACACCGAGTATCGCATTTTATATAAATAAATATACCTAATAAGGTTCTCCCTAATGGCACTACTAGGCCTGCGTGGGGTCTGAAACTCCGAGGGGCCAGGTTGTGGGCCCACTTCACCTTGCTCTACTGCTGCAGGAAGAAAATACAAGTTAACCATTTAGTCAACTAACAACAAAAACTATTAAATAATTAATAATGAGTAACAGAAAAATGATCAGAAGCAATATTGTTAATATTTTTTACAAGATGTTTTTAAAACACAAAAGACACCTACCAGGTGGAGAGGAAACCACAGGCGTCAATGGCTCAGCCCACGACTGGTCAGGCTGTGGGCCAACTTCATCTTGTTTTGCTGCTGCAGGAAGGAAATACAAGTTAACCATTGAGTCAACTAACAAGTAACACTTCATAGAATGCTCCAAGCATGATTGGAGAAGATGCTTGAAAAGATGAAGACAGAAGTCACTAGATAAACAGTGTCTATGCAAAACATCACTAACATTATTTACCTGGCAGATGTAAATTCGGAATGGAATCCTTCCGAAGTTTCATAGTGCCTTTAACAAAATTCTCCTGAGAGAAATGCCTCAGGCTCAATGCTAAAAATCTAAGCCGAAGTTTTCCTTTCAGAGCGCTCCACTCTGCCAATGGCGAAAAGTGGAACTACGTCGAGACGTCACGTGAAAAATCTTCCCCACCCCCTCGCGGTACTTTCGACTTTCTAGAATGACGATCCAATTTTTATCTTCGAATTTTGCTTATCGATCGTATTTCTTCGAAGTTCGCATAAATACTAGCGTTTTTATCACTCATTACGAGAATGTTGCCATTGCAATGACTAATGTTGGACTAGTCGAGTATTATACATACACAGAATAAATAATTTAGAATAAAAATTAGATTAAATAATATTAACAACAAAATAGCCAACAGAACGTATAAAAAGAATACAGAATTGAATTATTAAACTGAATTTATTAGCATACGTTGTACACACTGAGTACAATGAGGGTTGTGATAGACAAAGCATATAATAGAAAATAATATACATGTGACAGCAATTATAACAAATGCAGTATAAAAAAGATTAAGAAATACACTAATTTTAAACAACCTTTACATAAAAAAATAATAGAAATGTCCAAATGTGATGTCAAGATATTTGGTATAAAATATATACCATTTACATAGTTGTATACAGTGATTTAGAAGTATATTATAAAATATCAGACTAGATCGAAACATTTTGGGAGTCTATGCCAGGAAAAATAGGGGTCCTTTTTTGACAAAATTCAAGAACAAACTTTAAATAATCTGAAATTTGGGGACCTCTATAAATCAGAGTCCCGATGCTACTACATTGCTGGCACCTGTTTCAATCTGTTCCTGATGAAATACACTAACAAATTGCACATGAATAACAGTTAAGGTCATACAAACAGGTATTAATAGAAACAACATGTATTAGGTACACTTAGCAAAGGAAATGAAACATTCATGTATGGACAAACAAGTCACGCTGTTATATGAAAGGAGACTACGGTGAAAAATTGAGAATTTACAACAAACTCTTAAACCGTATGAACCTCAAAAATTTTTTTGAGGTAAAAAATTAAAATATATCAAGTTGAAAGAAAAAATTTTTCATGCCAGGGACTTGATATCTCAAAAACATCTGGTTTATGCATCTCATGACAATGACAGTGACCAAAACAGACTAAATTCAAACACATGCTCTCATACTCAAAGGCAACATATATCAAGTTTATGGAAAAATTGTCTCATGCCAGGGACTTGATATCTCAAACAAATGTCTGATGGTTTATGCATCTCATGACAACAGCAGGGACCAAACAGACTATATTCAAAAACGCATACACTCAAACTCAACCACACATCTTTTAAAAAATTTTAAAATGAGGCTAGTATTCTAATTCTAAATGTACATTTCAAGAATGAAGCTCTCATCATCAGTAGATGATAGTGACAAGACATGTCATAAATATATGTATGAAGAGGCAAATCATTGTAAAAAAATCTGATGTGGCCACCACATGACTTTCTCCATACCTGTAATACTTCTAATAATTCCAAATAGGTTAAATGATAATAAATATTTTAAGGAACTGCGAGAAAATTTTAGACTACAAAAAACAGAAATAAACACAAACTGTTGCCTTCTGTTATTGGATATAGCCCTGAAGCTCCAACAATTAAGAAAATAAAAAAGAGCATAAAGTGATTACAGTAATAAATTTCATATATGGAGAAAGACAAATATTTACATAAATATACAAAGGTGGGATGCTCTTTGGATATATGGCACTCCTATTTGTGGGACAGTATCTTCAGTTTCTGCTTCCACGCCACCTTATCATATCTTTGAGATGTGCCCCTATTAATTTTCTTCGCCCACCACTTAAAACTAATCTTACATACTAAATTTAAGATGGCGTCAGAAACACAAATGTGGTGTTCTGAACAACCATCCTTGAGCCAATCATGGTTGTTATCCCTCTTTATGGTTGCAACAACTCTTTGTTTCACAGACCCTAAATGAGCCACCTCGCAGAGTAGTCTCTCTGCAGTATTAGTGGCAGACCCAACGAACTGTATGAAGTTTTCACTTGGATACAGTAGGTCAGGCCTGTCGCTATACGCCTTGAAAACAATACCTGCAAGGTGGTAATCATCTCGTAAATCAGTGGTGAGCATAGCTCGACAGTTGCTGCAATTGCCACGGCGGAGGATTTTACTGGCTATGTACCCTGTGACATAGGCCAATGAAAAACAGTATTTTTTAACATCTTCTACATCTAAATCTAATTCTTCATCTAAACTTAAAGTATTACTATTTACAGAAATGTCAGATTGTGAACATATGAACTCTCGCATGTTGTTAAGCAAAGATTCACTGTCCTCACCTTCACAATTTGAGCCTTTCAAATCCCTGCTAATTAAACCCTGAATTAGGCATGTCTTCAATGCAGCTACAAATTGTGTTACTGTGGGATTATTGTTTGATCCACAGCGGGCATTTCTCCCCCTTCCTCCCAACAAAAGCCGTAACTGTAGTAACAGGGACTTCAGCTACTGAAGATGGGAGCATAGCTCCCGAAACACGTATCTAGGATTTCCAGAGTGCTTGTGCGTGTGTGTTTTTCTTTTTCTTCTTTTTAGGCTAGTTTTAGACAACAGGTCCCTGTAGGCCATCATCGTCCTGCAAACTTGTAAGCATAATTTAATTTTCCTTATTTCTTATTGACGTGTGAGTGCTCTCTGGGTTAATTTACGGTTCAGGAGTTTTAAATTTTAATTCCCTTACGAATAAATACAATTAAACTTACCTGTTCCTACTCTCTAGAGAGGCATACAGCTGAACCCCGTCTATCGTCTTCAAACCGCAGGCGGGAACAGCACAGCTTTTATGTTTGAGATAATCTCCGTTAAACATTTTTTTATCAAAACAGATAAACTGTGGCAACAACACCAAAACGATTCCAAATATCAACACCGGAAGTGTATAATCCGTTAGGGGTAGTCTTTGGCTGGTATTGGCTGGATATTTGACATCCGCTTCTTTAAAATCGGTAGCGACACTAGCGCTCCATGTTGCTAATCGGTACTTTTTGCCAACAACTTGGGAAAAATTTTCCCATTCCAGTTTCATCCCCATGACGTGTAACCACGTCTAACCGCTCGAAAACACGTGAAACCTGGAAAACTGTTGAAACTAGAGATGGGTACAGTAGATGGTAGCTCGTAATCACTTTGGCTCCAAGTTGAACAGTTGTATAAAACTCCTTAAGCCAAAAAAAAATTGTAGGGTAAGCCCTATGCATTTCGCCCACTAAGTGGGCATCTTCAGGGGAGAACCTGCCTTGGCAGTGAACAAGGTTCAACTGCGACAAAGTTAGAGGAGAGGTTTAAAACGAAGAACGAAAAACAAATGAGGGACGAAAAGAATTTTATGCGTCAAGTTCGGTCAATTTGTATAAAGTTTTGTTAAAATCAGTATCTGTGTTCATAACATTGTTTCTGTTTTTATAGATATGAAGATTTTCTAACGAGTTAAGTGAATGATTGGCTGAAGTTAACAATGTTAAGTCCTCTATGTGTATACTATGTCCAGTTTCGAGGATATGAGTGGCTACACTTGATTTCTCAAACCGATTGTGTTTGTAATGGGCTAAGTGTTCTTTAAATCGTGTTATTAGTTTACGTCTAGTTTGTCCTATGTACATTAAATTGCAATGTGAACATTGTATTTTATAAATTCCGGACTTGTTCAAATTCTCCGTTCTGTCCTTAGTGCTATCTAGTAAATTTTTCAAACTATGTGGGTTCGTGTATGTTATTGTGCAATTCTTATGTTTGAAAATTTTATTCAAGCCTCTGTTTAATATGGGACAATACGGTAGTTTTATATATTTGTTGGCTTTATTGTTGTCAAGTTTGAAAGTGGTGGAGTTGGACAACGTTTTTTTAAGATTGTGTTTCCTTATTAATTTATTGATTAAATTGGGATGGGTAGTTCATGAATGAATCGTTCAGTGTACTGAATCGATTCACCTGGTGAATCAAGTGATTCACTGAATCGTTCAGAATCAACTGATTCACTGAATCGAAGAATCAACCGATTCACTGAATCGGTGTTTCCGTGTTTCACACAAAAAGAGGAATCTTATCGCCCAAGTATGGTGCGCCATGTTTAGTTCTAGAGAGTGTTATATGATTGTTAAATTTATTCAGCCGCTAACCTACCTTGTTTTAATGATCATGAATATTGTGAAAATTAGTAGGGCACAATTATTTCGAAAAATAGTATAAGTATATTGTAAATTCCTTTAAACAAAATTATTAAATTATGATGGTTTATGAAATGTGAACACGCATTGAAGGAAATGGAATCAAATAAACTGTAACTAAAGTATTACAATTTAGTATAGCAAGTTATAATTTGTATACATTTGGAAAATTAACTGCAAATATAAGAAACAAACTATAAATTATTCCTCCAGATAGGATCACCTTATTTTTAATTTTCGCGGACAAAGCACAAAAACGACAAAACCCGGTCTTTTAAAATTTGCCTTTTTAAGCACAAAAATTGTAGTATGGTGTTATATCAGTGAAGGAAATATATTTAAATATTATTCAAGTAAAAATTCGAATGTAAATGATGTTATTACTTCAACATTTACGCATAAAAATATAACGGAGTAATACCTAAAATGCCATGCGTTATTATGATTATAAATTATAAACGATATAATTAGGAATAAAACGTTAAAATTACAAACTGCAATACCGACCTAAATTGCGCAGATGAACTCTTGAATGTAACTCTAATTCTAAACATATTTCTCAAAAATTAACAAGTAACAAAAAAAACGTGCAATAGAAGGAAATAATGAAGTTCAGGACAAGTGTTAAAATCTCTCCCGGATTTTCCCGGGCAAGACATGCCTGCGAAAAACTGGACATCTGGTAATCCTACCTCCAGAGGTTGAGAGAAAATCATCCCTAACTAAATAAACAAAGCAAGAGTTCTTCATTCTCAGAAGTCCATCTAAATATAATTTTCTTATAGATATTATTTATAAATTTGATAAGAATAAATAGAACGGCATTTTAATGTTGTTTAGTACCAAAAGTCAGGTATATGCAATCACCACTTTTGGATATTTTCCTAGTGTATAATATAGATAATTCCTAGGGTATATAGGTAATCTATACATCAATACAGAGAAATTACTAATACCTACTTCTCCCATGGCTATTAAAAATGTTTTATATTGTAAATGCTAATAATAGCTATGTACTCAATAATTGTCTCACTGATCATACAGCCCAAATTTCAGAATTCCCTTTTCCTGCCATGCTTGAAATTCATCATAATAAATGTTTTTAAAAAATTCTTTTTTCATACTTCTCATACAAATTTCATTTCTCTTCTCCAATGTAAGAGCTGGGATACAATTTTCAATTCTGCATCATTTGAATACAAATTTGAATTTTTCATACCTTGATCATAGCTTTCCTATAAAAATATATTATGCAGAAAGGCAAAATAATGACTTATTGGATAACTCCTGAAATTGTTTCTCTGTCTCATCAGTTAAGACAATTTCTCAATATAGCACAACTTTATTAATCTGACATTGAAAAAAGCACTACTGTAAACTGAGGTTCCTTTGGCCCACTTTTCCATACCTTAACGTGAAAACATTGCTGTAGTTTTGGTATTTCATTATTAATTTTCACCTATTTTATTTATCATCCATGGCTTTAGCACACATTTGGAAACACAACATTAAAATACTTTCCATGTTTTACCTTCACTGCTATCAGGTGTTGCTTCTGTTATGATCCTTTAATAGTGCTAGTGCTCTTGTTTCACCAAGAAAGCTCTCTCTCTCTCTCTCTCTCTCTCTATATATATATATATATATATATATATATATATATATATATATATATATATATATATATATACACATACAAGTAGTTTGGTGCTTGCATTCTGCAAGTATTTTGTTTCACCTTAAAGAACATTACTTATCCACTGTAGGTTACTAACTCCACACACATCTGCCAAATTTTAAAGTTATATCACATCTAGAAGTGAAGCTTTTTTCTAATTGTTTAAAATTTAAATATTTTTAACGACTGCAATAACATCCTGGAGACTGGCAAATGTTTATATGTGCATATGCACTATTATCTAAATAACATGAAAATTTCAGGTTCCTAGCTGGCCCCTCAAGTCTCTCGACATTATCAATTTGTTTATATTTTAAACATTTTTAACGGCCGCCGCAATAAATTTATGGAGAGATTAAAAAGTTTATTTGTGCAAATGGATTGATCTGTAAATAACTTGAAAATTTCAGCATCCTAGCTCATCTCTTAGTACCTGAAAAGTTATCTATTTGTTTAAACTTTAAGAATTTTTAACGGCAAAACAAATTAAAATATCAAAATTTCTATAATCCCTATTTCGTTTTTTTTAGAAATCCTACCTCGAGAAAAAATTTCAGCTCCGTAGCACATTGGGAAATACATAAAAAGTGATAATTTCTTTAAACAATTGAAATATTTTAGCTGTAGCATTGTTGCACTTTTTTGATTTTTCTAGTCGGCTTTGCACATTGTCCCACCTAAGGAAAAAATTTCGAATATCCAGCTCATCTGGTAGTGCCTAAACATTAGTATCCTCCTATATGTTATTGACTCACTGAATCATCTAGGCAACTGAATCGGTTTCCTAAGATGAATCAGTGAATCACAATGAACCACTGAATCAACCATAGAGTAATAATATATATAGAGACCACCTACCGGCTGCGCAGTGGAGTGAAAGTTGCTCCAACATCTGTCAGCGCTCGAGTCATGTGACTGCTGGCAAAAGACCGTGCCAGTACATTGAGAGTGCTACGTTTTTGCGGCTTTTGAAAGTAATAGTCATGTTTAATTGAATCACTAGTTGCATTTTTTTATGATCATTAACAAATATAATCATATATCTATTTTTAAATATAATGTTGTAGCGATGTAGTTCGTCGTAAGGTCGCCTCATCATGCGGTATCCGCTAAGCACGACACGTGTATTTTTCATTTGCATTTAAAAATTATGTACATTGATCGTACGAATTCAGGGCTTGAACCATAGTAGGTCTAAAGGAATATAAAATAATTTTCCTACCGTCGATTTTTGAATACGTGACAATTAGGGTAACAAATTCGTTTTGGGCGAGAAAATTTGACTGTTTTTAGGTGAAAATATGTTGTCGTCCAGGGTAAGGCCAGTCAAAAGTATAAAGACCACAATTTTTAAGCGATTTATTTTATGGAACTTTTAAAATGAATGTCTTTATTAAGCAAAAATCCCTTTCTGCTTTAATTTTATTTTTTAACTAAGTTAGACGTAATCTAGTATTATTTTGCGTCTTATAATTTTAAATATTTCAAATTGTAGAGGAATTTTTGTGATTCTCTCACATAGACAACATTTTTCCATCATTAAGAGCAATCACGTTATCACTATCTCCATGAGATCAATAACAGGAAAAAAAAACTTTTGGTTTGTCTTGAATTCATGCTGATTTTAATGAAATTTAAAATACAAATGAATAATATGCTACTGTCATTCCCATGTTATTGAAGTGATGATAAAGTTCTGGAATCGAATGCAGACCATTATCATACCTGGTGATTATTCGAGTCTCCTTTAGGCATCGTGCTGACAGAGCACAAGGAATGGTCAACAGAATAACTGCTTTTCAGTTATTTGTGTAATACAAACAGTAACCTATTTTTATAGAACAATTTTACACTAAGTGTATAGGATGCAGCATACATTGCCACTATATTAGAAAATGACCAATATTACATTGTGATAGTTATTTTTATTTTTTTAATAGCCAAAGCCTAATACAAAAGTGTACAAATAATAATAATTTATTGGTCCAAAGATCAAAGTACATCAATGTAGGACAAGTCAGAACAAAAAAGACAGTACATAGTAAAAAAAAAAATATTTTTTATTTTATTTTAAATATACACGGCAATCACCATTTTTTACATTAGATGACAAATAGTAATAGTAGAATGAAATACATAAAAGAAAAAATAATAGCTATATAATTACTGTTGTTAAAAAGATAGACAATAATAAAGATAGACGCTTTCCTTGCTTTCTGGGGTGATACCATATCTTCCTCAGAGAAATCCCCAATGTACCTTGAAAAAATATTAACCTCATTCTAAAAAAACCATCATTGATTTATAAGCTACATTTGAAACAACGGGAAGAGGATGAAATTGGTACTTACCGGTACATTTTTCACTTTCCATTGGACGTTGTTAAGGTGGTATTTATATTAGAAATGCCTATTTGTGAGGAGGTCATGGGCATATCACTAACAGGTACTGTGATATCTTCCCGGTCTGCACCAGCTGAGGAAGTAAATATGTAGGAAAGATAAATTAATTTGAAAAATGTAAACACATAGTTAATGGAACACAAGTAATGAAGCATCTTACCATGAACATCAGAAGTAGAAGGACTTACGTCGATACTCGATGTCCTTTCTTTAGGGAACTTTCGTTTCAGTTGTTTAGGAAGAAGACGTTTGGGAAAATCGAAAATTGTTGGCACAGCATCTGTTTTTAACCAAGTACCACCAAATCTCTCGGTCAAAACAATCTTCTGTAAAGTATTTGGAACACAGTCTAGATCTTACTGTTGGTACAAAGTTTTCTCGTCTCAAATTCACAGTCCACACTTTCCTCCTACATTCATCTTTAGGAAAGCTACAATAAAAATCAACATCGACGATATGGTTAACTATTATTGAAGATAAATATGGTCCCGTTTTTAAAAGGATAACTTCTGCGTCGGAGATTAGAGCTTTATTACTATGCCCTTTGAGCAAAACTTTACCAACACACAGAATTATCTACTTCCATACCATGGGGATGTGTTCCCTGTATAATTTATCGAATTAAAGAATACGATTTTATTTAGATGTATAGCTACTAAAAATCAAATTACAAATATAAACCTCACCTAAACAATAATAGGTATAAAAGCCAACAATAATTTCTTCCTTGATAAAGGCAAGTTACATAAATATATTTACATTTTAACAGTACTTAAGTTATTCCGGTAACATATTGAAATCCATAAAGCCACTACTAAATAAACTTTCTAATTATTTGCCTCCAAGTTATTTAAATGTTTTTAATTTCTTTATGCATTACAAATTCATTCAAGTAAGCTCGTAACATTTCTCAACGACACACACCGCAGTATTACGTACCTATGGAATGTTAGCAGTAGCTTTAACAAATCTTTCTTTGCAGTTGTATGCACAACACGAAACAACCATTGTGACTGTGATTAAATAATCAAATACACAAACATTTGCTTAATAAAATAACCACGCCAGCATACGCACATACAAGCGAAACGCTACAGAAGCTTGCCAAGCGTCACGTGATCACCAGCTTCCAATGTTGGAGCACATGCGCAGTAGACCATTCTCTCTCTATGCATATTATTACTCTATGGAATCAACCGATTCACAGAATCGTTCTTTTGATTGGTTCATTTAGGTGAACTGAATGACTGAATCGATTCAGTGAAATGAATCGATATTCCCACCTCTAGTTGAAACCACTTGAAATACGAAAACCGTTCGAATGTGCGCGCAACCTATTTCCCCTACTTCCCCCTCCTACTTCCTTTCCTACTTCCCCTCCATCGCCTCTGGTGTGCTTTGGAGAGCCAATCCAAAGGCGGTCCTCGTTTTGCTATCCGAGTGCCCGTCCCCTGGGTACTAGACAACAGCGGCGCATTTTGAATGTTTGTGAAGTTATATACGACACGACGACCATATGGGAGGTAGTCTTTGATATGACATAAGTGGTTCAAATACGATATCGAGATAAAAAAGAAGTATCTAATGTTTTTCCAGCCTTACGGAAATGAACTTAAAAACGTACAACACAATGAAAATGACGTTTTGGAATAAATAACACCCAATAATCAAAAACTCATCCCATTGTAGGGCTTACACATCTTCAAAACAAGATCAACAGTGATCTCGGTCCAATTCTATACTCTCTGTTATATTTCTTAGCATAACAAAGGACACATGATTGTTTCCTTAGAAAAATCGTTCGGGTTTACCCCTCCCCCCCAGTCTACAAACCGCAAAGCTCCAACAATTAAGAAAATAAAAGGGAACGTTACTAAGACGTAACTAAGTGTAAATTGTTAACAATAGCCGCAATAGGTGGCATGCTGGTGGCAGCTAAAAATAAAGCCTCTTTTATACCTCTCTAAGTACTATATTACTGCTTTAAATTCCCTAATATTCCTATTCTTTTTCTTCCTCTTCTTCGACTAATTTTTCCTTCTAAGATCGTCCTTTGTAAACACTGTCTTCTCAATATGTGCCCTATCCAATTTGCTTTTCTTTTCCTGATTGTTTTTATTAGCACCCTTTCTTCTCCCACCATTTCTAATATTTCTATAATACCTGTTGCGCGTTCCCAGTCATAAATCCTGGGGAGCTGATCGAGCAGTTTTGCTGCGGCTGTATCGATCACTTGTCCGCTCCAAATTGGACTACGGGAGCATCGTATATGGTTCTGCCAGACCATCGGTGATCAGAACCATTGATGTAGTTCACCACACTGGGATACGTCTGGCTACTGGTGCTTTTAGAACTAGCCCCATAGCAAGTATCCTCTGTGACTCTGGTGAACCTTCACTGTACATACGCCGGAAACTGTTAGCTAGCAATTATGTTGCAGCTTTAAGCTCTAAGCCAGATCATCTGGCTTACGGAGCAGTTTTTGGTGACTGTTAAGTGCAGTTGTATGACACCCATGTCCTTTCTGTAAAACCCTTGGCTTTGAGAACTCGTAACATATTCAGGGAGGAACCCTTCGAGATGCCTGCGATGCCAAGAACAGAAAATAGTATATTCCCACCTTGGATGTTGGCTCGCCCCAACATCTTATACTCTCTTGCCAGATTAGATAGGCTTCGCACTCTACCTGTTGAATACCAACGTGAATTTGAAAGGCTCTATGCAAGGTTTCAGCCATTCACTGCTATCTACACGGATGGCTCCAAGCAAGGTGAGCATGTAGGATGTGCTTTCACTATCGGAAACCGGTCACACAAATTCCGATTACATCCGCTGAGTGGGATATATACAGCAGAATTATATGCTCTGTTGAAAGCACTGCAGTTTGCATATGCATACCCCAGCAGGGAATATGCCATATGCACAGATTCCTTATCTGCTTTGAATGCAATACAGTCTATGTATCCTACTCACCCATTGGTGCAGCAGATTCAGACATCCCTAATGGATCTAGGTTCTTTAGGGGTGAGCGTGATTTTTATTTGGGTGCCAGATCACGTTGGTATTCCAGGTAACGAGAGAGCAGACAAGGCAGCCAAAGAGGCAGCTAATAAGGAGGCTATAGCCTTTTCTCAAGTTCTTGTCGGCGATGTCAAAGTATGCCTCAGACAGCTATTTTATCAAAAGTGGCAAGAAGAGTGGAATGGGGTTTTCTCAAATAAACTCAGGGCAATAAAATATACTGTACAGCCATGGCGATCCTCCTCTAGGCCTTCGCGACTGGAAGAGGTCGCCATTACCCGACTACGCATAGGTTGGTGGACACACAGTTACCTATTGTGATCCGAGGAAGCCCCTGTTTGTGAGACATGTAGTACTATACTTACAGTGTCACATATTTTATTGGACTGCATTCAATTCAGAAATGAGAGGGAGAGGGTGCATCTACCTATGAACCTTTCTGTTGCTCTGGGAGATGATCCGCAATTGGTAAATAGAACCATCTCATTTCTGAAAGAGTCCAGAATTTTATCTTTTATATAGTTTTACAAAATTGTTTTTAAATGATTTTAATTATGATAGGATGTGGCCCGTGCATAACTCTCCTATCTATTTTATATAAGTATAAGATTTTAGCGACCATAACGGGTCATTTCACATCCTTGTTTTAATTTTATTTATTTTATTGTTGGGAGACCCTTATACAGCCTCGCCGACCTTTTATTTCACAGATTGTGAGAGGCCCTTTTACAGTCTCTCTCAATCTGGTTTTAATGAATTTATTATTTATTTATTTATGTCATAGATGAGACATGGGGATAGTTTTATTTTATTGTATTTTGTCTCATCCAAAAAATTTGTGTCGTGTGGAACTTTGATATTCCGCAAAAATGAATGAATCATTACGGTAAGGGTATGGCGATAATAGCCCAAGAGGCTGATTTGCCATTCAACACACACACACACCATTTCTAATACTTCTCCATTTCTCTTCCTCTCTGTCCATTTCACTTTCATCATTCTCCTCCATATCCACATCTCAAACTTTCTAAATATTTTTCCTCCTTTCTCCTTACTGTCCAAGTCTCTGCACCATAAAGAGCTATGCTCCATATGTAGCATTTTGCTAATTTCTTCCTTGTTTCTAAATTTATTTTCTTGCTTGTGAGAAGCTCCTTCTTCTCGTTGAATGCTGCTTTTGCCATTGCAATCCTACTTCTGATGGCCTGTGTACTACTTCCATCCTGCGCTAAAATACTGCCAAGATATTTGAAACTACTTACTTGTTCCAATTTTTGGCCCTTTAACATTATATTTAATTCTTTATGTTCCTTTGAAACCACCATGACTTTCGTTTTTTCGGCATTGATCTTCATTCCATATTGTTGGCCAATCTACACTAGTCTGTCTGTCATCCTCTGAAGTTCTTTCTTGTCTATTAATCCCTGATCATCTGCATATTTAATGGTGGTAATACTTTCACCTCCTATCTTAAATCCTTTCTCTTCCATCAATGCTTCTTCTTTTATTGTTTCTGCATAAATATTAAATATCGCTGGTGAAATAGGACATCCCTGCCTCACTCCCCTCCCTATTGAAGTACTTTTTGTTTCTTCTCCTTCAACCCTGACTCTAATCTTTTGATCAAAGTAAAGGTTTTTAAGCAGTCTTTTATCTTTCCAATCTATTCCTATTTTATTTAAAATACCCAACATTTTATCACATTTTACTTGGTCAAAAGCTTTCTCCCAATCTACAAAAAAATACATATCATTATTGACTTCTAGCACTTTCTATCATCATCCTCATACATCCTATAGCATCTCTAGTCCCCCTTCCTCTTCTGAAACCAAACTGATTATCTTGCAGCTCCTTTTCTATTTTACCTTCAATTCTTTTGGTTATTATTCTGGTTAAAACTTTAGCTGTATGAGAAATTAAACTAACAGTTCTGTAATCCTTACAACTTTTTGCATTGTTCTTTTTCTCCAGTGGTACCATAACAACATCTAAAAAAATCTTCAGGCCATATGCCAGTATCATATACTTGGTTAAAGAATTTTGTCGGTTGCTTAACTGCTTTCGACCCCAAAACCTTAAGAACGTCCACTGGTATATCATCACTCCCAACAGCCTTCCTTCTTTTCATGTCATTAATTGCTTTTTTAACTTCAGACTCGAGAATACTTGGTCCTAGCTGGTCTTTTTCCACATTCTCTTTTTCATTTAATTCAATATTTCTTGGCTTTCCTTCTTTGTCATACAGCACCTCAATGCATTCTTTCCAGACATTCTTTACATTGCATGGCTCCAAGACTATTTTACCACTTTTGTTCATGATTCTTTTACGTTTTATCTATCTTGCTTTGCTATACATGAGGTCTGTTCTACAAATTCTTTCACACTTGACAATTTCCTCGCATTTCTCAATTATCCACTGTTCTCTAGCTTTCTCTGTTTCTCTTCTTAAAGCATTATTTAATTCCTTGTACATTCTTTGACCTTCTTCAGTGTTTATGTTCTTCCACTTTCTCCTATCTTCCATTTTTTGCAGCATGGCTGCTGTGACCCAGGGTTTTTTGTTTCTTTCACCCGTTATCTTCCCTACTTTCTTTTCCATTACATCTTTAATGTTGCTATGGATGTATCTCCACTCCTCATCTACATTGTTCCTATTTTCTTCAGCTCTCTCCTCCAACCTTTTCTCTAGCTCAGTCATGATAGCCTCCTTGTTCTTAAAGAGTTCCTCTAAGTTCCATTTCTTGTTAACTCTTATGTTTCTCTTAACGCTCTTCAATCTACATTGTGTATTTGCCACCAAAAGATTGTGGTCAGAATCGATATCTGCCCCTGGTAGTGTTTTCACATTTTTAATGCTATTTCTAAGTCTTTCATTGACTAGTATGTAATTTATCTGGTATCGTCTCTGGTCTCCTGGGCTTATCCATGCGTAAAGTCTCTGCTGGTGATGCTTAAACCATGTATTAGTTACAATTAATCTATTTCTATGGCAGAATTCCACAAGTTTCTCCCCTCTTTCATTTTTCTTACCTAGTCCATATTTTCCCACTATGTTATCTTCCTGTCCCTCTCCGACTACACTGTTCCAGTCTCCCATTACTATGGTGGTGATGCTTCGTTTTCCCTCCTCCTCCAATATCTCCGTAATCTGTTCATACATTTCATCTACTTCTTCGTCACCAGCATTAGTTGTTGGCATATACACTTGAATTATAAGCATTTCCACTGACTCCATCTGAAGTTTTATGGCTATTAATCTATCATTAACTGTCACTACCTTGTAGAAACTTTTCTCGGGTACGCAACCGGGTCAAAGTTTGATCTATGATCAACGTTTCGACGGCTGACTCTGCCATCTTCATCAGGATGTCTAAAAACGTGTTTTGTCCGCTATATATACTAATTCTTAGGCCGTAACGGTCTGATATGCCTGCCCACCAATCAGGTTCCGTCTTTCTCCCACCAATCAGGTTCCGTCTTTCCGCCCACCAATCGCAGAAAAGGAAAATCCGTGAAGGAAGAGGAAAAACCTGTCGCCACTGCCTGTCTACCCTACGTCTCTACCATATCCGGCAAGATCTCAAGGATACTGGGAAAGCATGGTATCAAGACAGTGCACAAACCACCAGGGAAACTTAGAGACCAACTAGCCCGAGCTAAGAACGATCTCAGATTAAAGGCTCCGGGGGTCTACAGTATACCATGCGAGTGCGGCGCCTCATACATCGGGGAAACTGGCCGCACCATCGAAACCCGGTTAAAAGAGCATATGAGGTGCATAAGGTTGGGACAGCCCGAGAAATCTGCGGTGGCAGAGCACAGCCTCAGCCACGACCACAAGATCTTTTGGGAAAAAACGAAAAGATTACAACATACCAAAGGTTTCTGGGACCGGTTGGTCAAAGAATCCATTGAGATCCGTCTTGGGGACAATAAAATCAACAGGGACTCGGGCTACTCGCTCAGCAGAATCTGGGAACCGATCGGGGAAGGAAGACGCAATGCGATTGGTGGGCGGAAAGACAGAACCTGATTGGTGGGAGAAAGATGGAACCTGATTGGTGGGCGGGCGTATCAGACCGTTACGTCCTAAGAATTAGTATATATAGCGGACAAAACACGTTTTTAGACATCCTGATGAAGATGGCAGAGTCAGCCGTCGAAACGTTGATCATAGATCAAACTTTGACCCGGTTGTGTACCCGAGAAAAGTTTCTACAAGCAATCCACTGGGAAAGCACCAGATCCTGTCACTACCTTGCTAATTCTTTCAGCTATCTCTTTTCTCATTATAATCCCCACTCCCCTTTCCTTTTTCTCTTCTCCCGAGTAAATAATCTTAAAATCGTCTGAATTTATTTCGCCTTCTCCTTCCCACCGAACTTCACTAAGACCTACTATAAATAAGTAAAGATGGAGACTACGGCGAAATTGATGTTAAATAGAATTTTCATGAAAACAATACTTTCCCCTATACTACATATGGAGAAAGTAATAATGTACTCGAATAAACATAGGAAATATAATTTTCTTCAATGTTTGTTAACTAAAAGAAATAACATATACCTAATATAACTATAGTGGGGAAGAAGGAAACACTAAGGTTATTCAAAGAAAATCACAAAAAAAAATTATAAATCTGGCTAATTGTTTCAAAAGGTAAGTGGTATATAGTTTTAATGTGAAATTTTAACTGCTTTCTTTCTCTAAAAATTTTATGTATTCTTCATATTCTCTATACTTAATAGACAGCGAAATTTGTTTATCATTCACATAAGATGAAAGATATCTCAGAAGGTACAATAAGAAAACTTCTATAAAAATTCTTTAATTTAAACCAAAATTTATAATTGTTAACTCTTCCTCCCTCTATATTAACAACTTGCTTTCCTTTCAACTGAACATTTGTATGCATCAATTAAGCCAATTGAACTTACTACATTAAAGCAACACTTTCAATGTCGTACTAACATATTTTATCGCCTAAATGTATTTGAAAGTCAGGGAACTCATTCTGTTTCATAGATTTGACTTTAAATTATTCATGTGACCAGTGGCGGCTCGTAGCTAAAATTAGTGGGGGAGCTGCTCCAGAAAATTTGTAGCCTTTTTTTAAAATTGTGTAAAAGAAAAAACATGCATAAAAAGAAAATTTATTCAGGAACTTGATAAAATCTTAACAAAAAAACCAAACATTTTTTACCTACTTTAACTTAAATTGTTACAGTTCAAGCTTGATCTTTTCATTTAAAAATGAAATCCATTCTTCTTGGTTTAATTTGCTCAAAAAGTTCAAAAATTTTCTCCTTGATCTCTGGATGACAATTGAGGAAATTTTTCTCCATTGAAAGTACTGCAAGCGCATTTAGTCTTTCCGAATTCATAGTGCTTCTTAAAAAAGTTTTTATTCTTTTCAATGTTGAAAAGCAGCGCTCTGCCTCTGATGCAGTCATGGGAATTGTCAAGAGGATTTTTATCAGTTTCGTAATTTCACTAAAAACATCATCTAGATTATTTTCCAAGATAAATTTCAGCAGCTCAATTAATTTGCAATATTCATGAATATCAGTCCTACAATAGAATACTTTTAGTTCAGTTTCAAGCTTTTCTTTGTCAATCATGGGATAAGCTTCAGTGGTCAGTACTATCTCTTTTGTGGGATGTTCATTCTTAAATCTAGTGAAGCACATCTTGTTGAACAATTTAGCAGCTACTAAGTGTTTAGTGGAAGAATATCTGTCCATTATATCAACACATATATAGTCACACACTTCCTTAGCTTCTGCCATGAGTGTCTTTGAAGGATTCTCACAGTACTTTGAGTTTCTCAATTCTAAAATAGCAGTTTTGAAATTTGTTATATATTCATTAACTTTAAACACACTAATTTCTCGAGATTGCATTTGGTTGTAAATTATTTCAACATGAGGCATAATCTGATGAAAAAGCTCTAACCAAAACTTGAAATTATTATCATTCAGGTATTTTAAAATTCCTGTTGCTTCTGCAATGGTTTGATCTGCATTTGATGTTGACTGAATTTCAGTAAGGCAGTTTTCTAAAGGTTGCAAATTTTCATGAACTCTGTTTATGGTCCGTAAGTTGAAATTCCACCTTGTAGAGGATGGACGTGGAATGCTGACGTCCATATGTTTCTTGAGAATGGACACACGTTGTGGTGATCTTGAGAAGAATGTTGGAATAGCCAGAATGTTAGAGAAAAATATTCTTGCGTTTCGTGTAATACTTGCTGCATTTCTCATTATTAAATTAGGTTGATGTGCATAACAGTGAATGAAATGTGCATTACTATAAACTGCTTTTATTTTTGCTTGAACTCCTGCTTTTTTGCCTTTCATGACATTTGCACCATCAAATGTCTAAGCTATCAGTTTTTGTCCATTTCCTTGAAGGATTATGTCCAATTGTTCTAAAATACGTTTTGATATGCCATCTGCAGTTTGATTTTCTGGAATAAAGAATCCCCAAAAATGCTCAAATATTTCTTCATTCAATACGTACCGTAGAACAAGGACCATTTGAGTGTGTTCCGAAACATCTGTTGTGTCATCAGCCATGACAGCTACAAAGGAAGCTTTTCTAATTTCCGTCCTTATCTCCTCATGGTATATTTGTAGCAGGCAGTCAAGTATCTCATTCTGAATGGTCTTAGAAACACCTTTGAAGACTGCACTGGTTTCTAAGTGATTCTTCAAATCTGAATCTAATTTAGATACAAAATTTACTAATCCTCTAAATACCCCTGGATTTACTGAATCGTCTTTTTCATCATGTCCACGTAAGGGAGTTTCAAAGTTTCCACAAAAGTAAATGCAGTCTATTATTTTGGACAAAATTTCATGGTTCTTTTTAACTTTTATATTATGCTCATTGATTGAAAGTCTGTATGCCTCACTAAGTTTCTCCTTAATACTTACGGTTCCTAAAAGTGACAGTGAAACAACATTATCAACGTGCTTCTTTGACTTCTCATGCTTTTCAGTTTTTTCTTTCATTTTGTTTATATTTCTAAAACCATCTTTTGTCCACGGTATATCACCTCCAAACAGCAAACACGGGAAGCAAAGTTGAACGACCTCTTTTCTTAACCGTAACTTTCTCATGGAGAGATAGCTGTGAAAACTTAAGCTGTTGAAATTCACTTACAGTCACAGAACTTATTTCTTGGGGATGCAAGGCCATGGTTAAAGTTTTCTGATAAATAAAAGAACCGAAAAAAATTAATCAAATAGAATAGCTGGAAGCAGAATAATAATCTAATTCTACACTCTTCTACACTTTATCACATTCAAGAATATGGTACACGGTTTTTCAGCACAACACACGCTGACTAAAAAAAAACTTCCACCATCACGCCAGAGCCGGCACTGCGAGAGCAACAGTGCTCTCTCTACCTGGCAGTCCCGCCTTCCTCCCCACCCCCCTCCTATGTGCGCATGTGCACAACAGTCAACACTGTGAAGCGCACAATTCCATACAAAGATTTTTGTATCTTTTTCATTAACTGGGGGATGGCTACTGAAGTACTGACATTAAGCTTAAGGAATATATATTGTACTACAAAAATAAAGAAAGAATTAAAGAAAAAAGGACTCATTATATTAAATGTTATCGATAATATCAAGTGGAAATAGGGGGTGCTGCAGTTCCGCAGTGCCTATACACGAGCCGCCACTGCATGTGACAAATTAGACCCAAAAAATCAGCCTTTGCATGTGATAACGTATGGTTAAGCTAAATTTGAATATATCTTCAAACGGGTTTCTACCGGTTGCATCCCTACAGCTTGCAATACCTGCGCAAGGTTTTAATGTTTTTGAGATTCATGACCACATCATATGATGCAGGTTCTTCCACTGGAGATCAATTCGACTGAAATAACTATATTTTAAAAGTGATTCCATCGACTGTTTATTATGATTATTTGATAAAAAAATAGTCATCAAATTTTTCGATAAAGGACGCTGGAAAAATTTATTTATTTGGGCAAAAGATGGGAAGACAAGAAATATTGAATACCATTAAGCACTACAATAAAAATTATCCTGGTTTCATTACTTGGTTTTATTCTAAAATCTTACTAAATATTATTGTCTTGACTTAAAAACCTGAGCAACACCGGGTAATTTAAGCTAGTAGTTATATATAATGAAGATATTTGTATTAAATTTTCTTATTTTTACTATTTTCATTTGAAAGAGGACCGCATGATATTTGAGGGGGTCGCGACCATTGAATCAGCTTTTTTCCCACTGCACAAGTTTCCAAAATTCCACATCAGACTACGAAGTACTTTGTAACTTGAAGCTCTCTGTTCAGGCTTTGGTTTAGGCCACGGCTGTAGAATAACGGGTCTGGCATCTTCCCTATCCACCAACAGGGAAATCGCGTATGCTTATTTTTAGTGAAGCTGTAGTTCCCTCAACTGTCGCTTGGCGCTAGGATCAGTCCGGACTGCTTGCTTTGCATCTATATGCTCAACTAGTGTTTCTCTCCAATTCTTTGTTTATGTTATTATTATTGTTATTAATTTGTTGGGTTTTATTGTGTCATCATCATCATAGGTAGTCTGTCCGTGATTATTCATGGTTAAATATGGTTCTCCATATACTCCTCCTTTATTGTTTATGAACATAATGCATATTTTTCTGCGAATTTACCTAAAGGTACGTCTGTACATACAAGTAGGAACCTCACTACTAAAAAGCAGGAATAGATACATTCTGGGTTGGACTAGAAAGCAATTTTGCACTGGAAAATCGAGATCAGCAGACTCATTCTCCCCCCATCTCCTCTCCTCCCCATTTCCTCCGGATTTTTGCGTTGTATTGGCTATAACATTTTCGTAATGAATAAGAAATTTATAAAAGGAAACGAAACTATATGTTTATTTAATCAAGTATAACTTACAGGTAGATAACATGAAATTCACATTATGTAAACCTTTATTCGTAACAAAAATGAAATTATTTTTATAATATAAAAAGAAGTAAATATTTCTTACAAAACATTTGAAAGAAATAAATAAAACTTACAGTTGAAATTTTCCAATATTTAAGTAACTTTTAAGTTGCACGATATTAAGTGAAAATAGAAATAATAAATATTATATTAAATTTATAATTTGTCGTCAAATTCCTTACTATTTTCACATAATTTTGTTATTATTTAATCATTTTCTACTTTGACCAGGAATCTCTGTTCGCCGACATGGTGTTAAAAGAATCAACATTTTGATCTCCTAGCGTATTTTGTAATTTATTTTTAATATAATTTAAAATGTTGAAACTTCTCTCACAATAAACTTGCGTAACAGATAATTAAGTATAATTATATATGCTTTATAAATATTGTTATAAGCAGAACTGTATAAGTTATACTAATTTAATACTTTTAAACAACAAATTAAACAATTTTTACAAGATTTACATTGTCATTTTATCATCATTTAGAAACTCAAAAATGTCACGAAAAGTATCTTCAAGTACATTTTCTTCATGAACTTCTGACAAAATCAGATGCTTATATATCTTTGTAAAAAATTTTCATTAATTTATCAAGATTAACAAAATCGGTTTTCTTAACATAATTCTTGAAAAAACTCGAATTTAAAAATTTTAATTCCTTTATCAAATCATTATTATTTAAAAAGCGTTTATGAAAGTCTGAAATTACGGCAGTACAAATACGTTTGAAAATGTTTTCTTCGAAATTTTTAAGATTTTCTGAATTAATTTCTTCAATACATACTTTTATATTTTTTGTTTTTGTTTCCAGTTACCTGAAAATTTTGTTGAACTTGTAGGCATGAAGAACTTTCAGAATCATTTTCTAGTTCTTCATTTATAAATTTGACGAATTTATCACTCACTATTATTATTTCTGTAAATTTATTAATATTCTCTGATATTGTTTTCACAGTTGCATGAACCATAGCAAAAGCGCTTGATAATACCATATTATTAGTTTGCAAATATTTCGAAAGACTTGTTGTCCTTGAAAATAATTTTAAATATACATGAGCAGTTAATATGATTTTGTACTTAAATAGGTTTTCTTTAAAATTGGATGCGGTGAAATGAGTTTGAGATGGAAATGTTGAATCTTCACTTATATCTTTTAAAGTTTTGCAAATTTGAATGAAAATTGATGATTGTGGATCATTATAACTTACTCGGAGCGAAGAGGGGAAAGATGCTGACTTGCGGATAAACCCCTGGACTTGACTATAAGTACACAATAGGGGATGGAAGGATTGAGATAGTGAGAGGAAATGATGAAAGGAGTGAGAGACGTAAAAGATTTGGAAAGATAACTTCGAGAAAACTTAGTTAAAAACGGACAAAATCCGTTCTACCATATTTCTGAACTAACGGAGAAAAAATAATTAAATTACGGTTTTTAACAGCCGATCGGCTCGGCCCCACCGGCCCAGTCCAATCCTGGATACATCTCATAAGAATTATTTCCTCATTTTAAGTTTCCATAACGTAATTCTTTAGGAAGGTATTAAAAATTATAGTGCCGTGATTTGTCGAATAAGAATGTCGAAAACAGTAACTTTCAAAAGCGTTTCACAATGAAAACAAATTAATGATAACGATCTTATCTTCATTAGTAGCGCAATTCAAATTAAGCCCACATTTTTAAACAGTGTAATAGGCGGAAAGCAATCTGCAATTGAGTTTTCGACAAGATTCAAATTTCACCTTAATATTAAAATTAAAGACTGCCTTGATTATATGCTGGATTCGCCATTGAGATACACCCACGAGCACAAGCCTGACTAAAATTTTTCAATGGTTTCTTTAGGTGGTAGTTAAAATTTCGTGTGAACCTCTTCTCCGAATAACGCATTTGAGAAATTTGGGGGCACCAACAACGCGGGGCCCCGGGAAATAAAAATAATTTGCTACTTAAAAGAAAATCCGTTCCCGAGCGAAGCAGGGTAACTCCAGCTAGTACTGTAATGAGCCGGGTAAACGGCTGGACTGTCCCTCTAAATTTATGGAGGGTATTCGGAGAAGCGGCCGTTCTTCCCCTGCTGTGTTCTTCCGGGAAGGCATAGGCAGTTATGGTTTCACCACATAACCCTGGACCCTTTTGTGTTTCTGAGTATGGACCACCAAGACATGAGACGAAGAGAAGGGGGCACCTTGACCCTTCCAGATGGTGGTGGAAAAAGGACGCCTTCTCTCAAAAAGGGGTCATCGTGCACGAGAAGGCGGTGAGGGAGTGTCGGGACGGCGTGCGAAGGGAGCGGACCGAGGAGCGGTCGAGGAGAAGGGTGACTGAGTGTGGAGAGTATCGAGAGGCGGACCGAGAGAGCGATCCGTGGAGTTCGCGAAGAGGAAGACGTGGTGCGGCACCATTTGGGAGGCCGTCTTTCGCGGACTAAAAGGAGGAAGCAGTTTTTGTGTTTCTCTCTCACAACGCCTCCAGGGCAAGAACCCTCGCGAGGTCCTGACCCTCATTAAACCTCAGGTGGTGGCAGCAATCACGCCACTCCCGCCCGCGCGTTACATTTGGTGGCAGCGGTGGGATTAACAAGTATCGTTACGTACGCCCGGGGACGGTGGCGCTCCTGCGGGATCACGCACCGGTGCAGTGAGAGAGAAAGTCGGTGATAGAGAGAGATTGACAGTGAGAAGGACTCAATGAGAGAGTTAGTGAGAGAGAGTGAGAGAGATAGAGTAAGAGAGAGTGGAAGAGACAGTGATAAGGATTGTGGAGTGTAAAGTTAGATTGTGAAGTTTCACTCGAGAACGTGCCGGACTGCTCCTGAGACATCATGGCCACCGCGAACATCGGTGACTTGATCCATTTAGTGGATAGTTTCTCCGGCGATGGGAAAGATGCGAGAGTTGATGATTTCATTGACTCGATGGATCAGGTGGCGATGCTGGGGCAGTGGAATGATATGCAGATTGTGGCGATCGCCAAATTGAAGTTGAAAGGCAGTGCACAGCTCCTCCTGAGAACCCTTCAGGCGGGATTTACGTGGGGGCAATTAAAGGAGGCCCTATTAGAACGCTTCCAGGCGAAGGAACCGCACTCAGTGGCGATGAGTAGGTTTACGAAGTGCCTACAAAAGCCGGGTGAAAGCGTGCGGGCGTATGCCACCCGACTTCGTTTAGTGGGGCAGAATACTCTGCGGAATATGAGCGAGGACCCACAGGAGAACGCCCTCAGATATAAAATCCTGGAAGAGACGCTCTTGGCGCAGTATTTGATGGGATTACGTGAGGAGATTAAGAGATTTGTTTTGTCAAGGGATCCTTCGACATTTGAGGAAGCCATTCGAGTTTCCGCGCTTGAGGAGCAGAACGAAGCAATGGCCACACCCCGACGATGCTTCGCGGCCACCAAAGAAGAGGAAGCGGCCGAGGACTCGCGCCCCTCCCCAAGGATGACAGACCTCCGACCGAGAGCAAGGGTCGCATGCTATTCATGCGGACGGACAGGCCACTTTGCCCGAGATTGCCACTCTCCACCGACCTTCGCTTGTTTTCGCTGTGGAAAACCCGGACATATGGCGCGAGAATGCATGGACCCGCCCAGAACGTCCCGACAGTACGGTGAACCAAGAGGACCGCTTCACCCAAACGGGGTCCCCTCCGCGCCACGCCCCCTGTTCGCGGAGGTGACACGCCGGACACGGCAAAAGTGAAAGGGATTCGGGGGCAGGAGATAGTGGTGCCTTCCATTGCCGGGAGAGGAATCGGAGGGCAAGTCGTGGAAGTAGAGGCGCCGGGGAGCGTTCGCGGAAAGATTGACCTCCTCATCGACACCGGGGCTTCGATATCCCTAATTAAAGAAGGAGCCATGCGGAGAAAAGAATTTAATCCCAACACCACGCGCCTCGTGGGAGTAACAGGGCATCGTCTACAGCTGATTGGCGAGACGAAAATGAACCTCATCATATTCGGTAAGGTAGTGGCCCACCCTTTCCATGTGTGTAGTGATGAGATAGGGATAGCTACCGATGGAATTATAGGCTGGGACCTTTTACATCGAATAGGTGCTATAATCGATGTACGGAGGGGAATTTTGAAAGTAGATGGGGGAACTCTTAAAGTACAGGGAGCGAATGTTGAGAGAGATTACGGGGATGGGGTGTCCGACGGAACAAGAAGAGACGGGGAAATAACCGCGATGGCAAGGGATACGGAAGTGGGGAATGGCGTCCGAGGGTTGACTCCCGCGAGGTGGGGCAATGGAGGGGGGAAGGAGCCAAAAAAAGGAGGAAGAGAAGACTACGTGCGAGTCTGCGAGGAAATATTGCTACCCCCGAGGAGTGAAATGATAACTACCGGCCGCCATCATCTGACTCGTGGGGAGGGCGAGGAATTAATAATGGAGTCGATGGAAGTCCTGGTACATGGAGTGATTGTGGGCCGCGGAGTATTTAAAGAGAGGGAGGACCTCCTTGTTCCGGTAAGAATAAGTAATCTTACCACCTCGGAAATAAGGTTAACAGCAAATACCATAGTGGGATCTTTGGCGGAGGTGGAAGGAGATCGGCATCGAGAGGGTATTCGCGAAGAGGAGCAGATTAATCTTGTTCAGGAGATCCGAGAGAGACTCGAACCCCTACCTATGGAGGAAAGAAGATCTTTAGAGGACCTCTTGGAAGAATATTCAGATGTTTTTCAGGCCCTCGGCACTGGTCTCGGTTGCACGCACCGAGTGAAGCACAGAATAAATACCGGGGATGCTGCCCCGATATCCAAGCCCCAGTATCGCGTGCCTCACAGCCAGAGGGGACTAATTAAGGAGCATATAGAGGAAATGATTCAGGAGGGGGTTATTCAAGAATCAATCTCACCATGGAGTGCCCCGGTAGTGTTGGTGGCCAAGAAGAGCGATGGAGGCGAGGCAAAAATGCGTTTTTGCACGGACTTTCGAGGGCTTAATAGTGTAACGAAAAGAGACGTTTATCCACTCCCTAACATTCAAGAGACCCTTGATCATCTAGGAGACGCTAAATATTTCACCACCTTGGATTTAGCGAGCGGGTATTGGCAGATAGAGATGGAACCCCAGGACCGCGAGAAAACGGCCTTCACAACGCCATACGGCCACTATGAATATATACGCATGCCGTTCGGTCTCGCGAATGCCCCAAGCACTTTTCAAAGGCTGATGGATGTTGTACTCACAGGTCTCCGTGGGCATCAATGCCTTGTCTACCTTGATGATATCATCGTTTTCGGTCGCGACATTAAAGAACACAATCAGCGGCTACGAGGGGTGTTAGATCGCTTACGGGAGGCAGGGTTAAAGTTGAAACCGAGTAAGTGTCAATTCATGGTGACGACTGTCAAGTACTTGGGTCATTTAATATCGTCTGAAGGCGTTAAGCCCGACCCCGAGAAGATAAAAGCCATTCGCGAGTTTCCCCTCCCGAAGAATGTCAGAGAACTGCGAGGATTTTTGGGTTTAGTGGGTTATTATCGCAGATTTATCAAGAAATTCGCCACCTTGGCCAAACCCCTCACGGAAATGACTAAGAAGGAAAGAGAATTCCGCTGGACGAGGGAATCGGAAGGTTCATTCAAAGCCTTGTGCGATGCTCTTTGTAATAAGCCCGTTTTGCAATACCCGGACTTTGGAGAGCCTTTTATCCTTGCGACCGATGCATCAGGTACGGCTTTAGGCGCGGTCCTTTCCCAAAAGAAGCAGGGCCGCGAGCATGTGGTCGCTTATGCGAGCAGACAGCTGAATAAGGCGGAGACTAACTACAGCACCACGGAAAGGGAATGTTTGGCTGTGGTGTGGGCTATCAAATATTTCAGGTGCTATTTATATGGGCGGAAATTCACGATTGTTACCGATCACCGGCCATTGCGGTGGCTGCTGACTTTAAAGGACCCGTCTTCCCGCTTAACTCGCTGGTCGCTGCTCCTCAGCGAATACGAATTCGACATTCAGCATCGACCAGGGAAAAACCATGTAAACGCCGACGTATTATCACGCGCACCGATTAATTCAATTCAGCCGTTGTACGAACCGATTTGGGATCGGCAGCTAATCGAAGAAGAACAAAGGAAGGATACGTATATTAAAGGAGTTTTTAAGGACTTGGAAAGAGGAAAATTAATCGGGACCTTTTACAAAGATGAGGACGGGGTTCTTTATCGTCTAAAAGGAGGAGGACAACGGCATGATCAGATAGTCGCCCCCGCCTCCATGAAGTGGCGACTCTTACGCGCCTACCATGACTCACCATGGGCGGGGCACTTGGGCATCCAACGTACCACAAATGCCATTGGGGCAAGATTTTGGTGGCCGAGGATGGCCGCAGAAGTGCGCCGCTACTGCCAAGCTTGCGTCTCCTGCAACGAGCGGAAAACTCCGGCGAACCGGAAACGGGCCCCCCTCCAGCGATTTGAAGAAGTGACGCGCCCCTTTGAGAGAGTTTCTATGGATGTAGTGGGTCCGCTAGTGACCACCGATAAGGGAAACAAGTTTATATTGACATTTCAAGACGCGTTCTCCAAGTATCCCGAGGCGATTCCGTTGACAGACCAAAAGGCAGAGACAATTGCTCGTGCTTTTGTGGAGAACATAATCGTGAGGCATGGGGTCCCCAGGCATTTGTTGACGGATAGAGGAGCGAATTTCACCTCCCAGTTGATGAGAGAGATTTGTGCGCTGTTGGGGATAAAAAAATTACAAACCACCGCGTATCATCCGGCCTGCAACGGGTTAGTGGAAAGAAGCCATAGGACTTTTATGGATATAATGTCCCATTTTGTGAGGGACAATCAAAGAGATTGGGACGACTGGCTTCCGTTCGCCCTTTTAGCATATCGAAGTACGGTACATAGCTCCACTAAGGAAACGCCCTATTTCCTTATTCACGGAAGGGATATAGAGCTGCCCTTCGATGATATCTTTTCCCCACTAGAAATTAATTACGGGACACATGCTGATTACGCGGCAGAATTGAAAGCGCGGCTGAACCTCGGCTTCCAGAGGGTCCGCGAGTGCCTAAGGGAGAGCGGCGAGAGACAGGTTCGCGAATATAATAAGCGATCCGGGAATGTCACATTCCGAGTGGGCGATCGGGTTTATTTCCAACAATCCGTCCTAATCCCGGGACGGACGAGAAAACTCTCCAAGCGGTGGAGGGGACCGTATCGCATAGTGGAACAGAAGGGGGCCGTGAATTTTGAAATTGAAGCGATTTATAACGCTAGAGATCGTCAGTTGGTCCACGCCGACCGACTGAAGATAGCAAAAGGTCTCACGACTCCAGAAAGGGAACCTCCTAGACCGCGACAAGAGACGCGAGAGCCTGAGCCTCCCTTCAACTATGCGAACCTCCCTCACTTACCTCATGCAGAGACTGCCGAACCTACCCCCACCTCCGAGCCCCAAGTCTGGACAGAGGACGAGAGACCCACATCAATCGGCGAAACTCCTTCTCCACCCTCGCCGAAACCCCCACGCAGCCCCTACTTCTTGAGAAGTCGTGGACCCATCGTCTCCAACCCATGAAACTAAACTCCTATTGCATCATGGTCCTAAATATGTGTTTGTGCTGTGTCTGTGAAGTGAGTGTTCTTGTAAATTATTGCGAAGGTGGTATTAATAGTGGAATTCCGTGTAAGTTGTATGTGACTGATGGATGATTTTAAAAACACGAACAATTGAAAACCTGTAATTTCAAAAGAGCTAAGATTACGATTTTATTATGTAGCAATATTGTATCCTTCTTTTAATGGTGTTTTAAATGTAATGGGAATGTTTTGAATGTTTGGGCATCAAGTGTATTTTAATTATGGATTGTCGGACTTAATGCATTAATGTTATTAATTTTAATTTGGTTAGCTTTTAAATGTAATTGGTGGGAAGCCCCCAAATTAATTTAAGAAAGGGGGGAGTAATGTAATGAGCCGGGTAAACGGCTGGACTGTCCCTCTAAATTTATGGAGGGTATTCGGAGAAGCGGCCGTTCTTCCCCTGCTGTGTTCTTCCGGGAAGGCATAGGCAGTTATGGTTTCACCACATAACCCTGGACCCTTTTGTGTTTCTGAGTATGGACCACCAAGACATGAGACGAAGAGAAGGGGGCACCTTGACCCTTCCAGATGGTGGTGGAAAAAGGACGCCTTCTCTCAAAAAGGGGTCATCGTGCACGAGAAGGCGGTGAGGGAGTGTCGGGACGGCGTGCGAAGGGAGCGGACCGAGGAGCGGTCGAGGAGAAGGGTGACTGAGTGTGGAGAGTATCGAGAGGCGGACCGAGAGAGCGATCCGTGGAGTTCGCGAAGAGGAAGACGTGGTGCGGCACCATTTGGGAGGCCGTCTTTCGCGGACTAAAAGGAGGAAGCAGTTTTTGTGTTTCTCTCTCACAACGCCTCCAGGGCAAGAACCCTCGCGAGGTCCTGACCCTCATTAAACCTCAGGTGGTGGCAGCAATCACGCCACTCCCGCCCGCGCGTTACAGTACTACTTAATATTTATGTATGTTATAACTATTTATCAAGTTTAATTTTCACACAATCAAAATATTACTACCATTTACATGAAGAAGACATTTTCATTGGTCATTATTGTTTTTGTAGCAATAAGAGTTTTTTACAATCAGGAAAGAGGAGGCTCACCGAGAGCAAAGTTACTCGAAGCAAAGATTTTTCCGCGCTGAGAGTGACTGGCATTCTTCGTGTTTGAGGCAACTCAACAGGATGACTGCCCTACCTACCTCAACTGCCCACCGACGGTCTTCGTCGACTGGGCGTGTCGTTTGTTTGGTGTTGGAGGATGGTTCCTCCATTCGCTACGTTCGGAAAGTATTCAACGTAGCCGAGGCTATGGCGAAGGAGAAAGCGCCCATTCTGCCATCTCCTCCCCAGGCGGCAGGCTCGGTCGCGCCAAGGCCATATATATGGAAGGTTCTGACACTCTTTGTGAAGCATATGCCGAAAAGCGTAGCATGTCATTGGACGAGACGAATCACGTGATGTCAACCCGCCATCTTGGTGCCTGAGACAGTCTCATTGCTAAGGATCAAACGCATTCAAACGCCTGTGTTTGAGTGTCTTGTGCCTTAATTCCAATTTGCTTTTTCTGTTTTCATAATTATTGTTATTTTATTATTCTTGTTATTTTTTATTATTATTATTTATTTTGTTATATATATCATTTGCGAGTTCAAAGGAGTTATTATGCATTGCTGCTGTGCTGTCGGGTGCAAAAATCGAGGTGAAAACGGCGTTAGGATGTTTCGTTATCCTTCAGATCCCAACAGGAGGAAAATTTGGATGGTTAAGCTCCGGCGAGATTCGTGGATGCCTACCACTTACAGCAGGTTGTGTGAGGTGAGTAAACAACTCCTTTTGTTCAGATCTTGCCCCTCTGAGCAAGTTAATGAAATTAATATACACTTCTTATAGTTTGAATTTTGTATTCTTGTAAATATTACGAGTTTTTCAACAATAGATGTTTATATATTTTAGGTTCACTTCGACTCGACCCAGTTTGAGAGCAATAGACTTGATGGCCGTAGATTACTCAAACCATTTGCAATTCCGGAGATTTTTCCGCACCGGGCTGTGAAAATAGCCAGGAAACCACCAACTAAAAGACAGATTTCTTACAAAGGGAAAGGTGATTATTCACTTCAATTAAAGTTTATGATTCGAATTAATTCATGAATGAGTGGATGTTAGAATGTAGTCTCTAAAGAGGTATAATAATATAGTTCTTGTCAAACCTTCTTCATCCTGCCATTGTTTCCTCATTCAATTAATAATGTTGAATCTGGTCTTCAATTTCAAGAAATAATGATATGATTTAGTTATTTATTACATTAAACGAACTATGCAGTGCAGTGATTGGTCTCATGTTTTTGGTCTTAATTTTGTATTTTGATTCAACTCAATTTTAGAAACCTAGATAGCTTAAGTATCAAATATAAATTAACAATGATAGCTAACCAACATTTCATAACTGCATTGTCTGTTATTAGTTTGGTATGAGATCCTGCAAATATTGTGATGTATGAGAAAGTGAAAACATTATTTATAAAGAAAAGTAAATGCATATTGTCAAAATACAGGATAATTTCACATGGAAAATGCTAGGATATAATTATAAAAATTGAAAGACTCCTCAGTATATTGGACTTGTTTTATTTAGTGTTATATTAAACCTTTCAGTTGCAGAACCTGAAAACAATCCTGTGGAAGTAGAAGACCAAATCTCTTTGGGAGCAAACATGTCTGTGGAATGTGCAGCTGGTGATGAATCTTCTGTAGATCCTGTAGAACATTCAGCAGAGCAGATATGTGGAAATAGTGATGATGAAAAAGATGAAGTCATAAGAAGACTTAAGTCTCAGGTTTCAGCATTACAAAATAAGGTGAAGAAATTAGAGTCTTGCCTGGAGGAGACTACTCGAGCTCTCAAATGTTTCCTTAAACCAGACCAGTTACAATCTTTGGGCAAAAAATCTAATAAGGGCCAAAAATGGTCAAACCCCACTGTAAAAAATGCTCTTAGAATTCGATTTGCTTGTGGAATCAAAGGGTACAACTGCATGTTAAATTTGGGTTACCCTTTACCTAGTGATAGTACCCTAAGTAGAAGGTTGGAGGACTTCAAATTTTTCCCAGGCATTCAGAATGAAGTATTTGATTTTCTAAAGCTGAAAGTGAAAGTAATGCAAGAAAGTGAACGTTTTTGTGTCTTGCTGCTTGATGAGATGGTGATTGAGGAAAGAGTTGAGTTAGATAGGAGCCATTATCCTCCATTGACAGCGAGTTTGTTGATATGGACCTTTTTCATACCAATTCATTATATTATTTATGTGGGTATATTGCACGGCAATTGCACAGGAAGTTGCAGTGCACTGCCTGTAAAAATGTGTTGTGTGGTGATGGAACTGACATTGATCCAAGAGATACACACTTACTTAGTTTGAAAGAAAAAAATGAATTTTCATTGGTGCGAAGCAGCAAGTGGTGTTGGGACCTTGCCAAGGAGGCTGACATTATTTTTCATATTAATAAAAATGTCCTGTCTTCATTAAAGAGCAATATTGTTGAGTATTTATGCAGTGCTTTTCCTAATGATAATATTGTGAATGCATGCCATGATATAAAGGGATTATTTTTAAAGAAATATTTTAGTATGCGACTTGACTTATACGCTAAGGCTATCTCTGAGGCCCACAAAAAATCAAGTAGGTTGATGGGCCACGGTAGCCGAAGTGCTCATATGAGGAGAATTGTGTGAATAAAAAATTGTCCTCAAATGCCAAATGTTTTATTTTCTATGATGTTGTATACCCTGTTCATTTTTCAGATTCTTCTTATTGAAGATATTTCATCAGAGGCCATATTAACCTGAAAGGTAGTATGTAGTCATATTTTCTTCAAAAAATAAGGATGGGATGCATATGCATTCTTTAGCCTTGCAGTCAGTTGTCTTTTGAGTATGTTTATGTTCAGTGGCGTCTAGTAATTGAGCAGACAAAATAGTCTTTAAAATTTTTAAAACGAAGTTTAAATAAAATAGGAACTATATTTTAATATTTAGAAATGGGGGTGCAAAGGATGTAAGGCCCAAATACTTTTTCTCAGTAATTGAACCATCACTTATATTTCATAATAATGTAAGTATTGGACGTTCTGCGACATTCGTTCTCAATATGGAATGAAAATGTTTTGTTGCGACGGTTTCGTTCTTTATAAGTTATTTTAAAAATAGCTATGTTCAAAATTTTTTATATTTAATGAAAATTATGTAAGTATTGAACATTCAACGACATCCTCAAAATGGAATTAAAATGTTTCGTTGCGATGATTTTGTTCTTTATAATTTATTTATAAATTAACTTGAAAAAGTTTATATTTCATCGTAATGATATAAGTATCGAACATTCTGCGTCACATTTATCCTTGAAATGAATTTAAAATGTTTCGATCTTCGTAAGTTATTTTAAAAATAACTGTCCAAATCATTTATATTTAATCATAATAAGGATAAGAGAAGCAGAGCTGTCTGCTACAGGCACAAATATGGCGGCTGGCATAAGTTGTCAGAACCTTCCATATATATGGCCTTGGGTCGCGCTGGTCGCGCCTGCCTCTGCAGTGTCGCCGATGGACGTCTCCCCAACGCCTGACCCCGTGGCTGCGGCTGCCACTGCTCCAGCTGTGAACTCCGCCCTCAGTGTTTCTGTCCAGGACGCAACCCACAAGGGCTCGTCTTCGAGCTCCGCAACTGCCGTACCCTGCGATACGCTGCAGAAGGAGAGGCGCCTTCCCAGGTTGCCAGATCTGCCTCTTCGGCGACTTTGTCGGCTTTAGCAGCTGATGCTGCAAACGGCTCTTTACAGCCCAAAAAAAGACGCAGTAAGAACAATAAGGGTGGGAATGCTGACCAGCGGCCTTCGGAGGCTACCCCTTCGGTGCCTCCACCGCCTGATAAGTCTGCTCCAGTGCCTGGTCCTTCTCAGGACTGCCCTCCCTGGGAGGGAATACGAGGGAAGAGGAAGCAGCCCTTCTCACCGGTCTCCTCCGAGCTGACGGCCGACCTGGCAAAGCGGTCCGTGCCCATCTTAGGTGATGACCCACACCCAGACGGCACCCCAGACGACGAATTCACCGTCGTCCGAGGATGGAAGAGGAGGAAGAAGAGAAAGTACTCCCGCTCTGCAGCCGAGGACGCCGACGGGGCAGCACAAACAAACACCCTTGCCGTGCCCGAAGGTCCTCTCGATAACTTCCTATGGTTTACCCTCGCATAAGCTAATTGCAGCCGCCATTAGGCAGGCTGGTGGGGGGCACTTTGAGATGCAGGTTCGCCAGGCTTCTACCAGGATCCTGGTTTCAACAGTGGAGCAGCACAGGGCCGCGCTGAAGGAACTGGATGCAATGAAGATCCAGTATCACACGCATCCACTGGAGGTCAAGAGGGTGACCAAGCTGCTTATCCGTGGCATCGCCACAGATTACGCCCCAAAGGACATTGCGGCAGATCTACCGAGGAAGGGCTTCCTTGCCCGCGGTGTCCGTCATCTCACGGAGGAATGAGGAGGGGAAAGGCACCCTATGGGGTGCTGCACCGCCACGGTGGAGAGGCAGCCGGGTGGTATAGCGGTTGACAGAATCTCCAACGTCTGCGGTTGCAACGTGCAAAACCCTGAAGACCCGGTCCTGGAGATAGGATTCTACGAGGTGAAGAATCCAGGCCGGGAACTGGAGTCGTTGCATCTTCAACAGGAGACCCTCATGCCCCACACAGTCGAAGTCCTTGGAGATGTCAAAGAAGGCACCCTCGACCGCGTGTTTTCTGTTGAAGGCATCGGTGATGAAGTCCGCCTCCCCGATCAGTTGATGTTTGGTGGAGTGACCATCTCGAAATCCAAACTGCTCTGCAGGAAGATGCTGCCCCTGTCGTAGGTGGAGCTGGAGCACGGGCAGAGGCAGCCTCTCGAAGATTTTTCCAAATTGCGCAAGCAGAGATATGGGACGGAGGTCCCCAGGTCTCAACTCCGCATCCTGCTTCTTGGGAAAGCAGATCACCTTCGCCCTCCTCCATGGTGACGGGAAGTGAGAGAACCTTGCACAGCCGGTGTAGATGCTGGCGAGGTATACGATGGCGGCCACAGGAAGCTGATGAATCACTGTGTTGGGGATGTCGTCCTCCCCGGGCGCTCGCCTGAGGTTCAGTCCCCGGATGAAATCGATGACATTATTTGACCGGTAGAGAGGCAGGGAGTCCAGATCCAGAGATCCTCGCTCCATCGCTGCGAGGGCTTCGGTGGCCTCCATATCCACCTCTGCTGATTCCGCAGTGGGAGCGTTGGGACTGAAAGCCTCACGGAAGTATCCCCCAACCAATTGCTCCTTGTAGAAGGAAGTGGCTGCTACCCTGGTTCCGAGCGAGAGTAGAGGGTCCTGCCATTGACCTCCTTGAAGTTGGTGGCAGACCTTCCCCACTGAGTGGTCTTCTAGGGAGACGGTGGACACCCAAGCCTCAGTGCGGACTTCCCGAAGCAGCAGCTGGACCTCAAAATTGAGGTCGTTCAGCTGCTGTCGCAAATCTGGAGTCCTGTGTCGCTGCCATCTACACCGGAAGCTATTACGGAGGGTGACAGCTAATTTTGGGTGATGATTTGTGTGAAACATTTCAAGAGACAATAAAGCTTTTAAAAGTGTTGATCACAATACCAATGTCGACATCAGAAGCAGAACAGTGTTTTTCAATGATGAAAAGAATAATGACTTCTTAGGAATAGTATGAAAGAAGAAAGACTAAGTGCTTTAGGCATGCTATCATGTGAAAAACTTTTGTAAATAACATAAATAGCTTTAACAGAAAAATATTTGATTTATTTTCTAACAAGAAAGATGGCCTAATGGACTTTGTTTACCGCCTATTTTAGCTGCAAGACACTTTTTTCATCTACTCACAACTACATTTTTCGGTAAGTAGAAAATTAAATACTTTTTATTATAAATTTGGGTTTTTTAACATGTTGGTTCTACCAGTTGAAACAACCACTGGTCGCCATTGTCTGCTGGTGTTGTCATCATAACCATCAAACACTCATGCTGCACCCAAATGACATTTAATGCATAGTAAGTATGTATAGATCAAAGATGTCACTGTACATAACAAATTGTAACCATGCAACCCTATGTAACAGAATGTCTCCATCTAAAATGTAGTATGCATTTCCAGTGATAAACATTTGACCTCAGTTGACTTGAAAATTGAATACAGAGCAGATTTTTTCGTTTTCCTTAAACATTTTCATCAAAAAGACAGGGGCATAGGAGGAAGTTTGTGACTGAAGCAGTCTCTTAAGTTTTTCCTTATATTTCACACTACACATAATTCTTTGAAACGGAAGCGTTGATTCCCATGGTATGACTATGTCGCGTACTTTAACGAGAGAAGTCTTGGTAGTTAGGGTAATCACTATGTCAATTCTTTTCAACTTAGCTTCTTCAAAATTCCCTCCTATTATTACTTAAATTGTGGCTGAACTAAAACTAGCTGCATTGTAACAGTTGACAGAATCTTCACCAATGTACCATGTGGCAATGGACATCATTTGATTGATCTCTGGAACTGGAGAGTAGGCTTCAAACCATGCTAGAACAGTCCTGCAGTCTGCATCATCCCATTGAATGGGTGAAATTCTTAACTCTATATGTTATTCTGAAGTACTAACCTCAAATTCCAGCAAATTCTTCAAGGCTGTCACAGATTTCAAAAGTAGCAGGCATTGCTATAATCGACTTGGCTATGACACTATCAGCAAATCCTCAACCTGTCATTAGTCCACCGGTGGTTTTCACGATTTGCATAAAAGTTTGCTCTATTGTAAGATTTGTCCACAAACCGGCCCAAAATTTAAATGATCTTCGCATGGTGAAGTAATCCTCTCCATTAAATGTTTCAAATTCGCTCATAGATATGTTCTCAGGCAATGCATACATGTCTTACAAGTACATATGACAACTTTTTGTAGGTGTTGTAGGTGTCTTGCAGCATGAAAAAATGGAGGCATTTGGTGAATTGTTTTCAAATGTAGGTCCCAATTCCCGTTTCGCTCAGCACTAATGAAGTGCGTTATCAAATTAACCATGATGAAATACTGGATCCATAGCTTTATAGTAGGACCTTAGAGCTGTAGATTGTTGAGCTGTTGCCAGGCCCGACGAGAGGGGGGTAGGGGGTCTACAGTACCTGGGCCCGCAATTCTTCACAGGGCCCGGCCCAGACTTTAATATGTCTCAATCTTTTTCGTGCAGCGATACACTTGAAGAATGATGTCCACATACGTGACACACATTCATGCAAATACCAGAATTAACAATAAACAAGCGTCAATGAAATACATTTTATTATTAAGATTTACAGATGAATTGTACACTCTCCAGCATACAGATTCTAGAAAATAACCAGCCAGAGAATAGCTTTCCTCTCCATGACTTTCTTTGTATTACATTCTAATTGTGGATGCTGTGTGAATGGCTACTTAGGAACTAATTGCAAGCTCTATCTACGGAACTGGCTGAGAGCGATCCCATGCTAAGCAATAATGTTGCCGCAGAAGAGATTGAGCAGCTATATAGCTATATATTTACTGTATCTACTTGGTAAGTAACGATTAGTGTTTGCTGTGTTGACATTGCTACGTGTTAATTTTAAAACGCTAAAATTTTCTGATATAGTGGAACCATATATCATTCAACTATTTCATTTTGCACATTCTAAGGATGAAAAACTTTGTTGTGGAGTGACTGATTCCGTAAAATCTAAGCGAAGCTTCCCTGGCATAAAATTTCCGGTATCTGGTGAGCCATAATTTGAATTTATTAGTTTTTCATATGGATATTTTTCCAAAATACTGTTTCAATTTGGAGATCGTTGTTATTTATAAATATTATACTATAATTAGAAAGAAATATGCAAACTGCTAGAATTTTTTTCATTTACAAATTGGGTAAATTATCACTGAAGTTGCATTTCATTGGATTTAAATTACATATGAACATAACGATTGTCTATAATTTATTGCTACAGAGATCAAAGTATTTGCCGAAAATTTCTGACTTATTACTCTAAAACATATCTGTGCAGTTGATTTTTGTAAATAAAAATTCCATTATCTGAATTGATAATAAACTCTTTCCTTTTACTTTAACTAAAGTCTCTCAATATAACAAAACCTTCCATCTTTATTTATTCATAAAAAGTTTTTTTACCTTTATATTTATTCTCATAAGAATAGTTTGTGAACGCAAGGATCCGCTATAGACAAAACCTCAGAGTTGTTGCAATTTCTAAAAATTCAAAAATTAGGTATTTAATATAATGTTTATAACATTTTTGAAACAAATTAATGTTATAAAGCAGTTCTTCTAGATTATTTGATTTCAGAATATTAAATTATTTATTTAAAATTACTTAAATTCAATTCAATTTAAAATTATTAGAATCATATCAACTTAAGTTTCAATTTTTGCATGTCTATATCAATTACATATTAAAGTCAAGTGAGCTCAAATAAGACAAGTTTTACAAGGCAGTTGCAATATTTATTTCACCATAAGAATAATCAAGTAGCATAATTGACCAAAAAAGCAAATGAAATTGGAACGGTATCCCAGTTATGGAATTAAAAAATACTTTCTTTGAGTTGGTATTGCAGCAGGTTGCTTTATTCAGATGATATGTTGATAAAAATTCTGGACCCATAACTTTCCCTTTCTTTCTGAAATTTGTTTTGAAAATCTCTATACTAAAAAAGATGCTTCCAGTTTCATAATCATTTTTTATAATAGAAGTTGGTAAAAGTAGAATGTTTACATATTTTCTCTTGCCTATTTTTCAGTCTTACATAAGCCTCGTGTAACTTATTAAGGTGAAAAGTTTTTTTTTATCACAAGGAAAGACAAATGCAGTAATTTAAATAAAATGACAAATTTGATGATGAATAAAATTTATTTACATGGTTTATTTCAAATTTTGTTTTAATAAAACCTTTATTATAATCAGCGTAATCTTGACTACGCAGCTCGGAGCATTTTTATTGGTCAATGGTCAGCCAATCAGTGATCACTGACATCGTTGCCTGTAACTGTATACCTTGTTTACATTATCATGAAAAAAGGAACTTAGTTACTTCCACAAAATTAAATTTTAAACGACCGGTTTCACTACGATCATAGCATCATTTTTATATTTTATCACCTGATGATGCTACGATCGTAGTGAAACCGGTCGTTTAAAATTTAATTTTGTGGAAGTAACTAAGTTCTTTTTTTCATGAGTAAATTCCACAGAGTTTAGCCTGACCTCATTATTGATATTGGTTATGTTGTTTACCTAAACCTAATCATAAACAATACAATAAGTAACATAATTATGAAACTAATACATTGGTATTAGTGTTAAAATTTAATTGGTTTCATTTAAATAATATCAGTAAGTATAATATTTTGTTTATAAGTATTGTGTAAGTATAATATTTACACATACATAAAATATATTTTATCTTTTTTCTCTTATTCTTAAAACATTGAAAGAGGCCCCTCATTGACTAAAAAATGAAATTTTTGCAAGCTTACGAAGTAGAGAAAATTGGTAACCCCAAATGTTTTTGAGTGTATTGTTACTTCAGATGCTAAATATGATACAACCTAATCTATATGAAGAATATATAAAAATTTTGTTTAATTCCATTGGTGGATCAGATTGGTCATTTTATTGGGATCTACTACAATAGAACACAATTGAATATTTATGATAGTTTGAATGCAAAATGAAACATTCCATCTATATAGAGAAACCTTTTCCATACAATCCCAAAATAATCTTGAAGAAAGTACAAGATCAAAAATATTGTTTTGATAGTGGAGTATTTGCAGCTATGTTCCTCACATCCATTTGTTTAGGAAAACAGCCAGAAAATGAATTAAATAATGACAGTATCATAAGGAAGCATTTAACTACAATTATAACCAATGGGCAAACATTTGACAGCGTCGGAGTTGATTTGACTGATGATGTTTGTACTCATGGACAACCTATGTAACATTTGCAAGAGTAAGGGCTTTTGTCGTAATTTTTTTACGAATAAAGAGGAATTTTAAAATATTGTCTTTAAAAAAGTATTGTAAACAAAAAAATTGTAAAAATTATTCAATAAACATTTCAGAATTCACTGTATTAAATATTAAAAAATTGCGGGTAACATTTCAAATTTGAAATGCAGGATTCTCTAGTAACAGTATAAACGAGGTCATGCATTTCAAAAGGCTTAACACCATTCAATATTGTTCATTTAAAAAAATTCTGTATGCTGGAAAGAAAAACTAATTCCTCTATAATTTTAGAAACATTTTTTTCACAGCAACACGAGATCTAGTTTTACATTATAACTCATATCACAAATTTCTATTACTGCAGTTAAAAAGCGAATTAAACTAACATCAAACCTTATCATTCAGTAATTAGAAGTGTTCTAGACATTTGAGACAAGATTCAATCCCAACATTGACAAATTAAAACCAAGTAAAAAAGCATTTAAGATTGACAAAAATAGTCTCAATGTTGCAAAAGAATAATTAGACTTTATTTTAAGGGCGATATTTAGACCATTGAGTCCATTCTTACAATTGTGAAGGAACGCCCTTCGACCATATGCCAAAAATGCTTCACAGCCTTATACATCGCGAGAAGTTCGCGGTCATACGGGCTGTAGTTCCTTTGCGCCGCACTGAGTTTTTTTCGTATAAAAAGCTATCGGCTGCCATCCCTTGGCTGTTCGTTGCTGAAGCGCTATCCCAACGGTGAAATCGGAGGCATCGGCGAAAATGGCTAACTCGGCCGTCGGATCCGGGTGTGAGAGCAGAGCTGCACGGGCAAGGCTCTCCTTGCATTCCTCGAATACCTTGCGAAGCTCCGGCGTCCAAGAAACGGGGCAACTTCCCGTGGACTTTGGACCCTCGAGCACCTTGTTGAGCGGTGCCTGTAGTGCCGCCGCGCGGGGATGAAACGCCGATAAAAATTAAGCATCCCAAGGAAACGTCGGAGCTGCTTGACGCTCCCGGGCTCGGAAAATTTTTTGACGGCGTCTTCCTTCTCCTGTAAGGGCTTCGTCCCTTCCGCGTTAACGGTATAGCCGAGGAATGTTAGATCAGGCTTAACGAAAACACATTTCTCGGGGTTGACGGGGACACCATACTTGCGGAGTCGCTCGAAGAGCTCGCGCAGGTGTCGCTCACGTTCCTCCGCTGAGACGACGCAATCAATATATCATCGATGTATACGTAACAGAACTCTCAAAACATCAATGAAGCGCTGAAAGGTTTGGGCCGCGTTACGCACACCAAATGACATACGGGAATTCGAAGAGGCCGAAAGGTGTGGTGATGGCCGTCTTCGGAACGTCCTCCGGGTTCACGGGATTCTGGCTGTAGGCTCGCACCAGGTCGATAGTTGAGATCACGGATTTCCCGGCGATCGAATGCGCTTAGTCTTCGACGTGCGGCACGGGATAGCGGTCGGGGATGGTCCGCGCGTTTTAAGAGCGCGATAGTCTCCGCACGGTAGTCTCCTTTCTTCGGAACGAGGTGCAGGGCGGAAGACCAGCTACTCTTCGAAGGACGGGCTACTCCTCACCTCAGCATGGACTCAAATTCCGCTTTCGCCCTCTTCGACTTGTCGGGTGCCAATCGTTTGCACGACACCGACGTGGTGCAGCGTGGAGTGGCGGCGTTACCCTGGAGTACCTGTAGGCCTGGTGATCTCCGGGAACTCCGCTAAGATGTCGTGGAACCTGGAGCTGCCGAGGACCACTTTGACGTGCTCCACAGGGCCGCTCGCGCTGCGCCCGACAAGTTGGTCAATCCGTCGATCAGGCGTTGTTGGCGCACATCGGCCAGCAAACCGAAGGAGAGGAGGTCCACCCCGATGATGGGCTGCGAAACATCGGCGAAGACGAAGCGCCACGAGAAATCTCGGCGGAGACCCCGATTCAGATGGAGAACCGCCCATCCGTATGTATGGATAACCGTTCCGCTCGCCGCGAAGAGATCGTACGTGGCCTTGGTCCTGGCGTCCTTAACGCGCGCACGAGGATAGACGGAGATGTCGGCACCCGTGTCGACGAGGAGGCGTTCCTTCGATAAGGCATCCGTCACGAAAAGACAGCCAGGCGAAGGGCAGTGGTCGTTAGCCGCCTCTAGCGACTATCCTCGGGGCTTACCGGCTTGTAGGAGCATGGAGGCCGGCAGTTACTCGCCCGTGCGCCGAACCGAGCATGATACCTGCATACACCTTCAGCACTGCCGGAAAATCTTCTCTCCTGACTTTTCGATCGGGAACGCGGACGGGGCATCGATCGGCTGGCGGACAACGCGGAGACTTGGCGAGTGAGATCGTCGAGATGCATCATCAACGCATCTACATCGACGGGGGCGATGCGCTGGCGAGTTGCGGTCGGGAGGCGACCTCGTGCACCTTATCCGCCAACCGCGCCAAACTATCCCGATCGTCGCCCTCCTGAGTGGCTAGGATCGGCTGGATCACGGACGGCAACCGGTTCGTCCACAGCGTCCTCAGGAAGTCATCCGGGACGGACACGCCGGTGAGGTTTCTAAGATGGCGGAGGAACTGCGACGGCTTCCGGTCCCCCAACTCCTTGTGTTCTAGCAGCTGCCGCATCTTCGTACCAGTTCCCTTTTAATTTTCTCGTACTTGTCAGCGGGAGGATCCATGAGGATGTCCTCCAGTTCCGACGCAAAAGGCAACTCCAACTGCCAAACCACGTAGCAGTATTTGGTCGCCTCCTGTGTGATTCCCGCGAGGCCAAAACGGTGGAACACGTATCGCCACCCGACTGACGGACGCACTTTGTCCTGATATATCCGCGTGGTCGGCAGACTCCATGCCAATGTCTTGCACGTGGTGGACGCAAACGGAAAATTCCCGATCTCCTTCACATCACGTCGGGGTCACCAAATGTGGGGGTGCCTTAATAATCACGCCGGGTTTGTAACAACGTAACAAGTTTATTAACAATAACGAACAATATTATAACAAATAACAACGAATAACGGGAGATAGCACAACGAAAGAACTACTACCTTGCAAGAAGCTCGTGCTCGCGCGTTGGTGACGGCGTCGACTGGTTCTCTCTCGCCGCCGCGGTCGCTACATGTAGTTAGGCCATTCATCAGTACTGATTTATTTTTCAAAATTAACGATTAAAAATGAACACATAAACGAGCGATGATTAGCAAAATATTTTGCTCTCAAATTACTTTGCTTTTTACATAAAAGGGTTTTAGATGTTTGTTTTCTTGAAATTCCGTCAACAACTTCAACTACCTAACAACTTAAATGAGATATTGAAAACTAGCTGTCTATGCATCCAATGTTTTTCTTCTTGATTTTAATGATTTTCCTGGATATGAAATACGATTGACCTGTAATTGAATATCCAATTTATCATTATTATATAAATAAAAACCATTAAAAACTTTATGGAATATAGATTTAAAGAACTTCAGTTTTATGTTTACATTGTGGCACAACTTAGATTGGTCAAAAATTAATATTTATAGGGCAAGACTGCCTCATAGACTAATAAGACTATAGCCTTATTCTATATTAAAGAATTAGAAAAGTTACAAGTTTAACATTTCAAATAACATGCTCATATCCTGCCTGGCAGTAGGCAGCAGTACTGTCAGTATGGTATAGAGCCGAAAACAAATGATGTTGGTTGGGTCTATATCCAATACAGCTGTAGGCGTGATCAGGACGATTTGAACGGCTACAGTACTGCGATGTGGAAAGCAAGAGGGAAACTACCACATTACAATCCCTAGTAAAGATTATATGGTTGGACAATATGAGTTCTCTCGAGGTAAAACAATCCGGAGGTAAAATAGTCCCCCAATCGGATCTCCGGGCGGAGACTGCCTTGAGGAAAACATTTGTCGAAAGTAAATTACGAATAGGGACTTGGAACGTAAGAACTATGAGAAAGGCAGGAAAGCTAGAGAACTTGAAAGAAGAAATGAGAAGAAATAGAGTTGACATTATAGGGCTAAGCGAAACTAGATGGGAGGGAGAAGGACAGTTCGACTCGGAAGAATTCACAGTAGTTTATTCTGGAGGAAATAGTGGGGAAAGGGGAGTAGCTCTGGTACTTAGGAAAGATATGATGAAAAGCGTGACAAAGATAATAGCAACGAACGATAGACTGATGGCAATAAAGCTAAAAGCAGTCCCAGTGGACATGCTGATAATCCAGGTATATATGCCAACGTCAGCTCATGACGATGAAGAAATAGATGAGATCTATGAGCAAATTAATGAAATTTACGAAGAAGACGGAAGAGGAAAGGTAAACTGCATAATAATGGGAGATTGGAACAGCATAGTCGGAGAAGGACAGGAAGAAAATGTTGTCGGGCAATACGGACTTGGGAAGAGAAATCGAGGAGGGGAGAAACTCGTAGAATTCTGCATCAATAATGACCTTGTAGTGACTAATACATGGTTCAAAAACCATAAACGAAGGTTATACACATGGAAAAGCCCAGGAGATAGAATGAGATGCCAAATAGATTACATCCTTGTAAAACAAAGATTCAGGAACAGCATAAAGAATGCCAAGGCATTGCAAGGAGCAGACATTGATTCAGATCACAGCCTTCTAATACTTGACGTGAATACAAAGCTCAAACAAATAAGAAAAACGAGAAGAGAAAGACAGACCTGGGACCTAGAAAAACTGAAAGAAAGGCAGGATGTAGTCAGCATGAAGTTGGAAGATAACCTAAGGAAGTTGGAAAACAAACCGAAGACCGTTGATATAGAATGGGATGAAATTAAAACCAGTATCAAGGATACCTTGGATAAAGAGATTGGAAAACTAGAGAAGAAAATCAGAAAACCATGGATCACCAAGGAAATGCTGGAGAAAATGGATGAGAGACGAAAATGGAAAAACGTAAACAGTGAAGAAGGTAGAGCCAACTATAGGCGTATAAACAATGGGTTGAGAAGGGTAACAGATAAAGCTAGAGAAAATTGGATAAAAGAAAAATGTGATGAAATAGAAAAAATGGAGAAGTTAGGACGGTACGATATGATGTACGCTAGTGCACTGGAATTAGAGGATAAGAAGTCTAATGGAATTTGTGGTAAAGGAATTATGAATACGGATGGGAAGATAGTCTCAGAAACAAAGGATGTAGCACAGGTATGGGAAGAATACATTAAGGAATTATACAGCAAACAGGCAGGAGCGGCAAAAATAGAACTGGAAAATGAGGAAAACATTGAAGAAGACAACTTAGGACCAAGTATTATGGAGAGCGAAGTAGAAAAGGCGATAGTGGAACTAAAGAAGGGGAAAGCCATGGGCAGCGATGGAATACCGGCTGAGATACTTAAAGTCATAGGATCAGAAGGACTAAAAGCGATCACGAAATTAATTAATAAGATTTACGACACGGGAGAGTGGCCTCAGGATTTCCTAGAAGTAACAATGATCCCTCTAAAGAAGAAGCCAAAGGCAATGCATTGTAAAGATTACAGAACTATAAGCCTTCTGTCACACACATCGAAGATCATCACGAGGATTCTTAATAAAAGGCTGGAGAAAAAGGCAGAAGAAATAATAGGGGAAGATCAATTTGGTTTCAGAAAAGGACGAGGAACTAGAGATGCTATAGGAGTAGTTAGAATAATATCAGAAAGGGCAATAGAATACAGTCAAGATATCTGTGCATGTTTCGTAGACTGGCAGAAGGCCTTTGATAGAGTAAATTGGGTAAAGTTGATGAAGATATTAAAGGATATAGGTGTAGACTGGAAAGACAGGAGACTGATTAGGAATCTATATGAGAATCAAGTTGTAAAGGTCAGGTTTGATAATGTGGACACCTGCGGAATAAATATCGGTAGAGGAGTAAGACAAGGCTGCTGCCTATCGCCAACCCTATTCAATATATATGGAGAAAGTCTAATGCAAGAAGCTTTAGAAGGCACAGGGGATTTCAAAATAGGAGGAAGGATTATAAGAACAGTAAAATACGCAGATGATCAAGTACTTCTAGCAAGAAAGGAAGAGGAGCTACAAAAAATGATAAATAGACTAGTGATAACAGGTAGAAAATACGGCATGGAAATAAATACAGAAAAATCCAAGGTCATTCGAATATCGGGTAAAGAAGAGAATCTGAACATAACTATTGGGGGAAAGCCATTAGAACAAGTTTCAGAATATAAATACCTTGGAAGTATCATAACACGAGAGGCAAAATGTACGGATGAGATCAAAACTAGAATAGGAAAAGCAAAAGCGGCTTTCAGGAGAAAGAAACAACTACTTACAGGGAATATAAGGGAAGATATCCGCAAGAAGTTGATAAAATGCTACGTATGGAGTATAGCATTGTATGGGGCAGAAACATGGACGCTAAGGAAAAATGACATCAAATACTTGGAAAGCTTTGAAATGTGGACTTGGAGGAGAATGCTGAAGATAAAATGGACAGATAGGATGAAAAACGATGAAGTGCTACGAAGAATAGGAGAGAAGCGAATGATTATACAGACTATCAGAAAGAGGAAGGCTAACTGGGTTGGACATTACCTGAGGAGAGAGAGTATGATTAAAGACGTGTTAGAAGGAAAACTAGATGGGAAAAGGGAAAGAGGTAGGAAAAGGTTGCAGCTGATAGACGATTTGAAAGGGAAAGAGAGTTATCAAGAAATAAAGAGGACAGCGGAAAATAGGAATATATGGAGAACCAGGTTTAACCAAGAATAATCACGGACCTGTCTACGGACAGACTACCTATGATGATGATGATGATCGTAGAACATGCTCTCGGTGATTTCCTCACCCGACAACTTTCGGGACTTAATCACCAGTGTATTCCGGCCTTTAGCTTCAGTTAATTCCCAATTTGATGTAATATTGCAAATGTCAACCACTTGAGAATATTATCTGATATAAGTATATCACTCAAGATGCCAATAAAAGATTTTTCTGGTAAATATGCATTGGCTCTATCCCTTGTAAATTTAAAGGAAAATACTGAATCCCCAGAGCGTATTGAAAAAACAACCACTTATGCATTGGGTTTGTCTGTCTGTCTGATACACTAACTTCTCCTAAATGAAAGCAGCTAGACACTTGGATTTTCACCAACTGATTTGTCTTGTGCACGTTTACCCAGTTTGTCTGTCGATCTGCCTGAAGTATTTTTTCAAAACCTAACATTTACTGTCTGCTTCAGAAGCTCTTTTCTTACATGTTTAATTATAGGAATTCCATGCTAATATCTTGTGACAAGTATTTTATTTTTAATGGAAATGCCAATGACCTTGTCTTAGTTGAGGCATTGGTTTATTATATTGGCACTGGCTATGAATTTCAATAATTACTCCATTATTTCCTGAAACATTGTAAGATAATATAGAATCAACCAATTCTTATAACAAACAGATGGCAAATACTTATCCATGAGGAGGGTATATTTACCGATATTGGTGGCTCCTTCACATACAGAAAATCCTTGTGTAGAAAATAATTTTATATAAGATGAATTACTGGGGAGTTAGTTCCCTGTACCAGTATGAATTCCAAATGACGAAAAAAGAATTTGATGAAATAATAAAACAATCACACTGTAAAAAATATTTGTATCTTATTTAGAATAATAAATTTTGCAGATTCAATAATATTTGTAATTAAGAAATAAATTAAATTAAGCAATGAATGAAAGCATTAAAGGTCCATCAGCTAAGATTGGATAAATATTAATAAGATTAAGGTCAGTCCATAAAGTATTTCAATTAAAGATGAAGGAAAATTATAGTCTGGACGAAATTACTTTGGAATTGCCGTTTGAGGCTGCTCGCGTGCGATTTTGCCAGCATGTGCATAGCAGATGTCCCCAAACACGTGCATAAACCTTCCTTTCGACACAGGTTCCTCTTCTATTCATGACGTGATATTTTCACTATTTATTTTTACTTCTGCGTTTGATATTGTAAAATAAAAATGTACCAGTTTCATGACCGTTGATTTTATCACGAGAAATTTAAAAAATATAAATTAAGTGAATAATAATAATTCTACTAAAATAGCAAACTATATAGCTACTTTACTTGTAAAATTATTCCTTCTTTTTGATATAAAAATTATATCCTTTTTATATATTGAAGAAAAATGACCCTGCCCCCCTTACCAATGGGGGATCCCATTGTTCCCTTGATGCTTTCATCAGTCCACCCCTTTGACAATGTATGGCTGGCATTAACCCAAGTCTCATCCAGCCATATGTCTTCAAAGTCTTCTTGCTCCACACTCCATAGAAATCTACACCGCCAGGCAACAATATCTTCCCTTTCCATCGATAATTTTTGCCCACAAAATTGTCGATACCAAAACCCAGTATTTTTTAATACAATTCTTAAAGAATGTTTCCCTCCACTGAACAGCTCCACTTCCCTTAACGATGATAATAATTTCACCAGAGTTGGATGCTCTCGTCTTCTATAGTAGTCATAGATATGACGTCGAATCCCATCTTCTTGGAACGAGTCCAATTTTGTGATCCACTTCTCCATCCGTCGTCTCTTCCCCGGGGTCTCAAGCCTTGGGCGACCAGCTGCTGTTTCTTCTTGCTTCCATTTTTCTTTTCCAATCTTCACCACTGTATTTTTGCCAATTCCCAAAGCTGCTGTAGTTCACTCAACAACTTTGTTCACTGAAATTAGGGGTCCGTTGTAGGCCTTCTCCTTCTCAAAATAATCTCTCAATGCACAAATTAATTCCCGGGTTTGACCACACATGGCTACACCCTGTCCATAACTTCGCTTTGAACCAGATATTATCAATTCGCTTCCACTCGAACTTGCGCCCGCACCAGACATGTCCAAGGAGCGATTTGCCATCAGTAAACAAATAATACTGATAACAAAAATAACAAAAACGAATAACAAAAACTGCTAACAAAAATAACAAAAACTGGTAACAACATGATGAAACAGGTATACAACTATAATCAAGTAACAACTAAACAATAAAAACGGATAACAATGGTAACAAGGAAGTAGTGGAGATAGGCGCACTATGAACGGTTAGACCAGTTAACACAGACTGAATGCATTTTGTGCAGGGGACATAGCGGCAACGCAGCTTAGTTTCCCTTTGGAGCGCTTCCCTCCCCTCCACCTGTGATTGGCTGTGAGGGAGAAGAGTCTTTCTCACCAAGCCCCTACCTCTCCTCTAGCCCGAGCTGTCAATCTCAAAGTAATTTCGTCCAGACTCTAGCATGTATTACTAATTGCAAGCTATGTAAAGAAAAATTATAGATGAGATACTATTCCTGAATCCATTGCATGGAAAATAAAAATAAAACTATTTGAATGTATAAGGCAATCTTAATTGAAATTTATTAGCAATTGATTTGTAAATATGTGTACTAAGTATTCCTTAAAATACAAAAGACAAGCTTGTTGTATTGCATAACTTATCACCATCAAATCATTTTTAAGTGTTATTAAACTGGAGCATGTGAGTCCATTAATGTGCACTATAAATTTAGAATGAAGATACACCAGCCAAGAAAAGGCACAACAGTGAAAACTTCGGAAATATCCTCGATAAAGATAAGCATTTGGCTTTTTTCTTCTTTGCATAAAAACAGAGATAATTTTCTAACAATGCTTCGATGATAATAATGGATTATTAAATAGAGCAAATGTAAAATTCCATCTTGTTAATAATCTACTTTAAGCAGAAATGCATTTAAATACCGCACTGTCCCGAATATAACGCGACCTCTAATATAACGTGACCCTAAGATTATCGGAAAGTTTTTCAAAAAAACTATACCTTGAATATAATGCGACCCTAAACAATCTTCAGCCAATCTAACACAAGTTCCTCGTTCTCCTGCACGTGAAAGATTACACCTGACGGTAACTTTTCCTTTAGCATCCTTTTACAATTTATAATTACATAAGGAATCAGTTTTTGCCCATCGTCTGCAACTGCAAGCATAACAGTTATCCTTGATTTCTCATTTCGGGTGGATTGTAATAACACCGATTTAGCAACTTTTTCATTGATGGTGACGTCTGATGGCATGTCAATGCATTCCTCATTTGGCCTAGCAGATAGTTATGTTTTTTCCATAAGCTTATGACATATATACCTCTGATAAGCAATCAACTTCTCACTGTAATCACTAGGCAGACGTTGAGCTAGAGAAAGGCTTTTTCTATGCGTCATCCGTCTACACCAACTAATGCTTGCTTGGAAATCAGTGTAGAATTTTACATTCCCTTGCTACTTCCAGTGCCTTCATCCTTATCACTTCTCGACTGTTAGGAAAACCTTCACATCGCTTTTCTAAAATAAAGTCGAAAATATGATTCACGAGGTCTTCAAATCTCCCAGTTGAAGGTCCCCTAAATGCCTTTATGTTTGAAATTGCACTTTAAAATTTTTCTAATTGCTTCCGCCATAGACATATATTTACTTCAGCAACATCATACTTTCTCGAAGCTTGAATATTGTTCGTTTTTTTCCGCCTCTTGCGCTATAACTATTTTTAAATTGATGTCATAACTTCGTCGGATTCCTCTGGAAGAACCTTTTTTCTCAACATGATCAACACTCTTTTTGTCACCCATTGTTAAAATAATGGATGGGTAAACACTCACTAAGGTACAGAGAATACGCCGATGCACTGATAACTTCAATGCAATGACTATCACGAGGTTCAGCCCCCAACTGAACTCAATCTATTCTTGCCTCAGATGCTTTTCAAGTACAATTGTAACATACGCCTAATGTGTCTACAATATAACATAACTTGTATCTCTTAAACAGACGTGCGGAAATTACAGTGATTTTTTGAAACACGATTTCACGATCTTTTAAAATCACTAGTACTAGAATATAATGCAGGAGTATTTTAAAAATTTATTTTATTTTAGAAAAACATTACGTTATATTCAGGATAATACGGTAAGTTTTACATGTACTCAAAACAATGACAAAAGAGCATTGACAGTTTTCAAGAGGCATAGTGAAATGTATTGGAAAACTAGCCAATGGGCTCAATGTAAAAAAAGATACAATGATACCCAAAAGAGAGGAACCAGGAGAAATAGGATCAATCAGAGAGTGAAGAGAGACAAGTTATAAAAGGTTCCACAGAACGTTTAAGGCAAAAATATAGATGGGTGAAATGGAATAACTCAGTAAAAGGGCATTTTCTAATAATTATCATACGTTCATCACAAAAAATTAATTATGCAAAGTAAAACTGGAAAACCCACCCACAAGTCAAAATGTTTTAAATAATTCAAATGTTTCCATGTAAACAAAGCTTCAGATATCAAAAAATTTATAACTTCCAAAAACTGTTTCAGCAATAAAATATACCAACTAAAGAATAATTCACTTACACTTTAATTTTGTAATCAAAGTTTTTGTGCAACTCTATATTGTATGGTTTTTTTGAAGATAATTGACCAAACTAAAATGCTGTCACATAAGAAAATGATAGGGAATGAAAGTCTTTCAATTAATAGTAATTTACAAAATATATCTGAATAATTGATTATGAAAAAGAAAACATGAAAAACTGCAGACATGGACGTATTTTTGTTAGATATTACTATGGGGGTTTAAAAATAAATTTTTCCCTATAGTTGTGGTGGTTACACTATGATAATCAGTTAAGACGAAAGGATTTACATTTCAAATTCCCTGAGGCCCCAAAATATTTCATTCAGAAGGCTTGGCTGAGATGAGGCTCAGCCTATTTCTTTCCCCTCCCTCCACAATTTAGGGAGAGTATGCGAAGTTTTTAATGACTACATTGAATTGGTTATAAAATATCTTAAATTCATTCAAAGTGGACAGATTCTGCAATCTCCAGTTGACAAGTATAATGAAAATAAAGTTCTTGTGTAGTCCATGGCATGTAAGTAAAGAACTAAGACTGATCATCAGATACAAACTTCTGTGATAACAAAGAAGCCACATGACATAAAGAGGTTAAGAAAAACACATACAACACAGCTCCAAAAATCAATTTCATTGTTCACATGATCTTATTATCATTGATTTACTTGGAAAATGATTTCTTGCCAATTAAATCACAGGTTAATATCAATATTTATCGGCAGACAATATTTTTCCAAATGTGGATAGCTGTTACATTAAAATAAATTTACAGCAACAAACAATTCTGTATATGGGATGATTTTTATTTTTGGCAATTAATCTGAGCATTGCAGAACCGGCCCTAAGCCTTCTTGTGATTGCCATTGAAACCACCAAAACATAGAGTAGTTGGCAATGGCATCAAAAGATAAAAAAATAAAGAAGAGCAGGAAGAGGTGGAAGGCACAGCCAAATCTTCTTCCCTCCCAACCAATGTTATGAATGAATCAAATGACAAAAATGCCAAGCTCCTGCATTTATATTGTAAATGTGAGTACATACTGATAATATACAGCTTTGAGGGTAAAAAAAATCACTTGACTCTCGATAGTAGATGCAGGTACACCACACAATGTGCACAGTCACACCAGCAACACCCACAAGTGCTAACAATTCTCTACATGTCATGTCAAAACAGTGCGTTGTGCAGCACAAGATTCACAGTTTATTGCATCCTTCTTAGTTTATGGCCACCACCAAAATGAAGAGATGCTTTTTAAATCACCAAATTTAACACTTCCTTCCATTCATCAAGATTCTTTTATGTAATCCACTTCAATGGCACTACCCAAGTTCATCTTTGATGGTCATGCAGGTGACGTTACTCTGGTCTGCTAGAACAGTTGGATCAGAGTCATTATGGTGGTGACTTGGCGGCTAGGTGGTGGGCAGTGGAGAGGACAGCTCCAGTTGTGTACTTCTGCTGTGATGACCACTAGATGCCCGTGTCCCGTGGCCACCTCCAGACCGTGGCTCCCACGTGCTGTGCTTGAGCTGAGCTGATTTGGTGAGATGGACCTCATTGCAGACCCATGGGCGTTCTGGTAAGGAGGTGCAGAGAATACGTGCATCCTGCATGGAACCCTGGGATGGATGAAATGAGATATAAGTACAGTGAAATTGGGTTATAACGAGATTCAATGGACCGAAAAATATTGCTCGCTATAACCGTTACTTAATACATCCGTTATTGTAGGCACATGTTACTTTTGCTGTTACTCAGTGACGGATACAGGAGGGGAGGCACCAGGGCACGTGCCCCCTCCTGTCATCCAACCCGCAAATAAATAAGTATAGTAAATGTATTATACTAATAGGGGTGCTGCCCCTACATGCTATGCACGTCAACCCTGCCCCCCACGTGCTCCAGGGTCTTCAGCACTGTGCATCTCGATAAGATGTAAATAATTTTTCGGTATAGCTCTTATCAAGACGCATACTTTTTGTTCATGAAGTTTTTTCTTTGGCATACCATTTCCAAAATACAATACATATGCAAGTATGTACATTAAACAGTCGCCATATTGTTTCAGGATGGCAGGTGAAAATGAAGTTTTCCTAGGGTCTTCTAGGTTTATTAGGCATTCTCTCTGAAACTAGTGAGCGGATTTTAATTAAATGAAGTATTAGTGTTCCTTATTAAAATTTATTGCCAAATTGTGATTTTAATTATAATTTCCACTTTATTTAAGCACTTAAATAAATGTATACTCCTATCGTGGAGAATATCCCAAGTATATAATATTACATATTTTGTTTAAATTGATCGCTACAATTCTATCGGCAAACACCAATTATAAAACCATATTTTTCTCTCCCAGGCTCTTATATGATATGCTAAGTATAAATTTAAAAATTTATTCAGATCGAGGACAACATTTACCACTAAAAGGCCTTGGGGCCATATAATTACGACTTATAGTTTTAGAGGTAACGAAGAACCACCGAATTGTTCAATATCGTTTTATACACATTTCCCATAAAGAATGTCTTTGAAATCTGTGTATTCCATTTATGGAGTATATATACTTTTCCTTCTTTTCTTTTAATCACAACAGTTATCACAGCATCCCTCCGCCCTGAGGTCAAAATTTGAACTATCAACTTCTTAGCGCATGCTCTCCTTAATTATGTCAATATATCTACTATAATAACATCGATTTAATTACGAAAAAGTAAGAGTTAGAAAATTTGATGATAGGGAGAGTGATAGTGCCAGGGGGAGGGGGTTGAGAGGAAAGGATCCTTTAAGTGGTTTACTGAATGCTGAAATTAGCAACAATGCGATTTCCCTTGATGACGAAAGATTAAACCAAAAAATACGTGGAATTTTCATGTTCAAAGCGAATCTGTGGACTGATTCAATGCATATTTAAAAATCAACGGTAGGAAACTGAATTTTCATTCTTTTAGGTGTTGTTTGGTACAAATCCTATATTTGTACGATGATTATAAGCAATTTTAAAATGTGATTGAAAGTAATGCAGTGTAGGGTCAAGGACTGCGTTACACATGATGATCATTGTTAATGATGATCACCATTACATTTTTATGTAATGTAGAGATATATTTGTAATAGCTTGTGAATTATCCAGCCAACACCTGCGATGCAATTTCTTTGTCATTTATTGCTAGGATTTGAAATAATTTTTTTTTGTTGTATTTTTGTTTAATTGTAGAAAGCAATAAAAATGCGTTACTTTTCAATGAAGTTTTCATTATTTGATTCCACAGGTTTTAATATTTATTTTTTTATTGAACAAATAAATTACTTTTTAATCATCTTTGTAATTCTTTTATTATACCTAACGTTATAACTCATCATTTTCTGCATGAGTTTTCAGAAAATTGGTACATATGGGGTTGGAAAATTATAGTCAGATTTTTCTGCCGTCATCTTAATACATAAAGCGCTTAGGTGTGTTTCCGTTCAAGGTTCATCTGTTACACTTTGGATGAGTGTAGCAAATTTTTTATTTGTATTTAAAATTAGTTAGAATTAAGATAGAAACTCGGGATTTGGACTCGTGTACAGCCAAAGGACACCGTTTATTTTTTTAAACAGAGAATTTGAATCTGTGCTGAATTAGTGCAAAAATGTTTAGTGTATGAAAAAATTCCTATTTTCAAGTCTCTAACAATGTTAATTTATAATGGGGGACTGTCATATATCGGAAATTACTGAAAATTTTATGAAGTTGTATAGTATGGCATCTGTTATAGGCAAATATAAAGTTTTTTTGTTAAATTTTTAACAGATATTTATAAAAAAAGCAATTTAAAATGGACGAGTTAATGCCGAACCCGATCACATCCGATAGGTAGCCAAAGTTTGCCAGGTGTTTAGTGATGTCAGTGCATCCCACAAGCATCCTAGCCTTGCTAGAAGCCATTGTACTGATATAGAAGTAGTAGCTTAAAAGACATAATTCTGTAGTTTTCCTCTATCCGCCGTCTTAGATGAAATATTGGTAGAAGTACTGCACCTTGCTGCATTGGTTTTGTGTGCATCTGATAATTTGCCCAACGTCAATTCGTACATGCTTTTGCGGTACATTGGAAGTCGTAGGGAGCAATATTCAGATGTTGAAATGCGTGGAGTGAAGGCGGACAGGTTTGTAATACATTTAATTGATAAAACAAGTTTGATGTAGCGCTTTTATTTTCAGTTATTGTTATAGTAGGTACTATTATTTCGATCGAAATGCAGAAGATATGTAAAAGATAGATTGACGTCTTAAAACAGCTTTCCCATATTAAATGAATAAAACAACTCTAGTTTTAACTAATATTATAGAATATTTATTTATGTATTATTTCCTATACTGTCCTAGTATCTAGTAAGTAAAATATAGATAGATAAGTATAAGGCCGAGACATCGTGGAATTCCACAATAAAATAACATGAACAATGCTAGATAGTATTTTTTATTTATATTAAACTTTTGCTAATTTCCACAAAATATATGAAGTAAAAAATGACCGGTTTCGGTGAATAATCACCATCATTTGTCTTTACAGAATCATCGGGTCAAATATTGACAAATATACAAAATTAATGTGAATAAACTTAGTTTCCGTGTGTCTTGTCTATAGGAAATGTGGTGAAGTTTGTTGTTTTAAGTGTCTATCTGCCTTGTAATTACCTATATTTATGAAAAGAAAAACTGTAGAAGTGTTTGTAATAACTGCATGTCTCTTTTGCATATGTCGCAAATTTCATCATTGCTTCCATGGCTTTTTTCTCCCTTTGAGGTCAATGAGGAAAGACTATGCTAGTAATGCTGTTGGATTTGTTAAACTGAAGCGAGAAGGAAAAATTTGTATTGTTAAAGGCAAGATTTGCCCTGAACAGAGAAAAAGCTAAAGAGGTTATGAAGTGAGTGTAGTTGTAGATGAACAAGATTTAGTCATGTCTGTGGAGTGTCATGACTGCCCTTATTTAGCAAAACATGGTCCTTCAAAATACCATGCTGTTGTGGATATTATGTGAACAAATTAATTAAAATATTTAAATTACAGAACTAACTTAATATGTAGCATTTGTAAAAGTATTTGCTAAAAAACTTGACACTTCAATATATGCACTGCAACAGTAATTATTTGCTTAATAAACCCTTAGCTCAACGATTTCCGTAAGTTTGATCTTACGTATTTAGAATAGGTATATTACATTATGGAGGTTTTGTTAAGATATATATGCTAATCTTTGAAACATAAAAATATAATTTACTCTTTCAACGTTCTCCAGAAATATATGCATCATGTCAATGTAATGCCAACATAAGTCATACACTAAAATACAAAGCAATAAAATTACGTACATACATATAACTAGTACTTAGATTAAAATGATCTTCACAGACAAATGCAGTTGTACGTTCCGATATATCAGATGCGTATCTCTTCATGGCTTTCAACAACAATATTCTCTGCTTCTTATTTATTCCCAAGGAGCTCGGTAGCATGAAGAACAATTTTCTCGGGGTTTTAAACATTGTATTTAAGCACTGAGGTACCAGACAATACATATAACCTTTCTTAACTTCCATATTCTCCATTTTAGCTACGATATCAGGAAAAGCAACAGGATGAAGTATCAAGACTGCGTGCTTTCAGTATGGTCGTAAGGAATGCGATGATATCACGTACCCCTTACTACTCTCTCTCCAGGATGCCGTTTTCCCGGGATATTTAAAAGTTATTTTAAACATTTTTTTTTGCATAATGAAGACGATTTAACAAAAAAATATTCACAGGGAGTAATTCAGTCAATTACAAATAATTAAAAAAAAATATAATTAAATATTTTGACAGTCCCCCATTGGCATGACTACATACTGCATTGTCACCCCCTTTTGCTTTCAGTGAATTTTAGCTAGCATTTGTTAATAGTTTTTATCAAAACTAATATAGGTGGCTTAAAGTTATACTTTCGAGTTGTGATTGTTTAAACAAAAACTTTATTGGTGGTTTTATTAAAATTTAGGAAATGTATCAGCTTTATCTGTCATTTTCTATTTCCAAAACTTTTTCTTCTTAATATATAAAATGCTTAGGTATAACCAAGTGACCATCTGACATACCCTGAAGAGTTTCTCAACAGCTTAATAAAAACTAAAACTGAAAGTAGGTGCTGTAATCACGCTACTACGGAATCTTATGCCATCAGGGGGACTCTGCAATGGAACAAGATTGACAATTATCCATCTACAAAGACACATTGTAGAGGCCTGTATAATAGATGGGTTGAACTTAGAAACAGTTCTCATACCACGCATACCTCTCATTCCATCTGATATAAATATGCCTTTCAAATTCAAAAGAATATGGCTTCCTACACATTTGTCTTTTCAATGACCATCAACAAGTCACAGGGATGTGATGTGACCTTATCCCATGCTTCACTCATGAATCGGATCAAGAACTGATATTTTAAGTTTTTCCTTTCTTTCAACGGATTGTATAGTTTCCAATATAAACAGTTTCCTAAAATGGCATATAAAGCTTATAATAATGCCTTGATCCATGAGTTGGAGAACAGAAGTTGAGGTCGGTGGTAAAAATACAAGTTTGTTGGTTAGGTTGGGAGGAATGGAATGTGATGGGCAATTTTCTAAAATCAGCAAAATTTTCCTATCTTTTTTTTAAGTTCTTTGTCCCAGTTATGTAAAAATTCTTCAAAAATGGATGATGTCATCCAGGCTTTTTTGTTAGTTTGGTATTTTACTGGAAGGTTTATAATGTTTTTAAAACATCTAGGGCTCTTTATTACTAAGAGTTTTCTTTTTTCAGTCCCACTCATATTTGAAAAAATCAGAACAGTCAGTTGATCTTTGGATAGTTTTCCACTATGCACTTTTTACCTTTAAACTTGTGGGTCATGTCCACAAAACACACTGGCTTCATCAGCGTTAAAAATGTCACTTTCACAAAAACCTTTTCTTATTTCTGGTCAAACATTTTCAATCCAGCAATCACTCACTTCTTTGTTTACATCACCAGCTTAACCATTTATCTTACCACAAACAATATTATTTCTTTTTTTAATCTGTCCCATTATTGCAAACAAAATCTGAATATCCAAGTTGATGAGCCAATTTTTCAGCTTGAAGTTTCAATACAGGTCCACTAATAGGAATAATAGAATTTCTTTGCAATTTGAACCAACTCAAAACTTATTTGCTATGACATTTTTTTCGAAGGCACTAGTTATACTTTCCCTATTTTTCCAAATGGTCGAAACAGTTGACGAATTAAGTTTTAACATTTTGCAAATGGATGCATTGCTTACACCAGGGGTCAGCAACCTTTTCACCATGAGGGTGCAATTTATATTACTGAGGATGTGAAGGGCGCATAAGCAAGATCATTTGATATCTCTCTGTATCAGTGGTCGGCAACCTCTTTCTCTATGAGGGCGCAACTTTAATTATTGGGGGCGTGAAGTGAAGTAACAATAGTAGATGTGTACCAATATTTATTAAAATGATAGCAAAGTAAGAATATATTTTAAGGGCACATTTTCTTAATAATGGATAGCAATTTTTGTCAACTAAATTCCAAAAGTTTTCATCATTTTTATGTGACCTTAAAATAATATCATTCTGCATATTTATTATTTCCATTTCTAAGTCCTCAGTGTTAACGATATTAAAGTAAGTTCCAATATTAACAGACATATCATTGTCCATAAAATTGAATGGATTAGCAAAGAATGTTATTATGGGTTCTACTTCAGAAAACTGATGAAACCTAAAATTAAATGTGTTGTGAAAATGGTTCAATGGTAACATTTTCATCAGTTAGACTCTCAATAATATATTTTAAATTTGGGAAATGTGATAAGTGAGACTTCCACAATGCCAATTAACATTTGAATGCACCTACTGCACTTATCATTTTTGCAATGTGTTGATTTTCCCTTGCATCTCCATATTCAGTTCGTTCAATTTTATAGTTATATCAACAAGAAATCCGAAATCCAACCAAGCTTTGTCATCCAACTGTGATTAATTCCTTTATCTCCTTTATGAGATTTATAAACCTCACAAGTATTTTGCCTCTGCTTAGCCATCTAACTTCGGTATGTAAAAGGAGATCATCGAATTCGGCATCTTCATTTTGTAAAAGCAGTTTAAACAATCGGTGTTGCATTGGTACGGCTCTTATGGAATTTATTATTTTTGTTACTGTTTTCATTTTGTTGAAAATGAAGAACTTTTGCGCATAACATTTCTTGGTGTATAATGCAGTGATATGAAATAAAATTTGGAAAGAGAGGGTCTTCTTTGCATAGCGCAATAAATCCATTTTTACAACCTGTCATCGAAGGTGCACCATCTGTAGTAATTGCGGTCAACTTCATTAATGGTATATTAATTTCTTGGACATTTTTTAAAAGCTGAAAAAATGTCTTGTTCGTCCCTTTAACGGAAGAATTTTAAGAAATTCTTCCTTTCCTGAAAAATCATTAAACACCATCTTCACAACCATAGCCAATTGAGAAGTGTCTGATGTCTGTTGACTCATCCAGTTACAACGAGAAGAAAATACATTTCTGTAAATCATTTGTCAACTCTTTCTTCATATTGGTAGCAATAACTTCAATTCTTCTTGTAACTGTTCTTGCTGATAACTGAATCGTGTTGATTGCTGGGGTAATTTCATTTAAATTTTTAAAATCTTCGAAAAGTGAGTCAGCAATTGCTAAGATGGCTTCTTTTACAATCTCGCCATCTTCAAAGGACTTTTTCCTCTTGGCCAACAAATGCGAAATTTTAAGTGATGCAATCGTTGCTCTTTTTGATTGCTGCACTGGTCTGGTAAAAATGCTCTGCTGTTTAGTTAAAATAGTTTTCATATCAGAAATTTTTTTTTCCTGATCTCAGAGTTTAACGGAAAACTCGTATTAAAATTTCCGTGGACCTTATTAAAATGTCTTTAAACATTACTTTTCTTTGAAAGTGTGACACAAACATTGCACAATAAAGAAACACTTTCCTTTCAAATCAATAAAACAGAATTTTTCTTCCCAATCAACATTGAAATAATATGTCCTTTGCCTTTTATTACTCATAATGGGGATGAAATTTTCTACAAATGAATTAATAAACACAACACACTGAATATCGGGAAAATATCAGAAATATTGTGAACTGTTGGTCAATTTAAATTGATTTATGTTTAACCAATGAAGAGGGAAATGAGCTATCACTGGCTGATATTGTAAGAGACGAAGAAAAATCTCCCAAACCCTGTACTTTGTATACTAAGCGAAGAACGGAACTCTGAAACCAATGACTCACAACAATAACTCGAGCCAAGTTATGCTACAAGACGGAGGACAGAACTCCGAAACCAACGATTCACAACAATAATTCCAGCCAAGTTATGCTACAAGACAGAGGACAGACCTCTGAAACCAACGACTTTTAACAACAACTTGAGCCAAGTTATGCTACAAGACAGAGGATAGAACTCCGAAACCAATGACTTTTGACAAGAACTTGGGAGTTTCATGCGACATAGGGAAATAGTTTTCCCATATCGAGCGCCTACCTCCAAATAGCCTGAACCGGCTAACAGAGCTATAGTACATGACGGGCTGAGAACAAGGATCTCAGTTAGCCTTGCACCCGTAATAGCGATTGAAGGTGACAGGACACCTTCACCTAGCGTAAACTAGGGGCAGAGAATTCTCTATATTTTCGTACAGTTCGTACGAGAATGTTTGTATGAATTGTCAGCACAGGCATGGCAATCACACAAAGACGATAGCGGCTTCTCCTACTCTCGGCAAGTAATCTCTGAAAAACGCTGTGAAGGATGTATTTATACTAGGGCAGAGTAGGGAGAAGAGAAAGGGGCGTGGATAAACAAGAGAGGGGTAACGGAGGAGTCATTATGATAAGAACTCTGTTAATGACAACAATGACTTTATCCAACAATGTGTGTCCTCATTCTGTTCGCTTTTAAGTCCTGACCTTGACGATGTTATTTTGTAACAAACATACGATTCGGCTAGGTTTGATGTAAGATTAAGATGTTGGTTACAAAGATCTATTCTTCATCTTGTTCTGCAACTTATTGGTCTTCTGAGTGTTTTCCGCAATTGTTTAACTTGAGTTCTCTTTTAGGCTGGCGGGCGACACACAAATGTCTTGTGGTTGCCATGGCACCTGCGGTTGCCGCGTTGCCGACCTCTGGCTTACACCACTCTCTAACTCACAAATAATGTCCACTTTCTTGCTGATTGTCAAAATTAATTTGTTGTAAACATTTTCAAATTGAAATAATCGAGACATAGTAAGTGTGATAATGAATTATAACTGTTTTTAATGCACATGTCACATTAATATTTCTTTTTCATTTTGTTCCAAGGGTAAACAATACATTTCCTTTTTATTTTGTTTCCAAACTGACATTTTTTCCTTATAAACAGTTTCAAATTGAAATTATTGGGACATAGTATGACAATGAATTATAACTGTTTTAATGCACATGTCACATTAACATTTCCTTTTTATTTTGTTCCAAGTGTAAACAATACAGGTACACCTCATGATATGCTTTCTTCATTTTTAGGCTCATTACACTTTCAGACTCTACCTCTCGATACACTCGCATGATTCGGACATACGCTCTTACAAAATCCGGAGAACGAAGATCCTTTCTCTGCCCATTCAAAAGGTCTCAACGTGAGCAATGAAAAACAACTTTGTTTCATTACATACGAAATATTTTAAATTGTTTCATATTCATTTCATGTGTACACAATATTGCACCAGAGAAATAATGTAATCAACGAGTTTCTATTTATGTCCAAGGTAGTGTTTCAGCGATCTACAGTCAGTTTTCATTCAGAGATCATGGTGGTGACACATTGAATTTGTGCTCGAGTTTTTACCCTTATAAGTTTGAAATGCCACAAGCGAAAAAAATCAAAACGATCCTATCTTTAACACGATTTTCAATGGGATTTTTGCATTTGTTTGGCATGATTTCATGCAACAAGACTCTTTTTATGAACATATCTGTCATGCTTACTCGTGATTTTAATCCATTTAGGAACGTATCTCTATTTTATAAAATTGCACTTATGTAAAAATGTGTTTTGCAATACGCTGATTTGTGTATTGCGAGGTATACCTGTATGCTTCCTTTTTATTTTGTTTCATACTGACATTTTTTCGTTACAAACATTTTCAAATTGAAATGATCAGGAAATAGTAAGTATAATAATGAATTATATTTACATATTAATAGCGTAAAAATAAAATTTTTAAAGCGAAAGTAACAGTCACCTTAACGTGTGATGCATCAAATTAAACGTCTTGATCTGCAGATTTGCAGGAAAATTATAAAATTGAAATCATTCAAACTGTTGGCGAGATATTGAGGATTTTTTTGACCAGCTAAACACTACTCGACGTAATTGTAGTGGTTTATGTTAAGGTGGCACTGCTAGCAGACATTAGACATTGTAGGAAATAATGTGGCACTCCAATGTACATTAGTAAAGAGAAATAAACATTGCAGTAACTGACCTTCATGGTAATGTGACAGAAGGCTAAAACTATCACGACAATATTTAATCTAACCAACCAGTCGATTTATCGACGAGCAACTGCTAGTAAAAATTTAATTCGACAAGTGAACATTGTAAGTAACACAAAAATAAATTTTGGAATTTTACAAATGATTATAAATTTTTCTGAAAGGTCAAAAAGACTGAAAATCAAGCACATTTGGGTCATGTAATGCTTTAAGACTTTAAAAAAGGAAATAAATCACACAAATACAGTTAAAACATTCGTGAAGTGTGTGAAGGTCCTTTAGCTATTCAAACCTGTCAAAAGTACTTCAAGGGATTACCTGAGGATAGTTTTGGCATGGAAGATGGCTCATGCTATGAATGCCCTTCCAATGTCAATCACAATAATTGGGACTTTAATCGAAAACAATACAGACATCAAATGAGGTTGCAGAGATTATGGGCATATCAAAATGAAGTTTGTTCAACCATCTGAAGAATATGGGTATTGTTAGTATGTGCGATGTTTAGGTTCAACATCTGCTCATGGAAAAATTTAATGGATTGTATTTTTGCATGCGTTTCCATAAAGAAAAGTCCAAGTGTGTGGAACAACTGAAACTATGTGAAATTAAAAGAAAAGTTATAAAAAACATTGTCATCAAAAATACGCAAGAACTTTTTGGCAAACCCAATAATTATATCGAAGACATGATTAAAGCTGCAAAAACTGCAACTACAGGGTGATTCAAAATATACACAACCCAGCATTTATGTACCTGGTAATCCATGAAAATGTGTTGGAACTTTTTCAGTGGGCAACAGTTAGTACCACCTGTGTTTACCGATGGCCCACAGTCCCCGACAGATAGTGTCATGTGTCCCATCCAGCACCAGTAGCGCTTTGTCTGCAGCGTGAGCAACAATTCATTTTCCCAGGCGCAGCGGATGTTCATAATTGAACATTAATTCTCAAATCGGTCGTATGAGCAGGTGCAAGAAGTGTTTCAAAGGAGATGTCCTGATGCTCCCGTCCCTAATAAGATGATGATTTTGCAACTGGCTGACCGTTTTCATGAGATTGGAAATCTAAATGACAAGAAATGGAGTAGATGGCCATCTGTGTAAATCCAACGTGGCGTCGTCTTACTAAAACCAGCAATCACATTCCTCCACTTCAAAGGGTGAAATGAACTGGGCGATGATGTTCCAGTACACGTTACCACCAACTGTCACGTCAAAGAAAATAAGGCCCACCACATGCCGACGAGACAGAGAGCACCATACTCCAAGTTTTGCAGGGTGCAAGGGCACTTCATGCAACTCCGTTTCTTGTCATTTCCATTTTCCAGTCTCACGAAAATGGTCAACCAGTTGTGAAATCATCATCTTATGAGGGATGGGAGCATCTCCTCTGAAACACTTCTTGCACCTGTGCATACAACCAAGTTGCAAAATAATGTTCAATTATGGCCATCCACTGGACCTGGGAAAATGAATTGTTGCTCCCGCTGCAGACAAAGCACCACTGGCGCTGGATGGGACACGTGACACTATCTGTCGGGGACTGTGGGTCATCAGGACACACAGGTAGTACCAACTGTTCCCCGCAGGAAAAGTTCCAACTCGTTTTCACAGGTTACCAGACACCTAAATCCTGGGTTGCGTGACTTCTAAATCACCATGTAGTTGCTATGCAAAAATGGCATATGACAAAAAGCAAATCCATTAAAATAATGTGCCATGATATTTTCAGAAGATATGTGCAAATAATTCAAAATATCCTCTCACAAAATCATATTATGTGTAATTTAAAACAAGCATATGTATATTCAGTAAAGCAGTGTTAATGAAACCTGTTTTTTAAATGCTGTTATTGAAAAATTAGGAAAGGAATAAATATGGTAAATATAAAAAAGTCACATATTACCTAATATAATATCTATGGAACCACTAAAGCTATAAAAAGATTGGGAATGTTTCATATGTCACACTATTTTCAAAACATTTTGCCTATAAAAGGCTTCCAGAAATCATAAATTTGTGCCTTTCATACTGCAAAGGCACCCGATTTTCAGCAATTGACACAGGCCTCAAATTGACCCATTTTCTAGATACAAATAAACTTGAGTTTCATAGCATAATAATATTAATATTAAGATGCATAAGTAAGAATTGTTCATCAATCATAAGCGACAGAAAATGATAAATTTATGTTAGTTCATTCTTGAAACAATTCCTTGTTTAATTGTTAAAATATAGCAATATGTTACACAAAACAATGAAAAATACTATCACCAAAATAATTTGCTAATTTCTAAAATGCTACGCAATATGGAATCCAAGAACAACGTGCATAGTGAGTCAGATCCAGTTTTAAGTGACATGGACTGGGAATCACACAGAAAATGAAAAATCAGCACAAACAAGACAAAGACCATAATTCAGATACAGTAGAACTCAGTTATAACAACCTTGGCTTATGTGAAAACTCTGATATAATGACATTTTTCAAGTTCCATCCCATTTCCATAATAACAGATTATATTAACCTCAGTTATAATAACAATAAAATTTAGCAAGTCGCGTAATTTTATGTACATAATATGCATTCATTTCACAAAAACTCGATCGAAAAGTCAGAATGCATATTAAAAACTCAAACGTTTTCTTTCCAGTCAATCAATAAGAGCTGTTTCATGAACACTGTCACTAATAAAATAGTAAATGGGATCACTTCAAATTAAAATTAAGTAATAGTGCATCTTACCACTCCACTCTGGAGACTGTTATACATATTAATAGAAATATGCATGAGTGTATTTAAAATTGTAACAGGTCTCTATACCACTGTTCCAACTTCCAATAATATCATTAATAAGGAAAGTGCAACAATGATAAAGAAGAAATGGAAGAAAATCCAGATGAACCCGTTCCAACTATTAATGAAGCTATACAAGCAACCAAATTGATATCACGGTTTTATGAATCGAAAGAGACCTATTCAAAGACAGTTAATATTATTCACTACATTGAGGATGATCTTGAAAAACACTTAAAGTTTGCACATACGATACAGAAAAAATATCAGATTATTTTACTAAGCATTAAAAATATTGTATTTTGTTTTTAAAATGTTTACATATTATGTGCATATTTTATTAAATGTGGAACTTTAAGAACTTATAATAAATTGTAAAATTTGGAAACTTCTGTTTTGTTATGTTCCACAGGTTTATCCTTGGATATTAACCCTCTAACTGCTATGTTGTTAGTTACCTTTTCGTGCTGCTGGTGCTATATGCTTATACAATATGCTCCCCACTGATGAATACTTTTTTTCAAGCTTACTGCTTATAACTAATAGATTTGTATCTAGTTAAAGGGTTAAGACAGTCATTTATAATGACAATATTTTGCCAGTCCCTTGAATGTCATTATAACTAAGTTCTACAGTATAATCAGACAGGTCAATGTTGAAGCATTTCACTCATTCATGGGGGAGACATTAATTATTTGTTAAATACTAGAATTATACAAAATTGTCCAAAATTGGACTGACTTATTTATAGTTAAGTTACTCTGAGAAATTCTTAAAAAATATACTTTGAAAATTTCCACTTCCAAGCCTCTTACAACACTCACTAGAAACTTTTTCTTTAGTCCTGGTTCTTGACGGAAGTACACAAGGGCATCCTTTGGAACGTGTAAGCCTGCTGATCCAGACAATGGCTGTGATTGCTCAGGACGGCAGTCCTGGAAGAACCTCGCCCTGGAGGGTGTGATTTCCAGTGCGAGCCTGGTCCAGCCACCTGCACCACCAGGGTGCCTGAGTGGGGGAGCCAGGTCAAAGGCCAGGACGTGCAACTTCCTGTCTGATGGCACCCTGTAGTGGAGGACCAGCCTACCGGTCCTGAGATTCGAAGTGAGCTGGAACCAAGGAGACAGTCTCCCCGGAGAATGCAGAGAGAGGAGGGTGGCAAGGGGAGAGCGTCGCTGCTGCCTCACCACGAACACCAGGGATACTCCCGAGCCACCACTGGGGTCGGCAGTGGCGCTGAGAGCGGCGGCCACTGGAGAAGGTGTGGGGAGGCGGGCTCCAGAAAATGAGGCCCGAAACCTGTATGCATGGCGACCGGGGTCGATCCCGGATACCATGCCAATGCCTCCGATGGAGCCCTTGCTGAGGTTCAAGAGTTCCAGAATGTCTATACCTGGGAACGTAATAGATGCGAATATACAATCATATACATGTAACTGAATTTGAGAATCTAATCAAATATATAAAGAAGAGTGTCTGCCTGTTCTCTATGTAATTAGATACAGCGAAGAGCCAGCACAAACAAATTTTCCATGGAATCTATTTGCACCCAGGAGGGTCACGGGCTATGTTTGCATCAAATTCCAAGGTTCTAAGTTCGATTCCAGGAGGTTTTCTTTTTCCCATTAAAATACCAAGGGAATGAGTACACCGTATTTTTCATTAGCATCTTAAAATTACTTATTATCGTGAATGCTCGAAGCATAACCAAAAAAATGCCTAAGAGAATCAGTTTTTATTTTCACTAGTGGTAATAACAAAAACTTGTGAAGTCAGTTAGAAATCTGCAAGTTTAAAAATTATAATAGCACATTTCACCTTATAAAATAAGACAACTGACATTTTGAATTTCATGTTTGTTTATATAATTTATATCTGCAATTTTAATTGCTTCTCCCTTATGAAAATGGTAACATTCAAGTATTGAAATAAAGAAAGAAGGGTCAACTGATAAAAATGTCCACAGTCCACATGAAGTTTCTAAATAATAATCTTCAATTTTTATCGTTGCAATCTATTAAGTTTGAGATTTCTACAACTATAATTTCGATGATTCATAAAAAACGAAGAGCAAATAATGTAATTCTTTCATCTATTTGAAGGCTTAATAAACGCTAATTCAATTGGAGGCAGCAATGCGAGTAACCTTGGCCACACCCAGAAAGACTACAAAAAAGACAAAATTTCGAAATGAAATGCGTATTTCTGACATATTCTTCCATGTGACATCCAAACATCGAGGGAATAAGATATTTAATAGTTTTAGGCGCCGAATAAAGCAAAAACGGAGAAATTTGGACCATATTTAACTATTTTAATGAATGAAGGAAAATAACCTTGCACCTTGAGAAATCGACACCCATGTGTAAACATATGGGAAAATGTAATCATCTCCTGGAGTCGAAGCTGGGACACATATCTAAACAAAAATAGTTTCCTTGAGGTCTCCTAGTTGACCGAAACAAAATGGCGTTTACAGCATTTCTCTATGACAAACCGTTCAAAAGATAAAAGGGGGGACAGACGGATGGACAGGCATTGAGTAATTATATGTACATGTGTGTGTATATGTACACACACACGCACGCGCACGCACACACACACATATATATATTAACTAAAGGAAAAGAAAAGGTAGTGATGAGGGTGGCAACAAGGTGTTGAGGGAAGCCCAGCGGACACTTACCAAGTTGAGGACCAAGCTGGCAGGCTGCTGTGGGTGTCGAAGAGACATGTGAAACACACGAACACAAAAAGACAAAAAAAAACACGCAAGCTTATCGGCCCTATGCCCTTCTTCAGCGAAAGAGTATCTGCAAGTGACACACTGGGCGGGGAATGACAGGGTGATGTGGGAAGGTTGATGATTGGAGGAGGTGGGGAGTAGGAGGGGTGGATAGTCAATAAAGAGGGAGTGTGGTAAGGGAAAGTGCGAATAACTACAATGTAACAAGAAGACATTGTAAAGGGGCTAATAGGGTTAGCGGAGGTTGAGGCCAGGCAGAGAGAAAGAGTCGAGAAGATGGATATGTGCTAGTTCCCAGTGTCGGAGAAGGGGGGCAGGAGTGTCATAGGGTAAAGCGCGAATAATCCTAACATTGTAGCAACTATTGAAGGGGACATTGTGGGTATTGGCGTGTAATGCAACTGGGAGGGGGCGTCTGAGAGAAACGCTATTCCGGTGACCGTTCATTCGGATGTTTAACGGATTGCTGGTGAGGCCTACGTAAAACGCGGGACAAAGGGTGCAGGTAAGGAGGTAAATGACGTTACGGGTGGTGAAGTTGCTTCTGGAGGTGATGGGGTAGGTGATGTTGGTGGAGGGACTCGAGAAAGAAGATGAGGGTAGGTGGATAGGGCAAGTGAGGCAGCGAGGTTTTCTGCAGGGGTGGGAGCCAATTGCAAGAAGCGTGGTAGAAGTGGGAAGTTCCTTCCTCCACAAGATATTTCCCAAATTTGGGGGCCGGCAGAAGGAAAGGAGCGGAGGATTGGCAAAAAGGTTGATAAAGAGGGACTGATGGGAGGAAGAGGTAAGAATTGGGTGGGCAGCATGAAGGATTGTTTTGAGAGCTTCGTGGATACCAGGAAGGAAAAGTGTCGTAAGAGTGAGTGGAGGGGTAGATGCAGGAATAGTGGGTGTGTGAGGATGAGATCCATTGTGGGTAGGCGTCATCGCCCTATGGATCTGTTCGCGGACCAAGACTGGAGGGTAACCACGTTTGAGAAGAGCATCCTCGAGGACAGAGTAATACTCTAGAAGGGATGCTCTATCAGAACAAAACCTCCATCCTCGACGAGCAAGGGCATAGGGGATAGAGGTTTTGGTATGAAGGGGATGGCAGCTATCAAAGTGGAGGTATTGGAGGCTGTTGGTGGGTTTGATGTGAACACAGGTGCGGATTTGGCTGTCTTGAAGGTAAAGATCGACATCCAGGAATGTGATGTGGGAGGTAGAGGATTGGTGGGTGAAGGACAGTGAAGGATGGGAGGAGAGACGCGAGAGAAAGGAAAGGAGAGAGTCGGGTCCATGCGTCCAAATGAGGAAGACATCGTCGATGTATCTCAGCCACAAAAGTGGTCTGAGTGGAACGTTGAGGAAGAGTCTTTCCCATTCTCCAAGGTAGCAATTGGTGTATGAAGGCACCATTCGGGTGCCCATCGCAGTGCCTCTAATTTGAAGGTAGTGACGACCATCGAAAGAGAAGTTGTTCAATTTGAGCACCATTGCTGCCAAGTCTAATAAGAAATGGGAGGAAAGTCTTGCGTCGGGTGGTCTTGAGTCCAGGAGTTTACTAAGGGCAGAGAGTCCATCATCGTGGGGGATGTTTGTGTAGAGGGAACAGACATCGATAGTGGCCAAAATGGTATTGGGTGGGAGAGGAAAGGGGAGGTGTTTGAGGCGTTTGAGAAAGGAGTTAGTGTCTTGGATGAATGAAGGGAATTGACGAATAAGAGGTTGTAGGTGGGAGTCAACGAAGGCGGAGATGCGTTCTGTAGGGGAATTAAAGCTGGCAACAATGGGGCGGCCGGGGATGTTGGGTTTATGGATTTTAGGGAGAAGGTAGAATGTGGGTGTGCGGGGTTTGTTGGGGATCATTAGAGCAATGGCGGAATCGGAAAGGCCTTCCTGTTTTCCTGAGAAATGAAGATAGGATGAAATTTGGTAGGAGTGGTGGTCTGTGGGGTTGGAAGTAAGGTGATGGTAAAAGGTTTCGTGAGAAAGTTGGCGCTCGGCTTCCTCGTTATATTTGGCGCGATCCATCACAACCGTGGTGGTGCCCTTGTCGGCAGGGAGGATGATGATATGGTCAAGATGTTTGAGTGTAGAAATGGCATGCCTTTCACGTCTGGTAAGATTATCTGTATGGTCGATAAGATCGGAAAAGTTAGGTTGTGAGATTCTGGAAAGGATATAATTGAGGTATTGTTTGACCGGGTGTAGGGAAGGAAGGGTGGGTGGAATGTATTGGGAAGGAAGTTTGAAGATGGAAAAGGTAGGTGGGAGGCCGGGAGGGAGTTTTGGGTTGGCAGAGGTGAGAGAGTCTTCTTTGGGAGGGTTAGTTTTTAGACGTAGTGTGCGGGAAAAGGACTGGACGTCGGCAAGGAGGCGAAAATGATCAAATTTGGTGGTGGGACAAAAGGAAAGGCCGCGTGAAAGGAGTTCATTCTCGGCAGGGGTAAGTACGTGGGAGGAAAGGTTCAAGACTTCATCTGGTTGGCAAGATGAAGAGGTGGTGGCAGGAGTGTACGAAAAATAGGAGCGCTTCAAAGGTTTGCGGGTTAGGAAAGTGTGGGTCTTTTTCAGGATATAGAGTGATGGTGGCGTTGGGAATCCCAGGAGGTCCGCAAGACAGGGAGTTTGACCGATGAGTGGCGGGGAAGGAGGTGGTTTGTTGACCTCGCCAGCTGTTATGAACGGAAGGGGAAGACCAAGTTTGAGGTGCCGGACGCAAAGCAGAGAGAGTTTACGGAGAAGTCTGTTGTGATGTGCGGTGATATCATTCGCCGCTTGAAGGAAAGTGGCACGAAGGTCGGATATGGATTGCGAAGAATGACGAAGATAATGAACGAGAGATTTACAATTAGCGAAGTGGGTGTTAGAGAGTGTGGTATAATGGTGTATGGTGGAACGGATAATGTGGATAGAGGCGAGGTGATACGTGAGGGCTAGGGAAGCGTGGATAGGGGGAGGAAGGCCTGAAATAAGAATTCTGATGGTGAGGCATTTGGGGGTGAGTCCAAGTGCAAGGCAGGAGTTGAGGAATTCAATCTGGCAAATGAGGGTAATGTGTCTACAGAGATGATAACGGAGACGGGTCAGTTCCATGGTGGAAGAGAAAGATAAGAGGAAAAGACGACAGGAAAGATATAGACAAAAAAGGAGAAAAAAAGGACGGTATAATATATATATATATATATATATATATATACATATACATATATGGATGTCAACAAGGTGTTGGGGTGAGAAAACCCAGTGAACACTCACCAATCAGACGACTTCAGGTTGGCGAGGCACCGGGGATGTCGAAGCGACACACGTAAAAGAACACTCTCTCTCTGTAGCTGAAGAAGGAGTAGTTCCGAAAGCTTCTACGTTTGTGATGTATCTGTGTTTTAGTGTTCTTTTACGTGTGTCGCTTCGACATCCCCGGTGCCTCGCCAACCTAAAGTCGTCTGATTGGTGAGTGTTCACTGGGTTTCCTCATCCCAACACCTTGTTGACATCCATATATTCATTTTACCTTTCCTTTTCCGTAAGTTGTTATATATATATATATATATATATATATATATATATATATATATATATATATATATATATATATATATATATATATATATACTAGTAGTTGGTGCTTGCATACTGCAAGAATTTCATCTCACCTTGAAAAAAATTAATTTTTAAGACAGACATTTCATCATTACAAATAGTCTTTTGATTCTAAATATTTCACCTCCGCAGCGATTTTTGTTTTTCCCACATGTAAAAATAATAGTTTAAAACAATCCCCAAATGTTGCAATTTTAAAAATTTTACACTATCTTCATTATGGAATATTAATGCTACACATTTTAGATAAATTTTAAAGTTGTAGCACTTCTAGAAATAAAATAATATATTTCTTATTGTTTAAATTTAAATAATTTTTAACGGCCGCCGCAATTCATATATGGTAAAATTGAAATGTTAATTTGTGCAAATTCACTACTCGGTAAATAATTTGAAAATTTCAGCTTTCTAGCTCATCCCGTAGTACCTAAACAATTATCTATTTGTTTAAACTTTAAGAATTTTAAACTTCCAAACAAATTAAAATATCAAAATTTGTATACTCCCTATTTCGTTTTTTTTTAAGAATTCTACTTAAAAAAAATTTCAACTCCGGAGCACATTTGGAAATACATAAACCTTGAAAATTTGTTTAAAAAGTTGCAAATTTTTAGCGGCCGCATTGTTGCACTTTTTCAAGATTTTCGTTTTTTCTAGTGGGTTTTGCACAAAATCCCAATCCCATAAGAAAAGCATTGAGTCATTTTTGTAAATTAATTATGGGCACTTGCCGGTAAGCTAGAAAAATGAAATTTTCAGTGTTGCTAGAAGGCCGCAATATCTATTAGGAATTATTGTCACTTTTGCTTACAGTGTCTTGGGTTCGACTCCAGAGACCCCGGAATATCTCCCATAAGTTAGCATGGGAAAACGCAATCCAGTGTGTAGACCAATCTAATAAGTTTAGGAAGCTAAAATTTTGCAAGATTATAGGACTTTTCTCATAACCAACTATAAAAATCGAAAATTTTAAATTTTAGGGGTTGTTTTAACCCCATTTGAACATTAAAGTTTAATAATTTCTTAGGTACTACGGGATAAGCTAGGAAGGTGCAATTTTCAAATTATTTACAGAACAGTGCATTTGCACAAATAAGCATTTCAATCTCTCCATATATATATATATTGCGGCAACCGTTAACAATGTTTAAATTTTAAACAATTAGAAAAATATTATTTTACTTCTAGAAGTGCTACAATTTTAAAATTTGGCTCAAATGTGTAGCATTAGTACACCATAATGGAGAAAGTGTCAAATGTTTAAAATTGCAACATTTGGGAATTGTTTTAAACTATTATTTTTACATGTGGGAAAAACGAAAATCGCCGTGGAGGAGAAATCTTTAGAATTAATAGAATAATTGTAATGATGAAATGTCTGTCTGAAAAATAAATGTTTTTTCAAGGTGAGATGAAATGCTTGCAGTATGCAAGCACCAACTACTAGTATGTTATATCCTCCTCCAGTGGCGGCTCGTGTATAGTCACTACGGAACTGCAGCACCCCCTATTTCCACTTGATATTATCGATAACATTTAATATAATGAGTCCTTTTTTCTTTAATTCTTTCTTTATTTTTGTAGTACAATATATATTCCTTAAGCTTAATGTCAGTACTTCAGTAGCCATCCCCCAGTTTATGAAAAAGATACAAAAATCTTTGTATGGAACTGTGAGCTTCACAGTTCCAGCGACGTGGTGTTTGACTGTTGTGCGCATGCGCACATAGGGGGGGAGGTGGGGAGGAAGGCGGGACTGCTAGGTAGAGAGAGCACTGTTGCTCTCGCAGTGCCGGGGTGCCGGCTCTGGCGTGATGGTTGAAGGAAGTTTTTTTTTACTCAGCGTGTGTTGTGTTTAAAAACCGTGTACCATATTCTTGAATGTGATAAAGAGTAGAAGAGTGTAGAATTAGATTATTATTATGCTTCCAGCTATTCTATTTGATTCATTTTTTTTCGGTTCTTTTATTTAACAGAAAACTTTAACCATGGCCTTGTATCTCCAAGGAAGAAGTTCTGTGACTGTAAGTGAATTTCAACAGCTTAAGTTTTCACAGCTATCTCTCCATGAGAAAGTTACAGTTAAGAAAAGAGGTCGTTCAACACCTGATATTCAAATATCTCAGCCAGGCAAAAGCAACAACAAGAAATATATTCGAAGCTTTAATTCTGAATGGTACCAACGGGAAAGTTGGCTTTGCGGCTGTGAAGTAAAAAATGCACTGTTTTGCTTCCCGTGTTTGCTGTTTGGAGGTGATGTACCATGGACAAAAGATGGTTATAGAAATATAAACAAAATGAAAGAAAAAACTGAAAAGCATGAGAAGTCAAAGAAGCACGTTGATAATGTTGTTTCACTGTCACTTTTAGGAACCGTCAGTATTAAGGAGAAACTTAGTGAGGCATACAGATTTTCAATCAATGAGCATAATATATCAAACCATTGCAGAAGCAACAGGAATTTTAAAATACCTGAATGATGATAATTTCAAGTTTTGGTTAGAGCTTTTTCATCAGATTATGCCTCATGTTGAAATAATTTACAACCAAATGCAATCTCGAGAAATTAGTGTGTTTAAAGTTAATGAATATATAACAAATTTCAAAACTGATATTTTAGAATTGAGAAACTCAAAGTACTGTGAGAATCCTTCAAAGACACTCATGGCAGAAGCTAAGGAAGTGTGTGACTATATATGTGTTGATATAATGGACAGATATTCTTCCACTAAACACTTAGTAGCTGCTAAATTGTTCAACAAGATGTGCTTCACTAGATTTAAGAATGAACAACCCACAAAAGAGATAGTACTGACCACTGAAGCTTATCCCATGATTGACAAAAAAAGCTTGAAACTGAACTAAAAGTATTCTATTGTAGGACTGATATTCATGAATATTGCAAATTAATTGAGCTGCTGAAATTTATCTTGGAAAATAATCTAGATGATGTTTTTAGTGAAATTACGAAACTGATAAAAATCCTCTTGACAATTCCCATGACTGCATCAGAGGCAGAGCGCTGCTTTTCAACATTGAAAAGAATAAAAACTTTTTTAAGAAGCACTATGAATTCGGAAAGACTAAATGCGCTTGCAGTACTTTCAATGGAGAAAAATTTCCTCAATTGTCATCCAGAGATCAAGGAGAAAATTATTAAACTTTTTGCGCAAATTAAAACAAGAAGAATGGATTTCATTTTTAAATGAATAGATCAAGCTTGAACTGTAACAATTTAAGTTAAAGTAAGTAAAAAATGTTTGGTTTTTTTTGTTAAGATTTTATCAAGTTCCTGAATAAATTTTCTTTTTATACATGTTTTTTATACTTTCTCCATTATGGGGTACTAATGCTACATATTTTAGCCAAATTTTAAAGTTGTAACATTTCTAGAAGTATAATAATATTTTTCTAATTGTTTAAATTTAAATAATTTTTAACGGCCGCCACATTTCATATATGGTAAAATTGAAATGTTTATTTTTGCAAATTCACTACTCTGTAAATAATTTGAAAATTTCAGCTTCCTAGCTCATCCCGTAGTACCTAAACAGTTATCCAATTGTTTAAATTTTAGAATTTTTAACTGCCAAACAAATTAAAATATCAATATTTGTATAATCCCTATTTCGTTTTTTAAGAATTCTACTTAAAAAAAAAATTTCAGCTCTGTAGCACATGCGGAAATACATAAATCATGAAAATTTGTTTAAACAATTGCGAATTTTTAGCGGCCGCATTGTTGCACTTTTTGAAGATTTATGTTTTTTCTAGTCGGTTTTGTCCAAAATCCTACCTAAGAAAAAAATTTCGAATCTCCAGCTAATCTGGAAGTGCGTAAACATTAGTATCCTCCTGTTATCTATTATATATCGACGACTCTTACAGAGGAGGATATAACATACTAGTAGTTGGTGCTTGCATACTGCAAGCATTTCATCTCAACATAAAAAAACATTCATTATTCATATTTCATCATTACATATATATTTTTAATTCTAAATATTTCACCTCCGCAGCGATTTTCGTTTTTCCCACATGTAAAAATAATATTTTAAACAATCCCCAAATGTTGCAATTTTAAAAAGTTAGACATTCTTCATTATGGGGTACTGATGCTACACATTTTAGCCAAATTTTAAAGTTGTAGCAATCCTAGAAGTAAAATAATATTTTTGTAATTGTTTAAATTTAAATAATTATTTAACGGCCGCTGCATATTGTATGTGGTAAAATTGAAATGTTTTTTATGCAAATTTACTACTCTGTAAATAATTTGAAAATTTCAGCTTCCTAGCTCATCCCGTATTACCTAAACAGTTATCCAATTTTTTAAACTTTATGAATTTTTAACTGTTATATCCTCCTCTGTAAGAGTCGTCGATATATAATGATAACATAACAGGAGGATACTAATGTTTAGGCACTTCCAGATGTGCTGGAGATTCGAAATTTTTTTCATATGTAGGATTTTGTGCAAAACCGACTAGAAAAAACGAAAATTTTGAAAAAGTGCAGCAATGCGGCCGCTAAAAATTCGCAATTGTTTAAACAAATTTTCATGGTTTATGTATTTCCGAATGTGCTACGGAGTTGAAATTTTTTTTCTAAGTAGAATTCCTGAAATAACGAAATAGGGAATATACAAATTTTGATATTTTAATTTGTTTGGCAGTTAAAAATTCTTAAAGTTTAAACAATTGGATAACTGTTCAGGTACTACGGGATGAGCTAGGAAGCTTAAATTTTCAAATTAATTACAAAGTAATAAATTCGCACAAATAGACATTTCAATTTTACCATATATAATTTGTGTCGGCCGTTAAAAATTATTTAAATTTAAACAATTAGAAAATATTATTTGACTTCTAGAAGTGCCACAACTTTAAACTTTGGCTGAAATGTGTAGCATTAGTACCCCATAATGGAGAGAGTGTAAAATGTTAAAAATTGCAACATTTGGGGATTGTTTTAAACTATTATTTTTACATGTGGGAAAAACGAAAATCGCTGCGGAGGTTAAATATTTAGAATTAAAAGAATATTTGTAATGATGAAATATCTGTCGGAAAAATGAGTGTTTTTCAAGGTGAGATGAAATGCTTGCAGTATGCAAGCACCAGCTACTAGTCATTATATATCGTCGACTCTTACAGAGGAGGAGGAGGATATAGGAGGATACTAATGTTTAGGCACCTCCAGATGAACTGGAGATTCGAAATTTTTTTCTTAGGTAGGATTTTGTGCAAAACCGACTAGAAAAACAAAAATCTTGAAAAAGTGCAACAATGCGAACGCTAAAAATCCGCAATTGTTTAAACAAATTTTCAACGTTTATGTATTTCCGCATGTGCTACGGAGTTGAAATTTTTTTATAAGTAGAATTCGTAAACAAACGAAATAAAGATTACACAAATTTCGATATTTTAATTTGTTTTTCAGTTAAAAATTCTTAAAGTTTAAACAAATAAATAACTGTTTAGAAATTACGGGATGAGCTAGGAAGCTGAAATTTTCAAGTTATGTGCAGAGTAAGGCATTTGCACAAATAAACATTTAAATCTCTCCATAAACATATTGCGGCGGTCGTTAAAAATGTTAAAAATTTAGACAATTGGAAAAATATTTTTTACTTCTAGATGTACTACAACTTTAAAATTTGGCAGAAATGTGTACCATTAGTACCCCATAATGGAGAAAGTATAAAATTCTTAAAATTGAAAAGTTTTGGGATTGTTTTAGTCTATTATTTTTACACAAGGGGAAAACGAAAATCGCTCTGGAGGTGAAATATTTAGAATTAAAAAATATTTGTAATGATGAAATATGAAAATCGAATGTTTTTTTATGTTGTGATTATATGCTTGCAGTATGCAAGCACCAACTACTAGTATGTTATATCCTCCTCTGTAAGAGTCGTCGATATATAATAGATAACAGGAGGATACTAATGTTTACGCACTTCCAGATTAGCTGGAGATTCGAAATTTTTTTCTTAGGTAGGATTTTGGACAAAACCGACTAGAAAAAACATAAATCTTCAAAAAGTGCAACAATGCGGCCGCTAAAAATTCGCAATTGTTTAAACAAATTTTCAAGGTTCATGTATTTCCAAATGTGCTACGGAGCTGAAATTATTTTAGAGTTAGGAATTAAAAAAAAACGAAATAGAGATTATACAAATGTTGATATTTTGATTTGTTTGTCAGTTAATAATTCTTAAAGTTTAAACAAATAGGTAAATGTTTAGATACTACGGTGCGAGTTAGATAGCTGAAATTTTTAAGTTAACTATAGTTTCGTCTATTTAAACGAATAAACATTTCATTGTATCTATGAAATTCTTATTGCGCCCGTTAAACATTATTCAAATTTGAACAATTAGATAAATGTTATTTCACTTCTAAATGTGCTACAAATTTAACATTTGGCATAAATGTGAGGTATTATTAACCCAATGTGGAAAGCGTATAAAATTCCTAAAATTGCAAAAATTAGCAACTGTTTTACACCATTATTGTTCCATAAGGAAAAAAGAAATTTGGTCCCTAGGAGAGATGTTCTGATTTAAAGAAATATTTCCCATGATGAAATATCTCTCAAAAAAATTAATGTTTTTTCAGTTTGAGATGAAATGCTTGCAGTATGCAAGCACCTTCTACTAGTATATGATGATGTTATATCCTCCTCTGTCCTCATCCAAAATTCTTCATAACCAGTTTGGTTAAACCACACCCTGGCCTCAAAGTCATTTTGAAGATCTGTTAATTCTTTCTGCAAATCTGGACATACTCTTTCAACATCGGCCAAAAATGGATTATTAACCCAATCATGTTAAGTTAACAATGACACGAATGCTGCAAAAGCTGCAATTCAAAGCTATTTCTAGCTCGCCTTTTTTCCAGTTTCCTCTACTGAAAAATATATGACAATTAATACAAGATTTAAACTCGAAAATTGTGTGATTTAACAGTAAGATGGTTTTTAAGACGGTAGTATAAGGTTACCAGGTGTCCGAGTTTACAGTGATATGCTGTATCTGGTTCGGATTATACATGCCTAGGTTTCTCCGATTTCAACTCTATTTTTTCTCAATTCTAATTAACTTTAAAATTAGAACATTTCCTGCGTTTTCTTAAACATTGTCCACGAAAACTGCTACTGATGTAAACAAGATCTGCTATAATTCCGTAAATACGTTTATTTTCCTTTCATGTACACAAAGCATTTTGTAAATGAAAAGAAATGGATAACTTACGAAGAAGGAATTAATCGTGAACCTAAGATTACATTACAACTACTTCACTCAAGTGAGGTATGTATGAAATAATTTTCGATTGTATCAAGGCAATGCGTTTTGCTCAATTACAAATGCATTAATATCCCTACCAAAAGTTGTAGCATAATAATAAAATTATCCAGGATTTTCAAAAGGAAAAACAGTTAGGTCGCAACCAGAGCTCCCATTTCACTCTGATTTGACATCAATTCAATTATCATTGGCATCACTTCCGATTTATCGTTTTGAAGTGTTTAAACATTATACTAAGTCATTAGTATTTTTCTTTATTTCTACATGATTAGATGATTCGTAAAGAATGCTTTTGCCTTGCATGATGCATACATCTTTCCTCTCTTAATGAAAAAATAACTTTGTAGTTTCCACAAATTTTAATTCAAACACGATCGGTTTCACTACGATCGTAGCATCATCAGAATATAAATCGTTCCATATATATAGGGTAAAATGAGGGGGGGAGAGGGAGGCAGTACGGGTTACAAAGAAAACGAATGGAAGGTAATTGAATGGTTGGGAAAAGAAGGGGTGGGAAAGGAAGGCGAAAGCAACATAGTAGCAAAATGTTACAAAAACTTGGTAAAAGGGCCAAAGACAACAATGTCGATACAAAGTATTTACAAAATATTCGGTAAGCTAAATAGAGGAGAATGATAGTGGAAAAGGTATTCATTTAAGAGAAGCGAGTCTTGACAAATAATTATCTCTAGCTGTTCGAGGGCATCCAATTTGCGACCTTTACTTTCAAAGTGGAGGAATTTAGGGTTGAAGGAACTACGATGATTGAGGTTTAACAGATGTTTCGCAAATTGAGAATTCAAATTTATATATATGGAACGATTTATATTTTATCACCTGATGATGCTACGATCGTAGTGAAACCGGCCGCGTTTAAATTAAAATTTGTGGAAACTACAAAGTTCTTTTTTCATTATGAGTAAATTCCACCGAGTTGAGCCTGACCTCATTACTTATCTTTCCTTTCTTGTTTTTCTATCAGTTTAATGGACGCGATGTATACGGCTGCACTTTTGGAAGCTCGCTTGTTCAAGTACCAGAACTCAATTTTAGTTTCATTACGTGCCTATTCATACATGTACAATCCCAAATGTCATTTAAGTTACAATATCCTTTTCCATCTCGAATATAGAAGACTGGTTTCCCGCAGTCCTACTTTCACGTCCCAATGGATCCCATTCATCCCAAGCCTTCCTTTACTTTTATTTATTTAAAATTTTTGCCATTCAGTCACTAGGCCAATTCAAACAAAAGATTCTCCTCAATAACGGCCGATGAAATACCTTCCCTAAATAAATAATTCTCCGCAAGCTCCTCAGCAATCCGCAAGCGATGTCACAAGATCATCACAGCGCAAGAAAAACGAAGGAAAAGTTGGATTTGCTCGTGTCGCCTTCGCCTTAGTACAAATCAATATGGAGGCCACATCACATGGGTCACCACGGCCGCCGAACCGATCATCTCTCGCCCTCCACTCCCCCTTCCTCTAACCAACGCTCTCACGCCACGTCCACCACCTACACCAAAATTCCCTCACCGCCACCACACCATCTCTCCCCTGGATCTCCAAACCTACTCTCTCAACCTTTGACTCTCACTCCACTTTCTCCCTCTCATTCCTCTCTTCCCAGAATCCCTTTCGCAGCTCCTCTTTCCTCCCACTCAAAAACTCTCCCTCTCTCACCCTCATCTGTAAAAAGGGTTGCAACCAGTGTTGCCAACCGTCCGTAAAAAAGAGCAGAAATTGGACGTGTCCGTAAGATATTTAGATGTCCGTAAAAATGCTAAGAAATTTCCCGAGGTTTAAAGCAGTGGTAGTCAACCTTTTTAGTCGGCATACCCCTTAAAATATTTTTGACAAAATTCGTGGGTGGTCGTGGTATATTTTAAAGTTAACAAACTCGGTTATTATTAGGTAGTCTACAATATACATACACACATATATAAATAAATAAATAAATAAATATATATATAAATATATATATATATATATATATATATATATATATATATATATATATATAACGACACGGAAAAGAGATAATATGATAAAATAAAAGCAACGAGAGGTTGACAGGGAGAGGAAGGAGCCAATGAACACTTACCATACGGTTGTAGACGTCCACAGCGATAGAGGAAGGCTTGCAATTTGAAGCTTTCGGGCAACACACGCTCTTCTTCAGCGATATATATATATATATATATATATATATATATATATATATATATATATATATATATACATACACACACACACACGAGTAATCGGTGCTTGCATACTGCAAGCATTGGTGCCCTATAACCACCACACCAAATTTCAATCCTCCTACTTGATGAGAATTACTGTAAATTAATTGCCAAATATTCCGCAATGCTATTTACACAGGAAAAACTCAAATGTTGGAGTGCCTGGAGTCGAACCGAGAAATCCTACAGGAGTGGTCTCATATTATTTGCTAGTCTATTCATGGCATCTACAAACCCTGACAATTTCAGGTCTCTGTTTCTCTTAGTTATCTTTCATAATTCTCTGTTTCCTGTTTTTGAATTTTGAAGTCGTTTTCATTTTTGTAACATATCGGGAAGTTGTTTAAATTAATTCTTCTTACGGAAAAAGAACTCAACTTCCGGAGCGCCTGGAGTCGAACCGAGGACACCTACATAAGATGTCTCATATTATCCGAAGGCCTACTCATGACATCTACAAACCCTGAAAATTTCAGCGCAGTATTCCTCTTAGTATCGTCTGCGCACCAAATATGTTTTCCCTTTGCTTTTAAATGTCACGGTCTGAGAGCGACGTTATGACACTAAGCTACTTTTGAGTTCGTGGCACTAAGCTCTCGTTCAGTTTTATTAACACGTAACATAAATTACCGAAGAAAAGCATTGTCTCGTAGTCATGACAGCAATATTGGGTCATTGTTATAAATTGTATAAAATCCCGTTTTTATGCAGTAAAAATCGAATAATTGGACTAATTCGGCACGGATTCGTGTCCTACTTTTAAATTAAATTTTAAAATGCAATTATAAAAAGGCTTGTACGGATTTAAATGGTTTTCTAATGGGACCTGAAAATGAACGTTTCGGGGTGTAAAAGACCCCGTTGTAAGGGGAAATTTTGGAATTTTCGATTTTTCCTGATGGTTTTGGACCAACACCAAGGTTCCCTCCAAATTTCAGCTCTGTGGAATATCTAGAAATACCTTAGGTTTTATATCATTATACATATATAATATATTCTCCGTAAGAAGCAGCTATTTATTATAGATGTGTATGTGTGTGTGCGCGCGCGTGCTTCCTAATTATATGATTTACGTATATTTTATGGGTGAGGTAATTATTAGATTTTGCTTCGCTATTTGTTTACATTGGATATCCTTAATATCGTATCTCTGAAAGATCTCGCGTATCCTCAGGGATATGCGTACTTTAGGTTGAATACCGGTGATACAAAAAATATGTTTATCTTATGTATTCTCCTGTTTTCCTAAGCAAAATAAGTGCGCTTAACTAACGTAAATAACATTTATGTTGCGATGTATGAACGGCAGCATTGAATATTGTTCACTTGTGTCTTTTTCAGACATCTTATTATTACGCAAAAAATGTCCGTAAAAATGTTGGGTTGTCCGTAAAAATCATTTTCAGTGGTTGGCATCCCTGGTTGTAACCCTTATTTACAAAATACATTCTTCGCTGCTTCCGGTGACCGGTGAATTTATTTTGTTCCGATGATTCATATCGACAAGGTTTCTGATTTTTGCACTAGTTAATAATTAACTAAATAATAAAACATCTTAAAGGTCTTAGCTCTCTTATTTCCATTTAAATAATGAAGGCTTAGCTTGGTGGATAATTTGCAATTAAAATTATTAAAGGTTCTTTTATGAGGTAATCTGATCTCAGCCTTTAAAAATAAATAAAACTACTCTAGTTAATCTTGGGACAGAGTAGATGTTCTCTTCTAAGGCTGAGGGTACAAATAATACCGTAAAAATTGCAAGGCAATCCATGTAAAAAAAACAGGTTCAAGTTTTTTTCATCTGAGAAAGTGTAACGCTGAACTAGATTTGTAAAAGATTATCAGGCTTCGCATTCACGTTTTGTTGTTATTTGAACAATTTGAAACCGAAGAATAGTATACGTTCCAGAGTCGACTTTTAAGGACAAATACGACTGATACTATCACAATACTTGAGGAGATACGGTCACTGTGTTCGTCAAGAGATACAACACATAAATGCAATGCGCAACATTTTTAGTTCATTTAAAGGTATGGTCAATATTACGCTCTATTTTTTTACTGCAAAAAATATAATAATTACACAATCACCGTAAATTTTCAATATATTTTGATGTTAGAAGAGAAGGCAACCGTATCAATTCGGCATATTCCTTGGGCGAGAGGTGAAAATATCTGATGGTGAGGCTTCAAGAAAATGAAAATAACATTCACACAGGTTGGATTAATTTTAATTTAACGAATATTTATTGCCACCCACTCGTTCCTGTTGGCGTCAATTAGTTCCGAACTGTGTTTTCCTTCTCCCCTTTTTTGTCAGATTGGGATTTCATTCTCACACGGCTTCGTTCCTTAATTGCAGAACATCGCTTTCTGGGTCCCTTTTGGATCGTTCTCTTTTTCCACTCTCTCCGACTTCCTATTTATACAGGGTGTCCGGTGACTTTATCAAAACTTCAGGTTCGAATTCCTGCCCTCATACTGAGTCAAAAATGTCATATCAACATGGGTCCGATTCGACACCGTTACGTGGTTACGAGACCTTGAAAAGTGCACTCGCCTGTGCGCTTGCCATAGCACGCGTGCGCACTATATAGCCTGTTCCATCATTATTTAGCCTGCCAGCGAGTCAGTAGAGCGTAAGGTAGCAAGCACTGAAGTGTGTAGTGTCACGTGCTTAGTTGGTCGACATGTCGTTCACATTCTCCAAGGAGGAGTATGGAGATATGCACTTTGTGTATGGCTTTTGTAATGGAAGCTCTGTTGCAGCTGTTGATGAATATCGACGACGATATCTACAAAGACGTCTCCCAGATAGACGTACGTTTATTCACGTTCACAGATACTTACGTGAACATGGCGCATTACCACGTGTGTCCTTGAGAACTGAGCGGCCAGTACAACGTATGGCGGAGGAAGAGATCATTCAGATAGTAGAACGCAGTCCACGTTTGAGTACACGCAGACTGTCTGCCCGACTAAATGTTCCACGAATGAGAGTCTGGGAAACACTACGCGAGGACGGCTTCTATCCATACCATATCCAGCAAGTACAACATCTGGAACCAGTAGATGCAGCTCAGCGGTTGGAATTTTGTCGCTGGATAGGTGTACACCCCTGCCGGCATCGTTACATTCTCTTCACGGACGAAGCACAATTTACCCGAGATGGCATCAACCACACGCGAAACTTTCATTTATAGGATCGTGAAAATCCACATGGAACTGTGGAAAGCAACTTCCAACACCGTTTTTCTGTAAACGTGTGGTGTGGTGTCATTGGGGATCAGCTGATTGGACCGTACATCTTCCCACCCAGGCTGGCAGGCAACATTTACACCCATTTTTTTTAAAATGAACTGCCGGCTCTCTTAGAATATATTACTTTCCACACACGCCTTCAGATGTATTACCAGCATGACGGGGCACCCTCCCATTTCTGTAGGACCGCTACACAGGCTCTGCATCGACGTTTTCCTAACAGATGGATTGGTCGTGGTGGTGCGCAGAATTGGCCTGCAAGGTCACCTGGCGTCACGCCAATGGATTTCTACGTGTGGGGACACATGAAAAACATGGTTTACGAGGCCAAAGTGGATACAAGGGACGAACTTCTGGAGCGCATATTCGATGCTTCATGGCGGATGAATAATTCAAGAGTTCTTCGTGCTGTCTCCCGTTCCATCCTGAAACGGGTCAGATTGTGCATCCAGGCTGAGGGCGGTCATTTTGAACAATTGCTTTAGCAATTTAGTAAGTAAGCATATGATGTTTTCCACTGACTTATGTGTGTTTCTGTGCCTACCTCTACCTACCTACTATATTCCTTTGTTTCAACTCGAGAACCGCTTGACGTATTCTAATAAAATTTCGTATTGGGAGGTTTTACTAAAATTGGTCGACCGATTCCAATTTTGGTTAAAATCGGACAACAATTACGACCACTTTACATGACCTACAAATAGTTGACAATGTTCCTTTGTTTCAACTCGAGAACCGTTGGAGGTATTTTGATGAAATTTGGTATTGGGGAGTTTTGCTAAAATTTTTCGACTGATTCTCGCCTGAGCGAAAAATATTGAGAACATTGTGAAATCTCAAAGAACACATTTGGAAACTGTGTACTCCGACATGGAGCACACCTTTCCAATCTTGTCTTAAATCAATTTATTTATTTATTAAAAAATACATTGCAATTAGGCCATCCGGACAGGTGGCAAAGGAAACATAATATATCTATAAAAATAATGATATTTACAATCACAATTTAAAAAAATACACTTTCTACAATATCTTTAATATTAAAATTCAATTTTGCACCTGAAGTGCGGATTTTCGGAGTTCATGGAAGGCCTTCACGGCTACCGTAGCGGTCATGGGGCCCACGAAGTCCCCACCGTACTTCACCCTTCCAAGCAATCCCCTACTTTTCCAGCACTTAGGTACAATTAAAGTCATGAATAAAAGAGGGTTACTTACTTTTGTTGTCGATTCTGTAGCGCCCGTAGGGAAAATTATCTGAAAAAATAAGAAATAGATATTACTTAACATAAACGTCATAAAGAGGCTGTTATATACAGAAATGAGGTAAAAGCAACGTTTGCATACTGCGTTAAAGACCAACGCGCTAGTTATGGTAAATTTCAAACAATTACGGGCGTGAAGTCCATGCATAATCTTTCGTCAAAACAGAAAATTTTGGGAGAATGTAATATAAATATTAGTTAATAAATATATGAAGGAAGATTAGGGAATTAAGTAGCGATACATTGATAGCATATAATTTTAGTCTAAGGTTCCCATTAAATATCATTTTAAGATTGTGTTTGTCCCTTCATTCCTAAAAAAAAAATTCTTTTTGGGATGTAATGACAAGTATTCTTCGAGTATAACTTTCATGAGCGAAGGGGCAAAATGCTTTATAATCATGTCTAATACACAGCTAGTATCTTCGTCAATGCGGTAATCGTAAAAACGTATTAGCGCTTGCAAAATCGCTACTTATGAGAGCTCCTCATTTGTTCGTAAGGGCTGTGATCCCATTTTCATTGAGAGCCTAACCGTAAAAAACGTACGAAAAATATCGAAGGACTTGGACTTCGAATACCTTCGATTATAGGGAAGCGGATTGCAGCATCAAATGAAAAAAGTTACCATTACATTTATTTCCAAAATACTCTTCATACACGAGTATAAATACAAATAAATGCTATGCAGCTTATAATTTTGACAATTTCTTCCGAGATTTATCATTTAGAAAGACAAAAATAAACATAAACAGGAGGCGATTCTCACTATGCTATAAAAATAGGACGAATTACAAATAAACAGTTTTAACTCAAAAGTGAAGTTGAAAACGGTCCAGAGACACGATAATCGACAACAAGAAACCGTTTGGGTTTGTGGTTATTCGTTAAGTATTCCATCTTTCCGATAAAACTATTGAGAAAAATAAAATTCACGGTGGCGGGCGTAAAGTTGTGAAAATATACCATGACGACCAAATAAAATAGCAACTATGTATTATCCACTGTTATAATATCTCAACAATACCCGTGTGTCATGCGAAGAAATGTGGTTACAGAAACAATGCACGAATATAGACTCTGCTGAGGCTTAATGGAGGGAGAGGGAAGAAGGGGAAATGGGAGAGCGAGGAAGATAGTGTTGACGTTTTAGCGCTTTTTGGGTTCGCCTAGCGCCTTCTTACTGTCTTAAGCGCGATGGCGTTATTTTGGCGATTTTCACGATTTCTAGCGCCAAATTTGACGCCTTTCTTGATTTTTCTCGAGCATTATCCTACCGAATGTCTTGCATGCCTTAGAATCCCAAATGTCCAATCCAAAGTTTACGCTTGTTGAAATATGGTCCTATAAAGTGAAAAGGTTTCCCTTACACTACACGGCCAGATGGAGTCTAGCTATCCTGGGCTTGCTTTTGACAATGAGAAAGAAATACCTCATTGTCTTCAGAAAGTCACGATTTGTAAACATTTCTGTAGGTTATGGGAGTAACCTCTCACATAATTAGTTTCTGTTTCGTATCTTCATAGTGGCCGACTTGGACCTACATTTTCATCAGTTCAAGTGGTTGTTTCATTTTTCGTGGAGTGTTGTTGCTTCGCTAGTGGTATCGTTGTTCTTGATGGAATTTTAAGTAACCCAGCGTTCAGTGCATACCGTATCTCTCGTTCCCACTCCTAATTCTATAGATTTCTTCAGAGAGAAGAAGTAGAGACATCCCCGGTTACGCAGGAGGTATCTGTGAAGCAGGGATCTCTGCTGTAGTTATGTGCGTATTGTGGAAGTAGAGGGAGACAGCGTTTTGCAAAAGAAGTGGAAGACAGTGAATTGCGAATTGAATTACCCCGTGAAGACTTCATTGAAGATTGCTGATTTTGCTGTCGAAGATCTTTCCCGAGGCAGGGAGAGCTAAGGCGTAAATCCATTAAGTCCGAAGGCTCATATCTTTTAAATTAAGGCTGAGAAGATAATGCAATTAAAAAATAATGCAAGGAAAATCACTAGTAAATGTATGCAAAAAGTAATTGATCGGCTTGCAAAGAGTTGAAATCAAAAATGTTTAATTTTGTAATATTTTTAGCATTTTTTTTCATTTTTAGACGAGATATTTCAAGATTATAAATAGCGCACTCACTGTAACTTACCCACCGAATATTTTGACTTGAATTCTTTAAGGTCATATGATCGTGGTCGTCATTGTAGAATACCTTGAGCAGTATCTTAGGCTCCTATTGCAATATAATTATTTTCTACTGTTTTTTTATTTCAAAAAATTGTTTTTCACTGAAATTTATATTTTGTAGAGTTAATATTTAATTTAAATAAATCTCTATTACGGAGAAAACAAATGTAACGATGATGATGTCGTCCTCTCTACAGAAAAATTCCTGATCTGTCGCAAGCATCCCCTTCTGCATAAAATCCTGAGAGTGAAGCTGTGGCTGCCAAGAATTATAGAAGCAACCGACCGAAAACATAGGTGCGGTAACTCCAATCGCTTCCACGTGGGATCCATTGTTCTGAATACGTTTAATAGAGTGTTTACGATCATTTCTCCTTTTTGTTTGTGACAATTCAGATACTTTGTGCATGGGACTATTTTAAAATCTATTATAATTTATAAGATTAAACAATAGTGAGTAATTTTATCCTTTTGTGAAAATGAGTAAAAAATATGTTCAACATTTTCGTGTGAAATGGCTCAGAGACACTAAATATAAGAACTGGCTTTGTAAATTAGATGGTGATGATTTAAAATGTTTTTGTAAATATTGTAAATGCACGCTGTCAGCCAAGTTAAGTGCCATTGAAAGGCATCGTAGCACAACGAAACACAAGAAAGCCGAAGAGCCCTTTAGTTCTCAGCATCAAAGTGTGTTGCCATTCAAGAAAATTGGTGAAGGAGGAGGTGCAAAGGCAAAAAGTAGCGTAGCACTCTTCATAGCTGTACATTGTGCATTAAGGGTAGTTGATCACTTGATTGACATTTGTAAAGTTCATTTTGTAGAGAGCAAGGAATGTAAGGACTTCAAACTGCGAAGAACAAAATGTACTTTAATAATATGCAATGCTATAGCACCACATTTTGTGGAAGACTTAAAAGCTGACTTAGGAAATAGAAAGTTCAGTTTAATTATCGATGAAAGTTATGACATTAGTGCTACAAAAATGTTGGGTATTGTAATTCGGTACTATTCAAATTTTAAGAATCAGTTCGTGGAAACTTTTCTTGACATGATTGAGCTCAGTGAATGTAATGCAGAAGGAATATGTGAAGCTTTAAAAACATCGATAAGAAATAATGGATTAGATTTGCACAGGCTTATTGCACTTAGTACTGATAATGCATCTGTAATGGTTGGTATTAATAATGGTGTGTATACGAAACTAAAGACTGAGATTCCCCATCTGCTTCTTATCAAGTGTGTATGTCACTCACTCCAACTAGCAGTGTCCCACGCTGTCAATGAGTATCTGCCGCGGAACCTACATTTTCTTATTAAAGAAACGTATAAATGGTTCTCACATTCACCTGTTCGATAGGCTAAATATAAGAAGCTTTATAGTTTAATGAATGATGGAGTTCCTCCTTTTAAGTTAATCAAGTATAGTCAGACAAGATGGATGCCCATTGAAATGACAATTGTGAGAATTCTGCAGCAATGGTGTGAGCTTGAGAATCATTTTGAAATTGTTAGAAGAAACGAACGCTGTTATACAGCAAAAATCTTACATTCAATGTTTAATGATAAGAGAAATTTATTGTTTCTTTTATTTTTGAAATCCATTATTGGAGAAGTGCAAATGGTGAACAAGAAATTCGAAGCTGAAATGAATGACCATTCAAAGTTGCTGAATGACTTGTTACATCTGATTGATTTTATGAGCTCAAAAGTTGTCATTCCAGGAATAATATTGACTACTGATACTGCAATTGAAAATAATTTAGACCCAAAGCCGTACTTGGGCTATGAATTCGAAAAGGAAATATCTGGTTGTAAACTTACAGAAGAAGACCAAAAAAATATTCGCGTTAACTGCGTGAAATTTCTGGTCGAACTCATAAAACAACTTCGTCAGCCTTTGCCAGAAAATGTTAATGTCTTACAGTCAATGTCGTATTTAAGTGCACATCATTGCCTAAATCCCGTAAAGCATGATATTCTGGATCTAGCAAAAATGTTCTACAGCGATTCGGGAAAGCCTACACGCATTGATTTTCAATGGAAAAAATGACACCACTTTAAATGGATTAAAACCTCTGAAACAGCACGGCTTTGGGCAGAAATTACAAATTACAGAGATGCTACAGGTGAAAACCCATTTGATGTAGAAAGCTTATTCAGTCACATGAACACTGTAAAATCAAAGTTACGTAACAGAATGAAACACCAAACTCTGAACACAGTTTTGGCCATTAAGTATGGATTGCGACGACATGGAAGATGCAGTCACAATTATGAGTTGCCTGCGAATGTTTTGCGGAAAATTAGCAAAACTGATGTGAATGAAAGTTTTGCTGAGGCAGGAACTTCAGGAACTGCTGAAGAGCAAGCAAACAGTGATGATGATGATGATTTCATTTTCGAAAGTGTATCTTAATTTTTATGAGATATTTTTAAGTAAAATAAGGTATTTTCAGTACATTTTAATTTTCTATTGACAAATATCAAACAATTTTATAAATGTATTCTACATGACTTTTTCAATTATTTATGTCTTTATTAAAATGTAAAAAATAAAAACATTCGTAGACTCTTTCGAAGTGTGTTCAAAATTCAGCGTGGATGTGTACTAAATTCCATTCTGCTAAATCCCACTTTGCTTCAATTTTATGATGATTATAAGTCATTTCAATTGGAATTAAATTGTGTTCCGCACTAATGTCACCTTTTTTTGCAATTTCTTTTTAAATTAAAAAAAAAATCTTAATAAATGTATGTAATAAATTTAAGAAAGTAATGACGGAAAAATTTCTGTTTTTAGCGCATTGTTTAACGCCATTTATTTTGAGTTTAGCTCTTTTGAAGGTCGATCTAGCGCGATTTCAAATTTTCGAACGGCAACACTAGCTAGTGCTGCTGGGGCGGATGGGAAAATCTTGGTGGCCAGTTCTCAGTGGCGTCTTTATGTTTTTGACAGATTGCGGTTTTCAATATAATCAAGTTCCCTTAAAAGAGTAAACAAATATGTAACGTTTACACAGTTGATAAGTAAATTTTACTCGGTTGATTAATAATGAACAGAAAAGTCATTCATGAAAAAAGATAAACGGGTACCAAATCTACAAGTATTAGAATCTATAATTATACTTATGAGTGAACAAACATTGCTTATAGAAAAACAATAACACTTACAAGCAACGCTCCCTCTTAGCTGCGCGGCCGCGCACGGCCATTTTCCCTCCGCGCACAAATCAGAAAATCCACCTATCCGGAAAATCCTAAATCTAATTACACCAGTTTCTCCATAACATTCATTACTATGACAGTGAAAAAGAAAAGGTTGATGAAAGCAAACAAATATCGAAACAAATACTATAAATATTTTTAAGTCCGTTTCATTAAATATTTTTGCGCACTCGCTTACCCTCTCTACTCACGAAGATTGGTCGGCCGCGAAGAACCTTAAAAAATTAGAGGGAACAATTTTTTCTTAACTTTAACACTCGTTTCTATCCCTCCCTTTCTCTCACAAGAAATACTTTACATCAATTTAGCTACAGCGTTTTCTCGTTACCATTCATATAATTTAATTCGCAAAAGACGATAGAGGTAAACATTATTGTTGTACTTAAATGTCTGTAAGATTTATAATAGGAAATTATGAAATTAAATCCGGATATATTTCCAAATTATGGAAAATTATACGTATTTATTAGTTAGACTCACATCTGCAGTTAACTGTTAACCCTTTTTCTTTCCTTTCCTTGAGTCTCACGAGTCACTGCTTGAATATAAGTTTCTCGGAGAGGCATCGATCGCGTACGACGCGGGTCCACTAATTCGAGAAGAATGCACCGGAGGTAAAAGTTGCTCAATTTCTCCTCAATTCTTTTCTTCCAGAACTCGTCGTCTCTTTCTATTTTCTCTATTTTCCAAAAACGCTCTTTTTGTGTCCATATTGCAAAAAAGCAATATTTCCTTCTGGTGACGTGTAATTATCCCTGTACCTATATAAATCCAAGAATGATTTTGTGTATAGGCATTTTTTTCAATTAAACCAACCTGTACATCACGAAAAATGCATACAAGAAACAAAAGAAAAAAATTTTTAGCCAGGTAAAAGAAACACTGCTGAGCGAAATTAATCACAGGTTCGCTCATATTGCGGGGTCTCATCTGTTAGCTATATCCAATTTATTAGATCCGCGATTTAAAAGCATACATTTTATTGATATCAAGGCTTGTGCAAAGGCTCGATCTAATATCCGTTCCTTGATTAGAAGTGAGGCATCAATCAAGCAGTGACACAGACAGTGATTCTACGCTGAATACAGAATCCGAGTATGACTTTTGGAGCCACCACAAAGTATTGGCCCAGGGCAAGCAAAAAAAGAAAACAAATACCTATGAGGAAAGAGATGAGCTGTCTGTGTATTTATCAAATCCAGTTTCTCCTCTGTCCTCTGATCCTTTGAAGACCTGGGAAGAAATGAAGTGTGTTTTCCCCAATCTTTACAAGCTCGCACGAGCGTACTTGACAATTCCTGCCACATCGGTGCCTGCAGAACGTCTCTTTTCTAAGGCGGGGGCAACCGTAACGAAAGCCAGGAATCGGTTAACGGGAAGCCGCCTGGAAAAGCTCGTGTTTTTGGGAGATTGCACAGAGGAGGAGTGGGAGGTGTAGATTTTATTGTACTTTGAAGAATGTGCGTTAAGTTTTTCAATAAATATAATATTTTTAATTGTTTTGATTTGATTCCTACTCATAGACGAATGTGCCTTTCCTTATGTTCAATAAATGTAATGTTTTGATTCGATAACTGCTCATAGACGTATGTGCCTTTATTTATATTCAATTAATGTAAAAATTTTTAATTGTTCCGATTCGATACTTACTAATATCGGTACTTTCGGCCCGACACTTTTGTGGTATCGATACTTTTCATTTGATACATCATACGATTAAGGTATCGATACTTTCGTTTCGATTTCGTATCCCTAACTGCAAGGTGCTGGCAGGAGAGGTAGTGGCACCTCAGCATTGACCAATTGTTTGCACGGCCAGTTGGTTGAGTGCAAGGCCTAAAGAGAGGAGGCATTGCAAAAACAAGTTGGTGGAAGTTGAAGGAAGGTGACCTGAAGGCGAAGTTTGTGGAGGAGGTTAGAGGGCAAATTAGGACAGTAGAGGCAACTGCAAGTAATGGCTGGAAAGTAATAGCAGGTGCAATACGAGAGGTGGATAATAACGTTTATGGACAGACAACAGTAAAATGTAAGAGTGACAAGGAGACATGGTGGTGGGATGAAGAGGTACAAGAAACGAGAAGAGGGAAGCAAAGAAGAAATGGGATTTGGAAGGTGAGGATGCCAGGAGAGAGCATAATGTGGCAAAGAAGCGAGCTAAGAGAGCTGTGGCAATAGCAAAGGCGTATGCTGACCTATATGATGGCCTAGATACCGACCAGGGACAGAAGAGGATATTCAGAATTGCCAGACAGAGGGAGAAGAGCTGCCAGGACGTGTACCAAGTAAAGATGATTAAAACAGAAGAGGGTAAGTTGTTGAGGGACGAAAAGAAAATTCTGGAAAGATGGAAGGAGTTTTTCGAAAAGCTCATTAATGAGGAAACCCCAAGAGTAAAGAGAGAAGAAGGTACTTCTTCTCTCTCTCATATATGGGACTTGTGCAGAATGTAAGTAAGGAAGAGGTAGGTAGAGTAGTAGTTAAATGCACCTAAATAGAGCAGCTACAGTGTTTTAAAGGCGCGAGGCGAAACCCGATTCTTGAGTTTCTATTTGCTCATCGTTATTTAGAATGATGACCGTAACATTTGTCATAGTAGCACGAAGCTCAGTCATGGAATGCATAGCCAGTAAAAGAAGTTTGATGTACAATAGCGGCGAATGTGGCGCCGCTCCATTTGAGGAAAGACTTATGAAAATAACTGCACATACACACCGTCCCATTCAAGCAGGGATGCCCCTTGAATGTTATACTACAATGCTAACCGAAATGTATGAAGGGTGGATTATAATCGCGGGGAACGTAGAGCGCAGGCGCGATCTATTGTGCGTTTCACGTTGTCCGTGCACTACGTGTTCTTATGGGAGAATCACTATCCCATGTTATTTCCTTATACTGCTAATTCTCGGCGTTGCCAATTCGTGCAAAATCCGGATTTTCGTCGTTTTTGGCATAATTACGCATTTAAACACCTAACGAAGGATGGGAAATTAACAAAATGAGTAAGAAAATAAACTAAGTACTTTTTTAAAGCGAAAAATCGCCATTTTTGCATGATTAAACAATAGTTCCCGCGTTTTCATCGAAATTTCCGAGTTTCTTCCGCCGCATTCATATTTGAACGGCCAAATCTCGCAATTTATTCTCTGAAATCACACGACCATTTTTCTGTAGGTTTCGAAAGTGTTCCATATGCCACACGTACCATTTAAAGGAACATGTATTGCAATTGATTGTTAAAAATTAAATAATAGCGAACGAGTCTCTCACATTCTGCATCAATGCACAAAATTCTCACTCTTACTAATTTACGTAATATTAGGAATAGTTGGTAATATATACGTATGAAATGGCGATAAAATATTCAAGTTCATTTTGAAAGTAGAATGCACTCAATATCTTCATTGGTTTTCGAAATATGGGATTTTACATTTTAGCGCGAGAAACTTCTGCCGCCTCGTCGGAACTTTTTCGCGTGCCACCAAACGTTCAATTAAATCCTATTTCAATTTTAAGGTAAAATATAATTATAAATCGCTTGACTTGTAAAAGGATTTGTCACCCAATCATTTGAGGTGTCTACTTCTTCAATTTATGGAAAGTACCGTATTTACCCGAATCCAAGAAGAGGTTTTTTTTACCTAGTTCAGATCGCGAAAATCGAGGGTCGTCTTAAATTCGAGTACGAAGTCAATTTGTCACACGACACACTCGTCGCCCAACAATACATCGCACGACAATCCACTGAACGACAAATTCGTCGTGAGACAAATTGGAAGGCGAGACACCATGACTGGTGTACAGCAGAGGGATACACTTGTTGGGTTGGGAGTCACCCCCTGCCACACACTATCCAGTGTGTCTCGGATTGCGTAATTCGCGATGAGAATTGCGTTTCCTTCTGGTATTATTGAAAAGTAAAGGAAAATGATGCTGTGAAAGAGTGTATCTCCCTGCCGTACACCAGTCATGGTGTCTCGACTTCCAATTTGTCTCGCCGCGAATTTGTCGGGCGATGAATTGACGCGCGATGTTTTTCGTGCGACATATTGACGCGAGACCAATTTTTCGTGCGACGAATTGACACGCGACGAAGAAACCGCGACGGGTTGTTGTAGAACCGTAGGAAGTATGATTACGCGTTTAATCGATGTTTTTTTAAACAAACGAAACAAGGTAAAATAATTGTATCCACTGAAATTTTTCATTGCAAAATTAAAATCACGATTTCAATTAATACCGTATTGATTTTTTTAAATACATTTTTAAAATGGTTTTTTCTCAAACAAAAATTTATAACACCATTTAATGAACGAACTAGCATACCTATAATGAATGCGTGTGTTCGAAATATACACTGAATACGTTCAGTAAGAAAGTAGGTCATAAAATCTTTTTTCTGTTTTGACAGTCTGCTAAAAGGGGGAGATCGCCTTAGATTCAGGGTCGTGTTGGATTCGGGTATAAACGGTATATTAAGACGGCCTCACCGAGACTAATCAAAGGACTTTTAATGATATTCGTTACTCTTTCAGTTAAAGCTATTTTTTGCTCAATTAACTCACAAAGCGATTGGAAAATTGTAATGTTAACCAACTCCAACACATCTTTCTCAACGCAATATTTCCTGATGTACTGTTTTATCCTGTTATGTGCTTTATAACTATATTTTTGTCAAATTCTTGGAGCTGAAGATTTAGCTCATTCAAGTTATGGAAGATGTCCGTCCACCATATAACCCAATTGGTAAAGCCAGTCCTCTCTATTAAACCAAACAAATCCGATTTCATTTCTGTTGGAAAATGTCTAACTTAAATTTTCATTTCAAATAGACGTGTTAATAATCTTCCCAGTGACAAACATCGCACTTCAGAATGAATAACAATTGGGTATGCATTGCTTCCATCTTCTCACACATCATTTTAAAAAGACAAGAGTTTAATGCCCGTGAACTAATAAAATTAAAATTTTTAATGGTTACATTCAATGTTTTGTGCAAATCTGGACAGACAGACAGACAGGCGGCATGGCGAAAACCACTTTTATGGATTCAGGGACACCTAAAACGTGTATTTCCATCAAAATCTCGAAGTCGAATTTTTTTCACGATTAAAATACTTTCTCAATATACTACGTATATAAAAAAGTAAAAATAGAGTAGTGTTTTTCACTAACCTGCCAGTCTTACTCGCAATTCACTTCAGAATCTTGCCTACAAACGGACGCGCGGATAAGTAGAAACAGCAATTTTTCCGCCAAAAAAGTAGGTAAACTTTTTTGAACTAGAAATACATTTAGTCATTGAAATTTCCAAAGTCAAATTTACTGTCGCCACAATACATACACTGCAATGAATTATCCCATATTAAATAAATCTAGAATATATTAGACGACACTTGCCTCTTATACACCAAATAGTTGTCGTTTCTCTCAATGGCAGTTAGAAATGCTACGATCTATTTTTTGCAGTAAAAAATATATATTTATTAATTTCTAATTCTTTCTTTCATTAAACTTTCCAAAAAATGTGAATACATGATGCATATAAAATACAACTAGCTGCTATAAATGTAGCGTTCGAACCTAAATAATAACTTTCAGCATTTTATTTCCGATATAACATCCTAAATTCGAGATCGCGTTATATTCAGAAGATAATAAATATCTAATTTTATGAAAAAATGAACGAGTATGTTGATCATGGGTAGGTTGACCAGATTCTGAGGAAGCAAAACGGGGACACAACGTGTTCTGGGGAAGAAAAACTGGGACAATATAAGATCTTTAGTTTTTTGTCGCTTACATGCCATATAAATAAACTCTGCGTATCTTCCTGACAGAGTAGCCCATAATTATTATTAATAAACTCTGCGTATCTTCTTGACAAAGTAGCCCATAATGATTATAAATAAACTGCGTATCTTCTTGACAAAGTAGCCCATAATGATTTCAAATTCTAACATTATGTGCACAAAATTATTACGGAATTGATCAGAAAATTGTTGGGAACAAATATTTTAGTCATATTTACCGTATATTTCGGGCTATAAAACGTCGCCACGTCGGGTATCATTTCTAGCCGTGGTTAAATCCGTATCTGGCAACAGTAAAGAAAATATTATGGCGTAATAACAGTTAAATATAACGTTTTCGATAAACTTCATTCGTGAAAATAAATAGGGATGACCTAAAACACAAGTAATTGCTTCGAAACTTGTATAGCTGAATGTGTCCTGCGCGCACTCGGCTGTCGGAGAGCGCTGCACACTTCGCACCTATAGGCACCCCTTACGGATTGTATTTATTTGAACTTCATTGAAAGATGAGATTTTAATTTCTAATAAATGGATTGCATAACTGGTGGAATGTGATTTATTTATTTCATATTTATGAAATAAAAAAGAAAATTAATTTTTAACCGGGACAAATACTAAACCGGACGGGACGCCGGATCAACATACAAAATCCGGGAATGTCCCGGCTAAACCGGGACGTATGGTCACCCTAAATGGGTGACCTCTAGGTTCCCAGCTTTTATTTACGAAACAAGTGCTTTGGAAAACCCTTTTCGGAAGTTAGAAGAAGACATTTTTCTTAAAGATGAAGAGTTCCATTGGACATCCGCCCTCGAGACGAATGGGTTGGGTAGGAACAACCGGCGGCATAGACGCCATAGGCCAGCACTACTGCATTTCTCCAACGCCTTTACTTGTTCGGTTACCCTCGACTCCCTTTCCCATAAAAGGGATTAACTACACGAGGATACCCATTTCAGCGGGCGCGCGGTAGGAAATATTTCTGTTGCACTGGTTTTCCCAGTTATCCCTTTCCATAAGTAGGCGCTATGGACCTGAAAGGCGAAGGCGGATGGCAATAAACGTTTTAACAGCTGATAGCGAGATCGGGACACCGATTCTTAAACTCACCGCGTACCCCTCGGAAAGTCCTCGCGTACCCCAGGTTAAAGACCACTGATCTGGTCTCTCTATATTATAACCGCACTAATGTGTGTTACAGAAACTATTTCTTACTTCTGTATGAACTAGAATGCTGAAAAAATTCAGACTGATTATTCGTGACTTATAAACAAAGGAGAAATTGCGAAATCGAGAGGCGTTCAAAATGTACGGGGTAGATAACGGGGTAAATACATCGCGATAGGTCAGTCCGATATGGACGAAACTTTGATTATAATAATTGGCGTGAGGTTCTGCGTGTGACAAATACGCAGTTGTCTAACATAATGGGATGGGTTCGATGCCAGGAAAGTTTCCATCCTCCATTTGATTTACACGTAAAAGAGTGTAAGACATCTTTCGTTTACTTTTTAAAATGACTTATAATTGTTCTAGAAATTAGAAACTTAACTCTAGACTGCATACGCATTTTTGACAGTTATTTCTGCATACGCTGCGCACCCCATTATGATTTTGGTACAATTTATTCTGTAACTAGCGTAATTGCCTGTCAAATATGATGGGATTATCATAAAAGTAGATATTCCAAATATATATGATTTTGATATGAAAAATCAGTAAGATATGCTATGATCTGGTTTGGCTTTCATGGACAATCAAATCAGTGCTTTTGAAAGTTATCTTTGTTTTAATTATACTGTTTAAGTAACTATTAGTAGAGAGGCCAAATGATTATCCAAATATTTGCTGAAAATAAGAGGAAAATCTAAATAATCGAAATATTATGCATAAAAAAGTAGCTGAAATTTACTTGAAATATCTGAGAAAATTAGAAATTATTTAAAACGTATAGAATTAAACTTAATAAATACATTATTTTACTTTTATTAACTCGTAAAAAAACAGGATTAAATGTGAACGAACTGTCAGTTTACCATCAAAGGAAAAACGTGTAGTAATTTATTAAGGAAAAATTTGTAGTAACATTACTTTCTCCATATACGAAGTATAGAGAAAGTATTGTTTTCATGAAAAAAATCGAATTCGAGATTTCAACGGAAATACATGTTTTAAGGTCCCCTGAACACGTTTTGACTATTTTCTCGATGATGTCTGTGTCTGTCTGTCAGTCGGTCTGTATGTGATAGATTTCTGTGGGCGCTCTAGCTCAAAAACTATTAATCAGATCAACGCAAAATTTTATATTTAACATTTTCATAAAAGTTAAAAGATCTGCTTAGTTTTTGGTAAAAATTGGTAGACCGGAAGTGGGTGTTTACTCTTGTCACTTATACGTTATTTTGAATTATTTGCTTTAATATTTGATAAATGTAAAAATGTATTGGAATAAAAGACGTAGGAAATTTCATTTTACTCTTGTCACTTATACGTTATTTTGAATTATTTGCTTTAATATTTGATAAATGTAAAAATGTATTGGAATAAAAGACGTAGGAAATTTCATTTTCTACAACCTTTGTTTGATACATTTTTTCGTATAATGCATTGTTTAAGAGATATCTACCTACCTATCGAAGACAATTGACGCTTAGTTACGTCATAGTAACGCTCCTTTTTCTTTTCTTAATTGTCAACCGGAAGTAAATATTGACAACGATCCCAGAGTTAACAACATGTAATTTGGCATATAAATATGGAGGAAGTCATGTGTTGCCCACATCAGTTTATTTTTCTTTAAAATGGTTTAGGTCCGAAGATCGTAGGTCAATTACTTCTAATTTAATTTTGCAAAAGAAAAAAGTCTGTAACTGAAAAAAGGTATTTTTAAGTATTCTCTTATGAGGATTTCTATAGAGCAGGGGTCGGCAACCTTTTCACCTACGAGGGCGCAATTTCTATTATTGAGGACGTGAAGGGCGCATAAGCAAGATCAGTTGATATCTCTCTGTATCAGTGGTCGGTAACCTCTTTGTCTATATTTATAAAAACATGAAAAATAAATCAATGTGAAACTTGGGACTACATATCTTCAGCCAACTTGCTATAATTTGGCACATAACTCTAGATACCTGATCTTAGGCAGTTGTCTAAATTGTAATCGGTGAGTCACGATAGGTACTTGGATTTCAAGTGTTTCATGCTTGAAAAAACGGACTCGCAAGTTTATGTTGAAGCACAGTAAGAATATATTTTTAGGGCACATTTTCTTAATAATGGATAGCGATTTTCGTCAACTAAATTCCATAAGTTTTCATCATTTTTACGTGACCTTAAAATAATATCATTCTGCATATTTATTATTTCCATTTCAAAATCCTCGGAGTTAACGATGTTAAAGTAAGTTCCAATATTAACAGACATATCATTGTCCATAAAATTGAACGGATTAGCAAAGAATGTTATTATGGGTTCTACTTCAGAAAACTGACGAAACCTAAAATTAAATTCCTTCAGGAGAGTTTCAATGTGTTGTGAAAATGCTTCAGTGGTAACAATTTCATCAGTAAGACTCTCAATAATATATTTTAAATTCGGGAAATGTGATAATGAATTTCTCTCTAGGTGAGACTTCCACAATGCCAATTGCCAATTTATATTTGAATGCGTCTACTGCACTTATCATTTTTGCAATGTGTTGATTTTTCCCTTGCATCTCCATATTCAGTTTGTTCAATTTTATAGTGTTATCAACAAGAAATCCGAAATCCATCAACCAAGATTTGTCATCCAACTGTGCATAATATTCATTTCTTGACGTGAGAAATTTCTTTACCTCCTTTATGAGATTTATAAACCTCACAAGTATTTTGCCTCTGCTGAGCCATCTAATTTCGGTATGTAATAGGAGATCATCGAATTCGGCATCTTCACCTTGTAAAAGCAGTTTAAACAATCGGTGTTGCATTGGTACGGCTCTTATGGAATTTATTATTTTTGTCACTGTTTTCATTATGTTGAAAATGAAGAACTTTTGCGCATAACATTTCTTGGTGTATAATGCAGTGATATGAAATAAATTTTGGAAAGAGAGGGTCTTCTTTACATAGCGCAATAAATCCATTTTTACAACCTGTCATCGAAGGTGCACCATCTGTAGTAATTGCGGTCAACTTCATTAATGGTATATTAATTTCTTGGACATTTTTTAAAAGCTGAAAAAATGTCTTGTTCGTCCCTTTAACGGAAGAATTTTAAGAAATTCTTCCTTTCCTGAAAAATCATTAAACACCATCTTCACAACCATAGCCAATTGAGAAGTGTCTGATGTCTGTTGACTCATCCAGTTACAACGAGAAGAAAATACATTTCTGTAAATCATTTGCCAACTCTTTCTTCATATTGGTAGCAATAACTTCAATTCTTCTTGTAACTGTTCTTGCTGATAACTGAATCGTGTTGATTGCTGGGGTAATTTCATTTAAATTTTTAAAATCTTCGAAAAGTGAGTCAGCAATTGCTAAGATGGCTTCTTTTACAATCTCGCCATCTTCAAAAGGCTTCTCCTCTTGGCCAACAAATGCAAAATTTTAAGTGATGCAATCGTTGCTCTTTTTGATTGCTGCACTGGTCTGATATAAATGCCCTGCTGTTTAGTTAAAATAGATTTCATATCAGAAATTTTCTTTTTCCTGGTCTCAGAGTTTAACGGATAACTCGTAATAAAATTTCCGTGGACCGTATTAAAATGTCTTTCAACATTACTTTTCTTTGAAAGTGCGACACAAGCATTTCACAATAAACAAACACACTTTCCTTTCAAATCAATAAAACAGAATTGTTCTTTCCAATCAACATTGAAGTAATATGTCCTTTGCCTCTTATAGCTCATAATGGGAATAAAATTTTCTACAAATGAATTAATAAAGACAACCCCCTGAATATCGGGAAAATATCAGAAATATTGTGAACTGTTGGTCAATTTAAAATGATTTATATTTAACCAATGAAGAAGGAAATGAGCTATCACTGGCTGATATTGTAAGAGAGAAAGAAAAATCTCCCAAACCCTGTACTTTGTATATTAAGCAATGAGCGGAACTCCGAAACCAACGACTCACAACAATAACTCGAGCCAAGTTATGCTACAAGACGGAGGACAGAACTCCGAAACCAACGACTTTCAACAATAACTCCAGCCAAGTTATGCTGCAAGAACTGCAGAACTCCGAAACCAACGACTTTTGACAAGAACTTGGGAGTTTCACGCGACATAGGGAAATAGTTTTCCCGTATCGAGCGCCTACCTCCAAATAGCCTGAACCGGCTAACGGTACACGACGGGTTGAGAACAAGGATCTCAGTTAGCCTTGCATAAACCAGGGGCGGAGAACTCCCTATCTTTTCGTACAGTTCGTACGAGAACGTTTGTATGAATTGTCAGCACAGGCACGCAATCACACAAACACGATAGCGGTTTCTCCTACTCTCGGCGAGTAATCTGGAAAGGGACGTGGATAAACAAGAGAGGGGTAACGGAGGAGTCAATATGAAAAGAGCTCTGTTAATGACAACAATGTCTTTATCCAACAATGTATGTCCCCATTCTGTTCGCTTTATAAGTCCTGACCTTGACGATATTATTTTGTAACAGACATACGATTCGGCTCGGTGTGATGTAAGATGAAGATGTTGGTTACCAAGTTTTATTCTTCATCTTGTTCCGCAACTTATTGGTCTTCTGAGAGTTTTCCGTAATTGTTTAACTTGAGTTCTCTTTTTGGCTGGCGGGCGACACACAAATGTCTTGCGGGCGACATGGCGCCCGCCGCGTTGCTGACCTCTGCTATAGAGAGTTCCGGAGGCCGGACGGACGGGCAGACGGACGGACGGACATACAGACGGACGGACAGACCAACTTAGAGAAGAAGGATATTATTTATATAATAACTCTCCTTTATTTGAACAAATATTTGTATTATGCAGTAGGTCCTGCTGTCGCACACTCTAGTAATGATTTATAGGTTTGTATGATTTTGAAGAAATGTAAACGCGAAAGGGACATTTACCCCTAAAACTCAGCAGCTGTTTATCAATGGTGCAGTATTCATGGGGGTTATAATATTTTGCACAATTGGAGATAAAGATATACCAGATTTCTCTTATTGGTGCGAATTTGTCCTGCCGATTTTTGCGCGTCTTGTCATCAAACCTAATGCAGTTTATCAGAAATCTGAACTGGCTCTCGCCCATTATTGTCCGATATATAGACGGGCCATGGATGGACCACATTTCGGTTGTTTTGACTTTTCCTTGCATGAAAATTGCTGCCGTGTACAACAGTCCTATCAGAGCACGGATTTCAAATGAATCAGTCCGATTAGTTTTTCTTTTTTATGTGTATCTCATGATTCGTTTATTTCACAATTTTATCAATAATCTCATCATTAATAAGGAGATTCCATGCCTGGAGTTATGTTTTTATCTCTTTGGCCTCTCCTTTACAACCTGGAATCTTCAGCACTATGTTTTTAGATGCAGTATGTCTACGACGTTTGGCAGGTTCTGTAACCCATCTGTAGCAATTCATTCCAGTAATAACACTTGTTCTCGTTGGTTGTATGTCTACTTACTCTTCTTCACTGACCTCTCCAGAACTAAATTCACTCCCAACCTCAGATTGTATTTCTACAGTATCCCCATATTCAGACCCAGAATCCACTTTAGTGTTGTCATCATTCTAAGTGTCTGCCTCAAGCAGAGCTGCTTGGATTCTTTCTTCAAATGAAGGGCTATCCATTCGAAAAGCCATGGTTAAACAGTAAGAGGCAAATTACTGACACTCCTGAAATGAAATGATGCCACCGTCATGAATGTACATTTCATAAAATTCGTACACAAATGTAAATTACACAAACGAGTTACTGAAATCTACCAACGTGAACGCATACGGGGTGTTTCGACACCCCAAGAGTCTCTCTCGTACAGAAACGCAGCCAGATAGCTTCATGGCCAGGCCGTGACTATGTAACGTAGGTTAGGGGAGGAAAATACATGGACGGTTGTGCGCATGCGTGAATGCTACTACGCAGTACACGCAATTTTTAAAACATGTGGGGTGCGAAAACATCCCATATGCATTCTAAGGTTAAACCATCGTACGTGCAACAGAACACAAATTTATTTTGCTACCGTAGATTTCCAAATAGTATTCGAATTGACTCATAAAATTGTTTTTTAGACGAAAATTTTAAGTTTTTTGAGAATAAAATATTTTATTACCAAAAACAACTAGCATTGTTGCCGTACTCATCACTTAACTATAAAATGCTATTTCTCTTGGTCACTTGGTCGTTATGTCCATAACGCTCAATATCTCAGTTGTTTCCTCAGCCAGTTCAACCAAATTTGCTAGGATTGGATTGATCACGTACCAGTTGCGAATGTCATAAAAAAAATCCAAAAAGGTCCTCGGTTCGACTCTGGGCGAATGTTTTATTTTCCTATTGAATCAAATGGGAGTTTTGATTTCTGGAGGTGCACGGTTTCTTTTTTTCGTTAGTTAAAATACCTAAATATTGACTTTTGAACGTGAAACTTGCGCCATTCTACGCGCAAATATGCATAGATTCACATTCTTGAGGTCTTTTGCTGTTAGATATTCATAAATATTTGCATTTTGCTTAAACTTCGGAGTTTGCAGTCATATTGGAGGCCTTTCCGAAATGGTTACTAGGAAAACGTACAACGATTGCATTGTTACCAAATAAATAAATAAGGTAAACGCACTGAATGCGCGTTAGTACTAAATATTGTTTTTGGTTATTTTCCCAGTTATCACGGATTCTCAATTTATTTCAAGAAGGTGTATACAGTCAGTTTTTACAATTTCTAACACGTATGATCGTTTTCTAAAGCTTTAATAGAAAATCAAGAGCGAATAAGAATACCATTCCCCAAATTTTTGTGGAAATTTACTTAAATCATTTCTGAAAATTAGTTTCCTTTTTGCATTTAAATGTAGACAAGAATTATTTCTCCCGTTAGATGGAAACTAAACGAAGACGAAGATTAAATAGAGAACGGCAGCAAAGATACCGAGATCGTCAAAATCAGGAAGAGGTGGAAAGACGAAGAGAACTCGACGCCCAACGACGAGTGGTAAGAAGAGCAAATGAATCAGACAGAGAAACTGAACGAAGACAACGAATGAATAGTGATTGGCTTAATCAAATAATTGCTATCGAAAATGACCAAGAATCTAATATAAGACGACGAAATAATACGATCAGTCAACGAAGAGCTAAATCAGCTGCACATGAAATCGAAGTAGAAAAGCGAAGAAGAGTGTGAAAGGTTTGCTGAAAGAGTTGGCAATGAAACTGAAGAACAAAGAATAACACGGCAAGTTAGAAATGAATAACTTTGACACCTAAAAACAGGGATGATATCCAGTTGAACAATCAGGTATTGAACTAATTGAATGAAGAGACGAGACAGTACAGAACTGTTGATACTATTGTCACAGATGATGTTACCACCATTGTCAACTTCCCAGTTGAATTTTTAAATGAACAAACGTCATCTGGAAAGCCTTCTCACAGATTGCTGTTAAAAGTTGGTGCGATTGTGATGTTAATTAGGAATTTGAACACAAAAAGAGGTCTGCTAAATGTAACTAGGTTGATAGTTAGATAGGGTGACCATACCTCCCGATATAGCCGGATTTTATGTTGTCGGTTTAGTATTTGTCCCGGTTGAAAATTAATTTTCTTTTTTATTTCATAAATATGAAATAAATAAATCACATTCCACCAGTTATGCAATCCATTTATTAGAAATTAAAATCTCATCTTTCAATGAAGTTCAAATAAATACAATCCGTAAGGGGTGCCTATAGGTGCGAAGTGTGCAGCGCTCTCCGACAGCCGAGTGCGCGCAGGACACATTCAGCTATACAAGTTTCGAAGCAATTACTTGTGTTTTAGGTCATCCCTATTTATTTTCACGAATGAAGTTTATCGAAAACGTTATATTTAACTGTTATTACGCCATAATATTTTCTTTACTGTGGCCAGATACGGATTTAACCACGGCTAAAAATGATACAAGACGAGGCCTTTCCTAAATGCTTTGGTGAACCAAAATACCTTCTTTTCTGGAAAAATTCTCTTAAAACTTGGGGTGCGTTTCATAGACCAAAAATACAGTAAATACGGCTATAAAACATTTGTTCTCGTCAATTTTCTGACCAATTCTATAAAAATTTTGTGCACATAATGTTAGGATTTGAAAAGAACTATGGGCTACTTTGTCGAGAAAATCATGTCCAAGCTACGCAGAATTTATCCATTTGGATTGTAAGCGACAAAAAAACTAAACAACTTATACTTATATACTGTCCCGGTTATGTCCTGGTTTTTCTTACCCAGAACACGTTGTGTCCCGGTTTTACTGCCTCAGAATCTGGTCATCCAATAGCAAGAGGAATGCGTCAGAGTTATTTAGATACAGAGATTCTGACTGGAAGTCACGGAGGAGAACGAGTATTTGTTCCTAGGATAGACTTAGCTCCAAGTGAAACCAATCTACCATTTTCAATGAGAATAAGGCAGTTTCCTGTAATAATGGCGTTTGAGATTACCACAAACAAGTCTCAGGGCCAAATATTCGATCAAGTTGGAGTTTATTTGCCAGATGCAGTATTTTCACATGGACAGTTTTATGTTGCCATTTCTAGAACACGTAAAGAATACCATTTGAAGACCGAGTATTTACAAGAAACATCATTATAAGAGCTATTCAATGCATAAAATAAAATAATTTTTTTAATTTTATAAAATTATTCCTTTGTTTAAATTTATAGCCCTTTCCATCCTTAATCAAATACTACAATTTTATCATAAATTGATCTATTTTGTTTATTTATTCTTTCTGTTTACAAAGCCCGTTTAAACGGGCTATTTCATCTAGTACATACGTACATATTTGTATTGCGGGTTACATTTATAATCGCGAGACCGAAATAGTTTGCATTTAAAACTAATTAAGAGATTCTATAGCACCATATAAGTAAAAATCTAACCTAATATTAACAAAAATAATATTTCACCGTAAAAGACTGGAAACATAATTTTAATAAAAGTTATAAAATATTCGGTATTAATTTCATATTGTAATTACACTAAAATTCCGTTTTTACGGAATTGTTGGGGAGTTCATTCTGTATAAAAGGATTTTCCTTAAACCCGATATAGAGAAAAGTACCCGTATATGAATAACCATGGAAAGAAACGATTGTTTATTGAAGATGATAGATTTGAAGAAATACATGACATAGACACTATACCGTATTTGCCCGATTATAGGGCGATCTCGAACATAAGGCGACCTATTTCAGAAGCTACGTGAAAGAAAAAATTTCGGGGAACTGATAGATATTAAATTTTTATTTCACAGTACTTGATCGGTTATACTTAATTTGCAGCGTAAATATAATTAAGCGATAATATTCATGAGTAATTGCGATAAAACATGTACACTTATTAGCTTTCAGTGATCTACATTAAATTATTAGTTCTAGTTTGTTAAATACATAAGCGCTGCCTCTAATGCAGGAGAAATCTGGCAGCTGCTTTGTATCCAAAATGCGCATCTGGTTTTTTAAAACCTTGTTATGGCTATTGCAGATATCTGAGAAAAGTATTTTTTTAAAGTGATTGTTCTTGAAGCTATAAGTATTGTCACAGAGTGAGAGAATAACTTGAGGTCAGAATAAACGGACTGAAATGAGATGTTTGAAAACATATAATTTTCGATATTAAAGCTGAAAGAAATGCATTAAAAGCCAGTTTTATAATTCATCGGTTTTAAAACTTTTTTATTTTTAAAAATCTCTTAGCATTTGACTTCGTCCTTTTGATAACGATAAATACATAATGATATCAAATCGCGTTATTTGCAAAGGAATATATGGCCTTTGTCATTTTAATAAAAGTAGATAGGTGCTTGTTATGACTCAGTGGCAATGAAATGTTATCCATTAATGATGGGTACAGTAAAAATAACTATATAAACAGCCTTACACCGGTTTATATAGGTATGTTATGGTGTAGATAACTAGCCCGGAATCGTTAACATATTGTTCCGTTATATCATAAGTTGGTACAACGCAAGCAATATTTTTATAGAAGAAGTACACGTTATGTCGAGTATCTAAAAGAAATGATACCGCAAACTGCACATGCGTGCAATAGTCTCCGACAATACATATTTTGTGAGCAAATAAATAATGTGCGTCCTTTGGATGAACACGTTTAATTATTTAAGCGATTTTCTCTTGCTCGCATAATCCAACGATCGGTTCAACTGATGAAACCGGATTCACATTAACGATACAAGAAAGTGTTCGAAATTCTTGCGGCTGAGAATGAAAATAAACAAAACCGCGCTATATTGATGCAAAACTTTGATAAAGATATTTTATTTTATCATTCACCTCAAACCTCATCTAATTGTCGATCTGTATCAATGTTCCCATCGTTCTAAAAATCGGTACGTTAATTTGAATTGTATTGTCTGAATACATATTAGTTCGAAAAAACAAGCATAATAAACTGATGTGGGCAACACATGACTTTCTCCATATTTATATGGCAAATTACATGTTGTTAGCTCTGGGATCGTTGTCAATATTTACTCCCGGTTGAAAATTAAGAAAAGAAAAAGGAGCGTTACTAAGACGTAACTAAGCGTCAATTGTTAACAATAGTCTTCGGTAGGTGGCGTGGTGGTGGCAGCTAAAAATATAAGATATCCCTTTTAGAATGCATTATATGGTAAAATGTATCAAACAAAGGTAGTAGAAAATGAAATTTCCTACAACTTTTATTCCAATACATTTTTACATTTATCAAATATTAAAGCAAATATTTCAAAATAACGGATAAGAGAGACAAGAGTAAACACCCACTTCCGGTAGACCGATTTTTACCAAAAACTAATCAGATCTTCTAACTTTTATAAAAATGTTAAATATAAAATTTTCCGTTGACCTAATTAATAGTTTTTGAGTTAGAGCGCCCACAAAAATCTATCACATACAGACAAACATCATCGAGAAAATAGTCAAAACGTGTTCAGGGGACCTTAAAACATGTACAGTCAAACTCGTTTATAACGAGCACGGTTGTAACGAGTTCACGGGTATAGTGAGCAAATGCTACCTCCAAGATAAGTTTACGAGCATTTACATACAAATATTTCTCGTATATAACGAGCACGCTTCACGGATATATCGAGCAAACTTTGACCACTTCTCACTGTCTCAAACGCGGCGGCGGTCAGCCCCTTCAATCCTCATAGTGACACAAAATATGTAACCTTGTGTTCTTGAGTCCAGCCTCTACACCCTATCCCTCGGAGAGGTTAAAGACCGCGGCGTTGTTGTTAAAAAATAATCCCTTCGTCCAAACCAAGAATTCCCAACTTGCAGGTACAGTGGCACTCGTGGAGGTCCTTTGTCCTCTCCTCCCAACCCTCAGCTCTTTTACAGCCAGGAGGTTGTGTTTGGAAGAGGGTAAGGGGTAAGGGCATGTACAATGGCGCCCACCCCCGTCGCTCAGCCGAATGCACCCAACTACCTTTCCCACGTAAAGATGGGAAATCCCACGTTTAATCCGTCTCCTCATTAACTCTTCGTGGAATTGGTATGTTCACAGTTTGCAAAGAAAGTTCGTAGCGTTGATCACAAAAATCAGTTGAGATTCTGCCCTTGAACGAGTAACATGTCCGTACATAAAAGGAAGTGTTTGTCTATTCGCGAAAAGGTTGATATTATTCGAGAGTTAGAACGTGGTAAAAAAATGTTGAAGTGTGTAAAAAATGTAATTTATCGTCGTCTACGGTTTCAACCTTATGGAAAAACAAAGAAGCGATTTTATCTGCACTAGAGAACGACCTAACAACGAACAAGAAAATGAGGAAGTGCGACTTGGGTACTGTTGATCAAGCACTTCTGGAGTGGTTTAAGTGGCAGAGAAATGCTGGTTTCCCCAGCAAGGTACAGGCAGATAAATTTGTAAAACAGTTAGGACACGAGAACTTCACTTGATCGTTTTAAAAATCGGCATAGCATTGTTTATGCGAAAGGCCCTGTCAGCAGATTCTAAAACGGCAAGTGAATGGGTGAAAAGTGTTTGGGAGGAGTGTCGAAAAGGTTACAGAGAAGAAGACATCTACAATGCCGACGAAACTGGACTGTTTTACAACATGATGCCAGATGCAACGTTTAAATTCAAAGGTGACAAATGTGTTGGTGGCAAAAGACCTAAGAATCGTTTATCAGTTTTAATGTGCGCAAACATAAATGGGACTGACAAAAAAAAACTTTTTGTTATTGGTAAGTCACAAAAGCCACGTTGTTTCAAAAATGTAAAGAAGCTTCCCGTTGAATATGCAGCTAATAAAAAGGCATGGATGACTTCCAATATTTTTCAGAAATATGTAAGTCAGTGGAACAACGAGTTACGGAGGAAAAATAGAAACATTCTACTCCTTGTCGATAACTGTCCTACGCACCCACATATGCAGGAGTTATCCAATGTAAAACTGGTGTTTTGCCTCCAAATGCGACTTCTTTTTTGCAGCCAATGGACATGGGGATAATTAAAAGTTTTAAATACCATTTCAAGCGATTTTTTGTCCTACAGTTGATTGAAAGGAGGGAAAGAGGTTTAGATGGCAACGACTCTGTATTGGATGCAATTCATTTGATGACATACATGTTTCACCTACAACGATCATAAACTGTTTTCGAATGTCTGGTTTAATATCGGGAGAATTTTCGATTGATAACCATAACGTTGATGAAGATCAGAATGGCTTAAAGAAAATGGAATTGCGAATTTTGACCATGTAAATGCCATTGGCAATTTTGTTCATGTTGATGATGATTTGATTACCAGAGGAATTCCTACGGAGAGTGAAATAATAGAGTCAGTATAAAGCACAGCAGACAGTGATGAAGAAAATGTTGAATGTGTCAAAGACACAATCCTGACGAAAGCCGTTCCAACTTACTCAGGATGCCGTGGAAACATTAAATGATTTTTTTGAAAACATTGACATTTCCGATGGTGTTTTTAGTGCACTAAATGTAATAAGAGGAAACTTAAGAGACTTCAAGTGAAATCTATGAAACAGGCTACTATTCAAAGTTATTTTTGTAAAAAGGGGAGTGATTAAGGATGCAGCTGTGAGTAAATTTTATATGTACGTATGTTTACTTTAAATTTTCTAGTTTATTCTCATATTTAGGTTTTTTCATAAATTTACTAAATAACCTTTCTGTTTATATATTCACTTTTACTTCTTATGTCTTATTTCACCATACGCATGCATGCTTTTGCCTTCACGGATATTAAGTTTAACGGCTATAACGAGCAAAACTAAACGGTCCCGTGGCGCTCGTTATAGCCGAGTTTGACTGTATTTCCGTTGAAATCTCGAATTCGATTTTTTTCATGAAAACAATACTTTCTCTAAATGGAGAAATTAAAAATATACTAAAAATTAATATGGATTAATTAGTGTGACTTGGAAAATTTCGGGAAAATTAAAATATGACAATGAGAAGAAACGATGACGAATAGAGAGAGATAGAGAGAGGGAGAGAGAAAGATACGTCTGTATTCTGAAATGCTAGAGAGACAATTATTGGGAGGAGATTCCAAATGGCATGCGAAGACACAAGTACAGCAGAGGCTAAAACATCATATTGATATGGGACGAGTAGAATCGTCCCGTTTTTCCGAAAGATACACTATGGCGGAGAGAGAGTGAAGGGTCAAAGGGGAGCTGGAGGAAGAGATTGCGGAGGGGAGATGGAAGGGGGCTGGGAGAGGGAAGGGGGCTGGGAGAGGGAAGGGGGCTGGGAGAGGGAAGGGGGCTGGGAGAGGGAAGGGGGCTGGGAGAGGGAAGGGGGCTGGGAGAGGGAAGGGGGCTGGGAGAGGGAAGGGGCCTGGGAGAGTAGGAGAGGGAGGACCGAGAGAGGCAACGAGAGGGAAGGATGGAGTGGAGGAGACGATCCTCCCTAACATATATCCCAAAGGAGACTGAGGAGCGGCTGTCTCCTTTGAGGTCCCGAACGACGCTCTAGGGATGACGGGCGGCTTCGATCGTCGTCGCGATAGCTGTAAGGGATCACCGAAAGGTACATCTGAAAGGTTATATCTATTGCAGTATTTCGTAACATTGACCAATGGGTGCTGCATCACAATTTTCAATACTAAGTATCTACAATTCACAATTCAATTCAAATAAGTTTAAAATTTAAACTAATTTAAAAATGAGTGCACCTATGTTTAGCATTATGATATATTGCGATTTTTCAGATGTTGGTCATCATCATAGGTAGTCTGTCCGTAGACAGGTCCGTGATTATTCTTGGTTAAACCTGGTTCTCCATATATTCCTATTTTCCGCTGTCCTCTTTATTTCTTGATAACTCTCTTTTCCTTTCAAATCGTCTATCAGCTGAAACCTTTTCCTACCTCTTTCCCTTTTCCCATCTAGTTTTCCTTCTAACACGTCTTTAATCATACTCTCTCTCCTCAGGTAATGTCCAACCCAGTTAGCCTTCCTCTTTCTGATAGTCTGTATAATCATTCGCTTCTCTCCTATTCTTCGTAGCACTTCATCGTTTTTCATCCTATCTGTCCATTTTATCTTCAGCATTCTCCTCCAAGTCCACATTTCAAAGCTTTCCAAGTATTTGATGTCATTTTTCCTTAGCGTCCATGTTTCTGCCCCATACAATGCTATACTCCATACGTAGCATTTTATCAACTTCTTGCGGATATCTTCCCTTATATTCCCTGTAAGTAGTTGTTTCTTTCTCCTGAAAGCCGCTTTTGCTTTTCCTATTCTAGTTTTGATCTCATCCGTACATTTTGCCTCTCGTGTTATGATACTTCCAAGGTATTTATATTCTGAAACTTGTTCTAATGGCTTTCCCCCAATAGTTATGTTCAGATTCTCTTCTTTACCCGATATGCGAATGACCTTGGATTTTTCTGTATTTATTTCCATACCGTATTTTCTACCTGTTATCACTAGTCTATTTATCATTTTTTGTAGCTCCTCTTCCTTTCTTGCTAGAAGTACTTGATCATCTGCGTATTTTACTGTTCTTATAATCCTTCCTCCTATTTTGAAATCCCCTGTGCCTTCTAAAGCTTCTTGCATTAGACTTTCTCCATATATATTGAATAGGGTTGGCGATAGGCAGCATCCTTGTCTTACTCCTCTACCGATATTTATTCCGCAGGTGTCCACATTCTCAAACCTGACCTTTACAACTTGATTCTCATATAGATTCCTAATCAGTCTCCTGTCTTTCCAGTCTACACCTATATCCTTTAATATCTTCATCAACTTTACCCAATTTACTCTATCAAAGGCCTTCTGCCAGTCTACGAAACATGCACAGATATCTTGACTGTATTCTATTGCCCTTTCTGATATTATTCTAACTACTCCTATAGCATCTCTAGTTCCTCGTCCTTTTCTGAAACCGAATTGATCTTCCCCTATTATTTCTTCTGCCTTTTTCTCCAGCCTTTTATTAAGAATCCTCGTGATGATCTTCGATGTGTGTGACAGAAGGCTTATAGTTCTGTAATCTTTACACTGCATTGCCTTTGGCTTCTTCTTTAGAGGGATCATTGTTACTTCTAGGAAATCCTGAGGCCACTCTCCCGTGTCGTAAATCTTATTAATTAATTTCGTGATCGCTTTTAGTCCTTCTGATCCTATGACTTTAAGTATCTCAGCCGGTATTCCATCGCTGCCCATGGCTTTCCCCTTCTTTAGTTCCACTATCGCCTTTTCTACTTCGCTCTCCATAATACTTGGTCCTAAGTTGTCTTCTTCAATGTTTTCCTCATTTTCCAGTTCTATTTTTGCCGCTCCTGTCTGTTTGCTGTATAATTCCTTAATGTATTCTTCCCATACCTGTGCTACATCCTATGTTTCTGAGACTATCTTCCCATCCGTATTCATAATTCCTTTACCACAAATTCCATTAGACTTCTTATCCTCTAATTCCAGTGCACTAGCGTACATCATATCGTACCGTCCTAACTTCTCCATTTTTTCTATTTCATCACATTTTCCTTTTATCCAATTTTCTCTAGCTTTATCTGTTACCCTTCTCAACTCATTGTTTATACGCCTATAGTTGGCTCTACCTTCTTCACTGTTTACGTTTTTCCATTTTCGTCTCTCATCCATTTTCTCCAGCATTTCCTTGGTGATCCATGGTTTTCTGATTTTCTTCTCTAGTTTTCCAATCTCTTTATCCAAGGTATCCTTGATACTGGTTTTAATTTCATCCCATTCTATATCAACGGTCTTCGGTTTGTTTTCCAACTTCCTTAGGTTATCTTCCAACTTCATGCTGACTACATCCTGCCTTTCTTTCAGTTTTTCTAGGTCCCAGGTCTGTCTTTCTCTTCTCGTTTTTCTTATTTGTTTGAGCTTTGTATTCACGTCAAGTATTAGAAGGCTGTGATCTGAATCAATGTCTGCTCCTTGCAATGCCTTGGCATTCTTTATGCTGTTCCTGAATCTTTGTTTTACAAGGATGTAATCTATTTGGCATCTCATTCTATCTCCTGGGCTTTTCCATGTGTATAACCTTCGTTTATGGTTTTTGAACCATGTATTAGTCACTACAAGGTCATTATTGATGCAGAATTCTACGAGTTTCTCCCCTCCTCGATTTCTCTTCCCAAGTCCGTATTGCCCGACAACCTTTTCTTCCTGTCCTTCTCCGACTATGCTGTTCCAATCTCCCATTATTATGCAGTTTACCTTTCCTCTTCCGTCTTCTTCGTAAATTTCATTAATTTGCTCATAGATCTCATCTATTTCTTCATCGTCATGAGCTGACGTTGGCATATATACCTGGATTATCAGCATGTCCACTGGGACTGCTTTTAGCTTTATTGCCATCAGTCTATCGTTCGTTGCTATTATCTTTGTCACGCTTTTCATCATATCTTTCCTAAGTACCAGAGCTACTCCCCTTTCCCCACTATTTCCTCCAGAATAAACTACCGTGAATTCTTCCGAGTCGAACTGTCCTTCTCCCTCCCATCTAGTTTCGCTTAGCCCTATAATGTCAACTCTATTTCTTCTCATTTCTTCTTTCAAGTTCTCTAGCTTTCCTGCCTTTCTCATAGTTCTTACGTTCCAAGTCCCTATTCGTAATTTACTTTCGACAAATGTTTTCCTCAAGGCAGTCCCCGCCCGGAGATCCGATTGGGGGACTATTTTACCTCCGGATTGTTTTACCTCGAGAGAACTCATATTGTCCAACCATATAATCTTTACTAGGGATTGTAATGTGGTAGTTTCCCTCTTGCTTTCCACATCGCAGTACTGTAGCCGTTCAAATCGTCCTGATCACGCCTACAGCTGTATTGGATATAGACCCAACCAACATCATTTGTTTTCGGCTCTATACCATACTGACAGTACTGCTGCCTACTGCCAGGCACTGATGATAGTTTTTTTTTTTTTTTTTTAATAAAACCTCCATTCGAGGGGTTTGAACCCCCGAACTTTGCAATAGAAAGCCGACACGCTAACCACTACACCACCAGTGTTGGTAGCGACCCCTAAATATTATTCAAAACTAACCTAATTTTACCAAAATTATTTTTTTCATAATGGAACAGATTCATAACGTGCCCCCTCCAGTTTTCCAAAACTTAAAAATTAGGACCACGCTAGTGAATATATATAGTGAAATTTCGATTTTACGCTTTCCTTGAATTTAAGCATTTTCTTTCGGTCCCAGTGTTTGGTCCATAAGAACAATGATAAATTTTAACGGATTTTACGTTTCCACGATTTGCCGCTTTCCTCGAATTTACGACAGGAATTTCACGTCCGGATAATATGTAAATGCCCCCGATTTTACGTTTATATATTCCCAATTACAATTCAACTGAATAGTTTTCCATATTCTTTAATTAAGAAACTATATTGGTGTATTCCATATTAAAAAATTGTTTAAACGAAAACAACGGCTGAAGACTACTAGGCTATAGGGTGCGAGTTGACATTGTATACAGATTGTCTCCCAAATTGAGCATATTTTGACAAACCGCTTGAGGTATTCAAGTTCAGGTTTTTCTCACGACTCATCTTGCATTCAGTATTTTTTCACTGTATCAATTTATAATAGAACTCCATCGGTGTTGCATTCTTTCAGCGAACTGGCTACTTTTTCAGTTTCCTTCTATATTTAAGATAATATCACTCATGAATACACCCATGAATACAACCATCCTCAGGCGTGAGGAGTTAAAAGAGAATTTTCCGTCTTGACTGATTTCCTAGCTCCTAGCCTTCAGTCTTCCCTTGGCAGTGGTCAAAAAGGAAAGTAATTTCTGAGCTTGAGCCATTTATCTGTAGTTTTAGCAGCTCAATTCAGATTAGTGCAAACATCTCTCACTACGGTTTCTCAATGGAATTAAAGTTTGTTAGACGTGTTTTTTTATATAAAGATTTTAAAATTATTTTTTGTATTTTTTAGTGTTAAGCGTAAGAGTTGCAGTTGCAGTCTCTCCTGCCCCTCAGAACGTCATGTAGCACAGCCAAAAACAAAGTGAATCAAAATATCGGAAATATTTCGATCATTTTGGAGGAATGGAAAGTGCAAAGTGCAAAAAATGTAAAAAAATGTCATCAAGTGCAAAGGATTTTCCACCATTAGACTGCTTAGAAATTAGAAAAGGGCCTATAGTAAAGTGGAGAGTGAACTCACAAGCACAAAAATACCATGTGAAGAATCGTGTACGTCAAGAAAGATGAGCGTGCAATCAAAATTGACTTATTTTCCTAAAAGAGAGAGTAGGGAAGAAATTTTGGCAAAACTAGAGCCTGCTGATGGTTTTTCAATTAATGCAATTGTTAATAGTGAATTCATCAGAAAATCTTTTCTGATAAAGGTGTCTACAAAAAAATTCTCATGAAGTAATGAAATCATTATTTCCGAAGCAGCTGAAAAAGTGCCCGAGGGTGTGAGATTCAGCATTTCATTGGATGGGTATACTTCTCTTCGAAATCGTAGGTATTTAAATGTCAATCTTCATGCTAATAATGAATCCTGGAATTTGGGCATGGTGCGTATATTTGAGTCCCTTTCCTGCAGAAAAAATAATTGAACTAGCGGAAAAGAAACTCGCAGAATTTTGAGTTGTGTGTGAAGAAGCACGTGATATAGCTTGTGTTACTGATGGAGCAAGCGTAATGATAAAATTTGGTAGATTAAGTGATTTTGAACATGAGCTGTGTTTTGCACATGGGCTCCATTTATCAGTTTGTGATGTTCTGTACCAAAGGAAATCTCATTCAAGTCCCACGACTGTAATTAAAGACGAATGTGAGGAAGGAAAATGATCAGACAAAGACCCTTCTGAAGATGTCGATTTTCAGCTACTGTGGAAATTTCCAATATCTAGGCATATGATTCTTCGGAAAATATTGAACTCACAGATGGCAGTGAAAATAGTGCGAGCATTGCCAGCACAATTGAAAAAGTGCGAAAATTTGTGAAAATGTTTCTCAAATTGCCAGTAAAGAATGAATTTCTGCAAAAATACGTAAGAACTTTCTGCTGAAGGTGTTTTCACAATTATCTTAGATGAACTGAGTGAACAAAATACTGACTTTTCCTCAGAAATGAAACAATCGATACTAAAAAGGCTGAAAGAGTATAGGAACAAGAACCTGGTTGGTTTATTGCACCATTTGAATAATCCTTTGTTCGATTTGAATCCACCAAATTCGTATTTTCCATTGCCGTCAAAATCAATCCTACAATCTACTGCCGAGGAGTTACTCTTAACCTTTTTAGAAGCAATGAACCAGGGGATGAGGAGGTTTCAGCCGATCTCACCAAATCCACTATTTCCCCTTTTTTAACGTTAAGTATGGCTTTCCGGCCTAAGGAGTTAAACCGTTTCCATAAAATCAAAACTCATATCCACACTATTGGCGCAGATATAAAATTTCTCAAAGATTGCCGCAAACTAAATATCTTCCCGAATTTCACTAACATTTTTCCAAAAACCACAAATCCCATTGCTTCAAAAGCTATCCTCTTCGCCAAGAAAAAATGGTTAGACTTAGAAATCAAAAACTTTTATAGAAAACGATCCTCTCTTGAGTTAGAAGCATATGATTTGCACCTAAAAATAACCAAAAATTTATCCGGTTTCGAAGTTCCCATATGGGACGATCATCTGAACAAAATTCAATCCGTGATACAACAAAAAGTCCAAAATAAAACTGACAGACTTCGCAAAAAATACTACTTTCTCACAAAAAATAACCAGAAAAACACTTCCTGCAATTCCAAACAAAACCAAGACAATGTAATAAACCTTACAGATACGACCTTCACCAACGAAGAACTCTCCCTACTCGGAAAAGGACTTAAATACGCACTTCCATATAAAAACCCACCTATGGATGACATTGTGGCAGACATTGAATCTTCTATTAAAACCCTATCAAATAACTGCAAGAATATCATCAGATCCACCGCATTATCACAGATAACAGAAAACATTGCCAAAAAAACGAATAAAAAACATAAACATTCCGAACACAACACCATCAAGTCTCTTAATAATAAAAATTGTTTTTATCTAAAGGCAGACAAAGGGAACACAGTAGTCATTATGCAAAAAGACCAATACTTCGACAAAGTTGAGCAAATGCTAAATGAAGGGCCGTACACAAACATACTAAAAAATCCAATCAATAAAATGATATCAGAAACCTCCAAAATTGTTAAAACATGCACCACACTCATCACGAAACAACTCAGCCTCCAACTTCACACCTCAAACCCCAGGGTTCCTAGGATGTATTGCTTACCCAAAATCCACAAAGACGGCATTCCCCTCAGACCCATTGTTTCGTCTATCAACAGCCCGACATATAAAATTTCACGTTGGCTTAATGACCAATTTAAACAATTTCCTATCAAACATGATTCAAATATAAAAAACAGTCCTCATTTTATTAACGAAGTTAAAGACATAATACTACAGGACAGTGAAATTTTAGTTTCTTTTGATGTTTCTTCTCTCTTTCCTAGCGTTCCCATCAATGAAACATTACAATTCCTCGAAGAATGGCTCACCGATCAAAACTTACCATTAAAAACAGTAGATGAATTAGTACGACTAACACGCTTATGCATGAACCAAAATTTCTTTCAAGTTAACAACAAGTTCTACCAACAAAATTACGGTACAACAATGGGAAACTCCCTTTCACCTTTCTTAGCCAACCTATTCATGGTTAACTTCGAGAAACAATGCAAAAACACTTTCAAATACTTCCCACGCTTATGGCTAAGATACGTTGACGATATTTTCGCGATTTTCGATACCTCCAATAATAACATAACTGATTTTCTACAGCAACTAAACGATCAATATCCTTCCATTAAATTTACACATGAAGTTGAAAAACAAAATACATTGCCATTTCTTGACCTTCTCGTAAAAAGAGAAAACAACCAAATCAAGTTCGGGATTTACCGCAAACCCACACACACAGACACGTACATTCCCTCTGATTCCAACCACCATATTTCACATAAATTAGCACCATTCCACTCAATGGTACATAGACTCTTACAGGTTCCTCTTTCTGAAGTTGATTTCCTCACAGAATTAAAATATATCAAAAAATGCGCTAAAATCAATGGTTACGACCCTCAGATGATAGAGAATATTTTACACAAACACAATCGCAATCTTTCTTTGAAAAAACAGATTACTCTCACAAGCACGCCCCCCAAAAAACCAAAATACGTAAAAATCCCCTTCGTCCCAGGCATCACAAACGGTTTATCAAACATCTTCTCAAAACAGAACCTTAAAGCAGTACCTGTGAATGAAAACAAACTCTCCAACTTACTACACAATCCAAAAGACACGATCCCGACTCTACAAAGATCCGGCATATACAAAATCGCTTGCACAGACTGCGAGAAAGTCTACATAGGGCAAACTAAACGGAAGCTAGAAACCAGGTTCAAAGAACACCTTGCACACTTCAAACACAATAGATTTAACAGGTCTAGCGTCGCAATACACATACAGGAAAACAATCACCCAATTAAAATCGAAAACATGTCTCTCTTAAAATCAACACAAACCGACTGGAAACTAGACGCTTACGAGAGTATTTTCATTAACAAATTCAAAGAGACGGTTATGAATAACGACCGCGGACCTATCCCTTACTCACCCCTCTACTCGCTAACCGTTAAGAATTCCCCCACCCCTCTGCCCTCCTTTCACTTTTACCCGGAACACATAAATACACAAGACCAAACACAAACAATTCATACGACTTCAGCTACTGAAGATGGGAGCATAGCTCCCGAAATACGTATCTAGAGATTTCCAGAGTGCTTGTGCGTGTGTGTTTTCTTTTTCTTTTTTTAGGCTAGTTTTTGACAACAGGTCCCTGTAGGCCATCATCGTCCTGCAAACTTGTAAGTATAATTTTAATTTTCCTTATTTCTTATTGACGTGTGAGTGCCCTCTGGGTAAATTTACGGTTAAGGAGTTTTAAATTTTAATTCCAATCTGTACACCGTAGTCTCCATTTCCCTTTTTTAACACTATTCAAACGTCAAATTCCTCAAATGAGTTCACCACCACAAAAACAATTGTCACTTGTTGAGAAATTAGATACCGCGATTGAAAGAGTGATCAGTCAAGCAGAGGTTAGCCATAGTTCAGATGTCAGTGGCATCGCTAAAGAAACGTATGTCTTCAAATCATCTGGTAAGCGCACGGCTAATTAAAACCTCCTCTTTGATGCTCTCATAACCATCCCTCCAACGTCAGTCGAAGCGAAGAGGGCCTTCTCTGCAGCTGGTCTTTTCATAACCAAAATGCACACATCACTGAGTGGTCGTGGTGTGAACATATTAAGTTTTCTTAAAAGTTACTAAATAAATCAATTAATAGGAAATAAGAATTAGAACACTGTTGTCGATATGATTTTGTACCAGCGTTTACAAAACTGTGTTCCGTGAGATGTTAATAGGTGTTCCGGGAAAAAAATCGATGCCAGCGATTTTTCTTCTTCTAAATTTTATTTTAAACAAGTAGGGATGTACGCGGGTTACCCGTGGTAAAGAAATGCTTTTCGTCAAATTCGCCGTAGTATTATCGTATATTAATGCATTTGCTTTGAAATCAGAAAATTATTTTTTCCTTATATTGTGGTAGGCCTGCTTTTTAGATCCGTTCTAAACATGTTCATTTCGTTTTGCCATTCTATACTAGCCCTACAAACGAAATTTCTTTGAAATCGGCTAAGTGAATAACTTCGAAATTTTCAGTTACAGAAAAATTCAAACCTTGATATTGTAGTAGCCCTGTTTAGTCGACCCGGTTGAATTATTTTGGTTATTTATTTATATTATGATTATATATACCTTATATGTTTAAAATCCATGAGGCCAGTTCTCTAGAAATACGTGTCAAATAAATAATATTTTACTTTTTACTGTGGTACCCCTGCTCCTTATCTCCGCTTTAAACATTTTGATATATTGCGCAAATCTTATATACAAAATTTAATTGAAATCCGTTCAGCCAATTCCTTCCAAATCATTAATTATTGAAAGAGTTTAATTTGTAATTGTGGGACCCCTGTTTGGCTGATTCGGTCTAAATATGGTTTTGCAAGTGTGTGTACATTATAAATATTAAATTTGGTTAAAATTGATGGGGGCAATTCAACACAATTACTCGTAAAAAAGAATTTTTTTATTACTTGTATTGTGGAAAACCTGGTTCCTATATCAATGCTAAACATCTTGATTTTGTTTTTTTATGTTGTACGCCTCATTTATACTAAATTTCGTTGAAATCGGTTCCGCCAATTCCTTCCAAATTATAATTACCGAAAAGTTTAATTTTGCAATTTTGGCACCCCTGCTGAGTCGATTCGGTCGAAATATGTCATTTGGATCATGAATTTATGTGAAAATTCTGTTCCAAATATGGTTGAAATCGGTTAGGTCAATTCTTCCCTGATATATGCGTACGGACGGACATCGCGAAGATAATAGTGCTTTTCAGCATTGACGGAAAGCACTAAAAAATATACTTGTATGTAAGAAAAATACTAAACATATTCATATAAATTGTTCTTATTATTACGCGATGATCTACCTTTAAGAAATGGTGTGCCATAACCGAGAATGCCAGGAAGTCGCATGAGAGATCAGCTGATGCACGAACACATGACGTCAGATATGCGCACTGATGCATGGGCAGCATTTACTAACTAACTGATTTATGTCGTCTATTCGATGTACCTCAGGGAAGTGTATTGGGCCCTCTGCTCTTCTTAATCTATGTAAATGATATCTGCTCGGTTGTTCGTAGTAAAATTAGGCTTTTCGCCGATGACACCGTTCTATATAAAGAAATAAAAAAACCAGGAGGATCAACAGTCACTGCTTGAGGACTTAAGAGCCATTTCAGCGTGGTGCAAAGAATGGCAAATTGAAATTAATTATACTAAATGTGCCGCAGTCACGTTCTGGAAAAGTAAGAACAAAGATTTAGGTTTCGAATATAAAATAGATGAAATGAGCATTCGAAAAGCTGAGTATGTAAAATATTTAGGAGCGGTGGCGGCTCGTGCATAGGCACTGCGGAACTGCAGCACCCCCTATTTCCACTTGATATTATCGATAACATTTAATATAATGAGTCCTTTTTTCTTTAATTCTTTCTTTATTTTTGTAGTACAATATATATTCCTTAAGCTTAATGTCAGTACTTCAGTAGCCATCCCCCAGTTTATGAAAAAGATACAAAAATCTTTGTATGGAACTGTGCGCTTCACAGTGCCAGCGACGTGGTGTTTGACTGTTGTGCGCATGCGCACATAGGAGGGGGGTGGGGAGGAAGGCGGGACTGCCAGGTAGAGAGAGCACTGTTGCTCTCGCAGTGCCGGGGTGCCGGCTCTGGCGTGATGGTGGAAGGAAGTTTTTTTTACTCAGCTTGTGTTGTGCTTAAAAACAGTGTACCATATTCTTGAATGTGATAATGAAAATTTGCAACCTTTAAAAAACTGCCTTACTGAAATTCAGTCAACATCAAATGCAGATCAAACCATTGCAGAAGCAACAGGAATTTTAAAATACCTGAATGATGATAATTTCAAGTTTTGGTTAGAGCTTTTTCATCAGATTATGCCTCATGTTGAAATAATTTACAACCAAATGCAATCTCGAGAAATTAGTGTGTTTAAAGTTAATGAATATATAACAAATTTCAAAACTGATATTTTAGAATTGAGAAACTCAAAGTACTGTGAGAATCCTTCAAAGACACTCTTGGCAGAAGCTAAGGAAGTGTGTGACTATATATGTGTTGATATAATGGACAGATATTCTTCCACTAAACACTTAGTAGCTGCTAAATTGTTCAACAAGAAATGCTTCACTAGATTTAAGAATGAACATCCCACAAAAGAGACCACTGACCACTGAAGCTTATCCCATGATTGACAAAAAAAGCTTGAAACTGAACTAAAAGTATTCTATTGTAGGACTGATATTCATGAATATTGCAAATTAATTGAGCTGCTGAAATTTATTTTGGAAAATAATCTAGATGATGTTTTTAGTGAAATTACGAAACTGATAAAAATCCTCTTGACAATTCCCATGACTGCATCAGAGGCAGAGCGCTGCTTTTCAACATTGAAAAGAATAAAAACTTTTTTAAGAAGCACTATGAATTCGGAAAGACTAAATGCGCTTGCAGTACTTTCAATGGAGAAAAATTTCCTCAATTGTCATCCAGAGATCAAGGAGAATATTATTGAACTTTTTGCGCAAATTAAAACAAGAAGAATGGATTTCATTTTTAAATGAATAGATCAAGCTTGAACTGTAACAATTTAAGTTCAAGTAAGTAAAAAATGTTTGTTTTTTTTTTGTTAAGATTTTTATCAAGTTCCTGTTTAAATTTTCTTTTTATACATGTTTTTTTCCTTTTACACAATTTTAAAACAAAGGCTAAAAATTTTCTGGAGCAGCACCCCACTAATTTTAGCTACAAGCCGCCACTGTTTAGGAGTAACCATTTGTCGAGATCTTTCATGGGACATGCACATTCGTCGAGTTATAGGCGCGGCCAACAAGAAACTGCCATTCATAGGTAGAATAGTACGGAACACTACAGAGAAAGTACGTGAAACATGCTACTTATCACTGGTAAGACCGCAAGTAGAATACGCAGCGAGCATATGGGATCCGTACGAGAAGGAACATATAATTCAACTAGAAAGAGTACAGCGCAGAGCAGCCAGATTTGTAAAACAAAAGTACGAACATAAGGAAAGCGTCACCTCTTTATTGAGCGATTTGAACAGGGTATCACTGGAGGACCGCAGACTGGACTCAAGGCTGACACTTCTGGAGAAATATAGGTCGGAATGTCTAAAAGAGGAGGTAGTGGGAATAATTGTGGCACCAACGTATATAGGTAGAAATGATCGAGACGATAAAATACGTGAGATCGATTGTAGGACGGAGCGTTATCTAGGCTCTTTCTTTCCGAGGACAATACGAGATCACAATAGGAAATTATGAATTGCGTTAGACAATCCTTAGGTAGGATTTGGTGCACTGCCACCCACCAACTTGGTGAATTGCAGGGTAACTTGTAGATGTAGATCGCTTCATAATCCCATCTAGAAATCATTTAAAAATATTTCTCCATGGAATGTATCACATTTAAAAAAGTTATTGTATGATTTAAAGCGTTTATATAACTACATCCAAGGTGAGTAAATATAAATGTTGTCATATGGCTACATTTGTTTATAACTGAACCAAATAATGTAAAACTGGTAGATTATTATAATTTTTAGACAATATTATTACATAAAATGTGTAAAAATAATTTTTTATTCATACAGAAAAAATTTTGAGCTGCGACAAGTTAAACAATTATACTACACAAACTTGTTCCCCCTGGATCTGTGGCTGAAAGAAGAAAGTTTTAAACGAAAAGCAGTCTTCTAGTTCTCAAACTGTGTCTGAATCAAACAAGCAAAAAGTCTGAGTACTTCAAAGTGATCAAAAGTGTGGCACCAGAAAGTACCAGTAGTCATTGCGTGTTACATAGACATGCACTAGCAGTTAAAAAAATGCCTACATCTCTGAAAAATATTCTAGACCAGGCAGTACAAATAATCAATTATATTAAAGCTCGACCACTTTAATCCAGACTTGAAAATTTTGTGCGAAGAAATGGGTGCTGAGCACATAGCACTTCTTATACATACAGAGGTGAGGTGACTTTCGCGAGGCAAAGTTCTTGAAAGACTCTTTGAGCTCTGTCGGGAACTATTTGTTTTTATGGAATCCACATTTCGACTGTCTGATTGTTTGAGAAATACCTCTTGTCTGTCGAGACTTGCGTACCTTGCAGATATTTTTACGAAACTAAATGAGGCGAATCTGTCGATGCAAGGAAAGAATGTTTTACAGCATTTGATAAAATTTCATCAATTTTAAGGAAACTGGATTTTTGGGCCTCGTCCATAGAAAAAACTTCAATTGTTTTCCTACACTCAGTGACTTTTTGATTGAAGTTAATTCTACTGTCGATAAAGATATTTGTAATGCCATTGTACAGCATCTAAGGGACTTACACTCTAATCTGTTAAAATATTTTCCTCGAACAAACGACGATAATGCTTGGGTTCGAAATCCATTTACAATTACAGTCAAAACCAGACGCATTAGTAGGATTGTGAGAGCCTAACTGATAAGACGTCCGACTTTCAAATGAAACAAAACCTAAACGAAATTTCGCTAAATGATTTTTGGAGCAGCATAATTCAAGAGTATCCGAACTTTGGAAAACGTAAGTCCGTGTTCTTCTTTCCTTTGCTACAACGCACAGTGGGTTAAATTGCAAATCTAGGTGGACAAAATGTCATTTAGATAATGTCAAAAAATATGTTTCTTCCTATCACAATGTAAACTTTAACACATTTAGCATAACAATCTATAACAGCTAATCAATTTGGCAACTTTGTACAGAAATGACAGCGTCGCAAACTTGACGCAATAGAATCGATGGATGCAGCCTTGACGTGGTGGAACTCCATATTCAGGAAAATGAATAAAATGTTTGGTAAAGAATCCACTTTACTAACTCACACAAAACAGACGACCGGTTTCGACTAACACTTAGTCATCATCAGGTCAAGGATAAGAACACTACAACGTGTAGGGAATAGGAAATGGGCGAGGTCGGGGAGGGAGGTGTGGAGAAAACAGGATATGGGGGAAGGAAGAGGGTCTCTTAAACGGTACTTTTTATGGTGTGGGCGGAGGGGGAAGAAGACGGTTGGGGTAATTGTTTAGCAAGGGAAAGACCGAGGGAAGGAGCGGGGAGTGGGTTGGGAAGAGATGTTCGTTAATAATGTCGTTGGCGTGGGTCTTCACGTGGTGGAGGATTTCTAATTGTTCGAGAAGGTTGAGTCTCCAGCTTTTGTTTTCGAGATGCAATATGGTTGGACAAAAATTGGCAAAATGTTTGTGATAAATGAGGTGTTTTGCAAAATGGGATTTTTGGGAGTTGGAAGTAAAGTAATGCAAGGGTTCTTTGCAACGGGTTTTAAAATTCCTTCCAGTTTGTCCAATGTAAAATTTGTCGCAATCATTGCAACTCAATTTGTAAATGCCGCTTTTATTAAGATTTTCGATGTTATCTTTTCCATTGGAAAGAAGATGGCCTAAACTGGAGGTTCCATAGAAAGCGGGTCTTGATAGGTTTTTTGGGAAAAAGTTCGCGATTTTGAGGGAAAGGGGACCTGTATAAAGAAGGCGAAACCAGTGAGGTTTGGTTTCGGTCTCCGGAGAAGGGCAGAAGATTTTATTGAGGGCCAACTGTTAAGGATGTTTCAGATACCATCTCCAAGGAGGATCTCGTCATCAGCAAAGCAGACAAAGGAAGCTGCATGGTGATCCTGAACAAATCAGACTACATCCAGAAATGCTTGGACTTCATCCACGGTAATGATATTACCCGCCTCCTCAAAGATCCCGCTACCAACTTCCATCAGAAGATCAAGAACGCCATCTCCTTGTGCCCATCACTTTTCCCCCGACACTCCTCCGGTAAATCCTTACAAATGAATCCTCTTGTGCCTAGGCTTTACGGCCTCCCAATAATTCATAAACCCGGAATTCCTATTCGGCCAGTGGTCTCCAGTGTATCCTCGCCAGCACATAAACTTGCCTTTCAAGTGAACAATTGGTTTAGAGAGTTCACACGCTTCCTCCCGAGATAGTGTGAAAAATTCCATTGACCTTACGAATAAACTGAAACCCTTGGTTTTAACCCCCAATTCCAAATTTGTGTCCTTCGATGTGGAGAAATTGTTTACTAGTGTACCCCCGTCCGAAGCCCTACGTCTTGCCGAAGACATTCTTTCATCGTCAGATACCCCCACGAACCTAGTGACAGAACTTTGTACTTTGTTAAGAGTATGCCTTTCCCAAAATTATTTTCGCTTTCAAAATGTGTTTTACGAACAATCCGAAGGATTGGCCATGGGCTCTCCGCTGTCACCTCTCCTCGCCGATATTTTTATGGACGCTTTAGAGAAGAAACTGTTTAATTCCGCTCAACCTTTCACCAATAAAATATTTACTTGTTTATTTTTCATTTGTCTTGCATTGCATTTATACGTTGATTCCAATAGATCACTAAACAATGAAATTCAGGTGCCATAGACTACCAACTCATGCGTTTTTATTGTTATTTCAGACACGTACTCAATTTCTAGAAGATTCCTATTTGAGGTTTGGCGTGTGTGAGCTTATATTCTGAAAAAAATTGAGCTAGAACATTGTGCCGAAGATGTTGGGCAGTGTATAAAAAACAACAGAACGGTTTTGTAGTAATCTGTCGACAAGATGGACAGCAAGTAATAGAACATTAATCCGATTTATGCTGAAAAAAGTGGTTGGAGGAAGATTTGACTTCACCAAAAATAGTCAGGAGCGCGATTTCCAACAGGTTACAACAGGGGTTGGCAAGGTTTTTTCTCTCGGGTGGCACTCGACCAATATTCATAATTTGTAGCAGTCCGCGCTTGCCAAGCGTACATAAAATACTGATCCATGGTTCGGAAATAATAAAATCAGTCATATTGCCTATAGGACAGTTTTCCGAAGACGCACAAGAAGCGCGAAATAAGGACTGCAAAATATACAGAGAGGGGCACTGGCGAAAATGTTCAAGAACAAATACCTTAGAGGATTTATTACACATTTTATTGATTTCTTCTGATCCTATGATATCTAGTTTTACAAAACTCCCTCAACGACAAACCGTAAGTTTAAATGCAGAAGTGTTTGATTTACTGTTAAATACACCAGCACCAAACTCTTCTCAAACAGAAGATTCTATTTCGAACTCTGAATCTGAAAGCGATAGTTCAATTTGTAGTTAAGTGCTCTTTAAAATATAGATTTAGTGAATAATTAAATTTGGTAAGATTATTTTGATAGCCTGTTACAGATTTAAGCATTAGAAGAAACTGTGTAATGTTGTTTTCATTTAGAAAAATAAAAACAAGCTCTATTTCTCAAGGCGTGTGTATTGTTATAAACATGACATATTTCTAGAAATATATTTACAATGGTAAATATTATGTACATTCGAGCACCAAAAATTAATTAGAATTAAAAAGAAAGTACAGAGAAGCAATTTTGTGTGACTTATACTTTTGTCCGCCTAGATTTGCAATTTAAGCCACTGTGCAACGTACCTGTACGATTTTCATATTACGCTGCAACGAAAACAAAATATAGGAATAGAATTGATGCTGCACCTGATATGAGGATCCGACTCAGCAACATTTTCCTAATATTATGCGAATATGTGATAAAGACACAAAAACAGTTCTCATCAAAAAATGTAAAATGAAAAATTTACGTTATCTTGTTATATTTTGTTGCTATAAAGTAAATAAAACGCATATGAATCAAATTTTGAACATTTATTGCCGCAATTAATTCGTCCGTGAGACCATTTTTTGTTGTCTACTTTAATCCAAGCGCGTATAATATCTCATGACCTCCTGATGGTGTTCCGTCAATACAATACGATTATAAAGGTGTTCCGTGGTCAATTAAGTTTGGGAAACCCTGATATAGATAAAGGAGAATACTAATGTTTAGGGACTTGTAGAAGAGCTGCAGATTCTAAATATTTGACGTCGTTAGTTATGTGCAAAACCGACTAGAAAAACAAAAAAATCTTGAAAAAGTTTACTAATGCGGCCGTTAAAAATTCGCCAAAATTTTTAAGATTTATGTATTTTCGAATGTGCTACGGAGCTGAAATTTTTTGAAAAGGTAGAATTTGTAAAAAAAAAATGAAATAGGATTATAGAAATTTTGATATTTTAATTTGTTTGGCTGTTAAAAAATCTTAAAATTTAAACAAATAGATAAATGTTTAGATACTACGGGGCGAACTAGGGAGCTGAAAATTTAAAGTTATTTATAGATTAGTACATTTGCACAAATAAACATTTAAAAATCTCCATGAAGTTGTTATTGCGGCCGTTAATTTATTTATTTATTTAAACATTAGATAAATATTATTTCACTTCTAGATGTACTATAACTTTAAAATTTGGGCGAAATGTGTGGCATTAGACCCCAAAAATGAAAAAATTATAATATTCTTAAAATTACAAATTTTAGGGAGTTTTAATCCAATATTGTTCCATAAGGAAAGAACGAAAGTCCGATATTTTTTTACGTTTGTGGGTGAATGTCGATAAATCAATAAAAGTTCCGTCGCTAAACAGTTGTTGAAATAATCAAATAAATAATAATTGTAAAATCTCGTAAAATAAAAAAACTCGTGCTGCATTTGATATTTAGTGAGAAAAAGTTTTTTTAACAATCAATCACATATTAATAAATAACATGAAAGGATGAAAGTACAGCCATAAGAAATATATAAGTAATTTTGAAGTACATACCTCCAGTAATATTTTCCCTATTACACACTTAAGACTTCTAAACAGCGATGCACAAATACAAGACAACACAATGCGGTTTCTCAAACGAGACTAAATGACATCTTTTAATACGGGAGCTCACACGAGGGATGACTCAGCCATGCTTACGCTTTGTGTTGATTTTGTGCTTCATGCGGACGTCAGTACCTTTCAATCGAATTCTGCACCGCAATGTAGCATGGTTTTTCCGAATCATCTCTGTTATCTGCCCAGTGATCAACATCGAAATTACTTGGGGTTAATGTGACTCCCAATGCTCCCTATTCTGTTTCAATTTTGACCAACACACCGGTAAGTATAGAATTAGTCTATTTTTCTTTAACTACATTTCCACTGTTTCATCAACAAATATTATAATAATAATGCCAAATCTTACATTAATATTTGTAGAAAGTTAAAAAAATTTAATACGTTATAACAAGCATTTTGTATCCTCCATATCTTCATTTCTAACGTGACGTCACAGCATGCTCCCTACCCCAACTATTTTAAATTTAATTTTTTCGTCTCTTATTAGAAATTATTATCCTTTAAGGTAGCAAGTTTAAAAATAAAACGCATCAATACAACTGCCTCAATTTTATTCGATTAGGTACGCCATGTAACTATTAACACAAGGATAATAAATGCGAACAAGGCCTTCTGATTATCCCGGTACATCCTGGCTATCCCAGACCCCTTTAAAAATGTCAATTCTTTGAATAATTTTATCAGCAAGAAACATTACAATGAAAGGAAACCATTGAATTCAGAATTCCGTAGGCCGATATTCTTTCTTTGATGCCGAACAATAATTACAACTCCTCGCAAGTACTCAAGAGGTTCCCTGCGGGCGATGGCACGTCACGTTTCTGAAAAATCCCGATATGCTATACGTTTATGAGCGGATGACTATAAATCAATGACAGTTTCGTACCTAAACAGTTGTAGAAATAATCAAATTAAGAATTACGGTGAAACTTTGTAAAATATTTTTTTAAACTCTAGCTGACTTTGATTTTTATTGCAAAAATTGTTATTAAAAAAAAGATCAATCGTATAAATAACATAACATAAGAGTAATGTCATAAAAACACATGCGATTTTGAAGTAGATACCTCAATTAACCATTCATTAGTCGCGCTGTTTTTTGTTTCGCCTATGGTCGCGTGGGGTATTTCATTACCCCAAAAAAAACTTTTTATAGTCAAATTTGTAGTTAATATTTTGTTGAAGTTGTATGCTGAGATGACTCCTACATTATCTCTGAACGAAAAAATGACACATTGGTATTAAAATCTTTATTTGCATTCAGATAGGAATTTGATATTTGCAGCAGCATGAAGGAATAAGGGATCATATCAAAATGGTTTATGAATTTTTTTATTAAAACGTAATAACAACACGAAAACCGGGTAAAAGGCAAAAATATTATCTTTACAAAAGCAAAAATAATGTACTATGTAATAAAGGAACTTAAGTTTCATTTGAGTAACCTTTCTTGCAAGCTAAATCGAAGAAGCTGTTTCACAAAGTTGGATTGCCATTTCTTTTTTCAAGGTACTGCACATTATGAAATATTACTAAAAATGAAAGCAATTAAATGAAAATTAACTAATTAGCGGTAACTGACTGACTGCTCAAGGTCACGGAAGTGGGGATGCGAACCAGCAGCGCTCCACTTGAAGTTATAGAAAGGGTATACATCTACATGTTACCCTGCAATTCACCTAATTGGTGGGTGGCAGGGGGTGCAATGCGCCATAACCTACCTAAAGATTGTCTATCGCAGGTTGAAATTTTTATTGTGATCTCGTATTGTCCTCGTAAAGAACGAGCCTAGATAACGCTCCGTCCTACAATCGATCTCACGTATCTTATTGTCACGGTCGTTTCTACCTATATACGTTGGTGCTTCAATTACTTCTACAACCTCGTCTTTTAGACATTCCAATTTATATTTCTCCACCTTGAGTGCAATCTACGATCCTCCAGTGGTACCCAGTTCAAATCCCTCAATAATGAGGTGACGCTTTCCTTATGTTCGTACTTTTGTTTTACGAATCTGGCTGCTCTGCGTTGAACTCTTTCTCATTGAATTATATGTCCCTTCTCGTACGGATCCCATATGCGTGAGGCGTATTCCACTTGTGGTCTAACCAGTGATGAGTAACATGTTTCGCGTACTTTTTCTGTAGTGTTCCGTATTTATCCATTAAAATTACGTAATTTGTTTATTGACGCACCAACTAAGGGAGAGAAGAAATTTTTAATAGACAAAGATGCAATCGGGCAGTGATGTTTTGCTGTTTTATGGTGTGTTTGGTCAAATTATATCGTGTAGTTTCAAATACTCCATTGCACGAAACGCGCCTATTTGTGATACACTGTACACTTTCCTAACTTGTATAATTATTATATGGTTCATCCTGCGGAAAAGTTCCTCGATTTGGATTTTTAAAGACCAATTTAATTTACACACGGTATAAAATTGTGTAATTAAAAATCCTCAAACTAATTTATAATGTTTTAAATAACCTTTTCGGAGTAAAAATCTTTCGAAATGAATCTTGCAGGAATAAATATATATATATAATGGTTTTAAGGGAAATAATAACTAACTAGGGAGATGCCCGTTGAAATTCAACGGGAAAGTTTTTTATGAAATAAAAAATGAGCATACGATAAATATGCCTTGACTTTCTTTGGATGGCAAGAAAACAAACTTCCGTTCTTTTAGGCGTTCGTTGTTTCAAGTATCGAACTCCTACGATGATTCTAAGAACCTAATTTTAATATGCGAATGATTAATATTAAATATTAAAATGTACACCTCGTAAATAACGCAACAAATGTTGTTTACATTGGTTGCTATGAAAAGAATTTCTCTCCCCTCCTCACTCTCATACTAATTGTAAGAGCATTTAAAGCACGCTTTCACCCATAAGGATTGAAATAACAATAGGATTTCGAGGTTTAACAATGTAATGGGTTGACATGGCAACATCCCGTTAAAATGGCAAGATTTCCCCAAAATATGTGAATTAAACGTTTAACATGAGGAATTTCGAACTATAGGCGGGAATAGATGAACGGAATAAGAAACTCGTAGTTTTCTCTTTAAAATGGGCTAGATTCGAAGATCATAAATTAATTCTTTCTAATTTAGATCTCAAAAAGAATAATAGCCTGCAAGTCAAAAAGTCGATCTTTCCGTGTTATCATATGGGAAATGGAAATGTCTAGCTTGGAGTCGAACCTAGGACTTTTTTCAGGATTTCTTTTGGTCATCATCTTACAATACGTGAGTCGATCATTCCTGCTAAATATAAAAAATGAATCTCCTTCCAATATCGAGTTATTCGCATTTTTATAGCGTGACAGAGGGAGCCACAAAGGGACAGAAGTAACCTTTTATTATTGTTATATTGTCATTTCATAAATTATGAAGGAACTCATCTTAACTTAGACCATAATTTCCCTTCAACAAACGTAGAATTTTAGTGTTTAAAACATATTTTCGGACGAATTGAGGCGCCGCTATGCTGTGAAGTCCGAGTTGGTTCTACTGTATTCAATCTATCTCTATTCTAATGAATACTAAATAGCAAATTACTCTAAAAAGATTATATTTATGTGTGTGCCGATTTGATGAGCTATCGGGAAATTCCAGAACAGATAAATTAAAAACGGACGGATATTACGAAAATGAAACAGTAAGGAAGATACAAAGAAAAATTAAGAGGAAATACATACGTGATAGAGACGTTCTTACGAATAGTAATGTAGATAATCGTTCGTATTAATGGAAATGCATCCGGTACGTATGTGCCCGAACTAAACAAGATTGAAAAGGTGTACTCCATGTCGGAGTACACAGTTTCCAAATGCGTTCTTTAAGGTTTCATAGTGCTCTCAATATTTTTCGCTCACAATCAGATGAGAATTTAACGAGGAGCAAGCGAGGTACGTTGTAAAATACATGTAGGTCTTCATGTAAAGTAATCGTAATTATTGTCCGATTTTAACCAAAATTGGAATCGGTCGACCAATTTTAGTAAAACTCCCAAATACCAAATTTCATCAAAATAAGTCCAGCGGTTCCCGAGTTTTAACATACGGACGGACGGAAACGGCCTCCCTATACGCGTACACATCGTGCGAAGAATGCATAATAAAAGGTACTTTGTTTATACCAGTTGCTACGAAGAACAACAGTATTTTGTTTATAGTTTTTGCTACAATAAAAGTTATGGAAAGGTACATTACAGTAATACAATACACTAGGGGCCAATTGTAGTACTTCCTGTACATTTAGGGAGCTTGGGGTGAAGTGGCCCAAGGCGATGACAAAAAATTGTTACACAGGGTGTCATTAGTTGAACCACTTTTATTGCCTATCAAAATGACCCTATTGTTCACACCATTTTCATAACCAAAAGCACAGACATACATGATTGAGCAACACTTACAAGTACACAACAGTTTTTGTTTTGTTTACTTTTTCTGAAGGTACAGCAAATTGGAATTCCAAGATGGCCGCCGGTGTGTTCACGCGTGCACATCGTGCTCTCTCTCTCTCTTGGTGGTGTTTCTGCTGATATGTGCCAGCTTGTTTGCACAGAAATGTAATTTTCTTTCGTCTGCATCGCCTACATTAAGGAATGGCACTTACGAGCAGTTTTTAGTCAGTGAGAGATCATTTTCGTTTCACTGCTTCTCCGCCTGTGCTCCATCCCCGAGGTCCATCCGTCGTGGGATCTCTTCAGCGCCACCGCGCGCTGTTCCCGCTGTTCGCCCTGCCATCCCTCCTCCTACTGCTGCTCGCCGGTGGCGTTGAAATTAATCCTGGCCCCAATTTTTGCCAGTATTCCAATATTTTTAGGGCATAATACCAAGGCGTAACAAAATCTCCTCTGTTGCCACAAACGTGGGTGAATTGTCGAGTTTCCATCGCGCTTGCTGAGACATGGCTATCCGCCAGATTCAGTGATAGTGAATTCTCCTTTTCAAACAGCCATCAAATTTTATTATTTATACTGGGAGGTGACATCACTAGAGGATTAATCTGCTTTTGTCCTTCACGCGTTTTATTGCAAGCTTAGTGCAAATGCACTTGAAGTCCGAGTCGAACAATGCAAAAATACGAGATTAACAATGCCGGCTACCATAGCAACCTTCTTTTTGAAATGTCGAAAAACCGGAGGAAATCCATTATAAACTTGAAATATGAGCAAACACGAATTAAACAACAGAATCGACGTTAAGAATAAGAATCTTAATTTCTTTCTGCGTGAAATGGTATAAATCTCGAGTCCAAGTCTCGACCGTAAGATACGAGAAGGGACATATAATTGAATTAGAAAGATTACAGCGCAGAGCAGCCAGATTCGTAAAGCAAAAGTACGAAGATAAGGAAAGCGTCACCTCATTATTGAGGGATTTGAACTGGGTGCCACAGGAGGATCGTAGATTGAACTCAAGGTTAAGGCTTCTGGATAAATATAGATCGGAATGTCTAAAAGACGAGGTTGTAGGAATAATTGAAGCACCGACGTATATACTCACGGGGACGACTATTGATAGGTCCTTCAGACTGTCGTCACCACGGCTTGGGACTTGGGGACGATAAAATACATGACATCGATTGTAGGACGGAGCGTTGTCTAGGCTCGTTCTTCCCGAGGACAATACCAGATCACAATAGAAAATTTCAACCTGCGATAGACAATCTTTAGGTAGGTTTTTGTGCATTGCACCCCCTGCCACCCACCAATTAGGTGAATTTCAGGGTAACATGTAGATGTAGATATTTAAAAATGTTAAAGAATAAACGTTTACACATCGTATTCTAGCCGATTACGTGTTAATCAAATGCAAAAATGAAAACTAACCTGGTATCGAACCAATGCCTTTCCGGGGGACGACTACCCACTTATAACCTGCTAGAGTTCGCACCTATAGTATGTTTCTCGTCTTATGAAGCTTGACCTTCACATAGCAAGTAGCCAATGAGAACCTTTTCCCTCTCCCCTTCTTCCCTTTTCCCTCTCCCCCGTCACCCGCGGCTTTCGAAATGCATGAAAAACCTAACAGCATTGCCAAATATCCGCTCTTGAAAAGATCTGCTTGCGAATGAAAGGCGACGCGTCGCAGAAAAACTTACGGTCATTGTTTATTACTACCGGCCATTTTCCATTGCGTTAAAATGATAACAAGGTGCAAAGTGAAAGCGATAAAGAGATCGCAACGGGAAGCATGAACGCAGTAGAGCTGGCAACATAGTCGACTAAGAGCGATGTGAACAGCACGATGGCGAGAGAGAGACTGAGCTTCTCCCCTCTCCGTCGCCCGTTACTCGAGCGTTGATTGGACGCAGAAATAGTCACTCACAGAGGGTTTCAAGGTCAAGCTTCATAAGACGAGAAACATACTATAGTATTCAGGCGAAAGATTCGTCGAAATCGAACCGACCGTTCTCGGTTTATTTGCGTTCAAGCCGGAAGGTGACGTCACTCGAGGCTACAGACGCAGGGACGCAAGCAGAGACACAGCGGTTATAACATATTAGATATAGGTAAACATACAATGTAACCAAGGTATATAAACTATAATGTCCCGGTCTCTGATTGGCTGGTCAGTCAACTAATAAAAACCTGTCAAAAAGTTTGCCGATGATTATGGTAATGTAATATAAGTATAAATATAAGATTACTCGACAGTTTTCCGCACATTTTACAGCTCTCTCTCCTTTGAGTATAGATTTTGATTGAGGGATTCCGGAGAATATGGACTGTCGAACGACACGTCGGAGGAAAGAGCACTTCGACTCCCACGAAGGAGCGTTCGCCGTGATGCGTAATCGCACTGCTGCATGACCTTGTATGAGAATCACAAGGAGGAAAGAGAATGCCATTTCCAACTGATTGTATCGTAATGAAGAGGATGGACGGAATCGCTATAAAACTCAGAGAGATAGGTTTAACAACAGAAAGATATGGCGATAAAAGAAAGGCTAACAAAGAAAAAGGTTTTTTCGAGCGGATAATTGCGAGTAGCTGCTTTGATGTTTGGCAACTCAAACTTCGCGCAAATGACGGAATGAATTTTATGAACGATTTACAGTTGCGATTCACCTAAGAATCCAAACTTTCCTGGATTAAAGGTATCTTATAAATTAAACACGTAAGATACCCTTGCTAAAGTAAGAGGTAGAAGCACATTTTCTTAAAGATTTTCAGGTTTCTGGTTTGCCTCCCCCTCTAAGGAGACAATCCGCACCGTTGGAATGTAGATCCTCGTTAGACCTTTTCATCCATGAAAACTTCACTCCTCTAGCTTCAACAGTTTAGCCACAATACCATTTCAAAATTTTGAATTTTCCGAATTTGAAGCCATCTGGAGGAAATGGATGAACTACCGGGAAAACCCAATTGATGGAAAATTAATAAACTAATAACAGCTATCCATTCCAAAAAGAATTTTCCAAATATCTCTTGAAACAAAAAGGTTCATTGTCCACGGACGGACAGACAGAGTTAGCAAATTTATTCTTTTAAAAAGACGTGCTAAAAAAATATTAAATTTCATAGTGGCAAGTAATTAAACAGCCCAAAGTAGAAAACTTCAACGTTCTGCCAATAACGTCGGACCTCTTATGAAAGAGAGAGACATAGCTAGATGCAATCACTGAACGAAAAGACGAAAGTGGAATCAAAAACTCTCCATGGATTGGTGTCGCAGCGAAATATCATATATTATGATTGATGGAAAGGTTTAAATTAATCACGATAAGAGAAAATGAAAGCTTTTTTAAGTGGCATATTAATAATTCGTATCGAGGTCATCTCCTGTTCGTTGAATCTCCCTCTGGCGGTAACATGCGCTGCTATTAGTCTGGTTAAGGAATCTGAAAGTGTAAAGAGATAAAAAAGGAAATTCGCTCTTGAAACTACGTGCATCCTTTTAATAAGCTTTCGGTTTTTACTGTATAGTCGGGCCGGCCCGAGTTGGCACCTGAAGAGCTGGTTGCCTAGCCACCGAAGGGAAGGCGATGATGCCAAATGCTGTTACGACCATCGGTTTACCCCAACCTGCTGAGTCACCGCTCATTACCAGTGTGGAACAGAGCATCGAACCGGAACCGAACGGAAACAAAAAAAACGTTATTTTAGCTGGAGAGAAACCGAACCCGAACCAAAAAAATATATTTTTCTCAACCCGAAAACCGTTATTTATTTCGTTCCATTTTTTCGGTTCGCATAAACAGTGGGAGCGAAAGAAAGGTTTTTCCTTTTGCTTTAATATGAGTATTTTTGAAAGCCTCTCTTTTCAACACCGAATAAGGCAAAAGCTAATGGTTTACTTGAGAATACATGCTCCTAATCGTAGCAGATGAATTTTCTCGTTTCTGACCGCGGATGTTTTCTTGGTTGGGACCGAACTAGCCAAGCTAGTATCAAACTGCCCCAACGGATGTCCTCGAAGAGATACACCGAAGAAAACTCCTCCCTCTCAAATAGTGATATTGCCAAGCAAGAAATTGAAATTGATGGAATGATATGATCCGAAGATCCTATGCAGAAATTCATGTTTGGCAATCTCACCATTTGAGAGGTAGGAGTTTCTTTCGATGATTCTCTTAGAGGACATCTGTTGGGGCAGTTTGATACTAGCTTGGCTAGTTCCCGTCCCACCAAGGAAAACATCCGTGTTCAGAAACGAGAGAAAATGTTCTGCTACGATAGTTCAGAGGTAGAATATCCGCCCGGCAAGTGGAAGACCCGGGTTCAATTCCCGGTCATAGCAGACTTTTTTCTCGTTTCAAAAATTGTTCCAAGCAAGAAATTGATGGAATGAATTGATCTAAAGATAGTTCAGGGGTAGAATATCCGCCCGGCAGGTGGAAGACCCGGGTTCGATTCTAGGTCATAGCCGACTTTTTTCTCGTTTCAAAATTATTCCCAACATTACAGCTTATGCCTGTCTGCATAGGATCTTTAGATCGCTTTATTCCATCAATTTCTTGCTTGCTTGCTTGTTACATGTTAGTAAATTTCTACTTAGGTAGTGCATCTTCAACAAAATGTGCACACATATTGGCATTCGTTGCTTAAAACTGATAAAGGGTTAAGGATTAATCAGAATTTATTTTTGGTGAAGTATTTTCCCGATTGCAAAAACGCACGTTAGAGACTCCGCTTGAAGAAAGGCAGTTGATGACGCGCAGAATATGTTAGTCTAATTCTTTTCTGTTTATGTGTGTGTTTGATTTCAAGAGGATATTTAGTGCACCGACGTTCCGTCTCCATTTCCTCTGGAAAAACGCAAAAATCTATCCTGACATGCAGACTTTTTTTGTTCTTATTTTAATTTTTTTTAATATTGGCGCGATAATTGCATGACCATAAAGTTAAAAGAATTTTGATTAATTTTCTTATCATCAAAATTTATTTCTCAATCGCGTTACTTCAAAGATTTACGCTTTCACTTTCTCCATATACGAAGTATAGAGAAAGTGTTGTTTTCATGAAAAAAATCGAATTAGAGATTTCAACGAAAATACATAGTTTAAGGACTCCTGAACACGTTTTGACTATTTTCCCGATGATGTCTCGGGGTGTCTCTATGACCGGAATTTTGTGGGCACTCTAACTCAAAAACTATTAATCAGATCATCGCGAAATTATATATTTGACATTTTTGATAAAGCGAAACGAACTGATTAGTTTTTGGTAAAGATCGGTCAACCGAAAGTGGGTGTTTACTCTTTTCACTTATCCGTTATTTTGAAAGATTTGCTTTAATATTTGATGAACGTAAAATGGTATTGGGATAAATATTGTAGTAAATGTTATTTTCTATAACCTTTGTTTGAAATATTTTCCCATTTATTGCATTTTTGAAGAGATATTTTTAAAACTACATTTTTTAGCTGCCACAACCACACCACCTACCGACGATTATTGTAAACACTTTACGCCTCTCTTTATTTTATTAATTGTTGGAGCTTCGGGGCAATCAATACCCAATTGGAGGACATTTTATTAATTAGATATAATTATGGTTGCTTGGGGCAGATCTTACTGTGTGTACACATTTGTCATCTTAAGAAAATCCATGTAATTATATATTTTATGATATTTTTAATATTAACATCTAAATTATTGTATTTAAAAATAGTTAAGTAGCTCTTCTTTGAACAACTCTATGAATTATATTCTATATTCAAATGTGAATTAATATTATTGTACCTGTTCAATTACGTGCACGAGTACTGTTGGTGTAAATTGGTAATGATAAAGAGAGTATCTGCTTATATCGGAATCTGGAATATTGGAATTGTAAATTCAAATAAATTTTGACTTTTGAAAGAATAACAACTGTTTTACATCAAATTAAAGACTAAAATATAAATAACATTTTAAATAAATTTTAAACTTATAAGCAAATCACAAAAACCGCAAGGTATTAAAATGATGTAAATATAATTAACAACCCCTATTGTAATTGAGCACTTTCTGACCGGCCGGGAACGTGGGTGTTATCACGAGAGACGGCCTATATTTGTGGTAAAACTACTTACAAGCCAACGAAGAGAGAGAGAGGGAGAGATTGAATAACAAAAATGTAATAAGGGAATTCATACAATGTTTTACCGCTCGTTACATGGTGGGAGGGGACGCTTGCGCGTTGTTACGTGCGGATAACTATTTTCGTCTTCTTGACCTGCAATAGAGAAGACTTATTTGGTTTAAATAAAAAATAACCTTAATTAATAAAGATTATTTTGGAAGTCTCTTGAAAGATTTCCCAATAAATTCAAAGTAGGAGCGAAAAAAACCGTTTCGAACCGGTTCTACGGTGGTCGCTGGAGCGAAACCGGAACCAAACCAAAATTTTTTGTTTTGTGTGAACCGGAACGAAAACCAGAGCGAAAAAAATTTCGGTTCGATGCCCTGGCGTGGAACTAGCGAAATAGGAGGGGTAAGAGAAAATGACGACAGCGCACCGTTGCCATGGTAACGGCTCGGTCTTTACGCTGTTTCACTGGCTAAAGCTCTCCCCCTCCCGAGTTGGCATTTGACTGCTTCCGAGCAGCCAAGTGCCAACTCTGGCCGGCTTAACTATAGTTATCATTTGTATCGATTTTACGTCCTTGATTCTACTTTTGGGTACTCATCACCTGAACTTGCTTTTCCTATTTCACATTTTTTAACATATTTCATTCTAACAATTTAAGTTTCTCCTTTTTAATAAATATTCGCGAAATTTAGATTTCCGGAATTCATTTTTTCCCATGCAGAATTTCTTATATCTATCTAGTTGAAATGTGTATAATGCTAAACCCCTTCGCGTTCGATAATTTTTCCGTGATTTTTAAGCTATTTGTGCTTCATTTACCGATAAAACGATTCGATATAGCTGGAGTTGAGGCACAATTATGGAGCATCTGACAAGGTGCTAGGATGACTACATTACTATGTCGTCAATCGTCCCTTGCGCTTGGCATGATACGCGATTACAATGCCTTCTCGTTGCACTCGAGGGAGACGTAGATGCAGGCACATAATGGCGGATGTGCTTTGTTCGACGGGATCATTCTACTGACACACTTAACGCAGCGTTCTCGACCCAACGGATCTTATCGATTGCCGCGCTGGGGAGACATTATATCAGCTGGAGAAATTTCATTCCATTTGTGGCTACCGACTTCTCTTTAATCGAACACGTTTTCTCAAGGTGGGATTTCCGAATGCTCTGAAACAATACGCCCTACGTCAAGAATGGGCAAACGTTTTACGTGGCAGGCCGCGTGAATAGTGGCAGCTTCTAAATGCTTCGGCGGGCCACTTTCGGGTTCACATCGGATGTTATTTGAGAAAATGCGAGGGATCCTGTTATAGTTGAGCCGGTTGGCACTTGGCTGCTCGGAAGGAGTGAAATTATGTCCATTGCGCTGAAACATCTACAAAACGATAAATATGACGTTGTTATTTACTTTATTTGTCGTTGAAAAATTGTAAACAAAACATGCAGGTTTATGTTGTCGTGATATAATACAAAATAATTGAATTGAATAGTTGATTCTAGAGCCCTGATTGAGAAAATGGCCGAAGAGACACCAGAAGAAATAAGAAGACGTCAAACCAGAGAGCGATTAGGGAGATTTGTTCAATATTGAAATGATGCGTACCCGTCATATTTGACGGGCATTTACACTAGTTTGTAATAGATAGGAATATATATATAAGAGCGAACATGAATCCGGCGAAATTAACAATTATAATTTCATAATCTGTAGACGACCTACCCAGATAAGGTTTCCAAAAATTACTCTCGACCGAGTTTGGGAAGCGCCTTCAGCACTTCAGCTTCATCGCCCCTCTTCCCTTGAAGGTGTTTGCCTGGCGTCTGCTTTTTTCGGCATTTCCTTTTTCGCATCGTTGCGAAATGTTGGAGGGAAAAAGGTAATTTAGAATGTTTTTATGTAAGCAAAATCTAAGGATGGACTGCTTTTCATATGCATATTGTAGAAATTGATGGAATAATAGAAACTATGCAGAAAGGCATAAGCTGTAATTTTGGGAATAACTTTGAAATAGAAAAAATTCTGCTATGACCGGGAATCGAACCCGCGTTCAGAAACAGGAAAGATTATCTGCCAAGTTAGTTCAGTGGTAGAATATCCGCCCGGCAAGTGGAAGACCCGGGTTCGATTCCCGGTCATAGCAGAATTTTTTCTGTTTCAAAGTTATTCCCATGCATATTGTATTTTATTAGTCGCGCCACTCGAGGAAACTGCCTAGGATGCGTAGTCATAAATACAGCATTTTCCCGACAGTTGTGATACCAACGCAACAATATGAAATGTAATTTTCATGGGCCATTGATGGCGGGGTAGCAGTCATTACTTGCTAATTAGATTCTAAGTCATACTATTACGAGAGTCGTCATGGTGATCGTTTTTTAAAATTTTATGTTTCCAAGGGAAATAGGGAAACCGACTTCAATTTCATCTTACTTCGCATCCACAATTTCCATTTCTATAAGATTTTGAGTATTTCTCGCAGATAAATATGTGCACTTTTATTATTATTATATTTCAACAGTCGGCGAGAATGCTAGGTGGAACGTCACAAACTAAAATAATATTTACCATTACCATTATCGAATCTACAATAATAGCAAAGCAGGCAATGACCTAGGGGCAATGGCGCAACTAGAAGCGGAAGGGCCCGCGGCAAAATATTATTAGTGGCCCCAATCCCCCATCCTCTCAACCAACAAATACATATATTCAATTAAAACTGAAACCTATTGTAATGCCTATAAAGTTGCCCTATTACATTTAACCTATCGTTACAACACGAAGACTAACATCGGAAGCTCATATCGATTGAGTTTATAAATTAATCGACGTTTCTCCGTCAACAATGAATTTGATTAGCATTAAATTGAGTGGGGTATAGTTTTCATTTTCTTAGAATCGAGAAACGAGCGGACAAAAGTACGGGGGAGAAAGAGTTCCATTTATTTGGTGATTTGAATCGATTCCAAATCAGCTTAAAATGGTTTTAAATGCTAAATTGAGTCGATTTTTCACGTATAGCGCGAATAAGCTCTCAGCTGACGAACTCAAACGTGGCAATGATTGGCGAAATAAAATTAGAATCGGCCCTAATTGTTATATGCTTTGGAGAGTTGCTACACTACAAGAACGGGGCAGACATGAAGTGTATTATTATTATTATTATTCACATAAACGCTACAATTGGGAGCAGGTCCCGGTGGCAGCGAGTCCCCATCACAACTCAATGCATAATATCTCTTCCGCTTTGATGTTAATGTTAACGAATTTAGGGTATTTCTATTTGTATGTATTTAAAGAAGGTTTGAACCGCAACGTGAGCTCTGCCCTAGAACGGATGTGATGCAAAAAGCGAGTTTGATTTGAATTATGAATTACCTGAAAGTGAGGCAGCTCGATTTGTCGATGTCGTAAAAAAACCGTTTCCCTTCCAACACTTCTAAACCACGAGGCACTCGCTAATTTTGACGAATGAAACGATCGCCCTGCCCCCTCTCGGGCCGATCTCTCGCGCCTTAAATCAGCTCCGAGGGAAATACTGGTCGAGGAAAAATTTAATTATCAGACGCTGCGTCCGTTTCCCTAAGGTCGTCACGAAACTTGCTGAAAACGGCGGGATTCCGTAACATTACCGCGACGAATGAAGGCGTTTAACCAACACCCTCTATATTAACAAGGCCCAACAACTCAAGGAAAAGAGGACGTGACGTCACTACAAAGAGACGAGTGAGGAGAGAACAAGATAGAACTGATAGAACCAACATCATAGAACCACGTGTTTTGTGCAGTTCGTTGTGCCTATGAAACGATTTATTTTGTGAATATATTTAGTTATTTAAATATATTACCATTATAATTTAATAATGGTTTTGAAGTGTTGTGTTCCGAAGTGCAGAGGAAATTACGATTCCGAAAATAAAGTTCACGTTTTCCATTTTCCTAATGACGATGAAATGAAGAAGAAATGGATTAGAGCTGTTCCGAGGGAGAACTTTACTCCTTCTAAATATTCTGTGGTAAGTAGAATTACATTTCTATACCAATGGATATATTTAGGTCAGTGAAATGTAAAATTGTATTTTGACTTTCCAAAAGGTTGTTTTATTCTGAAAATATCATTTATGTGGTTTTAGGTATGCCATCGACAATTTATGGAGTAGGACATTTTATGGGAGACTTCAGCATTGGATTAAAATTCGAGAAAGATGGTTGTTACTAAATTGTTGAAACCCCAACTCCACAAGTCGGCTGTTCCTACAATATTTTTTGATTGCCCGTCATATTTGAGCAAGACTTGAACTTCTCACAGAGAAGAACCTGATGCAAAAAGAGCTCGTAAAGAATCTGATGCATTACAGTTGTCACTCAAAGAGAGTATTCGAAGTAAGAGAGAATATGACGAAAAGTTTTGTTTCAAAGGATTTAACGAATTGCAAGGTAAAATTTCATTGATAAAACGCAGTGAGAAGTGGAATATTATAGAACGGGAAGCAATTTTTATTTTTCTACACCTGAATATAGATAATTCACCCCATGATATTTTGTATTTCATTTTGCATGAAGATTTAACTATTAATGTGTATGTTAAGGGACTAGAAATTAAGTACAAAGATATACCCGGACCTAATGAATTAAATGATGTGCATCAAATTGAAAATTTGATGAATAATTTAGATAAGTTTAGAAGTCATTCGAATCCCAGATCACATAATAATGAAATTGTCTTAGATTTAATTGAAAAGTTGCAATGTGAGGGTAAATGTAATGACACTTTTAAATTTCTGAAGTCGCAGTTTCAATTGTGTATGTTACCCAAAGAAAGTTATAGATATAGCTCTCATATTATGATTTTTGCATCTTTGTTGTTTTTTATTTCTTCGCATGCATACAAATTTTTGAGAAGCTCAGAGAATTTAATTTTACCTCACCTAAATACAGTGAAGAATTTGTTCTAATTTGGATGTTAGTGCTAAGAGTACACACTTTTTCAGTTATATTAAGGAAAAGGCTTCAGCATTAGAACCTCATAAACATTTATGTTTCATTAATGATTGATGAAATTCATGTGAAACTATATATGGATTTTAAGGGTGGTAACATTGTGGGAATGGCCCATGACAATGTTGATATTGCTTCAACAGCTCATGTTTTCATGTTTACTAGCATTTTATCTAACTTTAAAGATGTTGTACATATTGTTCCTGTAAATAAGATGACTGTTGATGTATTGCATTTAATTATAGAAAAAGTTGTATTAGGTTTAGAAAAATAGGGTTGAAAGTTGTTAGTATTATTACTGACAATAACTGTATTAATAGGAAAGCAGTGTGTCTGTTCAGTACTCCAGGGCAGGCAAGCGTTGTTTACCCACACCCTGTTGATAAGAAAAGACCATTATTTTATCTCATTGATTCTGTGCATATCTTCAAAAACATTAGGAATAATTGGTTAAATCAGAAAAATGAGTATTTAAATTTGTGTACCCATATTTTGAAAATCCAACAATTATTCACAAAGCCTCCTTTAAAACTTTAAGGCAATTATTTAATATTGAAAGTGATAAACTTGTAAAATATTGTTATGGATTAAGTGTCAAAGCATTGTGGCCTACGACTTTTGAAAGGCAAAATGTAAAATTGGTGATGCAGATTTTTAAGGATTTTATTGTTAATAGTTTGTTAGATATAGGTAAAACTCATAATTTGTTAGAATATGAAGGTACTGCTAATTTTATAAAAATAATAATTAGTTGGTGGAATATTGTAAATGTTAAATCACCAACTAAGGGCTTGAGGTTAAATGACAATCTGCAAAAACCTTTTACAAGTAATGTGAAAGATGAAAACAATATCTATTTAAATAAATTTCTAAGATGGCTTGACAATTGGGAGGCTATGAATTTGACCAGTGGCAAGTTAACAAAGGAAACACATACTGCTATAAAATTAACAACTTATGGTATTGTAGAGATTTCTGAATACTGCACTTCAGGACTTGGTATGTCTTATTTACTACCAGGAAAATTCCAAACTGATGCATTAGAGGCAAGATTTGGACAATATAGACAGTTGGGTGGGTCTCAGTATCACATTTCAATGAGACAACTTATAGAATCATAGAAGAAGTTAAGGTTAGCAAGTATTTTAGAACTGAGTTTTCTCCAAAATTCAGAAAAAATTATTATTGATGAATTAACCAAAGAATCGACAAAAATCATTAGCGAGGATTTGGAAGGAAATGATTTTCCCGAAATCAGAGTAAATGAGTCTGATCTAATTGAGGTACAATCAGATATACCGGTATTAACCTATATTGCTGGATATTGTTGTTATTTCATTTTAAAGAAAATTAAATGTGAGGAATGTACAGATTTTTTGGTCATTGACAAAGAAATGATATATGGGGTGGAAAATAGATTAGATTAGGAAGATAGATAGAGGTGGTTTACGATTTCCAAGTGAGGTAGCCATTCTTGTCACTATGTATTGTTACATAGTGACCAAGAAATTATTACGTGGAAATAATGAAAAAAAAATTTTGTATCCTTGAACCAAAGGAAAACTTTGGTGAGTGTGATAAAGAGAAACATTTACTTTTCAGAAGTAAACACTGAAAATTCATTTTGTCATAAGCATCCAATTAAAGTATTGACTGACAAGATAATCTGGATTTGTTCAAATATTCTATTAAATAATTATTGTAAAATGAAAAATAATAAGTGTTTACCTAAAAATATTACAAAAAGAAAACAGATGATTGTTAAGTAATCCGGGTTCCACTGTTTTTATCCGGCCTTTTAACCGGGTTTTATCAGTTTGACTGGCTTTGGAGAATTTCCTTCGCTTACATTTTAGATGATTGTTACTAAATGATTCGTTATGTGTGTATCCAATTTTGGATTATAAAAATTGAAGTTTTTGGAATCAATTTAAATATTGTGTAAATGAATGTAATTAAGTAATGGTAATAAACAATTTGTTAATGCCATATTTATGTTGCTTTTTCATTTGTTATCCTATATCATTAAATATGATAAAAATCAATGTTTATTGCTTTTACTGTAATTCATATTCTGCTTTTAAAAGTATTTTGTCTTGCATTATAGAACGTGAATTAACCATCATTTTTATATACATTAATTATAAGATCCCGTATGGATATTTTAACCTTAAGTTGTTTAAAAAATATATATATCTTATGGGATTTTAGTTTTCCATTTTGTATTCAAATTGAGCAAAGATTCCCTTCTACAATCGAATACCTGAATTCATGTCGGCAAGCAGTATGCAATCAAGTTGTGATTTGTTCGAGTCATTTCTAAAAGTTTTAGCGAAAAATAATGAGTTATTTCCGAGTTGTATTCTTTTCTCATTGAGCCGTTCACGGTGAAAGAAAAGGTATATATAAACAAACTTATAATATAAATTGTAATAATATTAATTAGTATACATAATTATCGTAATTTTAGCTGGATTGCTGTATCTTAGTGAAATGATATGTAAGATTAGCAAGTTGTTAAGCTCGTCTCCAAGATATAGCTCGGTAGCTAGCGGCCGCCTCATTGCCTCTTTCTAGTGACGTCACGGAAGAGCTGTTGGCCTTCTAATATAGAGGGTGTTGGTTTAACCCACCGTTGGCCGTGATGTGCTCTGTGACGCCGTTGGTCGCGGGCGAGTGGCGCCGCGCTCACCCCGATTAGCGTTTCTTCCTTGCGGTAAAAACAATTGTTTGTTATATCACTTAAGCGTTATCTTCCACAATTTCGTGTCCTTAATAAATGTCTGATTAAAAGTATAAATAAAATCATTAAGATTATATTAAATTTCAGTAATAACGTCAAATACACATTCCAAAAAAATAAAACTACAAAAAATGTGGAAATTGCTATAAAAGTATAATAAAGCTAAAAATTTAATTGTAAAATTTCAATATGGTGAGGAGGCTGGTAAATAACAAAAGTATCACTCTTTACTGCTGGTGAATCGGCACTACCCTCTCAATCATATGCATCCCTAATTTTACTACCCATGAACAAAAAATATCTGCGATAACATGTTATGTAAGTTCGAATACTTTTAGGAAGTTATGCTGATCTCGAAAGTCGTAACTTGTATAGAAAAAAATTAGAGCATGTTTATTCTCGAGGTGATGGCTTCGCTCACCACGCGACAAACGGCGGGTTAAGAATGTCACATTACGGATACACTAGAATTGCCAACTCTTCGCGATGACTAAGAAAATTTACTCCTATTTTCACCGATACTCTTAGTACAGAAACAATTGCATTATGACAACCCGATGCTCCTTCTCGGAACATTTGCGCGGCGACATCTTTATTCCGCCGTATCCTACTACGTGCTGCGTTCGTCACTCAATCGATCTAATTTGGCCGCCGCGACCGTCCGACGTAACACGCGGGATAAGCACCGCATGCGGACGACTCCCAGTCGCTTCGGCAAGGAATAACACTGACTTAATATAACTACTGCTTAAATACGTCAGCTACATCGGATGATATTCCCCGAAGCGGCATTCCTTCACCTTAAGGACCACTTCTGTCGCGAAATGCATTCTCACCACTCCACCCGGCTCCTCCGTCACCCCTCCACGTCTACACCTCGCCGTGCAATTCATTCACGCGCGCCAACCCACGCCCCTCCCCCCTATTCACACCTCATTCACGAAAACTCGCCGTCACCATCACCCAACCCAACATGTCTAAAAGATTGGCGGCATAATCCGCCTCATTTGCACCACCCTCACCCGACGACCAACTCCAATTTCGCATCCCACCCACATTCCGCCTACGTCCTCTTTCGCCGACTCCATGACTTGTATCGGATGAATTCCACATTAAACAGTTGCATTTGGAGTCAACGGTCGGCGAATCATCAAAGCAGAAATTTTCACATGGTTTTAAAAACAGCTTCATGGCAATAAAAGTTGGCGATACCATTTCCTTAACCAAACCATAATATAAGCGCATATATATATATATATATATATATATATATATATATATATATATATATATATATATATATATATACTTAAAGAAATTAAAAGGTAGTGATGAGGGTGGCAACAAGGTGTTGAAGGAAGCCCAGCGGACACTTGCCAAGTCGGAATATATATATATATATACACAGGGTGTTTCAAAATTATGTATACACAATATAAAAATTTATATTTCGTGAACCAAATATACAATTTGCACAATTTTTCTTTTATTTAAAAGCTAAATAAATTAATTATTTTAACAAGGTTTGATTGTTTTCCAATATCCATGGAAATAATGGAGAACATGCAGATGAGTTTCAATGAGAGAAAGTTAATTCTAAAATGGTATTGGAAATTTGAAAATGTCACAGACGTTCAGCGTGCATGGGAAAGAAAATATGGAACAAAAGCACCAACTCATCTAACGATTACCCATCTGCGTGATACATTTGAGGAACATGGAACTGTGAACAATATCAACAAGACATGCTGCCGTGGGCGGAAAAGAACGTCAAGAAGTATCGAAAATGTTGAAACTGTCAAAGACGCAATTACCCGCTCCCCAAGGAAGTCTACAAGACAGTGTTCACGTGAGCTACAATTAAGCCAGACAAGTGTTTTTAGAATCCTAAAGGACATAAAATTGAAGGCATTTATACCTCGATTACTGCATTCAATCCAAGAAGATGATTCAGATCGACGAACACAATTTTGCAGGTGGTCATTCGAAAAAATGGTGGAATCGATGCTTTTAAAGATTCAATTGTATGGTCAGACAAAGTCACGTTCAAGCTGAATGGCCATGTGAATCGCCATAACTGTGTTTACTGGGCAGGTAAAAATCCACACTTCACATTGGAGAAAGATGTCAATCTACCAGGTTTTACTGTCTGGATGGGACTCCCCTCTCGTGGAATAATCGGACCTTACAGATTCAATGGCACTGTTAATGGAGAAAGTTACCTTGATATGTTAAAAAATTATGCAGTACCTAATATCAGAAACATGTTTCCGGACACATTGGTGTATTTTCAAAAGGATGGTGCACCCCCACATTTCCATACAACTGTGCGGGAGTACCTGAACAATGAATTTCCTGAGCAATGGATAGGTCGCAGGGGGAGTGCTTTTGAATACCATCCAAGGTCTCCAAACCTCACTCCTTTAGATATTTTTGCATGGAGATACTTGAAAGATAAAGTTTACGATCAGAAACCGCATACATTGGAGGATCTGTGGATGGCAATACAGCAAGAAGCACACAGAATTTCTACTGACTTGTGCACTGAAGTATGTAATTTTGTTAAAGAGAGATGTTGCTTACGTATCAGAGCTGGTGGTGGACATTTTGAACATCTTACTTGAGTTTTGTTCATTGCAAACATTACTGTGCATTTAAGCTTTAAAATAAAAGAAAAATTGTGCAAATTGTACATTTGGTTCACGAAATATAAATTTTTAAATTGTGTATACATAATTTTGAAACACCCTGTGTATGTATATATAACAGCTTACGGAAAAGGACAGGTAAAATGGATATATGGACGTCAACAAGGTGTTGGGATGAGGAAACCCAGTGAACACTCACCAATCAGACGACTTCAGGTTGGCGAGGCCCCGGGAATGTCGAAGCGACACACGTAAAAGAACACTAAAACACAGAAACATCACAAACGTAGAAGCTTTCGGAATTATTCCTTCATCAGCTACATCCCAACACCTTGTTGACATCCATATATATATATATATATATATATATATATATATATATATATATATATATATATATATATATATACAGCATTTTTTGTGGTAAAATTACTTACCAAACCATTCAAGAGAGAGAGGTGTGATCATCAATATTCCTCTATCCTCTTACCGACACGTTTACGACCGAAAGAAAGCCTATTTCGATCTGCTTTCGCACCCCGTTCGCTCCAGAAACCACTGCTCCTCAGCCTGTCTTTTTGTTCAATATCTCCCCTTGTTCACTGGCGAATTCCTCTCCACACCAATACACTTTTCTTTCCTCGACAACACCACAGCCACATGTCGACAAATTCTCTCGACCCTTAAACCACACGCGTTCCCTCATTCTTTCTAGACCTTAAGTCTTAACTTCCTGTCCTCGCACGCTCGGTTCCTTTAAGAATTGCCCGATCATCAAACCACCGAATGAATAACTCCATACAAAAATCGAGTAGATCATTTCAAAAACAACGTAACCGATTTAAGTATAAACTAAATAATCGTTCATTATGATACGCTGAAGATGGTTACCCAGAAGGTGAAATTTGCATATAGTTGATTAAAATGTTTATTGTCTATTTATACTGACTGCATCAACTGACACGATTCATTTAGTTTTACAGTTTCGTTGCTGAACATAGACAACCGTTTCATACTTGATACTTCTCTAACCATGGAATATTGTTTTTTTTACCCGTGCAAGTAATTACTAGTTCGGCAACATTAAATGGAAAATTACTTCCATTCACTCCCCGAGTCTCTTTAAAAAAACACTACGAAAGTTCCATCGATACAAACTAAACGGAGGCAATTGTGGAAAGACGCTGCTGTCGATAAACCTATTTCCCTTAGCTGCACAAGTTTATTGAAACGTTCTCATAAAAAAGAATCGTCCCGCAGAGTGTAGTATGTACCAATCGCATCCTTTCCCAATTCTTGTATCGACTGAAGCGATTCCTCCGCTGCGAATCAATCGACATTCTTTCGCTCGATGCGCAGGGCGAGAAATCCCATCGATTCCGAAAAGTGTGTTCATTCACCGTTTCGTTCTAATGAAGACGACCCGTTCCAATAATAAGGTAACTTTATGCTTTTTAATGCCGATATTAACATTAAGTTTAAAAGCCCATTATCCTTGGAGAATTATGAATAAGATTCGAATTTTGGCAGCTCCTTCATCAACACGAGATTTATTGAAATGTTGCTGACCAATGAAAGATTTCATAAACCACAAATTAACCAAATGACGTCACCCCATCTTCTTGCTTACACAAAAAAATAAACATTTCGTCTATTTCGAATTCCTAACAGCACCACTATCATCTCAAAAAACGGCAACTAGCAGAAGAGTATGATAGGATATTTTCCCAAGCATTACGAGGTCTTCTGTTCGAATCCAGTTGTTGAGATAGGCATACGTATGCGTCACGTATTTAAAAATGGCATCGTAAGTCTCAATCTCGAGTAGGATAATAGTTTATAAAAAAAATGTTCACCTGAAAAACCACAAGCATAATGTATTTTGCTATAATTATTTGACAGTGACAAAGGACGTTCTTTTAATAAAAATAGTTCATTGTACAGATTAAATCTTAGTTACAGATGCGGAAAAACAAAACCTTTTCTGTCTACAATGCCGAAAGTCTTTTCTCAAGATTAACACGACTTCCGAGATAAGAATTCTGCTTTATTACCTGAAGACAATCTCAATACGATTAGCAATGTCTCAAACAGAGAAAAAAATGTCATCGGCTATGAAATAAAATAGAATACATATACATGGGATCAAAATCCTATTAAGCAAATAAAAAAGCAGTCCATTCCACATCCAAACACGCCACAATCTACTACTTCTTTACCAGAAATATTATTCGAAAATTACCCCTCGATCGAGAACGATCTTTGAATGTGCTTGATTTTTCCAGAGATGAAATCGTCGCGGCAACAATACTATAGAGTAAGAGAGTATTTCGGATAAGAGCACAGCAAGGCAGAGAAACTGGCGCCAGACGGTGGTCCCCAAAACTTGGCATCTCTCCTCAAGACACGCCAATGACGCACGCATTCAATAACGCGCATTTTGGACCAGAGAAAAAGTAAACAAAGCGTGCACACTTACCGATCGCATTTTCCCTTGCCGCGCGTGACGTCTTCGCGGAATTCGCGTCCACGCCTTTTCCGCCGACGAGCGAAGGGGCCGTCGAGGGCCACGTGGCACCCAGCACCAGGTTCACCCACAACATAATCCCGAGCAAGAGCGAGAGGAGGACACTCCTCAACGGGGCCGCCATGACCACGGCGGGATCTCCTAGAGAGGCAAGGAGGCCCCTCCCGCCCCTTCTCCCTGCCCCTCCGCCGCCCCCCGCACCGCCCCCTGATCCTCCTGCACCCAAACCACCGGCACTCAACTCCACCTCCACCGAGAATAATCTCCGAGAGAAGGTGCTCCACACTCCTCCTCACGCAGCACACGGAAACACCACTCGCCACCACAAAAGAGAATCCGGACGCACGGGTCCGACGAAGCCTCTGCTCTCAGACCCTTTGCTCCCTTCCTAGGCTAAAGGACGCAATCGAAAACGAACGGAACGGGAGCATATTTTCTCACCGCGAGGGGAAAGCGGAGTGATACTCTGAAATCTCGACAGAGGGCGACCCCGTTCGATCACTCGCTCTTCGAGGCCAAGGGGGAGAGGAACGGGGTGAGGTGATACCCTCTCTCTCGCCACTGCGCGGAAAACCCTTCAGCCGCCGTCGTCTGAGCAATAAGAGGCGCACTGCGGATTCCGAGCGTATTTTTGTTCCAAAGCGTTTTGTTTTAATCCGGCGGTAAGGACGAGGCGGATCGTCGAGCGTCCGTCCGCTCGGTCCGAACGTTGTCTTCGCGCAGAATCCGCTCTCTCTCTCTCTCGCGAGGAACGCACGTATCCACCAAACGTCACTTCGGCAGAACGGACTCGTCTGAGGCTCTGGGGGCGGGCGGGGAAGAAGGGTGGACTATTGCGGGGCGGCGGAGGCTGGTCGGTCGGGGCGGGAGAGACCTCTCTCTCTCGCCCTCCTCCGGACCTCCCCCTCCCTCGCCGCATTCTCTAGCTGCGTTGCCACTCCGTCTCGTCCTTTCGCCGATCTGCCGCCGCCGCTCGGAGGGCGACTGCGGCGTTGCCGGCTCGCGTCGCACCGCATAACGGAGGAGAGAGAGAGAGAGGAAGGGGAGGTATTGTGGGAATGGGAGGGTGGGGGGTGCGAAGTGCAGGAATTTGAAGTGAAAGTGAGCGAGACGCAATGGTTCAATTCCGGTTATAGCTTAAATCGGGTTTCCATTGTAATTCTTTAGACATCCTCCGTAACCCAATAGATTTCTACGAACGAAGCAATCATTGGCGGTTTTGATTTGTGTACTAATTTGAGAGCGATTTTCACATTTCTTCCCTCCGCCTCATCTAAGATGATCCCGGAAAAACAATCGCCAGACAGGTTCGCAGTACATCTGCGGATATATACGATTCTATTTCTGCGATTTACGACGCAGGTTTGGGCGACAAGGGCAATGGTAATTATTTTGCGATGATCCGCCGAAATTGCGAGAGAGACTTCACAATGAGCCAAACTTACCCCAACCTAGTAGCATTTTAATGCAGCTAGTAAGCATTAGCGTATTTATTCAAATACCGAACGCAATTATGTTTTTGAGAAAATGGAATGGAAAAATTTATTAAATTTTCCATTCAATGGATTCAATATTTATAGACTTTATTCTCAAAAAGTATCTTTCTCGATTACAAATTATTGTTATTATTCGTTCCTTAGTTGCCGCCCGATTAGCCTACCAATGGCGATTGCCATCGGGAGCCGGTGGCGTAGTGGTTAGGACGCTGACTGCTACTCGCCTGCTGCTTGAAAAGGCATCGGATACGAATCCTGCGCAAGTAGGATTTTTCCAAGGTCGCCCGGCCCCCTGTTTGTGTGGTTTGAGGAGACCGCGCAAATTCAGCTGTTCCGTCCTTTGGAAGGGACGTTAAGCCGTTGGCCCCCCTGGTGTTCTTCGTAAGAGCAGGCAAATGCCGGCACCGGGTTTCCCTCCACCCTTCCCGGCTATTCATTGCACTACATCTGAGATACCCAATATTTAATTACCGTACCTCATTTTTATACAAGTTGGTAATTTTTGGAAAATTAGATTGAGTCGCAAACTGGATGCTTCAGGAAAATAGAGCTTATCCGACGCCAGGTCCCTCGACTCGGACTGTCGGGTCACCCTTTTCAATCAATTATCCGCCCTTCGATGCCTCAAGCAATAAACATAAATTTCATTTTCATGGTCCACTGGTTCTAGTCTTGATGCTTTACAATATCTGCGATTTATAAACCAGAAGAAAAGGCTCCGCCGTGATTCTCGGAATGCACGTCGTAGGTATTCCATGTTGTCATAACTGCATGTCTCTTTTATATATGTAGCGAATTTCATCGTTGCTTTTATGGCTTTTTTCTCCCTTTGAGGTCAATGAGGAAAGACTATGTTAAGCTGAAGCGGGAAGGAAAAATTTGTATTGCGAAAGACAAGATTTGCCCTGAGCATAGAATAAGATAAAGAGTTATGAAGTGAGTATAGTTGTGGATGAAGAAGAAGATTTACTCACGTCTGTGGAGCGTCATGACTGCCCAGCAAAACATGGTCCTTCAAAATACCATGCTGTTGGATATTATGGGAACAAATTTATTTAAATATTTAAATTACAGAACTAACTTAATATGTAACATATGTAAAAGTATTTGCTTAAAAACTTGATAATTAAATATATACTGCAACAGTAATTATTTCCTTTTAAACCCATTGCCCAACGATTTCCATAAGTTTGATCTTACGTATTTAGAATAGTTATATTACATTATGGATGTTTTGTTAATATAATATACAAGTAGTTGGTGCTTGCATTCTGCAAGCATTTCATCTGACCCTTATAAACATTAATATTTCAGAGAGATATGGCATTATTAGAAATATTTTTTAATTCAAAATATTTCACCTCTGCACCCAATTTCTATCTTTCCTTATTGAACAATTATTTATTAAAACAATGCCTTAAATTTGCAATTTAAAGAATATTATACTTTATCCAATGTAAGGTGCTAATACCACACATTTCTGTCAAATTTGGAGTTGTAGCACATCTAAAGGTGAAATAATATTTATTTAATTGTTTAAATTTCAAATGTTTAATGCGGCCGCAATAACACTTTGTTGGAGCTTTTCAAATGTTTGTTAGTTTTAATGCACTGTGCTCTACTTAACTTTAAAATTTCAGCTTTCTAGCTTGACCCAAAGTACCTAAACATTTATCTATTAGTTTAAACTTTAAGAATTTTTAACAGCCAAAGAAATTAAAATATCAAATTTTTTATAATTTTTTATTTCGTTTTTTCACAAAATTTACCGGTAAAAAAAATTCAGCTTCGTAGCACATTCGATAATACATAAACTTTAAAAAATATGTTTAAACAATTGCGAATTTTTAGCGGTCAAATTTTTTAACTTTTCCAAAATTTCCTATTTTTCTATGTATAATTTTCTACAAAATGATTTCAAAACCTCGAACCTACAGCATATTGTTTTCAAGATAAAAATTATTAAACTTTAATGCTTAAATGGGGTTAAAGCAACCCCTAAAAATGAACAATTTTAAAATTTTTGATTTTTATAGTTAGTTATGAGAAAAATTCTATAATCTTGCAAAATTTCAGCTTCCTAAACTTATTAGATTGGTCTACACACTGGATTACGTTTTCCCTTGCTAATTTATGGGAGATATTCCGGGGTCTCTTTAAATTTGACAAAAATGTGTGGAATTAGCGCCTTACATAGGATAAAGTGTATTATTCTTAAAATTGCAAATTTAAGGCATTGTTTTAATCAAATATTGTTTAATAAGGAAAGATAGAAATTGGGTGCAGAGGTGAAGTATTTTGAATTAAAAAAATATTTCTAATAATGCCATATCTCTTTGAAATATTAATGTTTATCAGAGTCAGATGAAATGCTTGCAGAAAGCAAGCACCAACTACTTGTATAATGACATAGACGTTTCTTACAGAGGAGGAGGAGGATATAACATACATATAACATATAGGAGGATACTAATGTTTAGGCACTTCCAGATGAGCTGGGCATTCGAAATTTTTTTCTTAGGTAGGATTTTGTGCAAAACCGACTAGAAAAGACGAAAATCTTGAAAATTTCCAACAATGCGGCCGCTAAAAATTCGCAATTGTTTAAACAAATTTTCAAGGTTTATGTGTTTTCGAATGTGCTACGGAGCTGAATTTTTTTTTGAGGTAGTATTTGTAAAAAAACGAAATATGGATTATACAAATTTTGATATTTTGATTTGTTTTGATGTTAAAAATTCTTAAAGTTTAAACAAATAGATAACGGTTCGGGTACTGCGGGATGAGTTAGGAAGCTGAAATGTGCATGTGGACAAATAAACATTATAATCTCTCCATAAATATGTTGCGGCGGCCGTTAAGAATGTTTAAAATTTAAACAATTAGAAAAATATTTTTAACTTCTAGAAGTTCTACAACTTTAAAATTTTGTATAAATGTGTAGCATTAGTACCTCATAATGGAGAAAGTATAAAATTCTTAAAATTGCAAAGTTTGGGGATTTTTAATCTATTATTTTTACATAAGGGAAAAACGAAAATCGCTGCGGAGGTGAAATCTTTAACATAAAAAAAATATTTGTGATGATGAAATATCCGTCTGAGAAATAAATGGTGAGATGATATGCTTGCAGAATGCAAGCACCAACTACTAGTATGTTATATCTTCTGTAAGAAACGTATATATATATATATATATATATATATATATATATATATATATATATACACACATATATATATATACATATATATATATATATATATATATATATATATATATATATATATATATATATATATATATTGAGATATGCACTGGTGGTGTAGTGGTTAGCGTGTCGGCTTTCTATTGCAAAGTTCGGGGGTTCAAACCCCTCGAATGGAGGTTTTATTTATATATTTAAAAAAAACTATCATCAGTGCCTGGCAGTAGGCAGCAGTACTGTCAGTATGGTATAGAGCCGAAAACAAATGATGTTGGTTGGGTCTATATCCAATACAGCTGTAGGCGTGATCAGGACGATTTGAACGGCTACAGTACTGCGATGTGGAAAGCAAGAGGGAAACTACCACATTACAATCCCTAGTAAAGATTATATGGTTGGACAATATGAGTTCTCTCGAGGTAAAACAATCCGGAGGTAAAATAGTCCCCCAATCGGATCTCCGGGCGGGGACTGCCTTGAGGAAAACATTTGTCGAAAGTAAATTACGAATAGGGACTTGGAACGTAAGAACTATGAGAAAGGCAGGAAAGCTAGAGAACTTGAAAGAAGAAATGAGAAGAAATAGAGTTGACATTATAGGGCTAAGCGAAACTAGATGGGAGGGAGAAGGACAGTTCGACTCGGAAGAATTCACGGTAGTTTATTCTGGAGGAAATAGTGGGGAAAGGGGAGTAGCTCTGCTACTTAGGAAAGATATGATGAAAAGCGTGACAAAGATAATAGCAACGAACGATAGACTGATGGCAATAAAGCTAAAAGCAGTCCCAGTGGACATGCTGATAATCCAGGTATATATGCCAACGTCAGCTCATGACGATGAAGAAATAGATGAGATCTATGAGCAAATTAATGAAATTTACGAAGAAGACGGAAGAGGAAAGGTAAACTGCATAATAATGGGAGATTGGAACAGCATAGTCGGAGAAGGACAGGAAGAAAATGTTGTCGGGCAATACGGACTTGGGAAGAGAAATCGAGGAGGGGAGAAACTCGTAGAATTCTGCATCAATAATGACCTTGTAGTGACTAATACATGGTTCAAAAACCATAAACGAAGGTTATACACATGGAAAAGCCCAGGAGATAGAATGAGATGCCAAATAGATTACATCCTTGTAAAACAAAGATTTAGGAACAGCATAAAGAACGCCAAGGTATTGCAAGGAGCAGACATTGATTCAGATCACAGCCTTCTAATACTTGACGTGAGTACAAAGCTCAAACAAATAAGAAAAACGAGAAGAGAAAGACAGACCTGGGACCTAGAAAAACTGAAAGAAAGGCAGGATGTAGTCAGCATGAAGTTGGAAGATAACCTAAGAAAGTTGGAAAACAAACCGAAGACCGTCGATATAGAATGGGATGAAATTAAAACCAGTATCAAGGATACCTTGGATAAAGAGATTGGAAAACAAGAGAAGAAAATCAGAAAACCATGGATCACGAAGGAAATGCTGGAGAAAATGGATGAGAGACGAAAATGGAAAAACGTTAACAGTGAGGAAGGTAGAGCCAACTATAGGCGTATAAACAATGAGTTGAGAAGGGTAACAGATAAAGCTAGAGAAAATTGGCTAAAAGGAAAATGTGACGAAATAGAACAAATGGAGAAGTTAGGACGGTACGATATGATGTACGCTAGGGCACTGGAATTAGAAGATAAGAAGTCTAATGGAATTTGTGGTAAAGGAATTATGAATACGGATGGGAAGATAGTCTCAGAAACAAAGGATGTAGCACAGGTATGGGAAGAATACATTAAGGAATTATACAGCAAACAGACAGGAGCGGCAAAAATAGAACTGGAAAATGAGGAAAACATTGAAGAAGACAACTTAGGACCAAGTATTATGGAGAGCGAAGTAGAAAAAGCGATAGTGGAACTTAAGAAGGGGAAAGCCACGGGCAGCGATGGAATACCGGCTGAGATACTTAAAGTCATAGGATCAGAAGGACTAAAAGCGATCACGAAATTAATTAATAAGATTTACGACACGGGAGAGTGGCCTCAGGATTTCCTAGAAGTAACAATGATCCCTCTAAAAAAAGAAGCCAAAGGCAATGCAGTGTAAAGATTACAGAACTATAAGCCTTCTGTCACACACATCGAAGATCATCACGAGGATTCTTAATAAAAGGCTGGAGAAAAAGGCAGAAGAAATAATAGGGGAAGATCAATTCGGTTTCAGAAAAGGACGAGGAACTAGAGATGCTATAGGAGTAGTTAGAATAATATCAGAAAGGGCAATAGAATACAGTCAAGATATCTGCGCATGTTTCGTAGACTGGCAGAAGGCCTTTGATAGAGTAAATTGGGTAAAGTTGATGAAGATATTAAAGGATATAGGTGTAGACTGGAAAGACAGGAGACTGATTAGGAATCTATATGAGAATCAAGTTGTAAAGGTCAGGTTTGAGAATGTGGACACCTGCGGAATAAATATCGGTAGAGGAGTAAGACAAGGCTGCTGCCTATCGCCAACCCTATTCAATATATATGGAGAAAGTCTAATGCAAGATGCTTTAGAAGGCACAGGGGATTTCAAAATTGGAGGAAGGATTATAAGAACAGTAAAATACGCAGATGATCAAGTACTTCTAGCAAGAAAGGAAGAGGAGCTACAAAAAATGATAAATAGACTAGTGATAACAGGTAGAAAATACGGTATGGAAATAAATACAGAAAAATCCAAGGTCATTCGAATATCGGGTAAAGAAGAGAATCTTAACATAACTATTGGGGGAAAGCCATTAGAACAAGTTTCAGAATATAAATACCTTGGAAGTATCATAACACGAGAGGCAAAATGTACGAATGAGATCAAAACTAGAATAGGAAAAGCAAAAGCGGCTTTCAGGAGAAAGAAACAACTACTACTTACAGGGAATATAAGGGAAGATATCCGCAAGAAGTTGATAAAATGCTACGTATGGAGTATAGCATTGTATGGGGCAGAAACATGGACGCTAAGGAAAAATGACATAAAATACTTGGAAAGCTTTGAAATGTGGACTTGGAGGAGAATGCTGAAGATAAAATGGACAGATAGGATGAAAAACGATGAAGTGCTACGAAGAATAGGAGAGAAGCGAATGATTATACAGACTATCAGAAAGAGGAAGGCTAACTGGGTTGGACATTACCTGAGGAGAGAGAGTATGATTAAAGACGTGTTAGAAGGAAAACTAGATGGGAAAAGGGAAAGAGGTAGGAAAAGGTTTCAGCTGATAGACGATTTGAAAGGGAAAGAGAGTTATCAAGATATAAAGAGGACAGCGGAAAATAGGAGTATATGGAGAACCAGGTTTAACCATGAATAATCACGGACCTGTCTACGGACAGACTACCTATGATGATGATGATGATGATATATTGAGTTCTCTCTCTGTAGCTGAAGAAGGAGTAGTTCCGAAAGCTTTACGTTTGTGATGTTTCTGTGTTTTTGTGTTATTTTACGTGTGTCGCTTCGACATCCCCGGGGCCTCGCCAACCTGAAGTCGTCTGATTGGTGAGTGCTCACTGGGTTTCCTCATCCCAACACCTTGTTGACATCCATATATATATATATATATATATATATATATATATATATAATGATACGTTAATCTTTGAAACATAAAAACGAGTGAATATAAAAGTCAGATCCCTACCATCGGATCTCACTTCATCTCCTGAAGATGCAGACTGCAACGTCTGCGAAACGTCGAGAGCCAGAAATGCCGCCAACGCAGCGAAACCCGAAAACCTCCACCAGCATAAAAATATAATTTACTCTTTCAACATCGTTCTCCATAAATATATGCATGCATGCGCCCCTGGACTCGCAGTGTGCTACAATGACCCACAACCTGAATGTGGAATTTGGCTGCGATGGATGTTTGGCCTTCCACTTCTCGATCCAGCTGAGGTATAAGATGCATTTTTGTACAATATTCTACGAGGAAATAAGAGTGAAATACAGTGGGTAAAAAAGTATTTGAACAGACGGTTTTTAGATAATTTTATTAGAATTGATAATTTGTTGAATTAATTGTAACAATAAAATATTAGTTTTCATAAGATTAAACATTTCATTGAATCATTGTAACCAAAAATATATAAAAGAAACGAGATTTTCAAGGCCAAAAAGTACTTGAACAACTTCAATACAATACATACAAAGTAGTTACCACATACAAAGTGCTCAAATGTGCTTATCTCCATTAAGCTTTCAAATACACAGATTTAACATAAATTGTAGTATATTTCCTTCATCATACTTCAGTTGGTGATATCATTCTGGTTCTAAGTGAGGTTCTCTATGGCTATGAGTCCTAAGAACAGTGAATTACCGCTGCCAGTGTGCGAAAAAATACTTCTTCATAGTCTAGGGAAAAGCTATAGACAAATTGGAAAAACATTAAATTTGAACACGTCTACTGTCTGGTATGCGGTGAAAAACAGAACGAATGTGGTATGACCGAGAATAAAGAACGTTCAGGGCGCCCAAAAGCATTGACCTGCAGGGAGGAGCGTCATATTTTAAAAAAGGTGAGGAAATTCCCATTTAGTAGTGCTCAAGACATGGCAAATGACATTGCGTCAACTAGTCGTAAAACTGTCAGTCCCCAGACCATTAGGAAAAAGCGACTTGAGTTTGCAAAAATGTGTGTGAATAAACCGACGGAATTCTGGAAGACAATGATTTTTTCCGACGAGAGTAAATTTAACCTCTTCGGTTCTGATGGAAAGAAGTCGGTTTGGAGAAAATAAAAAACAGCTCTCCAAGGTGAAAATATTCAAGTGACAGTGAAACATGGGGGAGAAAATGTCATGGTTTGGGGTTGTATGGCATCTGAAGGAGTAGGCAATTTGGTTATTATTGATGGGATTATGAATGCCTCTAATTAGGTTGACGTGTTGCGGGGTAATTTATTAAAAAGTGCAGAAAACTTGGGCATAAGTGATACATTCATGTTCCAACAAGATAACGATCCCAAACACACTGCGAGATTTACGAAGGAATGGTTGCTGTACAATGTTCGTCGACAGTTGAAAACCCCTCCCAAATCACCTGATCTCAACCCAATTGAGAATTTATGGCATCTTCTGAACATAGAGGTGAGAAAATGCAAAGTTTCTAACAGGACAGACTTAAAAAAAATATTGTGTGAAGAATTGTCAAAACTTTCAAGTAACTTGGCAGAAAAGCTGGTCGATTCAATGCCCCGAAGACTTCAGACAGTAATAGATGCCAAAGGCATGCATACAAAATATTAATATTATATTGCAATCGTGTTTAGTATGTAAAATAACTTTTGTTATCAGTTTGAAAGTGTTCAAATACTTTTTTGGCCTGGCAATTAGTGAGTGTTCAAATACTTTTTTGGCTTTGAAAATGTTGTTTCTTTACGATATTTTTGGTTTCAGTGATTTCAAGAAATGTTTAATCTTACAGAAACATATTTTTAGTTACAATTATTTCAGTAAATTATAGGGTTAATATTTGCTGTTCTAATAAAATTATCTCAAAAAACTGACTGTTCAAATACTTTTTTATCATCTACATCTACAGTTTACCCTGCAAGCCACCGCAAGGGTATGTTACAGGAGGTGCATTAATACCAAGGGGAAAACTCCAAAATTAGGTCTGGGTTTACGCCCCTACGCGAGGTTACTTTTGATCGCAAGTTTTATTCTGCTCAGCTATCGTTCTATGGAAAAATGAGCCTTTGTATCTCTCCGTCATACAGGCTATCTCTCTTATTTTACGAGGATGGTCCATTCTACCGATATAGGTGGGAGTTCTTATTATTTATTCGACGTCGCTGGAGAAAGTACACTTTCTAAATCTTTCAAGAAGTTTTAACCTACCACGTAATCGGCGCTCAGCTAGTGATTCCCATCCTAAGTCCTGTATCAAGCCTGTAACGCTTTTATTTCTATCATAACAATTTTCGACGAATCTAGCAGCTTTTCGCTGCACTTTCTCTAACTCGGTGATTAAGCCATTCTCGTATAGATCCCATATGCTCGACGCATACTCTAGCAGCGGTCTAACTAAAGAAAAGTAACATGTCTCTTTGACTTTTTCCTCGATTTTACCTACTATCCGTTTGATGAATCCTAGTTTCTGCTTAGCTTTCCCGGATATATTTCGTATGTGCTGGTGGAGGTTTTTGGGTTTCGCTGCGTTGGCGGCATTTCTGGCTCTCGACGTTTCGACGGATGCAGCAAAATCAGTCTTAGCGAAAGGTCTGAACTTCGCCATCGCTCCCAACAAAATACCTAAGGAAGAAATTGTCGTGGGAGTGGAAGCGGCCATCCGAAATCTGAATTCGAACCAAGCAGAAGAAATACGCCAAGAGGTGGCGCATATTATTCGTAAAGCAAGACCACCATCCTCCAACATCTCCACAGCCGAAAGACAGGCCATCAAAGATTTGAAAAACAACAAAAGCATCGTGATTTTACCGGCTGATAAGGGAAACGCCACCGTAATTATCTCCAAGGAGATGAAAACCAAAAGGAAAATCTGAGAGCTGATTAAGAAATCCTCCTTACCTATTGAAGACCAACGGAACCTACTGCCGTCATCATCCAGGCCTCCACGACTGTATGGGTTACCAAAAATACACAAGAACGACGTTCCCCTGAGACCCATCGTCAGCGCCATCGGCTCCCCAACATATCGGCTGTCAAAATACCTCGCACGCAGCTTACAGACGTACGTAGGCGGAACGGAGTCGCACGTGAAGAATTCAGCACATTTCATAGAAAGGCTAAACGATATGAAAGTATCGGAGAACGATATTCTAGTAAGCTTTGACGTGACCTCACTCTTCACTAAGGTTCCCATAAAGGACTCCATCGAGATCTTGAAGGAGCTTATACATCATGGACTTCCGGCAGACTATCCGGATTTAACAGAATTCTGCCTCACCAACAACTACTTCCTGAGGAACGGACAGTTTTACGAGCAGAAGGAAGGAGCAGCTATGGGCTGTCCTCTCTCCCCCGTCCTAGCCAAACTGTATATGGAGCGTTTCGAGTCTAAGGCGCTATCATCATGTGGTCCTCGTCCTTCATGCTGGCTGCGTTACGTGGATGACACATTCGTCATTTGGCCCCATGGGACAAATAAACTTCACGAGTTCCACCGTCTACTCAACCAAGTCCACCCGGCCATCCAGTTCACCATGGAAGTCGAAGAGAACGGCATCCTACCATTTCTCGACGTCATGGTGAAGAAGAGACCTGACGGAAGCCTTGGACACAGCGTATTTTGGAAAAAGACGCACACTGATCGTTACCTGCATGCTGCCTCTCATCACCATCCTCAGCAGAAGGCATCAATAATCAAGACCCTGATGCACCGAGCAAAGACGATTTCCGATCCCGAGTCGCTAAAAGACGGAGAAGAGCATATAAGAAGGGCACTCATGAATAATGGCTACAGTCACCCATTCATCCGGCGGAATATAAAACCGAAACAAAAACCTTCGGTGGAACGACCAAAACCCACAGCCTACGCAAAAATTCCCTTCATCGCCGGGACATCAGAACGCATAGCCAGGATTCTACGAAAAGAAAATATCGTCGTCCGTTTTAACACGCTAAGAAAAATAAAAGAAGAACTTCCGTCTGCGAAAGATGCACTCGACCCGCTAACATCTGAAGGAGTCTACAGGATTCCATGCAGCTGCGGACACGTATACGTCGTACAAACAGGACGATCCATTCGCTGTCGCTTAGCCGAACATAAACGGGCCATGATGAACAAGAAATGGAGGGAGTCGGCCATAGCGGAGCACTTCACCTCGGTCCCGGGACATAAAATCACCCTCGAAGAAACGAAATTGCTCGCGAAAGAAGATCGATATTTTCCGAGGTTAATTCGCGAAGCTATTGAAATCGAAAAACATCCAGTCAATTTCAACCGGGACGACGGTTTGCACATCAGCGCAACATGGAAGAGACTCTTCCAACGGAAAAGTGAAAGGGAAGAAAAATACGTTGGAGCAACCTCCAAAGAGAAAGGGATAGCAACTCGAACGAGTCAATCAGCGATGGACAACGGTTAAACTAGGAAGGCACGAGTGAATGTAAAAGTCAGATCCCTACCATCAGTGGCGGCTCGTAGCTAAAATTAGTGGGGTGCTGCTCCAGAAAATTTTTAGCCTTTGTTTTAAAATTGTGTAAAAGGAAAAAAACATGTATAAAAAGAAAATTTATTCAGAAACTTGATAAAATCTTAACAAAAAAAAAAACATTTTTTACTTACTTTAACTTAAATTGTTACAGTTCAAGCTTGATCTATTCATTTAAAAATGAAATCCATTCTTCTTGTTTTAATTTGCGCAAAAAGTTCAATAATTTTCTCCTTGATCTCTGGATGACAATTGAGGAAATTTTTCTCCATTGAAAGTACTGCAAGCGCATTTAGTCTTTCCGAATTCATAGTGATTCTTAAAAAAGTTTTTATTCTTTTCAATGTTGAAAAGCAGCGCTCTGCCTCTGATGCAGTCATGGGAATTGTCAAGAGGATTTTTATCAGTTTCGTAATTTCACTAAAAACATCATCTAGATTATTTTCCAAGATAAATTTCAGCAGCTCAATTAATTTGCAATATTCATGAATATCAGTCCTACGATAGAATACTTTTAGTTCAGGTTCAAGCTTTTTTTGTCAATCATGGGATAAGCTTGTGGTCAGTACTATCTCTTTTGTGGGATGTTCATTCTTAAATCTAGTGAAGCATTTCTTATTGAACAATTGCAGCTACTAAGTGTTTAGTGGAAGAATATCTGTCCATTATATCAACACATATATAGTCACACACTTCCTTAGCTTCTGCCATGAGTGTCTTTGAAGGATTCTCACAGTACTTTGAGTTTCTCAATTCTAAAATAGCAGTTTTGAAATTTGTTATATATTCATTAACTTTAAACACACTAATTTCTCGAGATTGCATTTGGTTGTAAATTATTTCAACATGAGGCATAATCTGATGAAAAAGCTTTAACCAAAACTTGAAATTATCATCATTCAGGTATTTTAAAATTCCTGTTGCTTCTGCAATGGTTTGATTTGCATTTGATGTTGACTGAATTTCAGTAAGGCAGTTTTTTAAAGGTTGCAAATTTTCATGAACTCTGTTTATGGTCTGTATTTTGAAATTCCACCTTGTAGAGGATGGACGTGGAATGCTGTCGTCCATATGTTTCTTGAGAATGGACACACGTTGTGGTGATCTTGAGAATAACTTACTATGAGGGACTTTATCGAATGCCTTCTTGAAGTCAAGAAAAACCGCGTCTGATTCTTTCGATCACCGGATCGTAGTATATCATGTGCAAACAGAGCGAGCTGAGTTTCACAAGATCCTGCCTTCCTAAAACCCTGCTGATATTTACTGAGCAAATCCTGGCTATCTAAGAATTCCATCACAGAACTAACGATGATGTGCTCTAGAATCTTGCAAGATGTATATCCACTGTAGTTGAATATATTAAGATGAACGCAACCCAACCCGATTGGGGGGGGGGGGGGGGACAAAGTGAAAGTGAGAAGCAAAGACCCTACGGAAAGACCGGAAACTTAATGCTATGAATCGACGCCCAAGTTTTCACGTAAGGCGAGACGTAGGTGAACCGGGAAAACTTGGAACTACGTGTTCACGATGGCTCTCGCTAACGTGACGTCACCCCCTTCCCCTTCCGTTTTAATACGATAACCGTAACAAATACTATAAATTGGATGGATAGAAGAATTGGACTTAAATGAAGGAATGTTGAATTGCATTTAATAAATCAAATTTATTAGCGTATATCACACATTGCGAGAGTAAAAAGTCATTATCAAACCACAAAACAGTGAGGTATTCGTACATAAATACAAAACACACATAAATACAACACATACAAAAATGAATAATTGTAGCCAACTTTTATAACGTTTATGCATACCTTTAATGCATCGAAACGTATTCAGGGAAACTCACGCGAATGACGGGAAACGTCGAACTTTCACGTTAAGAACAAAATTGTGAATCAACCGAAAATATGGGCAAAGTGATTTTTCATTCTTTTCGAGTTTATTTGGTGAAAATCTTGTGTTCGTACAGAAATCTTAAGTAATTATAACATGCAAAACATGAGAAAGCTGCACCCTTTCTTATGCCATTCAAAGGGAAGATATAATTCTATAAAAGTTGGCGAAAAATCAAAAACAGAGCAATACGAAATAAACAGCTAAGAATAAGAAATTCAGTACTGGGGAATAACAGATCCATTACATGTATTACTCTTTGCATTACAGTTATACACAGGATCTTGGGGCTGTGGAGTAGACGATTTATTCTTAAGGAATTCATCAAGGGCAGATTGTCTTGATTACTTCTTCCTTTCTTGAAGCATCTCACGATAGCCTGACTGCCACTACTCGTCGTATCGCTTGCATTTTCTCAGTAAGAGAAATGGATTTTCGTTTCTTCTTAGGAGCACTAGGATCACTACCTACTTGATGTTAAATTCACTTAATTAAACCCTAAAATATGGATTAAAATTCCAAGTATAGCTTTTGAGGATCGTAAAAAACACTTCGTAAAAGGCATCTGAGAAAGTACGAAAGCAATGCTCACTGCGCGTCTGATGACTTAGAACTAAAAGCGAACGACATTTTCCTTTGATATCAGGGACTTATTTGAAGGAAGAAATACGTAATATAATCCCCAGACCCTTAAAACTGTTTATGGCGAATTGAGCATTTGGATACACCTGCGCATACATGCGGCGACTTATAACGTGTCTCACCAAGTCCGTGCAGTAGGGGTTCTAATGGGGCATTTTTCTCTCTTTTCACGAAAAACTCCATACTTTCGCCGCCCGAAACAGCATTAAAAATCTCATTAAAATACCATTTTTCGTTTTTTAGATTATTTTTCGTATTTCGCTAAAAATGTGTTGTTTTATCGTCCTGCATAAGACACAACTTTTAGCTGCAAGAAAATCATTCCAAGTTCGTAATAACAAAAAATCTGTTTTCTCGTGCGTCTAAGTATTTTAAATACATTTCGGAGCAGATTTCGGAATAAAGTACTGACTTCGTAAAAAAGGAGATTCGTTGCCAGAGGCTTCGTTAATGGAGGTATGCTTGTGTGTGTGTGTGTGTGTGTATATATATATATATATATATATATATATATATATATATGTGTGTGTGTGTGTGTGTGTGTGTGTGTGTGTGTGTGTGTGTGTATGCTGTTTTTAAGACTTGCCTGGCTCTGTTCATTGGAGAACAGAACAAATTCACTCCGTCGTGTCTTCTTAAACCACAGCCAGCCACTGCACATTTGTCTCGTCTTAAAGACATATTGCTATATGCACACGACAGAATGCCTGAATCGTACTCAAGCAGCAACCCAGCAATGGAGGATTTCTATGATTCAAAATGGCGGAAGTCGATTGCGCGCGCCGCTCAAGGTTCACCGCCGTCTCGCCGTGAATATAGATCGCTGTGGCTGCGACTGCAGCGCTTCCCAGGAGAACAGACACCCGTGCGAACTATGTGTAAAATATGTCTCTAATCTCACATGAGAGTTTCATACCCTGGGTACGGGCACTCGGATAGCAAAACGAGGACCGCCTTTGGATTGGCTCTCCAAAGCACACCAGAGGCGATGGAGGGGAAGTAGGAAAGGAAGTAGAAGGGGAAGTAGGGGAAATTGGTTGCGCGCACATTCGAACGGTTTTCGTGTTTCAAGTGGTTTCAACAGTTTTCCAGGTTTCACGTGATTTCACCAGGTTTCACGTGATTTCACCAGGTTTCACGTGATTTCGAGCGGTTACACTTTATTTCCAGTTATTTCTGGGTATGGTTTGCTTTTCGCGTTGCGTCCCCAATTGCGGGAATAAGGATTATACTCAAGTTAGGTAAATATTTTGACATTTATTAATATTTAGAAATGCCTGAGTGTGAAATACGCGAGATCGGCAAGAGGATGTATATTTTTAAATGATAAATCCAGGTTCCCTCATCCCATTTCCGACTCAAATCGTCGATTCGATGTTTGGTTGAAGCTGGTTGGGAATCCTAAGCTCATGTCCATGAACCAAATGGCCATCTATAACAATAGAAGACTTTTCCTGAGGCATTTCTCTCAGGAGAATTTTATTGAAGGCACTATGAAACTTCGGAAGGATTCCATTCCGAATTTACATCTGCCAGGTAAATAATGTTAGTGATGTTTTGCATAGACACTGTTTATCTAGTGACTACTGTCTTCATCTTTTCAAGCATCTTCTCCAATCATGCTTTGAGCATTCTATGAAGTGTTACTTGTTAGTTGACTCAATGGTTAACTTGTATTTCCTTCCCGCAGCAGCAAAACAAGATGAAGTTGGCCCACAGCCTGGCCCGTCGTGGGCTGAGCCATTGACGCCTGTGGTTTCCTCTCCACCTGGTAGGTGTCTTTTGTGTTTTAAAAACATCTTGTAAAAAATATTAACAATATTGCTTCTGATCATTTTTCTGTTACTCATTATTAATTATTTAATAGTTTTTGTTGTTAGTTGACTAAATGGTTAACTTGTATTTTCTTCCTGCAGCAGTAGAGCAATGTGAAGTGGGCCCACAACCTGGCCCCTCGGAGTTTCAGACCCCACGCAGGCCTAGTAGTGCCATTAGGGAGAACCTTATTAGGAATATTTATTTATATAAAATGCGATACTTGGTGTATAATTTATTGTTGTCTGTCTTTATAATGTAAAGGACTTCCTGGAAATTGTTTTATGTATATATTGTGATATAACTGTAATCTATTACTTCTCCTTGCTTAAAATATAGCAACCTTTGAATGTACTTTTATTATATCAATAATATTTGGAATGTATTATTTTTGCTTATGATGTGCTCCTAAAGAAGCTCTTATGTGATATCCATTCTTGTTTATACTATGCCGACCTTGTCCTATACTTGTTTCTACAGATCAATGGGCCAATAATATTGTTATTTTTGTACTTAATTTTTTTCGCAATAAACGTGTAAAAAAATGTTCTTTTTTCTTTAGAAGTGTATATCAATTCCCACACATATATTTGGTGGGTAAATTGTTTTCAGAACTGAAAAAAATTGATGGAGGATCATTGCATCAAATTTATGGAATAATTAAACGTTTTGGTTTACGGAAAATCCGCTGCCCTACGAAAATCGGCAATCGGGTAGGGGAGGGAGCAAGAGGAGGGGAAGAGGAGACGCGACTGCTTACGTAGCTCGTTGCCTGGCAACGTCTTCGACCAATGGTATGGGAAGGGTCTCCAAAACGCACTGAGGCGGCGGAGGGGTTGGAGGGGTCACGTTTAGACGGTCCTCGTTTTCTAACATTGAGTGTCGCGACCCTGTTCATACCCCTGGTGAGAAGGATCCAAAAACACTTCACCTAACTTACCCAACCCGGTGGGGCCGAGTAGAATATTCGTCCATGTTCAAATTTGGACGCGACCAATCGAGTTATTTTTTCCTTAGGTTAAAATGGTCGACGTGACGAACGAATGGAATTTCTCTTTCAAAAACAATGTGACCGGGGCGCAGTTGACAAGTGACCCTTTCGTTCGAGCGACTAGAGTAGCTGTAGTGTTAAGTAGAACTAACATTTACTTTATTCTATTGTTATCCTTCCGTAAATTTTATTTAACATTCGTTTAAGTTACCTAATTTGTTTTGTTATAACACCTAAGTTATAGTTTTTTTTCTACCGTAATAGTTAACTCTTAAGTCTCGTAGTTTTTGTTTGAAATTTCATTGTCCCCTTTAGAAGATAATATGTATATCATAGTAATTATTGTGTATTAGTATTTTCTCGTTACATTTGTAAGGTTGTTTTATTTTTACGCTCCATAGTATTTATATATTTTCATTGTTATGTACTGTAATCTCCTGTGTGTGATCTAACCTTGCTTGTGTTGTTTACGCCTTTCACTTTATACCTGCGTTTGAACCTTTTTCATACGCTTCACGAAGAGCGTCCCCGTGTTCAAACTTAAGATCAAATTCTTCAGCCTTATCCCATTTCAGCTTTGGTTTTTATATTGTAACTCTTTTGTGTTAGTATATAAATTGATTTTAGGATGGCTTCACCGAGGACCCCCGTTTCATCCTTCTTGTGCGCCGCTGGTTCCGAGGCGATGAGGGCTCGAATCACGGAGCTGGAGAGGGTTGTTGCGGACCTCCTTCAGAGTGTGGAAAGATCCGAGGCAGCCTTGGTTCGTGTGGAGGGTGCGGGGTCATCCCTGAAAACTCGCCGTGCCAAATTGGCGGCTCGGGTTCGCCTAGGTGCGGTAGCCGGTAGAGCGATCGGGGTTGCTCCTAACTCCTTACCGCGGGCTGAGGATCCTCGGGCTGGAAAATCCGATGAGTGGAGAGTGGTGTCCACTCGGGGAGATCGTGGGGTGGTGCTGCGGAGGCAGGGAGTAGGGAATGCTTCGGCGTACCGTCTTCCTCTCAGTAATAGGTTCGAGGTGTTGTTGGAGGACGACTCCACGGCCATTGCGCCCGTATCCACTCCCGTCTCTTCGATGGAGGCCGGGCCCAAGGGGAGTCGGGTTGGGAAGGGGGGGGGGGGGGGAGTTGCTAGTGTTAGGTAGCTCCAGGGGTATGAAACTCTTATGGGAGAATAGATTCCCAGCTTTTACACGTATTCACTATGATAAGGGGTCTGCAAAAGGCACTGCAGGCGCAGCCAGCTCTCTCTCTCTCTCTCTCTCTCTTTCTCCCTCTATTTCTATCTCTCTACCACATCACCCCAGCGCCACAAGTTCCTTGTGTATCATAGCGGAACGGCGGCCATTTTGCTTGATATAAGTTCGCCATTGCTTATTGAGGTGTTGACAGTTACTCTGATTTTGTCAAGTAGATATATAGTAGATATGCATTCATCACTGTTTAAGAAAACGTGACGGAATGAATTTGTTCTGATCTCCAATCAACAGGTGTCTTAAAAATAGCATATATTTTTTAAATCTAACTAACTAGTTCTACAAAGTGTTATGTGAATGCGTTTATATTTTCGTAACAGATACCTGCACTGGATAGATCTCCTAGGAAGGAAGGAAAGAAATTTATATCGCTTTTTGGGTGCGAGAAGCATTTTGAGAGGAAATGTTTCTCATTTTTAGGTGTTAAGCCTCGCTTACTCCATCTAGCTGTGCTATCCATTTCCCTGGTTGTGAATATGGTACGTGTCAGTTCACAAAATAAGCCGTAATTTTAGATTGAGTAATTGAAATTTCTGTTTAAAACTTCTCGCGGTTATCAGTGGATTGTAGTGAGTTTGGAAGTTAAACTGCAACATATACGCCAGGGGATAGAATTGTGCTTGTAATTGAAGGAAATAAGTATACCATAGTGATGTCTCATTGTTTTAATTTGAAATATTTTGAATTTACAGAAATTGTTAACTTGATTATTTCTTGTTTCTCATTATGCATTTGTTTGTAATCCTAGACTTGAAGATAATTCTTTGTTTCGAAACGTATTTAGAAATACATATATATTTTTCGATCGAGAAATTGAAATTTCCCTATCAAAAGTTTTCCTTGTTATTTGATGAATACATATGGGCTAACTGTAACTGCTGCGAACACCTAAACGACAGCAAATACAACTGTGCTTAGAATAAATTATAAATAAAGTGGACATTTTCTAGTGCAATGTGATATGTGTTTAATTTTACAAATGGTAATGTGATCTTCATAGAAAAATTGTTTATGAACCGCAATGTGCCGTAAGCGTATTTGCCTTATTTTACATTTATTGCAACATTTGAAGCATGCCCATTGCCTCCTGCATCAATTTCATTAGGTTTAGCAGGTTTAATGATTGACATTCTTAGAAATTCATTCTTTTTACAGGTGGAACAGAAAGAGAATGGGTTCCAGGGCCGAAGAAATTACTTTACAATAGATGTTTGCTTGATCCACAAATTCATTCCTGACGTGAAAGTTGGACATTTTTGGTCGTTCTCGTGAATTTCCTTTAAATACGTTTCATGCATTAAAAGTATTAACGTTATAAAATTCGGTTACAATAATTCATTTTTATATCTTGACTTTAATATTTATGTACAAATACCTCACTATTATGTAATTTGATAATGACTTTGTACTCTCGCAATGTGTGATATACGGTAATAAATTTGGTTTCTTATATGCAATTCTTTCATTTAAGTCCATTTCTTCTGTCCGTGCAATTTATATTTGCTACGATTATCTTATTAAAACAGGAGGGGAAGTGGGAGAGCGACATCCTGTGATGACGTCACGCTAGCCCTCGTTAACACGTAGTTCCAAATTTTCCCGTTGACCCATCGATTATCGCCTCCCATGGAAAACCTGGGAATCGTTTTATAGCATTAAGTTTCCGGTCTTCCGTAGAGGTACTAGTAGGGATACGAAATCGAAATGAAAGTATCGATACCTTAATCATATGATGTATCGATACCACAAAAGTATCGATATTAGTAAGTATCGAATCGGAACAATTAAAATTTGTACATTAATTGAATATAAATAAAGGCACATACGTCTATGAGTAGTTATCGAATCAAAACAAGCAAAAAATTACATTTATTGAACATAAGGAAAGGCACATTCGTCTATGAGAAGGAATCAAATAAAAACAATTAAAAATATTATATTTATTGAAAATATTAAGGTACATTCTTCAAAGTACAATAAAATCTACACCTCCCACTCCTCTTCTGTGCAATCTCCCAAAAACACGAGCTTTTCCAGGCGGCTTCCCGTTAACCGATTCCTGGCTTTCGTTTCGGTTGCCCCCGCCTTAGAAAAGAGACGTTCTGCAGGCACCGATGTGGCAGGAATTGTCAAGTACGCTCGTGCGAGCTTGTAAAGATTGGGGAAAACACACTTCATTTCTTCCCAGGTCTTCAAAGGACCAGAGGAGAGAGGAGAAACTGGATTTGATAAATACACAGACAGCTCATCTCTTTCCTCATAGGTATTTGTTTTCTTTTTTTGCTTGCCCTGGGCCAATACTTTGTGGTGGCTCCAAAAGTCATACTCGGATTCTGTATTCAGCGTAGAATCACTGTCTGTGTCACTGCTTGATTGATGCCTCACTTCTAATCAAGGAACGGATATTAGATTGAGCCTTTGCACAAGCCTTGATATCAATAAAATGTATGCTTTTAAATTGCGGATCTAATAAATTGGATATAGCTAACACATGAGACCCCGCAATATGAGCGAACCTGTGATTAATTTCGCTCAGCAGTGTTTCTTTTACCTGGCTAACATCGTCATTTTCCGCAGTAATTCCAATAGCTTGCAACTGTGCTTTTAAGCAATGGATAAGTGGAATCACTTTGCTCAGCGTTACAAATTTTTCCCCCGCAATCTCCTTGGAAATGTAATCCAATGGTTGAAGCAACTTCAACATATGTTTCACAGTGTCAAGCTCAACGGAATTTAATGCAAATGGAGCCTTCGGGTTTTCAAGGAGAATCTGATGCACAAATTTTGACAAGGCAACGTATCTTTCTAACATATAATACACAGAATTCCATCTTGTGCTTACATCTAAAATCAACTTAGGAGGGGTTTTATTAACTTCTATCTGTTTAGCACGAAGCAAGTCACTATTTATAACACTTCTTCGATAAAACTTCACAACCTTACCTGACTAGTGATTTTTTGTACATTTTCCATAGATTTTACCTTTTCTATCACCAAATGAAGCGTGTGTGCAAACCAGGGAAGGTGTTTTCCCTTGCCGAGAAACATGTTAACTGCACCAACAATATTAGAAGCGTTATCAGTGACTGCACATACTACCTTACTTTTGGGGATATAATACTTCGTGCAAACAGCTTTAAGTTGCTCACAAATGTTGACTGATGCATGCCTCTCCGTGAGCTCCTTGGTTGCAATGCATTTAGAAACAATGTCTGTGCCGTTCAAATGATGTGCTGTTATACCCAGGAAACTACGGCATGACATCATTTCAGTCCAAATTTCCAAAGTAATTGCAACATTTCTCACACTAGGATCACTTATTTTGTCAGAATAAACCTTTATAATGACCTCGTACAGCTCATTAAGTCGTGATGTTAGTGTGTCGACGCTGGGGAGCTTGTGCAAATTCTCCCTCACTTTTGTTACTGCATGTACTCATTTGATTCGATACTGAGAAAAATATACCGATATCAATAGAAAATCGAAAGAAAAGAATCGAGTACAAAAGTACCCGGTATCGAAAGGAAAGTACCGATATTAGTAAAGTAACGATACTTTTTTCGTATCCCTAGGTACTAGTCTTTGGGTAGCTCTAACGTTCGGCGTGTGATGGCACTCCTGTTATCCAGTGCCCGCAGGAAGGGAATTGAAGAGCAGGTCTTCTCCAGATGTATATCAGGATGCACTGTGCCGCAAGTGACCAACACGGTGAGAGAAGCGGTAGTGGCGACAGGTTGCTCTCGGCTGCGGGTGGTGGCCCATGTTGGGACTAACGACGCCTCGAAGCGCGGGTCCTCTGAGGTTGCTCGTGCCGAGAGGAGTCGGGCTCCGATGTGCGACTTACTGTCTGCAATATAGCCCCTAGGATTGACCGCGGTTCTGAGGTTTGGAGTAGGGTTAACGGTCTGAACTGAAAGCTGCGGAATTTCTATCGGGACTTGGGAGTAAACTTCGTCGACCTACGTCCGAATATCGAATCGTGCAGGGCTCGACTGGATCACTCTGTTGTTCACTACCCGCCCGAATCGGCTCAGAGAATAGCGCGTAGGATTCTCGAGCACTGTAGAGATTTTTTAGACTAGAGAGTAGGGCAGTGTGTAGGTCAGTTTTGGGTAAGGGGAGAATCGATGCGTTTGTAGAAAATAAGAATCCCGATAGATTATCTAATGATAGAATATACCCCGAGCGTGAGGTAAATGCACATAATACGAGAGATAAGGATGCAGTTCATAGTAACATGCAGCACCAATTTCGCAATAGGTCATTGATAGAATGTTCCGTAAAGGGTTCGACGGGTCGCCATTCCAATTTTGATGCGATGCCAACCAGTCGCGGGAAGGCTTGTGATGGGAACGCTTGTAATTTTAGAGTGGAAGAGAAAGTCAAGGGTGAGATTAATATGCGAAGTAATAGTGAAAAATTAAACGTCGTCGTGCTGAACTGCCGCAGCATCCGTAGGAAAATTGCGGAGTTCGAGCATATTCGCAGTCTGCACGCCGACGTCGCGATAGGCAGTTGGAGCAAAAAAACAAAAATTTTCAGATTCGCGAACGCCCTAGTGCGGAGAAGTTGTGGTTTGACACCAGAATATAGGGTTAAATTAAAAAAAAATCAGTTGATATCTTTCGTCTGCGCATCGGCCTCAATGTTTCGTATTTTGTATAAAAGTTGAGTTTTCCAGCGACGCACATAAACAGAGTTTGTTGTGCATGTTGCGCTCAGAGTACATTGTTACGAGCACATTGGTTAAGGAATGTCGCTCAGAAGTCTTCAAGCACTTCCCCTCTCCCCCCTCACCCGGCTTAGCCGCCTCCCTCCCCCTCGAGACATGTCGATACGTGAGCGATGGCTCGGTCCACGATTGTGAGCGGATGTAACTGTGCGTTTTCAGTTGAAAATGGATACACGATTCAAGTTGAATCTCTGGTTGGGCCCAAGAACTAAGCGAGTGTGTTTTGCCTACTCGTGGTGGGGTAGTGGGATACTATTTCCATGTGTGGCGTGAGAAGAAATGTGATTACGGAAAGATGAATCCATCATTCTGTGAAGTGGGTGACATCGTAGTGAGTAAAGTGCAGGAGATATGGAACAAAGCGTCTATTCCGATTGTCAGCAGGCAAAGGATAAAAACTATGCTCAGAGCAGAAGTTGATTTATATAAAAAATTTGGGAAATCTCATAAAAGAGAACAAGGAAGGAAAAAGTTTGAAACGAAGTTGGCGGTCAACAGGAGTTAAGGGACAAACTGTTCGATGTGTGCAAGTGTGGCTTTGATAATTGTATTTGTGCAATGGAAAACAAGGTGCCGCGTATGGAGAGAGACTACCTTCAAGATCAGCGCACAGCCAGAAAAATGATAATCGGCAACCTGGACAAGGAGACAACGTCTTCATTGAATCAAAGGGCGGCCAGAAGAGCACAGGAGGAGGCTACGATGGGAAAACAGTTAGACAAGGAGCTTACCTCTATTAAAGGACAGGAAGAAGCAGATTTGACTTCTCCTGAGGAGATAGAAGAGACAACAGAGGAAGCAGCTGGCATAGAATTTGAGCCGGAAAATCGTGGAACGGCGAAAAGGACAAAACTTACTTCTTTTGCAACTAAATTTGAGAGATACGGCGTCAGCGATAGAGCTGCTGCAGCCCTCGCGTCAGCCCTTCTCCACGATGTCCAGAAAAGTGACATGTTGGATACAGCATTGTCTCAGGAAGTGCCAATAATCGATAGGCACAAAGTACGCCGTGAAAGGAGTTCCATTCGTTCTTCTATTCAAGAGCAACAACTATCGGATGCAGCCTTTGTTCGAGGTCTATACTTCGATGGCCGAAAGGATCATACTTTGCAAGTTGAAGTCACAAAAGACGGTAAGACGAACAGAAAACAAAGCTTGTTCAGGAGCCGGGCTCTATTCATCTTGGGCACGTGACACCAGCGTCAGCTGGGGCAGAGGATGAGAGCAATGCTATTTGGTTTTATATCAGTGAGGAAAGGCAAATAGACGTGAATGCACTCACCTGTGTCGGCTGCGATGGTGCTGCTGTTAATAGTGGAAAACACACAGGAGTCATGCGCCACCTGAGAGAGAAGCTTGGCAGAGTTCTACAGCGTGTAGTGTGCCAGCTGCATACCAATGAGCTGCTACTGTGGCATTTGATCTTGGAAATAGACGGAGAAACCACAGAATTTAAGGGGCCAATAGGAAAAATGTTGGGTTTGTGTGAAAAATTATCAGTTGTTAAATTTAAAGCCATACCAAGTGAAATTCCTGACGTAAAACTCAAGAACCTCAGCACAGATCAGAGATACTTCTTATACGAAATTTGCAAGGCCGTGTCATCTAGCAGCTGCACAGCAGAACCGATCGACAGGAACCCCGGGAAAATGCACCATGCTCGTTGGTTGACGACAGCTAACCGAATTTTGTGCTTGTGTCTCTACGAAGAGGCCAACATCAAATCTTCAGACTTTGGTCACTTTTTTCATGCTTGCCAATGTGGTTCGCAATCAAATGCAAGCCAACACTGAAAGACGCATTGATACAACTTTGGCATACATGTGTGGTTGTGAAGTACCTTAATAAACGGCTGAAAAGCACTGTACGAAAATTCATCCAGGACAATGGTTACCATGCTCACCCAGAGAGCCTCCTTGTGGCTATGCTGAACAAAAGCAAAGTGCACATCCATCAAGAAGCGGCTCATCAGATCCTGGCTGCAAGGAAACGGAATACCGATATGGGAACGGTAGGCATCTGCATCGTCTTTCCTCCTAAAGTTAACTTCAATGCTGAAGACTATGTGCAGCTCATCAATTGGGAAGAGGAAGTCATCACAGAGCCACCTGTGCAGTGTTGCCACTTTTTTTTTAGCATTTGGGAGCTAGATTTCATCTTCTTGGTAGCTAGAAAGTAGCTAGAATATATAAAAACCAATGATATTTATGGTTGTGTACTGAAAGCTTACCATAAGATGTCTTTGTACTATTAGAGTATCATAACTGTGTGCAGAGCAAATGTGTCAACTATTTTGAAGCTATCGCTGTCTTTCATAAATACACAAAAAAATGGAATCGTCGCCTGAACAAATTTCTTTGGACATTTGAAGAGCCTTTTTAAAGCCCTTTTTCAAACACTGCATTTTTCCATAATAGGAATTGTATGATAAGTATCTAGCAAGGCAGAGTCCAATTGTTAACTTGTTAAACTATGTTGTTATTATTTTGCCATTGCAGACTTTTTTGGTAGTTTCATCTGTTCTAATAGCTTAAAAATGTATTTAATAAAAAATGAATATGTTACATTAAAATCCATATGATGGATAAAACTAACAAGATTTCCTATTGTTGTTTCCAAATAATTTTACTATGAATATCTTATATATTCTTGCCAGTTAAGTATGTAACTTCATTTCTATGTAGAAAATTAAACCCTGAATTAAAATGCTACAACAAGTATTTATTATTCATTTATGTTTCTGACATTTTAAATTTCAATTCTAAAATTTTCAAGTTTAAAATTAAAAAAATATACTTTCATTTTAGAAAGAAGACTTTTTTAATTAAAGGAGTTTAATTAGTAAACTATTTTAACATAAAATCTTTCTTGACAAATATGACAAATACATTTAAGGATACAATAATATAATCACAAATGAGTACACTTGAATCATTAAATTTTACATAAACTCTTTTACATTTGAGAATACTCTATGGGTTAATTATGAATTACTTAAGGTCGATGTAATATTTTACACTCATTGTAAAAGGTAATTGATTTGACAAATTAATGATAAAATTAAAACAAAATATAAACATTAACCAAAATGGAAGCTTTTAATAAGATTTAAAACTCAATATGCCGCAAGTCAGAGTCACTTGTTTCCTCTAAATTTAAAATGTCATCATCCTCATCAGATTGATAGGAAATGTCATCGTTTGCTGTAGAAGGGATAGCTGATGGTGGGAGGTGCTTTTTGTATGATTTCTGAATCCCTATCTTTTTCAATATTTCAGGTGGAAAATTATAATCTGTACAGCACTTTTGATGTCTTTTTATACCATACTTAATGCATAAAAGGGAATTAACTGTTGTTACCTTGATTCTGTTTCTTTGTTTTGATTTAATTATATTTAAATGACAATATTCTTTCAATATCAGCATTTGAATGAGGTATTATTAAAACTGACATGGCAAATTGTGATAATTCTCTAAATGGGTTATAGCCACATGCATCTCTGTATCTATAAACTTCATTCCAAAAATTTTCTGTATTTGTCTTATTTGACCAATCCAAAAGATGAATTTTTTAAAACTGATATTCTGCTGCAGATATTGTTTCTTCATTTTGGCCCATATACTCCATCAGTTTTGTTATTGGATTTTTATTGTGCTTCAAAATGTTTTCCACTGATAACACAGATATGTCCTTTAAAATGCTTAGATTTTCTGAAAGTCTTTGCTGCAATTGCTTGAATAATTGAACAAGGATATCATCTTTTCCTTATCAGCTGTAATTTCTTTTTTCATTTTCAATTTCTCTATAATTTTTTCAAATTTATACCCCAGATATGGGTTAGGATCAATGTACTTCTCTATATTGGAAAGTAAAGGAACTATTTCACAGCTTGGGACCACTACTTTTCCAGCAATAGATAGGATAAGCAGAGTCAAATCATTTAAAAGTTTTGTTAGGTCAGTTGTACTTGATTCAAACAATTTGTTTACTTGTTGAACCTCAACTAAAACAGGATGAACAAATGATAAATATGCTAGGTTCATTTCATCATTGTATAGTTCATTCAAAATTTCAGAAGTATAACAATTTCCACTTGTCTTCACTATTTCAAAGTGAGTTTTTAACATGTCCCATTGGTCTAACAATCTACCAACTGCTGGTTCTATGGATATCCATCTAGTTCGACAGTTTTTAACTATATACAAAGGCTCTCTTCCATCATTTAGTTTCAGATATGGACATTTATAAGAAATTTGACGCATTGAAGAATTCGAAAACCGGCATTATCTGTCCCTATTGCCACAAGATTCTTAATATTTAGTCTTTTCTCTATCAGGGTATCCTTAATAGCCTTAACTATTGCATCAGAATCATGTCTGCATCAGAGTTAGAAATGTGGAAACAATTTTATCTGTGGCTTGACTGTAATATATTATAGCTATCCCTAATATTTTATTATAGTATATTATAGTATCATTTGTCTCGTCTAACAACAAACTAAACTTACTATTACCTATATCTCTAATTATATCATTTTGAAAATGAGGAAATTGAGAAATTGTTTATTATTTCTTTACATTTTGTTCTTCGCATCTTCAACTTGGATGTTACATCACTATTTGAAAAATGAGTCTTACACAGATCAACAAAATGATCACAATTACGAATCACACAATGTGAACTTAAGAACAATGCGATGCTTGCTTCACATGTTGAAGTTTTATCACACATTGTAGGTTTTAACAGTGTTCTTAAATTAACATTGGAAGTTACGATCGGCACAGCAGTCTTATGCTTCTTTGAATTTATGTGTTTTAGTAAATCAGAATGTTTGGCATTTATATCACACTTACAGTAATTACAATGTGCCTTACTTGAATCAGTATGAATTTCTATCAGCCATCTTAAATAACTCATCCTGCGACCACTCTTTTCTAAACTTTTGTTTATATCGCTTATTCTTGCCCATGATAATGTGAGGGTATCTGTAAAAAGTTTTTAGAAATTCTCAGTGAAAATATGCCTATAATAAAAATTAACCCCATTCTAAAGTAAAAAATAAGGAAACAGTAGATTACCAGAAAATTATATAACTTACAAAAAATGCTTTAATTGACCATTCTTGAGGAAAATTTAAATCATTTAGTTTTCTCCAAAGCTTGGTTTTCATTAAACATATTTCAAATGTTACATATGAGTGAAGTTTTTTTCAGCTCTAAAAAGAACAAAATAAATCGAAAATATTCCCAAAATAAACATTTAAAGAAAACGTGCACACATTACAATCTATTTCATTAAACAGAGCAATTAAGAGTAAGAAAAGCGGATACAATGTATAAACGATAGCAAGGTCATATAACAGGAATTGTAACTCATATTCACAGGAATCATTTGCTTAAAAGCAGGCTCTCCATATGTCTGGATGCCGTGCCAGTTATTATTTGGACCCGATGCTCAATAATTCCGGATATGAATGAATATATCTACTCAATAACTTGAAATAATTATGATTTTTCGAATTGATGCAATGATATAATTTTAGAGGAAATTAAACAAATCGTGATAACTATTCTATGGTGAAAAACATACGTTTTTTTTCATTAATCTATCTTCCAACTTGAATGTGTATATAATATTACAAAAGGAAGCTTTCTTAGGGTTGTCTATAACGGCGCAAAGGGAAAGATGCATGCAATTCAAACCCTTAGAACTAACAACATTTATTGGGGGTACCATATCTTCAACTTATCTAGGATTTTTTAGATAGTCGCTAGAAATAGCTATATTTTTTAATCAATACGCTAGATTTGTAGCAAGTAGCTAGGGTCATTTTTTCAAGAGCTAATCTGAAAGAAAAGTCGCTAGATCTAGCTACAAATTTGCTAAAATGGCAACACTGCGCCTGTGACTATGTCCCTGTCCGACGACGAGTTGCTCTCTGTACTATCAGATTCTTCTGCTCCCGTTCCCCACGTAGATTCGTTCAGCCTACCAAGTCACACACACAGGCAGTCGAGCGAATAGTAAAAGAGGTGACAGAAGCTCGAGATGGTTTAATTCGGGCCAGGCTGCTCGACAGAGCTAAAATGCCAAAGTTCGAATCGAAAAGTGACTTCAGAGCATAATTTTGATTAAAAGTGTGGTGTGGTGGTTGGGTTGGGTTGGGTTGGGTGGTCACGGGTGGGACTCGAGAGCGGCCACCTCCCCGTGGTGATTCCTGGAAACTACTTCAAGTTGCTAAGAGCTGCTATAAATTTATACTTCCCTATCATTCAGCGACACTTCCAAGACTTCTGCGCGACATTCCTTGACTAATGTGCTCTTAACAATGCACTCTGAGCGCAATAATCACAAGAAACCGTCACTTTATGTGTATTGCTGGAAAACTCAACTTTTATGCAAGTTACGAAATTTTGAGGCCGTTGCGCAGACGGAAGATATGAGCTGATTTTTGCTAACATTTAACCCTGTCTTTCTAGTGTCAGACCACAACTTTTCCGCACTAGGGCGTTCGCGAATCTGAAAATTTTTGTTTTTCGCTCCACCCTAATAGGCACAGGAAGTTGGTTAACGGATGAGATTCAGAGTCAGGAGATATTTCCTAGAGACTATAGTGTCTATATAAAAGATCGCGCCAATAGATCGGGCGGGGAGGTTTTCATGGCGGTTAGCGATAAGTACGATAGCAGTGAGATTCCGATAAGTGACGAGGATATCGTGAGTGTTTGATGCCGCCTAGGTAAAGAAGGCTCCAAAAAGGTATTCTTATGCTCGTTTTACAGGCCACCTAACGCTGATGTAGATTGTATTTTAAATCTCGAGAAGCAGCTATCAAAGCTTAAACTGATAAATCAAGATGGAATCATTATAGTCAGTAGTGACTTTAACTTACTCTCAATTGATTGGGAAAATCTATGGTTCGAATCTAGAGGTAAAGAACGCGAATCCTGTGAGGCATTAATCGAAACATTGTGCGAGCACTCCCTCCTTCAATTAGTCAGAAATCCAACGCAATCGGGAAACATATTAGATTTATTAGCAACTAACGTCCCAGAAAGAATAAACAAAGTCACCATTGAAGATAGAATATGTGATTATCTGGCCGTATATGCTGAGTGTAAGTTGAATATCGTGAGGTACCCGAAGCCTCAAAGAAAGTTTTATATATTTGCTAAGGCAGACTTTCCAAGCTTCAGATCGCGCCTACGTGAAATACTACCTGGCTTCAGTGATATGACCGAACGATCAGCTGCTGAGTCATCATGGACATTATTCAAGGATATAATGCTAGAGGGGATCGATAAGTACATTCCAATTAAATTGAAGGTCGACAATAAAGAGCCACATTGGTACAATAAGCAAGTTAGGAGTGTGCATAGGCATCAGAGAATAACCCATGCAAAATAAGAAATGTGCCATCTACATCATCCGATGAGTATAGAGCAGCTAATGTTCAGACATATAAAGAATCTGGTGCTAAAGCGAGAAATACTATGCGTGACACTTTTACTAACTTCAGGAATAAGGTGTTAAATAATTATTTGAAGGAGGACTCTAGAGCGTTTTGGTCCTATGTGAGAGAGGTCCAAGGTAAAGGCCCTACCATACTTTCCCTGCGTAATGACTCGGGTGCCGTTATTCATGATAGCGTAGAGAAAGCCAACCTGTTAAACGGTCATTTTGTAAAAGCATTTACAGCGACCATTGTGTACTTAATGCACCCGCAATAAGGAGGGACCTGATGGACGATATAGTATTTTCTGAGGTGGGAATAGCAAAGCAATTAAGTTCCATCAGACATAACAAAGCCACTGGCCCCGAAGAAATTCCTGCTCGCGTTTTAAAAGAATTAGCTGAAGAAATAGCACCTTTTCTTCGGATAATCTTCGAGAAATCCACTTCACGCGCAGAGGTCCCTAGCGACTGGAGGTTAGCGCACGTTACCCCAATTCATAAGGGCGGCGACAAGGAGAACCCAGAAAATTACAGGCTGATTTCCTTAACTTCGATATCGTGTAAGATTCTCGAGCATATACTCGTTAGCAACATAATGCGATTTCTTGATAGTAATTTATTGTTAGATGATTGTCAACACGGCTTCAGGAAATGTAGGTCATGTGATACTCAGCTCGGTCTTTTTATGAATTATATACTGAGAAGAGGAGAAAATAGTAGGCAGGTCGATGCCATCTTCTTAGATTTTAGGAAAGCCTTTGATAATGTACCTCACAGGAAGTTAATAACGAAATTAGAAACCTTAGGCGTTAATTCCAAAATTGTCAGCTGGATCCGCGAATTTTTAAATCATAGGAAGCAGAAGGTTGTTATAAATGGGAAATCCTTGAACTTAGTGGAGGTTGTCTCTGGCGTTCCGCAGGGTAGTGTAGTTGGTCCGTTATTATTTCTAATAACGATATCAGATTAGTAGTCTGGAGTAAAATTAAACTTTTCGCGTACGACACCGTGATTATAGAGAATTAAGCAATCCGTATTACCATCAGTATCTCCAAAATGATATAGAAGATATTTCTACATGGTGTAAGGAATAGTAATTAGAGATCAACCAAAAGAAAAGTTGCGGCATCAATTTCTGGAGAGCCAAGAATATTTCGTTGGATGTTAATTATTCGTTGGACGGAGTAGAGATGCCAGTTTCAGACTCGATTAAATATCTCAGAGTCACGATCCATCGTGATCTCTCGTGGGACACCCACATCCGCCGATTGATAGGTGCCGCTAACAAAAAGCTGGCCTTTATAGGGAGAATAGTTCGAAATAGCTCCGAAAAAGTGAAAGAATTGTTATTTATCCTTGGTTCGACCGCAGGTCGAATATGCTTCAGCTGTGTGGGATCACTACGAAAAGGGACTCACTAATGAGATAGAAAAGGTTCAGCACAGGGCAGCTAGATTTGTAAAGAGGAATTACGATAGTAAACAAAGCGTAACATCATTAATAGAAAATCTGAAATGGACATCGTTAGAGGAACGTAGGCTGCAGGCTAGACTTAAACTACTGAAAAAATTTTTGTCGGAGGGACTAGCGATGAGGTAGAAGTATTTATCAGATGCCCGACGTATCTCGGAAGGGAGGACAGTGAGGATAAGATTCGCGAGATCGATTGTAGAACGGAGCGATATAGAGGATCGTTTTTCCCTAGGACGATTAGAGAACATAATAGGAAAAGATAACGCAGGGAAACCAGGGACTGGCTAAGCTCTGCTCGACGTAATTGTAGTGGTTGATGTAAAGGTGGCACTGCTATCGGGCATTAGACGCTGTAGATAGATAGATAAATGTCTTTATTTGGGCGAAATTTAGAGCATAAGGTCCATTCTTACATTTAACCCATCGTCTATGTTAAATTATATTATAAAAAACTAACATTAACGTCAAAACTATTTAGATAATAATATTGGTGGGACATTGTATGTTTTGGTTTTGTTTGTTTTGTTGACGGGTGGCGGCATCCTGGCGGGCGCCGTGTGGTTGAAGCATGTTGGGACATTGAATGTTTGCCTTTGTTTTGTTGACGGGTGGCGGCGTCCTGGCGGGCGCCGTGTGGTTGAATGGTGAAGTGTGACAACGTTGCCTTTGGACGGTGTGCGGGGTGGAGACGTGAACATGGTGAGGAGAGGACGCGTCTGCCCACTCGGGAGTAGAGACATTAAAACGGTGACGCTGGACGTGCCTGCCCGGCTCGGGTGTTTGTAATTAGAACACGGATTCGGTGATTGTACCACCCTCGGTAAAATAAAATACGATTTATACAGTCCACTAGTCTAATAATTGAGCGATCGGAACATTTTGGTCCTTCGGGCCGGATCTGTGTCTCTAACAAACTACGACGGGTGGGAGCTAGCTACGAGCGGACCGACTACGCAATAACCATCGGAGATTTCGTCAACGCGGCGTCGCGGCGTGGTGAGGCGGCGGTGGATCCCTTGGCATTCTACCCCCTCCACGAACGAGCTAACTGGAGAGGTCCCGTGATAGCGGCCGGCCTACATCGGTTACGGCAAGAAGGAGATTTCGTCAACGCGGCGTGGTGAGGCGTCGGTGGATCTCTTGGCGTTCTACCCCCTCCACGAACGAGCTAACTGGAGAGGTCCCGTAATAGCGACCGGCCTACATCGGTTACGGCGTGAGTAAGCTAAGCACACTAACTCTGGTTCCTTTATTTGTCATTTTCTTTGTCCTCTTATTTTCAATATGGAAAAGGAAAGTAAGAAAAGAATCATAAACAAAAGGGCCGTCGCTAAAGGCCAATTGACCCGCATTTCCACTTTTTTGGGAAAATTTGAGAGAGGCTCAGACCTAACTGCAATAAGTACACGTCTACAAGCATTACCTGATATTCAGCAGGAATTTAACTTTGCTCAGGGAGAATTAGAATTTATTGATGATCTTGAAACGTATGCTGAAGATAGGGAAAATTTTGAAGCGCTATATTTTGAGCTTAAAACAAAGATGTTAATTCTGATAAAAGAAGGAACAGACAACAAATCTCCCACTAATCAAGGGTCAGATAATGGAGAAAATTTGTTGTCGAATCATTCTTTACCGGAAGGCAAGAAGGAAATACGGCTCCCAACTATTAACCTACCTACTTTTGCAGGAGACGTGACTCAATTTAGGCATTTTTACGATATGTTTACTAGCCTAATTGTCAACAATGAAGCCCTAGATGACATTCGACGTTTTCACTATTTGCTAAGTTCATTGACTGCAGAAGCACATAAACTGATAGAAAATTTACCTGTTGTTAGTAAAAATTTTGATGTAGCATGGGATCTGATTTGCCATCTTTACAATAATCCACGACTAATTGCAACTGCACATGTCAGACATTTATTGAATTTACCAACAGTGAATAAGCAATCTGCTGTTGATCTTAGAGCACTCTTAAATCAAACGTTAAGCAACATGAATGCAATTAAGGCATTAGATATTAAGGTGCCAGTGCACGAATTTTGCATCTGGGGGCTGGTTGCGATGATCAGAATCACCGGGCGATGAGTTCGCTACCTCTACGCCAAGACAAGATACATATACAACAAATTAAGTACAATAAAGTTTAAGTTGAGAGATATTTACAATTCTCTCCTTATTTGGGGATAGCTGAAGAACAGCTGTTACGGGAGATATGAACCTTTTGATAGGTGAAGGGCCGGCCCACTGAGGGGTTAACTTAGCAGTTCTATGGAGCATCTTGGAACTAGTAGGAAACCTTCTATATAACACTAAATCACTGATTTTAAATGGGTTCCCAGTATGGCTTTTATCAAAAGCAAGTGCCTGCCTACGTCTGGTCGCCTTGAGATTATTGAGCACTTGTTGCCACAAGGAATGCCTCTCAGAGGGAGTTAGGTCCTCAGCCACAGCCTGAGGAGGAATTCTCCAGAAATTTGTCAAGGGATGAGGAAGCTCTCTGCCCATAAATATCCTTGCTGGAGTATAGCCGGTGCTGCTATGTTTAGCAGAATTAAAAGCAAAGGTTAAACTGGGTAAGAATTCATCCCATTTCCGGTGGTCATTCTGTGACAAGATGGTTAAGGCATATTTTAGGTTACGGTGGACACGTTCAGCTTGATTAGGCTGAGGATAGTAGGGGGCTGTGAAAATTTGCTTAATACCATATTTAAAACACATATCAGAGAATGCAGTGGAACGAAATTGGGAACCATTATCAGAAACAATATATTTAGGATAACCAAATTTAGGAAATATTTTGTTAAACAAGACAGAAACCACTTGAGAAGCCAAGGGAGAACGCAGAGGTTCAATAAAAGTAAATTTAGTAAAGCCATCTATTATAGTCAGGGCACAAGTGCTGCCACTGCGACTTCTAGGCAAGGGACCAATGAAATCTATATACACCTTTTCCCATGGATAAATGGATGGTGAGGAAGACATCTCACCAGGAGGAAAGGTGTTCCTAGGTTTGCAGGTTTGGCAGTCGTGACAACGTCTGACCATCTGCGTTATTTCTTGCCTCATATTTTTCCACCAAAATTCTCTACATATTCTTTCACAAGTTTTAGCCACCCCCATTTGTCCAGCGGTGGGCAAACGATGGAAATATTCAAACAACATGGATCTCAGGGCCTGGGGAACCACTACACGTCCCTTCTTCAGTCTAGTGGTACCTTAATACAACAAATCATCCTTGAGAAAATAGTTTGGATGGGGGCGTCCCCGTCTAACTGAGTCGATCAGCTGTTTCAATTCTGGGTCAGATGTCTGATGCTCACGAATATTAGTGAATGATAATGGGATTCTATGGAGGAGCATCGAACAATGAATGGGTTTCTCCCTTGATTGATGGTTCACCCTAGACAAACAATCAGCCACCCTATTTTTGGAACTGGGAACATGGTGAATAGCAAAGCGGAAGGACGACAATTTTAAAACCATTCTACCAATTTTCCCTAACTGCTTAGGATGTTTAAACAGCCACGTAATCGCCCCATTGTCAGTATACAAATGGAAGGGTTTTGGTTGAAGATAGGACCGAAATTTATCCGTGGCCCAACAGCAGGCAAGACATTCGAGCTCGTAGGAGGGGAGCTTCTGCTCATAATCGGTTAAAGTCCTACTAGCATAGGCAACAGGCTTAAATTTGCCATTAACCTGTTGATTAAGGACTGCACCAAGTGCGACTTGGCTAGCATCCACAAATAAATGAAATTCTTCCTCAAAGTTAGGAAGATGAAGTACAGGGGGAGAAGAAAGACATTGTTTGAGTTTGAGAAAAGCATTTTGATGGGAGTTGGTCCATTGGAAAATGGCATCTTTCCTTCGGAGGGCATTGAGCGGTGACGAAATTTCCGCATAGCTTGGAATAAATTTGGAATAGAAACCACACATACCAAGGAAACGTGAGACCTCCTTAACTGACTTTGGAACAGGGAAACTGGATAATGCTCGGGTTCTCTCCGGATCAGTCGTAAGTTCGCCATTTGAGATCCGATGTCCGAGAAAGGTAATAGTTTTCTGGGCCAGTTTCATCTTCTCTGGATGGACGGTAATTCCAGCTGCTCTCAATTTTTCCAGCACCAGCCTGACATGTTGGATGTGCTCTTGGAGGTTCTTGGAATAAATACACAGGTCATCAATATAGGGATATACACAGCCATATTTTAAATCACCTAATACCTTGTCAATCAGCCTAGAAAATACTTGAGGAGACGTTGTCAAGCCGAAGGGAAGGCGATTATACTGATAGAGGCCAAAAGATGTAATAAAGGCAGTATATTGCTTGGAGATCGGAGTTAAGGGAATCTGGTGGAAAGCAGAATTCAAATCAAGTATTGTAAAATATTTAGCAGATCCCAAATATTGCAGAGCATGTTCTATTGAAGGAGTGGGGAAGTTGTCTGCCTTCACTTGTTTATTCAGTTTGCGATAATCGACCACTAATCGCTCTGATCCATCCTTCTTCGGTATAAGAAAAGCTGGCGAAGCCCAATTTGAAGAGGATGGCTGGATGATTCCTTCATTTAGCAGTTTATTAACATGTTTTTTCATCATCGCCGTCTTGGGTGGAGAATACTGGTAGGGGTGTGATCTGACCGGGGTAGAATCAAGTAGTTCTATTTCGTAGGTTACTACGTTGGTCTGGCCGAGATGGGGGGAGATGACGTCGGAATAGGCATCGACGAGACTTTGAATTTCCCGGGATAATACGGTGGAATCATCTTCACCTGAAGGAGGAGCCTTTTTCCCCGAGAAATGAACTCGGTTTCCAACGGGAGCCATATTCTGACGTAGATCGTTATCAGCTGATCGCAAAGGAATAATGGGGGAAGCCGACGGCGTATCAGAATTGCCGTTAAAGAAATGTTTGTGATCCGGGCGGCATTCGAAAGAGAACGCATTATGGTAAAGGATCATTCGCGTTCGTCTTATGAAATCCTGGCCTAATATCATTTGTGCGGGCAATTCGCACAAGTAAAATGTATGCCTCCACGAAAGATTTTTTAGGCGAATTCTTAAATTGATGCATCTCGTCAGAACGAGAGGAAGACTGGTGACGTTACGACATTTGATATTGCATCGCTGAATACGCCCACGACGAGGAATTTTCTGCCAGGTGTCGTAATTGAGCAGCGACAGGGAAGAACCGGTATCCAGCAATGCTTTAATCTTTGCGGTATGAACTTCGCAATGTACAAATGGCAATTGTAGATATTCGGCGAAGTTGGCATTCAAAATAGCCGGATAATTTGCTCGTAGCCTCGCGGGACGATCTTCTCTCTCTCTTCTTCTCCGACAGTTACAGGAGGAATGTCCAGGCTTATGACAGAAAGAACAGGTGACATGAGGCGGTGATATTAGGGGCAGAGCGGGGGAAGGGAGTGAGATCTGGGAATTTGAGGGGGAGTGAATCGCAGCGTATTCCGCTCGATTCATCATGGCCTTGGCCGTATGAGTCATCAGGGATTCAAGCTCCTGTAGGGTTTGAGGCCGTTTAGCGAAAGTTAAAGTGGCTTGGGCGATGGGACTTAAACCTTCCAATATCAATTCAATAAGCTCCTTAACTGAATACGATTTTCCCAGCGCCTTTGCGGCACCTCGCACGGAATAAAGAAAATCGCGAGGAGATTCGTGAGGGAGTTGGAATCTTTTCACCTTAGTAGTGACGAGTCGTTCTAATTCCCTATTAGAGACGAAAGTTTCCCATACTTTCGGTACTATCTTCTCCCAGGGCAACTTTTGATTAACTACCGACAACCAAAACTGGCGACAATTGGCCGGAAGTTTAGACAAAAGTAATATCAGCAAGTAGTGTTCCGGAATAAGTGACAAAGACAATACATCGGACACCGCGGATATAAAAGTGAACCAATTCTCGGAGGTAGATTCCTGGAAGGGGGGAATTTCGAGTAACAGCTGGTTAGCAACTCTTACGCAATCGGAAAACTGGGGAACCATCTCGGTTTCATCGTACTGAGTGCCTTCGGCGCGCACGGTAGCCTCCGTTTTACCTCGTTCCTTCGACATGTTTGAGAGAGAGAATCAAAGAGTAACAAATAACAGGGGAATTACGTGACTGATGTAATGGGGCGGACGAGTGAAAAGTGAAAGAGAGCAATAGGACTAAAAGAGATCGAGTAAACGAGGTATTGGACAAAATCCAAGAACTATACCACAAAAGGACCAGAAAGCATAGCAACAATCAGTTTAGACAATTAACAACCTAATATTTAATATCTCCCCGGTGCCTCCAATTTTGCAGCGAACTATAATTTTCGGTACAAAAACATCCATTGATGTGCTAAGTGCTAATGACAAACTATAAATAGAACATAGAAATATAGACATATAACAATCCAGCAGTTGAATTTGAATAGATTTAAGTAATACCACAAAACAAAATACACCTCATAGGTGAAGGCGATTCGAAACGAAACTTAGTTAATGTCAGTTAAATCACATCCAATAGTTACTATCCTCCTCCGGCTCCCGGTAGGTCAATGTCCACTCAACACTGAATGTTTTCTGCCGGATAGGATGGAATCGAGAGTGGGACACCTGCGTCGACTTCTCCTCTCGTTGCTCCGCTGTGCGTCTCGTCGCTCGGAAGGCCACTATCGGAATGGACTGTCACGTGACGCCGGTGGTGAAGGAGGGAGGTAATGACGTCAGGCGGGTAATTCGAAATTCAGAGAAACGCAATTTCCATTACAACTGGACAATGATCATATTAAAACACTGGGTATGTTGTGGCACCCTGCCGCAGATCAATTTCAGATTGCAAATGGAATCAAGACTACATTGTGGAACTCGAGGAAGAACACCTTTACCAAGAGAAGGGTTCTCTCCACCATAGCATCTATTTTTGACCCTTTAGGGTTAATCAGCCCTATTGTCATTCGATGTAAAATGTTTCTCAAGCAGTTTTGGCAAGAAAACTTCAACTGGGACGATGATTTAACACCAGAATTACTGGAGTGCTGGCAACCTTTGTATGACCAGATTCCAGTAGTAGACAACATTCGGATTGACAGGTTAGTTCTGGTGAAAGGCACACCAGTTGACATCCAAATCCACGGGTTTTCGGTTGCATCTGAACGTGCGTATGGAGCTTGCATTTACGTACCATCAACCAATCAGAATGGAGAGACCATTGTCAACCTCTTATGCTCAAAATCAAGAGTTGCCCCATTAAAAAAGATTTCTCTTCCTCGCCTAGAATTATGCGGCGCACTTTTACTTGCACGATTGTTTAGTAAGATCAATAAGGGTTTCACCATGAAGATCAGTCACAGCTCACTGTGGACGGACTCAACGATAGTTTTGGCATGGCTTTCTGCAGCACCAACAAGATGGAAGACGTTCATAGCGAACAGAATCTCAGAAATTCAAGATATCACTTCAACAGCTGAGTGGAAACAGGTCGCACCTCAGGACAACCCAGCTGACATAATATCAAGAGGAATCAATCCAAATGATTTAATTCACAACTCATTATGGTGGAACGGACCAGCATGGCTCCTGGATCCATCAATTTCATGGCCTACCGCAGGCATTCTTCCGGCATCACACGACATGCCAGACCAGCTTGGCCACGACAATTTATCATGATGAATCAACTCGTCAACTCATGGGTCAATTGCCCAGCCCAAGGGTGAAACCCTCTAGACCATTTCTTAATTGTGGAATTGACTACGCTGGACCCTTGTATGTAAAATTTAGAACTTCGAGAATTAAAGGCGCTTTTCCAAGCAGAAGATCACCAATTAAGGGTGAACACATATGCTCAACAAGAGGGCATTACATGGCATTTCATTCCACCCCGAGCACCACATTTCGGTGGCATATGGGAGGCTGGAGTAAAATCCTTTAAATACCATCTACGGCGAGTCATGGGAAATGCATGTTTAACCTTCGAGGAGTTGACCACGTTAACAACTCAGACTGAAGCTTGTCTCAATTCAAGGCCCTTGATTCCTCTCTCAAATGATCCCAATGACCCCGCTGTTCTTACTCCTGGTCATTTTCTGATTGGCTCGGCTATCACTAGTTTTCCTGAACCAGACTTAATCGATGTCAAGCTTAGCTTACTTTCCAGATGGCAGTTCCTACAGAGGCAGCTCCAGCAATTTTGGTGCAAATGGTCGACTGACTATCTCAGTCACTTACAGCAGAGGGCCAAGTGGACATCAACCTGTGCAAATGTGCAACCTGGAACCCTTTGCATCCTGAAGGAAGACAACTTACCTCCACTCTGTTGGAAGCTGGCAGTGATTCAAGAAATCCATCCAGGCGCCGATGGATTAGTGCGAGTAGCAACTATCCGTACCCCCTCTGGTACCTTTAAGCGACCCATTACAAGGCTTTGCCCTTTCCCAGCTGCACCTGAATTATAATTTGTTGACATTTAAATTGTTATGTAAGAAAAGGAGATTGTAATTCCTTTTCAGCGGCCGGCATGTTGGGACATTGTATGTTTTGGTTTTGTTTGTTTTGTTGACGGGTGGCGGCATCCTGGCGGGCACCGTGTGGTTGAAGCATGTTGGGACATTGAATGTTTGCCTTTGTTTTGTTGACGGGTGGCGGCGTCCTGGCGGGCGCCGTGTGGTTGAATGGTGAAGTGTGACAACGTTGCCTTTGGACGGCGTGCGGGGTGGAGACGTAAACACGGTGAGGAGAGGACGCGTCTGCCCACTCGGGAGTAGAGACATTAAAACGGTGACGCTGGACGTGCCTGCCCGGTGTGGCGATTTTTCCTCCCCCCCTTTTTACTCCCGCACTTATACGATAGCACTTAACGAATCGCATGTACGAACATGCAAGTACGAAATCGCCAGTTCGAATATCGCCGCTATCGTATATCGCCGATATTCGTGATATCGCCGGACTGAACACCACGCCCACGAACGCCACGCCACGGTCGACACACCCTCCCGTGGTGCCTCTCTTCTTTATATACCCCAATTACCCCTCACCCCTTTAACCTTCCCTCTTTCCCATGGTTATGCAAGAACAGTGGAAGGGAGACCAATCATCGAGAATAATTCAACTTTTTCAAATTACCCACCTGACGTCATCCCCTCCCTCCTTCACCACCGGTGTCACGTGACAGTCCATTCCGATAGTGGCCTTCCGAGCGACGAGACGCACAGCGGAGCAACGAGAGGAGAAGTCGACGCAGGTGTCCCACTCTCTATTCCATTCTACCCAGCAGAAACTATTCAGTGTTGAGTGGACATTAACCTACCGGGAGCCGGAAGAGTGATAGTAACTATTGGATGTGATTTAACTGACATTAACTAAGTTTCGTTTCGAATCGCCTTCACCTATGAGGTGTATTTTTGTATTGTGGTATTACTTAAATCTATTCAAATTCAACTGTTGGATTGTTATATTTCTATATTCTATCTATAGTTTGTCATTAGCACTTAGCACATCAGTGGATGTTTTTGCACCGAAAATTATAGTTCGCTGCACCGGCTCGGGTGTTTGTAATTAGAACAAGGATTCGGTGATTGTACCACCCTCGGTAAAATAAAATACGATTTATACAGTCCACTAGTCTATTAATTGAGCGATCGGAACAAATATACTAAATACAGAGTGCGAAATAGGTAGGTACATATTCAGGAAAACTTCTAAGAAAGACATGGTGTTTGTGGGAAAAACCTAGGAAGGACCTACTTTGACCAACCTCGTAAAAACCCACGCAGGAAAACACCCACGAAGTGAAGGGGGGTGGAAAAAACCTGCGAAAACCCTAGATATTTGAAAGAACAATATGAAACGATACATTATCATAAAGAAGTGAAAAGTTAAAAATTAATGTTTACATAGCGGCTTTAAAGTATAATAATACATAAAAATAAACAAGAAAAAAGAAATTACAATAATTAAATAGGAGACCTATTTGTCAATGAGAATAATAAACAATCTATAAATATCAAATGTACACTTAACAATAATACGAAGAAAAAGAGTTGCAGGAAATCTTAAAGGTTTATGTACAACAGGATAAAAAGCAAGTATTGAGTAAAGATCTAAGTTATTCCTGAGTCGGCATCCGGAGACTTGAAAGGATTTATTATAGATGTCAGTCCTGTGATGAGGAATAAGGAGGTTGTTTTTGCCTCTAGTTTCACGCTTATGTACTGTATTGATTTCGTTGAAGAGGGAAGAGAAGTAATCAGGTTTGTTATAAGTTAGGATTTTATACATTTGCATGAGAATATGTAAGTTCCTTCGAGCGTCAAGTTTGAGCCACGATAGTTTATAGTAATGTTCGCTCTTTTTAAGATCACAGATGAATCTAATGCAAGAGTTTAGCGTACGTTGTAGATTTAATGCAAGTTCGCAGGATAGATCGTTATAAACAACATCACAGTAGTCAAAGTGAGGGAATAGGAGTGTAGTCACTAAGAGTTTACGCAAGGAATTAGGTAAAATATTTTTGAGCCTTTTGAGTGAATGTAAAGAGGAATTTACGGTACTACAGATTTTGTTGGTATTAGGAGCCCAGGAGAGAGTTTCATCTACTATGACACCGAGGTTGACTACTGATTTTTAAAAATGCAATGTGGACCCCTCTAATGATAGAAGTGGAGATTCACTCTGATCTATGGAAGTCAACAATTTGTGGTAACCGATAATAATAGACTGACTTTTTGCGGGGTTGATCTTCAGAAAGTTGTTAGCACTCCAAAGAGAGAGTGAGGCTAGGTCAGAATTAATTTTAGTGATAGCATCGAACGTCAGATACACGCGAATGATAGTAGATTTGGAGATCGTCAGCGTATAGGTGATAATTACAGTGAGTGACGGCATTTAAGATATCATTAATGTACAAAGAGAAAATCAGAGGGCCAAGAATGGAACCCTGTGGAACGCCTCGATTTACATTTGTGGAACGAGATGATAAGTCATGAGTAATAACCCTTTGAGAGCGGCCATTTAGATACGAGCGAAACCAGTTTCGAGAAGCGAGTGAAAAGTGCAAAAGTTCGAGTTTGCAAAGTAGGATGTCTTTGTCAATGGAGTCGAAGGCTATACTGAAATCCAATAGCGTTAGAATGGTGATTTTTCTCTGGTCCATTGCTTTGCGGGTAGATAAGATTATTTGTTGAAAATAAGTGAGTTATTTGCTCGTGTGCTAGTCTTTCAAATGCCTTGGAGAGAACAGGTAGGAGACTAATTGGTCTGAAATCGGCGTTTTCGTGGGAATTGTTTTTCTTGAGAATGGGACGGACAAGAGCTGATTTCCATGAGGTCGGGTATTTAGATTGAAGAAGAGACAAGTTAAAGATATGAGTGATAGTGGGAAGGATGATAGGAATTAATTTATTTATCAGTATTATGGATACACCGTCGTCTCCTATTGCAGTTGAATTAATTAATAATGATTTAGCTACCTGTGGTTGTGTGAAAGGTGAAAATTCAAAGATTTTATTAGCGGTGTGATTAAGTTTGAGACTACAGATATGTTCAATAGTTTTAGATTTTCTTCCTACGTCTATGGTTGTATGTGGTTTAATGAAGTGATCGTTGAGCTCGTCAAGGGACAAGTTTGGTGGTAGTTGCGTATCTTTATTTTTGTAGGAAATAATTTGGCACTCCAAGCGTACATTAGTAAAAGGAAATACACCTTGCAGTCGCTGACCTTCACGGTAATGTGACAGAAGGCGAACTACCAAGACAATATTTAATCTAACCAACCAGTCGATTTATTGACGGGCAACTGTTAGTTAATGTTTTAATTTGGCGGCAACGCATGGCAATACCGTTCCACCAGATACAAAATGAAGCCCATAATCAATTTTAAAAATCAGACCCCGTTATTCCTGTTATTAGCGTTCTCGTTAAAAATTTCCAATTCGAGCACTGAATGTCATTGTACACAACTAACCGAAGTAAATTTGTATCATATGTTAAAATATTTTGCATTTTATTTCAAATCTTTTTTGATATACCCATTGACAAACTTTCACGCGTTAAGATTAGCAAAGAATACGAAAAACCTTTCTGATGTCATTGTACCTTCTCGATATGATTATGGCGGTGGTTCGATAGAGTCATGAACACGTGAATGCACTCGCACTGCAGACCGTGATATAATCGAGGATCGATATTGCTTTTGATTCTAGTGAAAGGAAAATGTCCTCACTCGCTCCGTTAAGTCATCTTTGAAGAAATATTTTCCTTTGGCTAGAGCGGCGCTTCTTATTTGATCCTTAATGTCACCGACGTCGGAGTTAACGTCGGGTTTACGAATGAAAATAAACATTGCCGCCGAATAGGAAATCGATTTTCGGTGAGAGAATATCTCTTCCTGCGACCACCTGTCCACTCTCTGAAAGACGACCACCATCAAGACCGGACAGCTCGGAGCTTAAGGACGCGTGCAGCAGCCTTTTGCGTCCACCTGTGTTTGCACTCGCCTTCGCATCGGCCTCCAGCGAACAGCCGCAGGAAAGTGGCTAGCAAAATATGCTCGGAATACACACAATGGAATACGCCAAAAGACATCCTGTCTCCGGTTCCCATTTACGAAATAAATAAATACCCAAACACAACCACGAATCAAAAATGTAAAATTTATGCATGTTTTAGTTACAAGAAAACTAATTTAAATTTCTTTTTTCGTATTTTTACCCTAAGAAATATGATTTGTCTCTCAAATCGAATCAACATTGATTGTTCTGAGAATGAACTTGAGTTAAAAAAATAATTTGTCAAGTGAAAAATGCTTTGAATCGATATTTCATACGACGGTAAAAACTAGGTACCTCATTTAACCTAGAAGTGATATTAGCTTAGACAAAAGGAATGAATTACAAGATAATATCTGTAGAGCTTTTATTTATTAGATTTTTCAGTTGAAAAATGCCATACAAACCCGACATCGATTGTGTCGAATATAACAGTTATTTGTGGTAGTATAATATTTATAAAATAGCTTACTAATCTTTAAAGGCGTAATGGGAATGGCATTAAAAATCAATTATGGAGAAGAGTATTCAAAAGAAAATAACAGTAGATATTTTCCGCCCGTCATCACGGCAAAATACGTATTTCTCCAAAATTTCTTAACCTAGCAAAGCAGACGTTTTTTTTAGCGTAGCTGTCAACATGAAGTAGCAAAAGGCAGAGGTTGCCGAAAATAAATAGAGTCTAACAGGCAAACATCAGGTTTCCGCAACACCGATAGATATTATTCTAAAATCAGATAGTCGGCCTGAAATATCAATGCAGTTCTCTGTGGAATATGCGCTAAATCTCGATCAGCGATGAATGTGAAGTAATGACCGAAAAATCAACTCAAATTTTCTTTATCTTTCTCTATCAACAAATAAACTTCGGCACAAATGGCCAATTGAGGAGCGCCCTGAGCAAAAATCTGCTGCGCTTGAATGATTAAAGCCCGCCTTTGAAGGGCGGGAAGCGTTTCATTCGTGGACACCTCGCCCTCTGCCAACACTCCATCAAAGGGACAGAAGGAGAGAAACGAGGGGCAAGGAAAGAGGACAAGGTTTACACGAGAGGGTAGAACGCACACTGGAGTGAGTGTCGGCGTAGCAACGGGGGTGCAGAGTGCACCACTGGGGCTAGCTGATGGAAGGCCTAGTATCGGAGGTCAAACATTAGAAAGTCTTCGGTCATTTCGTCACATCAGAGTTGGGGTGGCAAAAATATTTCGAATTAACAAAGTCAAAGTTTGCAACTTACTTCATATACTTCATATTTAGTTCCTAGTAGAAGTGCTTGTAAAAATGAATTATACCAACGAGTACAAAATCGCTTCATCATTGGTTATATTTTGGTTGTGATTTAATAATGCCATATTTTCCAGAGTTATGTGATAGTGCAACAAAAACCGGGAGATGTTTGCATCTACCTATTGCGTGTGATAAGCTAAATGAAAAAATAAGTGGTGTTTTGAAGAAACGTGAACACATTGCAGCAATAATGAAAACATTGCGACAACGGTAAGTGTATGAAGAATAAGCGAGCTTATAGTAAATTTTTAAGGCCTGTGAATGTCATTCTCGTAAATGTCATAAATAACGGTAATTTCTGGATTCCAAATGAGAAAACCACGAATTTGTTTCACACGATTTGATTATAATGGAGTGTGTAGAGCAGTGGTTCTCAACCTGGGTGCCGCGGCACACTGGGGCGCCGCAGCTGATTTTTAGGGGTGCTGCGATAAAATTTGTTTCGTAAATAAATCAACCATTTGGATGTGTTTATAGGTAACTAGGGCATTAGTGTTTTCTCTAATAAATTGATAAATTGACACCAGCAAATGGATGTCCAAAATTGTAATACTCGTTTGTGAAAATATAAAAGCCTTGTTTGAAGGCTGAGGTGCCATTAAATTTTGTTAACCTTTGAAAGGGTGCCGCGCCTACAAAAAGGTAAGGAGTCACTGGTTTAGGTATTAAAGCCATACTAGTTTTTAAAAACCTATGAAATTTACTTTATCGTATTGGGAATACTTTTGTAGCTCAAAAGAATTTTAGTGGCAACTGGTGGATTTTTTGTTGAATAGTAGGACTTTGGTAGTTGATTACCCAAACTCAAAAATCTCATTCTTCCAAAGCTTAATAAACCAAAAAATCTAATGTGGCCACCACATGACTTTCTCCATACCTGTAATATCTCTAAAAATTCCAAATAGATTACATAATAAAAATATTTTAAGAAACTGCGAGAAAATTTTAGACTACAAAAAACAGAAATAAACTCAAACCATAGCCTTCTGATATTAGATATAGCCACAAAGCTCCAACCATTAAGAAAGGAAAAAGGAGCGTTACTAAGATACATGCATTATATGAAAAAAATGTTTCGAACAAAGGTTGTAGGAAATTAAATTTCCTACAACTTTTATTCCAGTATGTTTTTAAACATATCAAATATTAAAACAAATATCTCAAAATAACGGAAAAGTGAAAAGAGTAAACACCCACTTTCGATTGACCGATTTTTACCAAAAACTAATCAGTTCTTGTGACTTTCATAAAAATGTTGTATATAAAATTTCACATAGACCTGATTAATAGTTTTTGAGTTAGAGCACCCACAAAAAAGATGTCACATACACAGACATCATCGAGAAAATGGTCAAAAGGTTTTCAGAGGGCCTCAAAACGTGTATTTCCGTTGAAATCTCGAAATCGATTTTTTCATGAAAGCAATACTTTCCCCTATACTACGTATGGGGAGTGTAATAAAACGGTACGTTGGTATTTAGAATATTCAGAAAATTTGGCCAAAATAAATTTACTTTGTCTTATTAATTATGATGAGCTACTCCGTCGAGGTGAAGTCATAACAAACCTATACATTTAATCCCACGCCGCTACCGTAAAAATAAAATAGATTGTTCATCACTCAACGAAGATAGGACGTATTCCTACCTCGAGAAGAAGTTACTCCAAATTACTCGAAACCTAGGTTGGATTATTTGCCACAGTTTCTAATCTAAATGTAACAATGAAACATATTATGGCAGCAAAAACTAAGTTAAATACTATTTGGATTTTACTTTTTGAGTTTAAATCCTCTCGAGGTTGCGCTCTCTAATGCTCCCATCGAGATGTCCGTTTGGAGATTACGCGTTTAGTGTTTGCGAGACTCAAAAATCGCCGTCAGAGGCGCGGAAAAAGGATGCGGCCTCCATCGCAGAGAATTTCCTGATCGGAAGAAGGTTTCCTGCAAACCAACTAGATTTCTTAACCCTAGAATACTAATCTTATTTTTAGGGCGGTTGTACATACGTAAATTTGACGTACACACCAGGATTATTTTTTTAAAAACCACTTTTATTGCAATGTGTTTATTGATAATCAACTTTCTGGTATATTTTTAATCAATCAAAACTCCAACAACTAGTTTTTAATGGTAAATCTTCTAGGAACTTATGATTTCGTAAATAATTACATATGCTCATATAACAACAAAAATTTCTAAAATAAGAATAGAACGATCATAATTAATGTTCATAAACTATGGCAATAAGTACAATTTTTTAATAAAAACAAATAAAATCTTAGAAAACTAGTAGGCAGACCTTATAAAAACACTAAAAAAATCACATTAAAATTTCAAAATCACAAGACGAACGTTCTGAGCGGGTCCAGGTCAAATATGGACAACATTTTTGCTAGAAGCTTTTCCTTGACAAGGAGTATCGCTTGTAGTCTTCCAAGTAAATCCGTTCCTTCCAATTATTTCAGGCTCTTTCAAAGTAATGATATTATTACTGTTATGTTCTGCTTCTTTTTTATGCGTTGCCATTTTCCCTTCTTCCTAGTTTGAGAAATAGGGTGTTTAATCTCTCTGATAGGCAGGACAATACAAGCGAACCAAGCATCGCTTGGGGCGACAAAATTTTGGGGGCGCAGATTTTGATTCACAAGAATTTAGAAAATATCTTAATTCTGTTGCGTTGGCAGCTGACAAAAATCAGGAAAGATATTCAGCTGGTAACGGGGAGAAGACGTTTGGATATATCGTTTGAAGAAATCGGTCTAAGAAAGGCGAAAAGGAAATTGGAAAAACCGAATAATTGAACCAGGCTCGAAAAATTCCCTCGTCTTGGGGATCCTTGCAAATATTTCACACGGTCAGTTTTCAAAGTGCAGCTGTGCAGGAGAGCGAGGCTACGATTTTCCTTTTCTTTGGCGGCCATTCTTAATAGCTCTTCCTCAACCCCTCATGGAAAGGCATGCGCCTTCCTGGCAGGAACTTTGAGGGCGGCCAGAGGAAATTTCTGGGGAAATTCTGGGGGTCATAAAATCGGAAGTGAGACCTGTGCCTCTATGCTCAAAGAATGCATTTCTCCCGAGGGTCCCGGGGAAATCCCTGGAGCGCAAAACAAAGAGAATCGGTAGGAAACATTGGGGGCGGTACACTTTCATTCAGGCGACCCATAGGTCTTCATGTCGTTCCGTGTCTAATCATTCTATCTCATTCTTTTTCTTGAAAAATTAAAACTCTTGGGATAAAACAATCTACTATGAAGCGCGCTGTATTCTCACCATTCTCACTTAGTAAGGAGAAGAGCGCGGTGAATACTCTCCGTTGGCCTGTCTCTGTTATAAGTTGTGTTATAAGTTGCAGGAGTATATTTAGTGTTTCAAGAAGGAAGGGAAGTGGCAAATTCTACGTTTCCTACGAAGAGATCAACGTAACACCTTTGACTGAAAGGATTATAATTTATAGAGGTAAGTCAGTGTTTTATACAATCTTGAACATTTGTCGAGAGACGCAAGAGAAACATTTTCATTTATTTTTGCAAAAAATTATTGAATTCTTTCAATCCATATTAATTATCTTAATAGGAGGCACGTTCCCTGTTCACTGACGCTCTTCACCCGCCCCCCATTGCTCGCTGTTATTCATTCTTAACAGGTACTTGTTATATTTAGATTGTTTTAATGGGATGTTTAATATTTTAATGAATTCATATTTTGCCTCAATAAGAAATTAACAAAATTATATAGTTAAGATCTCTAACTTAGCCTTTTCTTATAAACAACATAATAAATTATTTGATTTTCTGTTCTGCGACCATTATAATTTATAATATTATAATTTTATGAATTCAATTCAATAATTTATAAGGGATTTGTTTGGTTTTAAATGAATTAATTGCACAACTCGTTAAAAATAAACTTAGAGGAATAAAAATTACCGGAGATTACAATATCCGAGATTGAGCATTGAAATATGACAGACAACCAAAAATAGAATGCTAGTCTTATATAGATTTAAAGACATAAGTAACATCGATTTATTTTTATTTAATCCATAACTTCATTCAATTCCGAGAAAGTTTATTTTCCAAGCACTGAAATTGCCGAGGTCAACAATACACGTAACCATGGAAATTTTGTAAAAGTTAGGAAAATTTGAACATAAATTCAATAAAAGCGATTTCGACTGAGATAGTAAAATGCGACAAGAATAAGAATCTATTAATTTAGGTGGGTTCAAGCAAATATTAGTGACAATATCTTGATTTTCAGATGTTTTAAAGGAAACAAAAATGAAACCCATTAAAATAAAACTGTGATTTTTACGTTTTATCTCATCCTCATCCTCTGTATTTGAACCCGTGATCGTTCACGAAATTATTTTAGATCATTACGCAGATATTCATTAACAATGATACTCGGAGGAATTTCAGACTTCTAAGTTTATTTCTAATCGAGTTATTCACAAAATTCGATCTTTAGGATCACGATGATTCCCATTTACAATTTCATTTTAAATATTACTGCTGTAAAAATGACAAATAATATTCAGCTTTATATTATATTTTGATATAAATATTATAAACAATTAAGATACTATTTCTACATTACAGTTAAAAACACGATGCTTGGTCGTAAAAAATTATCGGGAGCCGAATATCGCAAGAGAAAAGCTGAGATTCAATTAGAAATTAAAAAGCAATCGGGGTCTATACAAAAATTCTTAAAAGAAGATCCGGCTTTGAGAGAATCCGCAATACAAGAAAATGTGGTTCTCGAAGACAAGAAAAATCCATCTTCGCATAGGTCTACGGAAGTGGCGGATAGTGCGATCAATTCTGATTGTGGATATGAATGTAGAGATGGAATTGTTGGCAATATTTCGGATCCTGCAACCTGGCCCTCTGTTATCACAGATTCATTTAGATTACAGGCAGTTTTAAGAGGACCAACAAAGCCAAGAGCTGATATTAATTACCCTAAAGATAAGAATAACCGACGATTTACTGCTGCAAACGTCAAAAGGAAGCTGAGAAATGGAGAGGAGATTGATAGAACATGGCTTGTTTACTCAACAATTAAAAACGCAGTGTTTTGCTTTTTTTGTAAACTCTTTAGCTTGACAAAAATTTATTTAACTGAAGATGGTTATAATGACTGGAGAAATTTGAGTCAAACCCTTAAATAACATAAAACCTCACCAATTCACTTTGAATCACATAAAAAATGGATAGAATTCAAGAAAAGGATTTTTGGTAATGAAACATTAGATTCGTATTTACAAAAAATTTGAGTGCTGAAACTCGTCATTGGTAAGGAGTATTAGAGAGACTATTTGTTATAGTCGAATTTCTCGGCCGTCAATGTCTCGCATTTAGGGGCTCATCAGACAGATTGCATGAAAGCAATAATGGTAATTATCTACAATTAGTAGAGTTGCTGGCAAAATTTGATTCAGTCATGGCAGAGCATCTGCAAAGAGTAAAATCAAATGAACACCATAGTCACTATTTAGGGAAAACTATTCAAAATGAACTAATACAGCTAATGTCCACGGCAGTGCGAAATAAAATATTAGAAATTTTGAAGCAGGCAAAATATTATTCGATAATTGTTGATTGTACACCAGACATACGCAATATTGAACAGATGTCAATAATAATACGTTTCCTCAACATCAATCAAGGTGTAGAAATTTGTGAGCACTTCCTGAATTTCATTCCGGTGAAGAGAACAACTTCATCAGAACTTACCGAATTTTTATGGAACTTGAAAAGTTAGGTATTCCCATGAGTAATATGCGCGGTCAAGGTTACGACAATGCTTCAAAAATGAAAGGCAGACAATCGGGTGTTCAAAAAAGGATACTTGATGTAAATAATCGAGCGTTTTTTGTTCCTTGCCATTCTCACTCCTTGAATCTTGTCATCAATGATGCTGCTAAATCATCTCATATCGCTGTTTCATTTTTTAGTATAATACAAGCTATCTATGTTTTTATGAGTGGATCTATAAGACGCTGGGCTGTTTTAATTAAAAATGTTGCTAAGTTAAGTTTAAAACCATTTAGTGAAACTAGATGGGAAAGTAGAATAGAGGCGATCAGGTTTCATTCTGGTGATATTTACGATTCTCTTTATGAAATAAGTGAAGATTCATCCTTTGATCCAATTGCTCGACATGAAGCAGAAACATTGGCTAATCAAATGAAAGATTTCCGTTTTATTTGCTGTATTGTTGTCTGGTATAATATTTTAAAGACGATTAACATAGCCAGCAAGTATTCACAGGAAGAAAAAATATGCATTTCGAAAGTTGTTGATATATTAAAATCAACCATAGAAACCCTAAAGAAATGTCGGTCGAACATTGCATTTGATGAAGTTTTAGAAGAGTCAAAAATAATTGCCTTTGTTTTAGAAGTCCAACCATTTTTTCCCATAATGACTCGTATTCCTCCCCGACGAAAAACTTTTAACTCTGCTCCAGATGAATCCCTAATTGATTTGAAGACGCAATTCAAAGTACATTTTAATATCTCTGTCTATGACGTAGTAATCATGTCCGTAGAAGAAAGAGTTATGCAATTACATAACTACAGTAATTTATTCAGTTTTCTATATGATGTAAATAATATTAAAAACATTTCCAAAGATGAACTATAAAAAAATGTTTGGATCTACAAGCAGCACTAACAAACTCAAATTATGTCAATGAGACTGATTTGGATGGCTCGGAAATGTTAGAGGAAATAACAGCACTGTCCCCTTTAATAAAAACGGATTGGACACCATTAGATGTGTTGCAATTTGTTTTACCAAATGATTTTGCTCCTAATTTGGCAGTTGCATTGAGAATTATGCTAACTCTCCCAATAACGGTAGCGTCGTGTGAAAGAAGTTTCTCTAAATTAAAAATTATTAAAAATTACTTGAGATCAACTATGTCTCAAGAGCGACTGACAGGTCTGGCAACTATTTCTATAGAGCACGATGTTCTAAAAAAATCAAATTTGAAGACCTACTTCAAGACTTTGCATCTGTAAAAGCCAGAAATTCTTGTAAATATTTGTGACTTTTACATTCAATTCGACGTAAATATATTTAATTTTTGTTATTTTTTATTAGTAACATTTAATCTTATTATTCTGTGTATTAAAATTTTTTATATCAAACCTTTTTATTATTAAATAGATACAAATTCAAAACAATCAAATTTTAAATTTTTTTAGTAAAAGCATGAAAAATGTCCTGTAAAAATGTATGAAAATTTAATAATAAATTCTCTGTAAATATATTTCATTGGATCCGGACAACGCACGTCCCCAAAAAAAACAGTATAAATGAAAAACATAAATTTTTTAACCCGAAAAAACAGATTTCAGACCGAAGAGATCATTAACAATCATAATTAATTTATTAAGTGAAAGTATTTAAATCTTTATTTATAAACATTTAAAAATTAATCTACGTGTAACAATAAAGAAATAATAGAATTAAGATTGAAGAATGAAAGATCATGAATTTTTGGGGTTAAAAAATTTATGTTTTCCTTTTATACTATTTTTTGGGGACGTGCGTGGACCGGTAGCCTATTTCATTACAGGAAAAATTATTATTTTGTGATAATTAAACAAGACTATCTCATCACCTATTTGGATGGTAACAATCCTTATCAAACAAGATCGCAAAAATTTTTACCGACGAGGGCGCCCGAAAGGCTCCGCGCTTGGGGCGCCAAAATATCTTGGGCCGGGCCTGGGTACGAGGGATGCCATAGGGGTGGTAAGGACGATTGGAGAAAGGCATTTAGAACGGGACAAGTGTATCAGTCTGTGCTTTGAGGACTTGGAGAAGGCTTTCGACTGTGTGAGGTGGGAAAGGATGATGGAGATATTGAGGGAGAAGAAAGTAGCTTGGAGAGACAGAAGGTTGATAAGGAATCTATACATGAGACAGGAGGCGGCCATGAGGAGAGGGGAAAGCAGGACGGAGTGGTTCGAGATTGGGAGAGGAGTTAGACAGGGCTGCTGTTTGTCACCAACCCTGTTTAACATCTATACTGAAGAAATGATAAAGGAGTGTTGGGAGACGAGCACAGGAGTAAGCGTTGGAGGAAGAATTACATCGTCAATTAGGTTTGCTGACGACATGATACTGTTTGCTGAGAAGACGGAAGACTTGAGGCAGATGCTTTTATAAAACCTCCATTCGAGCGGTTTGAACCCCCGAACTTTGCAATAGAAAGCCGACTCGCTAACCACTACACCATCAGAAGTATTTATATAATTATATAATTTTCACATAAAGAAATAACCAGAATAGTATATTTCAACCGGGTCGACTAAACAGGGCTACCACAATATCAAGGTTAAAATATTTATGTATCTATGATTTGGAAGATATTGGATAAACTGATTTCAAAGAAATTCGTGTGAAGAGTGAGTATAGAATAGCAAAACGAAATGGACGTGTTTAAAACGGATCTAAAAAGCAGGGCTACCACAATATAAGGAAAACTAATTTCTGATTACAAAGCAAATACATTAGTCTACGAATATACTACGGCGAATTTGACGAAAAGCACTTATGTACCACGGGCAACCGTGTGTACATACCTACTTTTTCATAATATTATTTGTTAGTTCCTAACAATCTTAATAGATTTTCCAGATTATCTCCAGAAATATTATGCAGCTTCAGGTTGATCATGAGAGTGGCAGCGCCAAATATAATTTAAATCAGCCACGGGGTCGAGGGGTCTCCATGGTACAGTAAGTTCAAATTTCGGTTTTTTGAAGATATTTCAGCAACAAATTGACCGAATTTGATGAATCCTCCACCAATATCAATGTGGAACCAAGAAATGTATAGACTTAAAACTTGGTACATATACTTAAGAGACGTTGAAGGTATGCACCTCGGTGCCAGAACTTTGATTTCTTAGCGGGGAGGGGAAGGGAGGTGTCAAATTTGAATCTATATTTAATTTGTTATACCAATTAAGGTGTAATATTGATCATTTATCTAGAGAGTACCTTGAGTTTAGATCAAAATATTAACGAGTGGTATGTGCATGACAAATTTGAAACTCTAAACCCAGGGCAAAGCCCGGGTAATTCTCTAGTATGCTAATAATAGTCATTCTCATGTCATCATCATCATTCTCCTGTAGACGCTGATAAATTACTTGGAAATGCGCATTATCGTGTCCAATGTTACCAGAGGCATAGCTGGGATATAAGGTGCCTATGGCAAAATTTTGGAAAACAACTCAGTTATGTGGTGTATTATTTTTCCGGCTTTAAAAAATAATAATAGCATTTGTATTAAAAATAACATGGTAAATGCCGCCTTTGCCACACCCTAGTTACGGCATTCAATGCTACATACTTTTAATGGTTAGGAAGACAAGCGTTGTTGACCTATGGTTGATCAGAGACAGTTTTTTATCGGCTTTAGCTTCGAAAAAGAACGCTCCCCTTCACAATTCGTTCCCAATTTCTAAAATGAGTGTTCTTGAAAAAAATATACAGTGAAACCTGGGCTATACGTAACCCAATCATACGTAATACTCCTTTATACGTATTTTATGGCTGGTCCCGGCGAAACACCATATGGTTACACGTATTTAAATACTGAGTTATGCGTAACTGACTTATACGTAAACTTCATTTATACGTAGCATTCATCCGATCCCGCCTGCTACTTTTTATCTCGGTTGTACGTATTTACGTGCTGTACATACATATTTTTATTTTGCATCATTATAGGATTATGTCATGTTGAAATAACGCGACGTAATCTGCTGGTATCCGATAACAATGTTAGATTTTATCCTGCGGAAAAAATAACTAAACATTATGCGTTTTCTTTGCGACGCTTTTGTTCTGCCTGAGATTCGGACACAAAGTAATCAGTGCTGCTTTTTAGGCTAAGGAGGGGGAGATAGGGGAAGTCAGAAGAAAAATCGGCCAAGCTGACTTGGTACGCAGAAGGGGATAAGTCGTGCACTGGAAGTCACAGCGTTTTAGTACTCGCTTCGGGCGTTTTATCAGTCATGATCATTCTCCTCAGTGTTTCGCCAGCCTTTATATCACTTCAGTCGTTCACACACTCGCGACATGTCTCAAAAAAGAAAAGGAATTGCAGTAGAGAATAAAATAAAATTTATAAATGAGGCTGAAGAAAATCCGCACCTGTTGAAGAAAGAACTGGCTAACAGACTGAAAATTCCGTATACAACGCTGTGCACTATTCTGGCCAAATCCGACCAAGTGAGAAAACTATGCAAGCGCTGGCCAGAATGCACATAAAAGAAGACGGGTCCAGGAAGGAAGATATGCTGATCTAGAAAAATCTCTGTTTATGTGGTTTAAAGAGATGAGATAAAAAAATATCCCTATAAGCGGCACCACACTGCAAGAAAAGGCCAAGAGTCTTGCAGCCAAGATGAATGTGAGGAATTTCAGGCTTCACAAGGTTGGCTGCCAGGATTTAAAGAAAGGCATGGCATCACTGGACGCATGATTTCGGGGGAGTCAAGTTCGGTTGGCAATGTTTGTGCAGGCTTTTGGAAGGAAAAACAGTTGGGCATGTTGATTGCGGGATACAGGCCATCCGATATTTACAACATAGATGAAACAGGACTTTTCTTCAATCTCCTTCAAAGTCGCACATTGGCAGAAAAGATGGATACTTGTCATGGGGGGGAGAAGAGCAAGCAACGTTTGACAGTTTTACTTGCTTGCAATGCGGATGGAACAGACAAGTGCCGGCCGCTTATTATCGGCAAATCTACTAAGCCTCGATGTTTCAAAAACGTGAGAATATTTCCTACAGATTACACCGCAAATAGCAAGGCTTGGATGACGAGCAGTGTGATGAAAAAGTGGCTGATGGATTTAAATGATAGAATGCGCAAAGAAAAACGAAAATTTATACTTTTCTGGGACAACTGTACTGCTCACGATTTTCAGGATTTCTCCAAAATCCGCCTCGAGTTTTCCCCCCTAACACCACTAGCAAGCTGCAACCACTTGACTTGGGCATAATTGCCTATCTAAAGGCACAATACCGCAAAATTTTGGTTCAATATACTGTCCCCCTGCTAGAAGCGAGCCCGGAGAAAAAAAGCCCACAACTCAGTGTCCTTCAGGTAAGACAAATTGCTGCAGTGATCAGTAACTTCTTCACTTCATGAACTTTGGTTTCTAAATTGTCTGAAACTGTGATTTTCTTATTCAGGCAATGCACTTCATTGCCTCCGCTTGGAATGCAGTCCAGCCTTCTACGATAAAGATGTGCTTCCGTAATGCAGGATTTGTTTTTGATGGGCAGCATGAACCCGATGACGATGATGTGGAGCCACCTGAGAGTTGGTCAACAGAATGCTCGTTTGAGGACTTCATTCATTTCGATGATGATGTCGCTGTTTGCGCCAGCCTTGGTGGGTATATTTCAGACCAGTGTTATGCTCTAGATAATTTTTTTCCTGAAAAAAATGCCTTTTTATCATCATACTTTACAGATGACGAAATCACAGCAAGCGTGGTGACTCAAGAAGAAGATAGTGCCGAATCAGATGACGAAAAGAGCGAACTGTCCGGAAACATCCCCTCATTTTCCGAGGCATTGGCTAGTATGGAAGTGGTGAAGGGCTTCATTTCCTCTTTTGAGAGTCAAGAGGAGATTATGTCCATAGCAAATCAACTTGAAAGTTCTCTGTACCTTTTTTCCATGAAAAGAAGGAAACAAAAGACAATAACTGATTTAACTAATTTCATTTCAAATAAAATGTAATTTGTTGAAAGAGTATTTTTTTTAAATCACGTGCTGATTGTGAGTGCTACATCAGCGAGTGCGAGTTTGTGGTTGTGAGGTATTTTGTTTATTTTTGCTCCATAAATATATGCCTTTCACGAAATGTCTGGTTTAATCTTCATATGTCGATCTTTTTTAACCATCTATTGAGTTATACGTAACTCTGAGTTATACTTATTTTTTGTTCGGTCCCTTGAACTACGTATAACCCAGGTTTCACTGTATATAATAGTTAAAAGGCCTGCGATAGTGCCTAGGACCTACGAAACCCTTAATCCGCCCTGGTTCCAGGTGCATGATATTATGCGAAGAAAACTATTCGATCTATTCTGGTGCATTCTGCCAACGCCACAGTATAAAACTTGTCTGGATTAAATGTCAACTTAAGCGATACTGTTTGTGTATTCACTAATTTGTCACAAATTATCCAGTCATGTTCTAATGAAGACATTCCTTCCTTAGGTAATAGGAAGGCGAAGATGTTCGAACAGTGCGATTGTTGGGAAGTGGGAGGAGGAAGTTGTGACTGCACGAAATTTTCCGCAAGAGACATGGATCCATTTTCTCCCGAGAACCGCATCCCGTTACCGTCGGAGACCGCAGAGAACACCACCACCACATGCTGGAGGGGAATCAAGTGGGCGGCCACCGACGACAGAACTCCGTCCATGGTGGAGCCACCTAGCGTGAGGAAGAGGAACGAGAGGGAGAGAGCTCGCGTAAGAAACGTGAACGAAGGGTTCGAGAGATTGAAGAGATTCCTACCGGAGGAGCAGAGAACTAAGAGAAACATCCCGATGAGTAAAGTGGAAGTGTTGAGGGAGACAATTCGGTACATAAGACAACTGGAAAATGAATTAAGACAAAGGACGGGGAAGAACCAATTGCTGCCAAAATAGAATGCTTTTGTGTTTACAAGGGCGCATCATCCTTTCGCTTTTCAGGCAAACACCGTCTCGCACAATTTCCAAATTGGATGCCGCAGCTGACTGTTAGGAGTACCGCGAAAAACTTGACTATAAAAATGAAGCGACCATTCGTAAATGTCAATGGGTCATTAGGGCAATGATCTTTCCTGTAATAAATTGATCATGATGAAGTCCTGACAAATAAATGCGTCCAAACATCGTGTTACCCTTATACATGACTATACAATTGCATCAAGGTGGGAGTGCCGCGAAATTCTGTTTGCCATGGAATGGAGTACGCGCCTCAATGTTTTGGAAACCACCGGTCTTGCAGAAGTGAAATTGCATTATTTATGTTTTCATTTAAGACGTTTTCTTTTGGCGCGGCCAACATCCTGGTGAAGTTTTTACACCATATTACTAGAAATTATTTCACAAGATCAATTACTCATTCAAATAAGTTCCACTGCTTATTTATAAGCCACTGTAGTTTTAATTTTTACCTTCTAATAAATAAGGAAATTTTTAAATACGTAATTATATACAAAGGTAAATAAATTGATGTGGGCAACACATGACTTTCTTCATATTTATATGGCAAATTACATATTGTTAGCTCTGGGATCGTTCTCAATATTTACTTCCGGTTGACAATTAAGAAAAGAAAAAGGAACGTTACTAAGACGTAACTAAGCGTCAATTGTTAACAATAGACGTCGGTAAGTGGCGTGGTGGTGGCAGCTAAAAATATAAGATATCTCTTAAAAATGCATTATATGGAAAAATGTATCAAAAAAAGATTGTAGAAAATAAAATTTCCTACAACTTTTATTCTAGTACATTATTACATTTATCAAATATTAAAGCAAATATTTCAAAATAACGGATAAGTGACAAGAGTAAACATCCACTTCCGGTCAACCGATTTTTACCAAAAACTAATCGGATCTTTTAACTGTTATATAAATGTTAAATATAAAATTTTGCGTTGATATGTTTGATAGTTTATGAGTTAGAGCGCCCACAAAAATCTATTACATACAGACCGACTGACAGACAGACACAGACATCATCGCGAAACTAGTCAGAACGTGTTCAGGGAACCTTAAAAACATTTATTTCCGTTGAAATCTCGAGTTCGATTTTTCATGAAAACAATACTTTCTCTATACTTCGTAGGTATATGGAGAAAGTAAAAATATGTAAAACAATTTCATTTTGAAAATATATTTTATTATCTAAAAAACATAATTTTAAGAAAGCATATATAATACATAGCTAAAAAGTTCAAATATGAATTGCCATTATTTTTTATGAATTCATTTTCTTTTATTTTGATAAAGTCTGTGATTTTTTATTGTACTAAACTTTTTGAAGCGCTTGTAATTAAGTAATCATCAGTGTAGCATTAATCTGGCCAAAAACTGCATCTGGAACATCACCACAACTATAAAGAAACTCTTTCACTTTTTGAATACTCGAGATTGCTTCTGTGACGGAAATTTTAGGCTGCTCTGGTACATGAACATCCTCTTCGTCATCATTTTCAAATTCAGCTCTTTCAGTCTTTGCACATTACCTAATGCTTTCAATGATTTTGCCATCGGTTAATTCGTGAGTAGTGAGTAAATCGTTGTCTGCAGATATGTAGTCCATAAAACCTATTTCACTCGAAATATCTGCGATAGCAGTGAATGATTTCCATAGCGTTCTGGTTTCAGTATCCAATTCAACTTCTTGTTGAGTATCGTCATTGGTCATTTCCACTGGAAGAAATCCCATTTTTTCCCAGCATTTTACAATTGTGGATTTTTTGCTGATTACCAAGCTCCAGCAATCATATCGATTGCCTGTTTTACATCGATTTTACCATCTTCAACATTGTTGGGACCAATATGGATTTGTTTTAACATTCTGCTTCTGTAATGGACTTGAACATTGCGAATTATGCCAAGATCCAATGGTTGTAAAACTGCTGTAAACCTCGGTGGTAGATATGCGACCCGAAGATTTTCTAAGTGTGGAAGTTATGTGCGGCACTATTGTCAATCAGAATTAAAATTTTATGATTGGTTCATTTCATATTGGTATCAACTTTTATCAACCACTCATTAAAGATGCTGTGTTTCATCCACACTCGCTGGTTTGCACGATAATCATAAGGAAGGGAAATAACATTTTTGAAGCAAAGACGCTTGGATGATTTTCCAATGATTAACGGCTTCATTTTCTCAGTTTGCGATGAATTGCAACAGAAAAGTACTGTCAATCATTGCTTGAATGATTCAGTAACAACTGATAAAACGTTCCTGTCTCATCCGCGTTATAAATATCATCTAAACTGTAGTCGCTAATCACCTTTTTAATTTCCCCTGCACGCTGCCCATTCACCTTATCTATAGGAGCGTCATTTACCTCCCCGCAGATTAATTTTGATGTAATTCCATAGCGTTCTCAAAATCTGTTTAGCCACCCAACATGTCATGTCATGATTTGCTAATTCTAGCACTTTTTGCCGAACGAGTGGACCACTTACAGGAATGTTTCTGGATCGAACATCTTGAAACCACGAAAAAACAGCATTATCGATGTCATCGTAGAGCGCACCATGCATCCTCTTCCATTATGATCCCATATCTACGTTTATATTTGTTCTTCTATTTTATCACGATCCTTCAAGAAAGTGGATAATATAGAGGGTGTGATGCCGTACTCTTTTGCTACATCTCCCTTTTACATCTACAGCTATCAGGACTTCTTTTTTCTCCTCCAGCGAAAACTGTCTGCGTTTCTTCAATCCTTCGTAAGCCATATTTGCAATGTATGGTGTATACTCCACACAATTTTTTGGGTAGTGATTTTTGGACACGACTGACAAGACGTAGAGACCAGACACGTCTATAGAGGTTACAGAGGAAGATGAAGAGACAAATAAAGTGATGGGGGAGAAGGGGTGAAAAGGAAATTATTGGCTGGGGATGGAGTGATGGCTAAAGGTTGGACAGCGGGGTGTGGAGTTGGGGGAAGGGCATGCAATAATGCTTTAGCCTGAAGGTTAGCTAATTAGTGGAGGAGGGGATGTTTGTGTGGTGCATAGTGGAGACCATAGGAAAAGGATCCTTAGAAAGATAAGAATTATCCAAGAAGGGAGAGTGGGCAGCAAAAGTAAGATGCTGGCAAGGGTGCAGTTGAGTTGTGACATACATTTAAACTTTTCAACTTACATTTCTCTCAGAACCACCCACAGAGATATCTCACTCAGTCTACATAAATAATAGAGGGTGAAACATATTCTTGACTTTCACAAACAATTATTATCACTGAAAAGCAGATGCCATGGTATTCCCAGTTTACCTGCCCTTGGTGAGGTGAAAATGACAGAGATATGGAATGCTTCTTCATAAAAAGCACATTTTATGCATAGATGATTTCAAAATGGTTTTGTTGTACTGAATATTTCGTAACAAGTAATTTCGTTCAAACGAGATTTAAAAAGTACTATTACAAAGGGAAGTTGGCCGAGACTTAAAAAAATTTCCGTTATAGTGAAAATTTTGTTATAACGGTATTCATTGTGATGAGATTTTACTTTATATATACATACAGGCAACTCTCATTCAACGAACGACAGGCGTTCCTGAAAATCGTTCGTAAAATGGAAATTCGTTGAATGATCGTGATTTTTTCATTGACTTTCCCGTTAGAACTACAGGTGCGTTCCGGACAAAAGATTTTTTATTCTTGAATTTATAATTCTTAGCTATTAAAATGTCTGTCAAAGCAAGTACAATATTGGATCAACTAGAAAACCGAAGCAACAACAATCGAAGATAGAAGTATGTACAGTGCCATTTATTGTATGATACGAGAAAATTCAACTTTTGAATGAAAAATAGAACCTTCCAACACCGTCAATAAAGAATTAAAAATTCCTCGTGATTTAAACATCTCCAGAAAAATAATAAACAAAAAGTTGAACAGTTATGAGAAAAGTACGAGAAAGTACGATAAATGTGGCCACGGCAATGGCTTGAAAACATATCCTCGTGATGTAACGATTATGTATGAACCGTGAGAAAACGAATGCGTCCTAATGTAGTCGAACCAAGTCACAGACTGAAGTATAGAATGGCTGTGGGAAACACTACATAGTGCTCTTCCTCCTTATCGGTACACAAGAGGTCCTTCAAGTCTAAGTGGATATTTGTAAATATATTTTGAGTAACAAACAGCATGTTCAGTGACGTTATATTAAGCCTTTCAAGAAATAAAGGCGATAAGAAAAATGCGTGATAAAGTGGACACACGAAGAATCCATGGGTAAACAAGATGGTCTTTGTGACCCCAAGATATTTCGTAAACATCCGAGTTTCTTCGATCTGAGTTGGATACATGTTATTTAGTTCGTTAAAGAGCACAGAATTTTCGGCGAAAAGTAAAGCTATAAAATTCAATTAATTCGTTAAAGCGAACATTCGTTCAACGAATGTTCGTTGAATGAGAGTTACCTGTATATAGGGATAATTTGGCAATTAAAAGAATTAACAAACAGAATTTTACCTGAAAAGAACACTGCCTTTCATTTCTCGGTTGTGCATATTCCAGTGGCAGCTTTTCAAGTGAAGTTAGTGAAGTGCCACTTCATCTATAATTTATGAATGTTTTTCAGCTGATAGGTACAATTCGTTTACTTGGAAATATAAAATTTCAAGTAAAAATATTTCAATTTTGCCAGAAGTAAAGCCACAGTTCCATGCTCTCCTTCAAAATGTTATTTCACAAAATCTGACTATTTGCTATGTGAGTTGCCGCTATCCACGCCGATTGCCGCTATTTGAGCTGCGCGCTAAGCGGCCTCCCAGTTGCGCGCGCAGTAGTGAAGTCGAGACACTTATTCGGCTCCTAGGCTGCACCGTTGACGTTGGTTACCATGGTAACGATGGACGCACCGACTGCCTAACGTTGACCTTGGTTGGCTAGAGTGCAGCTCTTCTCCCTCACGCACTTTCCAGCTTCACTAGCCCAGTTGGGACACGTCTGTGTAATTTCGCTGGCCGTGGGCGTTGAGCGCCCGTTATTTCAGTAAACCCTGAGAGTGTACGTGCTATTGTGAAGTGCATTCAAAAGGACGTTTCAATGCCAAGAGGAGATCAAAAGGTTTTTATTCCTGAGTGTTAAATAGTAAATATGAATCCTTCCAATGACGCAGTGTGTGTAGTAATAGAAACGCCTTTGTCACGATGGAGGGAGGACGATAAAAAAGATCTTTTACTTCTTGGGAGACCTACACCTCTTATCAGCGTGAGTGTAAAAAAGGAGATTAAATGTTTTGGAAAATCATACAACAAACATTTTAAAAGTTCGTGGTACAATGAATATCCATGGTTATGCGGAAGTCATTACTTGCAAAAACTATTTTGTTGGCCTTGCCTGCTTGTTGGAGTCAAGAAGCACATTTGGAACAAGGTAGGATTTTGTGATTTCTTGAACATTAATTGTGCTCTTCACAAACATTCACATTCATCTGAACACCTTAACCCTTAGTTAGTCGCGTGAAAAAAAGTTCCGTAATTAGTCGCGTGGGGTCAATATGACCCCAAAATGATTTCTAAAGATAAGCAATAATATATTAATTTATTTACATTTTACTGGAAATAAAATGAATCTTACATTATAATACAATTATTTATTAATAATTTTTACAATAAACATTGATTGAAATAAATTAAAATATATTTTGTATTTTCTAATCACTTTCCCTCTCCCCACATTCAATGCACTTCATTAACATATGGTCTTTGCAAGTAAAAGCTCCACAATTTCCACATCTAGTGGACACTTTATTGTCCTTATTTCTTGGGCAATGTTCGCATCTTCCCCTTCATAGTCCCGATCCCGGTTGGACCTTCCTCCGCAAGTCCCTGTTGAGTGCATATGCGCTTTCGGAGATGCCTAGATATAAACTGACTCTGAGACCTCAAAATCTGTAGATCCTTTATTAATTCCTTTGATAATGATTTCAAGAAATTTCGCCTTGTAATTTCCATTTGAACGTTTTGTTTATGAACAATAAAGGCATTTATGGCAGAAACGTTCAGCAAATGAAAAAACACAACTAACTGCCATCTTTTCGTTCTTCTGCCAACATTATAAGCAGCGCAGAGCTGATCGCATGTATCTACGCCACCTTTTGTTGCATTGTCGCATGAAGGTCGCGTTGAGGGCATTATTAGGGATAGGACTATTTTTGCGGAGATCACTCACACTTGTGGGTTAGACAACGGTCGCGGCACGGTCGCTTTCCGGCCCCCACCTACAGCATGAAGTAGTTTATGGCTGCCCCCAACTAGCAGAAAGATTCAAGCTCACTTCTGCTGTCACCGAAGATTGCCCTCGATGGGGCTTGGGACAAAAGTTGCCTCCTCGAGCGACCCAAGGGGTTCGTGCCGAGGTCCAACCGCGTCCTCCCCTATAAGTGTGAACGTACTTAGGACTTCTCCATAGAAACCCCGTTGAAAATAGGATTTTCATATTTTGGTCTAAAACGTCGCAACCGTGACCGTCATGCGGCCGGTAGGAGATCCAAAAACTTTGAAGATTGCCGATCTCATTCGTGTTCGTGCTTATTCCGAAAAATAAGGGAGAAACTCGTGCTAAAAAGGGTGAGCGGTAATAAAAGGTAAACAGCTTTCTTTTAGAGAGACCACGTGCGTTTGTTTGTGACTTTTATTGCGGGTAGAAAACTATGGGAAGAAAACGGTTGCATGTGTGCGGCCGAAGTAAGAAAACACCCGGAGAATTCGGAAAAGAGGGAAAAGGGTACATTGGAGGGGGGAGAGGGGGGGGAGATGGGAGGAAGAGGGGTAACCAACCTATAGTGAAAATTAGTGAAGTAGAAATGTATCATAAGAGAACTAGTGTTAAAACAATGAAATACTGCTTATCAGGAAAATTATTTGTATTTCTGATGTGATAAAAATAATCTGTATTGCGTTTAACCCTTCTAGACCAATAGAGAAAAAAGCAACAAAATAAAAGCAACTTTTTTAACCTCATATATACACAACAAATGGATACACACCAAAATAGCACATTAAAATAGTTTAATTTTCTCAATATTTACAATATTTATACTATAAATATAAATATCAAAATATCAAAAATAACAAATTAATAAAAAAACAAAAATGCAAATTTCTCTTCTAGAATGTCAGTTTCGAAGGTAGAACAAGTTTGGGTTAGATTGTTAATACATTTCTTTAGATATTGACGAAAAAACATTGCTTGGGGTCATATTGACCCCACGCGACTAATTAAGGGTTAAATGCATGTTACAGTTTAAGAATCTTGAAAAGAATAGGAATACAGTTGTCGACGCCCTGAAGGAAAATTCTCGGCTCTATCTCGCTCAATACAATGAAAATGTTCGATTAAACAGGCTCTTCATGCACACGGTTATTGACGCAGTCTTGTATTTAAGCAAACAAGAACTTGCATCCCGCGGTCTTGACGAAGGAACTTCTCCTCTGAACTGAGGAAATTTCAAAGAACTTTTATCCTTGTTGATTTCAAGAAGTCCTTTAGAAATTCCAAGTCACTCTAAAAATGTTAGTGGTGTATTCACTGGAGAGTCTAAGACAATAAAAAACGAATTAATTGAATGTATTTCAGACTATATTCAAGAGTATGTTAAAATGAAATTAGTATTGCGGACTTCTTTTCTGTTTAGATAGACGATACTATCGACATTACTCAAAAATCACAATGTTCAATCATATTGAGATTAATTAATTCAGATGCTGAATTGGTAGAACTTTTCTTAGGATTTCATAATGTCAGTTCTGACTGAACATCGCAAACTCTATTCAATATAGCAGACAGAGTTTTAGGGCAGTTTGATTACAGAAGCAAACTGGTTGGCCAGTGTTACGATGGTGCCAGCGTGATGTCTGGGCATTTGAATGGACTTCAAAAGAAAGTAAAAGAAGAGGCTCCCCAAGCTATCTTTGTCCACTGCTTAGCGCATCGTCTGAACCTTGTATTGCAACAGTTACAAACAAATTCCAAAATGCCGTATATTTTTCGCTAGCATTAGCGAGATACACTCTTCTTTCCATCATTCGGATACAGTTATTGGAAGACATATACCAACAGTGACAGATACCCGCTGGTCTTCAAATTCAAAACTTCTCAGTGTGATTGTCGAGGAGTGGGATGGATTAAAATCTGTTTTCGAAAAAATTCTGGCGGACATCGAGTCAGGAGGAGGAGGAGTTCGTCTTTGGTTTCTGAGTGAAATGCACGATTTTGACTTTGCATTCTTAGATCTAGTTTTTAATGACATTTTCCAAGTGTTTCAATTGATGTTTTGCAAAAGAAATCCTTGTGTATCAATTTATGTGATTCCAAAATTAAAAGCACCTGCAATATAATTGGCAATAAGAGGAATGAAGAATGCTATGCCAACATTTTTGAAACGGCCAAAAACAGAAGTGACCATCAGGAAGGAAGTACAGCAACTTAACGGAAGAGGAAATGGTTCTGAATTAGGGAATGTTGTAATATGAAATAATAGAAAGCATTTTAATGGAGATGAACACTACATTTCAAGACATTAATAGCTAAGTTTTCTTGGCCTACCGGATATTTCAAAATTTGAAGAGTACTCAACAATATTCCCGAATAATGCGCTTTCTTCTTTACAAGAAACATACCCAACTCCATTTAAGAAAATTCCGTGACTGAAAACTGAACTTGAACTGCTCCACCAAGATGTTCAATATAGGAATGTTTCCCTTACAAGAGTGATTTCACTTCTTCGTGAAAATGAATTACATAAGAACGTATTCCAAGAGGCGTACAGACTTTTTCTTTAATTCTGACTATATCTTCAGCAAGTGTAACAGTGGAAAGAAGTTTTTTCGTGCTTGAATAGAATTAAGACGTACCTAAGAAATTCATCAGTGTCACAGCAGAGACTGTCTTCATTGGCGAATATTTCTATCCAAAAAGAACTCTTAAGTGAAATTATGAAAAGTCAGCCTATTCATTAAGACATTGTGGATAAGTTCTTCGCCCTAAAAGACAGGCGAATCTCTTTAATTTACAAAAAATAAGGGAGCATAATTGCAACAGAAACTATATAGGTTTCACATTACACTCAACCCTCGCTATACGAGCAACCGCTTTACGAGTTTTCGCTTACACGAGATGGGCTTTTACATGCTTGTTTTTCACTGTTCGAGCTAATTTTTCGCTCTTACGAGGATAAAAAAGATAAAGGAGCAAAATTTTCGCTCTTACGAAATTTCGCCTATCTCGAGCTGCATTTCTACGTTCCACTTTAGAAATGGAGATCGAGGTTTTGTCTTCAAACTAAAAAAACAGATGTTCCATTACCTAAAAGGCCGAATAAAAACTAAGGCCTACCACCACCGCACCATGCCCGATGTCAACTTGTTTGGGTGAGTGCTCATTTCTCATTTTATTTTATCTATTTAAAACGTAATTTAAGTATTACAAAGTATTGTTTCAATGTAAGATATTTTTGCTTCGCTTTCATTTTCTATTTGGTAATTTTGGAGATGAACTTTTTTGCCGCATTTTTTTATATGCAGAGCCGCCGGATTTTCAGTGTTTTTATGTATTATGAGTTTGATTCGTAAATGTAATTTCAGTGTAAAACTTGGATGTATTAAGCGATTTTCTGAACTCGGGAACGTATCGTAATATTTTTCATGTATGGTTATGTGAATTTACTTCTCGTTATACGAGATTTCGCTTACGAGCGACTTTTTCGGAAGGGATTGAGCTCTTATAGCGAGGGATGGATGTGCGATCAATACCTATTTTTTATTCCTACATTTATCACCTACTTTTCTGTGCACGAGCCGCCACTGGCATATTCTATTAATTTTTGACATCAATGCAATATGAGGCATGTTAACACGGAACAACGACCTTCTAAAAATGCTGCCATGAGTTAAAACTTGTTTGTTTATGCCTTTGTTAAGTTTAAAAATAAAAGTTCATAATTTATTTTCCTACGTAATGATATGATATTAATGAAACGAAAGAATGCAATTGAGTCAGCTTCATAATATCTAATTCAAAGAGCTCTTTCTCTACTTCATGAAAGGTTTTATGTTTATTTACAGTACCGTGACGTGCGTTCTGTCGCAGACGACCGCATTCCATCGTCATACTTCGTCGGAGTGACACTAATGAAGGAAGATGGGCGAGTTAAATAAACATGCGAGTCGCAGTTGCCAACAGATTCATATTTTTCACAATCACTTAAACTGCATGAATAAATGTGTGGAGAAAAGGTAAACATCGCTTAATACAGCCTCTAATTTCAAGTTTACATTTTATTGACACAGACACAATGCCATAGCAAGAGAGGGGCGAGCGGGGCGACCGGTCCGGGCTCGGATGGAAAGCGACGCCAACAGACGATTCGTCCATTGATATTTTACAAAATATATATTGAAGAGTTTTTTAAATCGCAATGTCGGCATATATCGCCATAAGGTTAAAATTTTCAGTAGTATATGGAACACAGTTGCAAGTAATGATATTACGTATACTAAAATTTGGGGGCGGTGTTTATCAGTCTTGCCCCGGGCGCCGACCTTCCTTGTTACGACACTGCACGGGATAATTCTAAATATAAATGTAAAATATATCTATAAGCACAAATATCATTTGAGAAAAGTCAAACATATGTATTGTGAATTACATTTCAAAATTATAAGATTTGTAAAAATTAAGCCGAGGAAAGAGCGATTGTTTCTTTTCCTGAAGATATTTCTCGTGATAGTTATTTTGGAGACTGCGTGTCCAAAAAATCATCAAATAGTTTAGAGATTTATTGGGTATTGATCCGCGCATGATTATTTTACCTTTCGGTCTTGAATTCTATTGGGGGAATAAATGCTTTTTTTAACTGCAACTCAATTCTGAATAATTCAGTAATTCCATAATCAAATTCTTAGGCCACACACTTTCCTATATATTTTCTATCCACTATTGTGTCCACAATATGCGTTATCAAAGTAAAGAAAATAATAAAAATGGACACGGTGACCGAAATGGTTAAAATTGTTTAAAGGAAGGTAATCCACTAGTTAATGCTCGTCAAGAGGATTCTTAGAAAACACGTTCGTTTTTAAAGTGACTGAAACCACGGAGCCTTAAATTTAAACTTTTCCCCGAACTTAAACCATGGAGTGGCGCTTCGAGGGCCTCAATCTCTCTCGGAATCCTAATCAAAGTACAAAGTAGCCGAGTCCAATCGTTCCGCGGAACAGCGTTTGAAAGTTTGAAACCCCCACTTCGAATGGTCTCCGAAATAAACGTTTCTCTCTTTCTCTCTCTCCTCATTCACTTTTCTTTTTCCTTGTTTTTCACCGATGTTCTACGAATGAAACTTATTTTTTCTCGAATGATAAATTTTCCATCTCAAAATTCTTTCGTGGTCGATTACGATAGATAATATAAAAATTACTTTTTCTACTTGGGCAGCCCGTGAAAAGAGGAAGTGTAGAAGTAACGGTTAACTGTTTATATTGGCCATCAAAATTGAAGAACAGGATACTTGTGAAAGGGGAATTAACCATTCGTACAAGATAGCTGCGCTGCGTAATAACCGCATTAGCAATTGGATGATAAAACTGTTCGAGGTGACATGAAGGATTGCTGATCGAGAATGTTTTTCACAGTTATCAAGATCTACAAATCTAAACCTAAATTTCCTCCGGACGAGTTACTACAGAGCCTTTGGAGATCTCCTTCTCTATAGACATCGATGGTTTAAGACCTCCAATAAGTTATGGCGACAAAATTCACCTCTTCCATTATGTACGACATTATATATATTTACTAGTAGAAGGCGCCTGCATACTGCAAGCATTTCATCTCACCTTGAAGAAACATTAATTTTTCAGAGAGATATTTCATCATGGGAAATATTTCTTTGATTCAAAAGATTTCTCTTCTGCACAGATTTTCGTTTTTTCCTTATGGAAAAATAATGGAGTAAAAGAATCACTAATTTTTGCTATTTTAGAAATATTATAGTTTTTCCACATTGGGTTAATAATGTTCTGCCAAATTTTAAATTTGTAGCACATTTAGAAGTGAAATAACATTTATCTAATTGTTTAAATTTAAATAATATTTAACGGCCGCAATAAGAATTTAATAGAGACACTGACATGTTTATTCGTTTATATAGACTAAACTCTAAATAACTTGAAAATTTCAGCTCTCTAACTCGCCCCGTAGTATCTAAACATTTACCTATTTGTTTAAATTTTAAGAATTTTTAACTGCCAAACAAATTAAAATATCAAAATGTCTATAATCCTCATTTCGTTTTTTTTTACAAATCCTACCTCTAAAAATAATTTCAGCTCCGTAGCACATACGGAAATACATAAACCTTGAAAATTTGTTTAAACAATTGCGAATTTTTAAAGGCCGCATTGTTGCACTTTTTTAAGATTTTCGTTTTTTAGTCGGTTTTTCTCAAAATCCTACCTAAGAAAAAAATTTCGAATCTCCAGCTCATCTGGAAGTGCCTAAACATTAGTATCCTCCTCCTCCTCCTCTGTAAGGAACGTCTATATATAATGATAGCGGTATTTCTAGTGAGAGTGGAAATGACACGATATTCGGTTTTAGGTGTTTGCCCAGCTGAAGAAGAGCAATTTTTTTACTCGAGTAAGGAATAGAAATCCGTAAAAAGACTCAAATTCGTGTTTTCCTCATAAAACATTTTCGTAAAGTCTTAAATAAAAATAGACAAATCCATTAAAACTTACTAACATTTAAACTAATTTCCGTATACCATAAATCACTGACGCTCAACTTTAAGCTTGCTAGCAAATTTATTTGATTGAGCAAGAGGCTAAAAATGAAGGTATTTAGTAACTATTATTTTATAATGAATGTGCAAGAAAGTTAAACAATCTAAAAAAAAATTTATAAGTAAATTTTCAATTATGATTATAAAATCGTCATTAGTAAATTTCGTGGAGTAGATAAAATATTACAATTATATATATCTGGCATGTAGTTTTGAAGAGTATGTTGTAATTTCCTAGTTTCTATTCCATACTCTCATGCAGAAAATAAACATGATGAACTAAACGGAACGTGTGATGTCTATTTTCCATTTAATCATTTATTTAATACTTGCCTTTAATAGCGCTAAAATCACCGCGGATATGTTGCGTTTTGTGTTACCAAATTTCATTAATTTAACGTTATAAAATACTACAAGTACATTTGGACGGAATATGAAATTGATCACGCGTATTTGTGCGGCAAAAATAACACGTGTATGTATTAGACTATACCGAGTAAGAGTCCAACAATAGTGGTTTCTATGGCAACATTCAGTGATAAAAACAGCAAAAACGCCAGTATTTGCGCAAAATTCTTAGAAAAGAAATACAATCGATAAGCAAACTTCTACGATAAGAATTAGAATCCTCATTCGTTTCTTCAGAGAATAGTACAAATCCCGCACAGACAGACTCCGTGCAAACAGTCTCAAGATGCGTACAAGAAGTATCCAGTGCTTTGATCCATGAACTAAGATACGAAATAAAGGTAAGAAATTATTCATTATAAAAATTTTATTAAATCAAGAAAAAGTTTTACTCATACAAACTCCCGGAAAAATACATTTAATTTACTCAAATAACGTATCAAAGCCTATTGATGGTTCATCCTGAATTTCTGAAACTGTCGATGCCTGGCTCTGTTGAGATGAGTACCCGGATGGTGGATGAGAGTGAGGAGACGGTGCTGTAGATGAGTATTGTAGCAAAAGTTGAGAATAAGGACTATATGTAAAGTTTCCAGGAGAGGGTTGTTGGCGAGGACTTTGCATCGGATTACATGGAAAACGTCGGGAAGAAGGAGGGTAGGTATACGTTTCACCACCCCCAACAGATGTAAAACCACTTTGATGAATGTGTGTATGGTGATGGATGTGACAGGACAAAGGAACTAAAATGATTTAAAGACATCAATTCATTTTTATAATTATTTTGATTATTAGTAAAGGTATATTTCATTTTATTTTTTTCCAGTTGCCTGAAACTTAAGATGAGTGGCTGAGGATAGCAACAGTATACGACGAAAGGTGGAATTTTCCTCATTGTATAGGCGCTTTAGACGGGAAACATATAGTGATCCAGTATCCTATTAACAGTGGGTCAGAATTCTTCAACTATAAGGACACTTTCAGCGTAGTGCTGATGGCTTTAGTGAACGGTAATTATTGTTTTACATTCGTGGATATTGGATGCCAAGGCAGAATAAGCGACGGTGGCGTTTTTCGAAATACATCTTTATCCAATAAACCTGGATTGAAAGCAATTGATGCTCCCACCAGATGAGCCACTTCCCTTTAAAAAAAGTACCCTTGCCTTACGTGTTTATGGCAGATGGTGCATTTGCCTTAAGTACACACATGATGAAACCACATCCCGGAGTTCATAAAAAAGGCAGTACAAAAAGAATTTTCAATCATCGCCTTTCACGTGCCCGCCGAGTCGTTGAGAAAGTTTCCAGAATAATGGCCTCTGTTTTTCGAGTTTTTAGAAAACCAATGTCACTCGAACCAAATAAGGTAATAAAAATAAGTAGAACCTCAAGTTCAAAACATTCGCCCCAAGGTGCGTTTCATACCGAAAAGGAAGGAAAGCTTATTCCAGGATCATAGCGAAATGATCTAAACGATATCACTTCTTTATTGCCACTTCGAAAAGTGGCCGGGAAGCCAGGGCTTGAAGACAATCAGAGAATCATTTGCTGAATATTTTACAAAAAATGGTACGGTACCATGGCAGGGCAAGTGTTGTTAATTAGTAAAGTTATTACATTTAAAGTTATCGCTATACCTATTATATGTAGTTACTTAAAGTTAAAGTTACTGTAGCAAAATTGTAGAAAAAAATAAAAAGTATCAACATATACCTTTGAACTTGTTGTTTTTTGGGTTTATTAATTCCGTGAAGATGATTTCATAAGCAAACCAGTCTGCCTTAAAAATTCGGCAGCGCCGCTGCCCGTCCTCATGCTGGCCTTCACTTTGTTTGAAAGTTTCCGAAAAGTAGCCATTAATGATTCCTTTCTTTAAATCTTTAACAATATTTGATGCTTAAATTGGTCTGAATCCCCTTCCACTGAATTTCGATCCTTGTACCAAGGGTCTCTTGGATTCCATATTGAAGGTTCACCTTCGTATAGTTCAAAAAAATCCAGAACTAATTCATTGGACCACTCCATTTAGATATGTTTAATTTAAATTAAATTCAACCACCTTCACTCTCGACAATCAAAACAAATCTGAACGTACACGACCTTGGTGTGTGTGTGTGGGGATAAATACAACAATACAATCTTATCTGCTAGCATTAATTAATATGTAAGTATTAAAAAGGAAAGTAATGATGAATGTTTGTATGGAATTTCATGCCAATCAACCTCTTGGATTATTATCAACACATACAAGGGAGGAAAGAAACCCGGTGCTGGCATTTGCCTACTCATTACGAAGAGCACCAAGGGGGCCAACTGCTTAACGTCTCTTCCGAAGGACGGAGCGCTGACATTCGCGGTTTCTTCAAACTGCACAAGCAAGAAACGGGACGATCCCAGATGGAAAAATCCGACCTCCGCCGGATTCGTCGAACCTGGAACCGCTGGGAAGATGGCCAACGCACTAACCACTCCGCCACCCAATGATGAATATGTTGTGCCATTTACTCTAACAATATATATTATATCTCCACACGAAGTGTAAAATAAAATAATGCTGTCAGATGTGCTTAAATGATCCACTAACCTGGTGGTTTCCAAAATGTGGGTATGCGCTGTAATTGAACATGGTACAGAGGGAGAGGGGGCGCGAAGATAATTTTCTTAGGTGAAGGAGAGCGCGGCTAGGAAACCACTGCGATAACCTATCAAGGTACCATAAAACAATAAGGAAATGCATTTTAGCGCTTTTTTTTAAATCGCTTATGTATTCGGTTCATCCGTTCGTCTATTCGTGTACAAAATAACTCAGAAAATCGCTTTTAAATAAAAAACTTTTCATTCTTTTGCGATCAAACTTTCAGAGATTACACTTTAATGGGAAGATAGCAATCGGTGGAAAAAGCGCCTTTGTAATTTGCTTTGCAATTCTTTGCTCACTTGCTTCATGGTTTTGGAGGTAATAACATATTGGTAAGGACAGTTAATAAAATATACAGAAGAGTGTCTGTCAGTTTGTCTGTCTGTCCTAGATGCATTCGGACAGCGCGATATCCAGTGCTACCAAATACTGCATGAAATGTACTTTCATCCAAGGGAAGGTCAAAGGATATGTTTGCATCCGATCCCAAGGACCCAAGTTAGATTCCAGGAGCTTTTATTTTTTCCCGTTAGAATAGGGAGGAATGAGTCCACCGTATTTTTTCCTTGCATTTTAAAAGTTCTTATAATAATCGTATAAACTCGGAACTTGAACCATAAACGCCTATAAGAACCAGGGCCGCGCCTAGGGTGTCTGGCGCCTGGGTGCAAGATATTTCTGTGGCGCCCCCATGCTAGCGAATTTTGCGGTATGAACAAATACGACTTTTTTCATCGAAGGAGAGCGCAGACAAGCTGATGGATTTCTGTCGATGTATCCCAGAACGAACTGATTGAAATAATTCGTTGCATAAATATAAAGATAAACTTATAATATAATATCTACTTGAACGAAACTTATAAAACGCCGCACATTTGATTAAAAGTCAATATTCTGTCCCCTTACCTTATTGAACAATCAGAAATTCCAATATTTTTGGGTTATTATGTCAATTTACAAGCCTAATTAGATGCGATATTTATTTCGAATATAAGAAAACAAAACTTCAATTATTTATGCATTTCTAAGTCCAAGTCCTGACTTCGTATTTTCATTTTAAGATATTTAAAAATCCAATGAAGAAGCAGATGTCAATAATTCGATTATTATTTGGAGAAATTGTTATGAAATTTTAATTCGGTACATAAACATACGATCACCGAAACACGGCATATGGCAGAATTCACGCAATATCATGTTATATTAATTTTGTGTTTCGGTGTTTGACATTACTAAAACTATAGTTTAATAATAAAATAAAATGATTACTTTAATAGGGAATAGTATAGATAAATGTATAAATAAATTAATATACATGTAACTATAAAACAAAAAATTGTAAGACCAAGATGGTTAAGAAGACAAAAAAATAAAACTAATGATTAGCATTATATCTGAAAAATTCCATTTACTAGTTTTTATCGATTTTTCGATCGAATTTCAAATATATTCATTCATGGCAATTGCACTTTATTTTGTTTTTGATCATAAAAGATCTTGATTAATTTTCTAGTTATTGAATAGAACTTAAACATCCATTGCGTTTAATTTTATTTATTGAATTTTATTAAAGAATTTTTAAAAACTGTTTAGAACAATCCTCAAACTCGCGCTCCTACCAAAACACTTTACTCTTTCCCCACCTTTTAATAATACATACCAGAACATATATCAAATCTTATTTAGCAATCCACCCTTAAAGATATTTTCGACCTACCACTCTAACTTTTATAACTTTATGAGTATTAGCAAACCATCGCGGATCTATATGATGTACAAATAAGTGCGAAACCAAACGTAACCCAATATACACACACTTATTTGGAAAGTTGTTAATAATAATAATTACCACTAGTAAAACTAGTCTACATTATCTTCTATAAGGCTATAATTAACAAATAAAGAGTCGTGCAAATACAAAAACACTGGCGCCAGGCTTACGACAAAATGATCTTCCTGCTATTCCGCCGATTCTCGTTCTTCTAATTAAAGGAATCCTTTCGTATTCAAAAGTTATCTTGTGTATATAAATCGATGAATTTATGTGGACTTGGTATAAGGACTGAATACAGGAGTACATATAGGTACTATCTACCTATCTTCAAGTATCACACTCTTTTGTTCACAAACCGTTGAGGAAAAGCGATCATTCGCCAACGAAAGCTCAAGAGATTTAAGAGCTTTGCACTATTTCGAAATGAATATGAACGTTAACGTAGGGGGGGGATCGTGAAGGAGTAAGGAAAGCTAGTTTTCGGAAAAGCTATTCAAATCAATTAAAAAAACAGATTTGGGCGAGAAAGTGCTCCGGCGCTCCCGTCCGTAAATTTTTGTATAGATATTTTTAGAAGAACTTGCTCATTTATCCATTGCTCTGTAAAATAATTGATAATGAAAGGAAATAGGAATTCCATGTAGATTTGATGTAAATTTGCTTCCAAATTGTATTCACTTGCAAGTAATATATACATAGATGATTGATTTAGTGACCACAATACATTGGCGCCCCGAGCAGCCGCCCTGCTCGCCCCTGATGGTACTTTGCGAAAGGATCGCCGCCTTAGCTGAAATTCCTCGCTAGGGTCGGGATAGCAATTAACAGAGTAGCGCCCCCATCTCCTGGCAACTCCTACGGTGACCCCATTTTCGGTCGCCACTCATACGTGTTCAAGCGTCCTTGAGTCATGCGACCGCGTATCACAAGGGATCGGAAAAATTTTGCTTAGAAAATTTCGTGTCATTTTAGTATCTCCCACTTTCCCTTTTCACTCTGACCACGGAGGAAACATTCCCAAACAGAATGCACAACTCGAATTGCAACAATATATAGATACAAATACCTTAATGGGAAGGCGCCCCGGCAAGTCGGTGCCCGGGTGCATTGCACCCACTGCACCCCTGATAAGAACACAATTTTGTTTTTTAATCAAATTGATAAGCAAATTTAACGTTTTTTATGGCTGAAACATTGTGGCGTTTAAGGCGGCCACCGAAAAAGTTCAAATTTGGTGCTGTTTTATTATTCCTTTTGAGCTGATTCCAGATGCAATTTCCCCTTCGTTTGCGGGATTTGCGATTAGAGAAGTCTTGGGAAAATCTCGAATTTTCATCTCTGAATAATTTTTTCATTAATACCTCACAGATCATATAAGACACATGGAAAAAAATGTTTTTTATTGCACTTGCCAAAAAGATATTAGTGTCAATCGATTAACCTTAACTGTGCTGGTAAAAAAATTGCACTTAAATGCTGGTGGGGTCTGATAGACCCCATATTTAAAAGGTGTTTTATTGCTATTGACGGACAGTATTTTAATGAACAACTATGAATATATACAGATTGTAAACGTAATATTAATTTAATAAACACAAAATGTTCTTCTCAATACAATGTAATACCGTAAATAGAAAAAAATCTCAGCAGGAAAAACTCAGTAATATTAAAAACATGGCAATGTAGCAGTACATCAGTGAAAATATACAAATAATCACTTGGAACATTCATTGCACAAAAGGTTATTGTGTTCCGAGCAAATGAATTTTTGGCATTTTGTGCAGCTGTTTTTGGTTTTGCGATCGTGTTCCTGGGGGCACAGCTGACAGCTTCCATTCCTCACTAAATAATTTGGTGGCTATTTTTCAGGCTCCTTTCCACCAAATTTTCACCTCAAGAATAGAGCCATAGGCCATCTAAGGCTTCGTCTGGACGTAGAGTTGTTGTTGCAGAGCTGGTCCATGGCGTCGATACCGCCTTTGGTCATATTGTAGTCCATGTAGTCATTTCCGTCTTCCCAGATGGGTGAATCTTCTGATCATAATACATACTAGACAGTAATGTAATGTTTTTATTCTTCTTGGGTACATAGGAGCAAAGAGTAAAGCCAGCTGTGTGTCCAAAGAGAGTTGAACCGACTTCTCGATCAAGATGAGTCTTGAATTCTTTCGGAATCTGTGGATTGTCCTCATGGTACCCAGAAATGTAAGCTTTTCTTCTTTGAGCTTCTCAGTTAGCTCAACTGAACAAAACCAATTTTCCACTGTCAGATTTATATTTATATTTCGTATTAGTTCTTTTTACCGGTCCAATAATCTGCAAAACTGATTACCTAGGAATTGAGAGCTGATTACTCGGCAGTCACTCATTTCAGGCTTATCCTCTTCAGTGGAGCTATCATCTTCAGAAAGAATACTATCGTCAACGTCATCATCTGAACTGCAATCCTCCAGCACACGACGAATTTCATCTTTCAGAAAAACATAACGTCCAACCATATTTTAACAAAATAAGCTGAAAAGTGACAATACCTTATACATAAAAATTGAAAAAAACTTATACTAATATGGTGTTGGGGTGCATTGGAATCCAACATACCTCTTACGCCATTCTACTTTACCCTCTGAATCCCTAAGGTATACTGATAGATCAAATGTTTCTGTATCCCTGCCTCAAGTTATGGCAGGTTCCGCGATTTCGCAATGTGGGAATTTTACGCCTCCTTTTCCTCAGAGGCTGGTCCTATACGTCCTCGATCGCCGCCCGGGGTCGCTTTGTCCAATCCCACGGTTTGTTGGTTCGTCCTCAGCCCTCAGCTCGTCTGCTCCTTTCAGCTGAAGGTAATCAAAGAACTTGGCAGCCACTCCGTTCATCCTGTCCTTGATGGAAGGGACGCCCGCCGCTGCTAGGAGGGTGCTGGTGTTGATTCCCCGCCAAGGGCGGAGAATGAGCCGGAGATTCTTGTTTTACCATACTTCCAGCCGTGTCCTACAGCTAGGCCGGGGCCTGGCGCACCAAGCAGGAGAGGCATAGAGCATCTTTGTTAGGAAGATGTTACGATGTATCGTCATCTTCATCTCCGGGGACACGTGCCGATTCAGGAGGATCGGTGATATTGAGGACCGAGAGGTATTGACCCTGTTGATGGTGTTTCGTACATGGTCACGGAAGTCCAGTGCAGGGTCCAGGGTGATCCCCAGGCACACCGCCGACTTCCCCCAGAGGTCGATCTCGCGATGACCGCTGCGCTGTCAGCGTATAAAGCCAGAAGCGTGTTCCAATGGTGGTTCTGCGGCACATCGGCGGTAAAGATGTTTAACCCTTTCGCTGCTATCGACGCATATATGCGGGCGGGCAGAGCGGTGCATTGACTGCTAACGACGCTTATATGCGTTTCAAGCTTTTCCGTTCGCTGATCAAAAAAGATGAAAATATTTTTTCGAAATGGTTAATAATCAATATGAATGTAAATGATTGACAAAATAACTTTTAAAATATAAAGAGACTAAAAGACGAACGAAAGAACGTAGACGCGGAGCTCCTAGAGAAAGTATTCAGCACAGGTGTGCTTCAAGGTCACTGAACTCGGCGCACACGGCTGACGCAGAAGCTTAAAGTCCATAGCAGCGAAAGGGTTAACGGCAGAGGCCCTAGGGAGGATCGCTGCGGTACCCCGGCCATCATCGGCTTCCTCGTGGAGAGAGTAGCATTCCAGCGAACTCGGAATGTCGTCCCCGTCAGGAATGACTTCATGAGGCTGCATTGCCACGGCGGGAACTCCATGTCCTCCATTTTCCTCATGAGGGCGGCATGCCATACGCGGTCGAAGGCCTTGCTGATGTCAAAGAAGGCCCCGACCGAGCATTACCTCCTGTTGAAGGCGTCGACAATGGACTTCATAACACGGACCAGCTGTTGGGTGGTAGAGATCTCGGCCCTAAAGCCGAACTGCTATGGAGGAAGGATGGAGTACTTCTCTGCATGAGCCAATAGGAGTCCGACCGCTCTCTCCCAGACCCACCCAATCTGGGTAGCAGGGAAATCGGACTGTATGACTCCGGCTTAGTCGGCGGCTTCCCCGGCTTTTGAATGCATATTATGACGGCCGATTTCCAGGGAGTTGGAAAGTGGCCTACTGATAGATAGCTATTTAGTGCGTAAGAGAATACCTAGACACGCAGCGCTGCCTTGCGGAAATTAAGTCACCTACCGAGAAAAAAACAATCGACTGGAGTCCAGCTGACAAAATTCCTAATGGCATGTTTGGCACTTTCTTGAATTTCTATCTCCGAAACTATAAGTTTTAATTATGTGGCAAATGTCCTTTCTCCGAAAAAATTTCTAACCGATGCTTCAAAGATCATGTAGGGAGTTGATCATAGATATATTGGATTTACCCGGCAATGGTGGGTACTTTACCTACTAAATAAAAATACTCCTATATCTTTTCCTATATGATGCGGTCTACAGGTGTTATACATTCCTCACACTAGCACAATGTTGTGAATGTCCATGATGCACTCTATTATTCTCGTCTGTCAATAAAGGATCAAGTCGTAGGCTAAAAAAGTGTAGAAGAGCTTATGTTATAGAGAAAGATGTGAGGTTGAGAAGGAAAACCGCAGAAGAGATATGAGAAGAGAGAAATAAATGTGAAGGAGAATGGTTAAAAGGGAGAATGTAAAGAGAGGAAAATGCAGGCGTGAGGTAGGTGGGGAGGAGGGAATGGGAGGTCGAACGAAGGGGAAGCGGAAGAAAGTGGGGCAAGCGCGTGGTGGAGTCGCGTTTGTTAATACGACATCTAGATGGCACTGCCCTCGGCTCCCCCGTCGGTCGCTCCCAAAGCGCGCACATTGCCATCTCCCGCTTTTCCAATTTCACCTTTCTCTTTCTCCATTAAAGCGCTGCGCGTGCACACGCCGCCGATTTCACTGTCGCTTACCGAAAGGAGAGTCATGGGATCCATTCAGAAGTGGCATTTTGCGGTTCCTCGCGTTATTTGGACAGTGAAAAGACATGCTATTCGAAGAAGTCCACCCTTTAAATAAACAGAAATTTTTAAAATGCTCAAACCCTAAAAGCCACTTTTACATTTCGCTCTCAAAGTCTTTTAAATGATTAACAAGATCATTTCTTTTGTTTTCTGTTAGAAATTAATGAAAAATATACGCATGGATAACAGTCGGTAAAAAAGAGATTTCAACGAAGAAGATTTGAAAGAAATTTTCTTATTTTCGCCGCTTCAACGAGTTTAGGATTTTCACGATTTTCTGTGACCATACGTAAACAAATAAAATTTATTATTCATTCAAATTCCAATTAATGATGCGATCTCCAATGAAAAGCTTTCGATTAATGGAAAAAAAGCTTATTTTACAGACAAATTCTGCGTGAATTTTCTCGCTCTTTTCGATTTCTTCCGGTACCTGTCGTTCTGCAGCTATCGCTTTTCCAAAATGATGCAAAGTGGTAGCGCGAGTATCCGGCGCCATTACAAATTGAGATAATGTATATCCGGTTCGAAAGTTGGTTGAAAAGAACATTGGAAAAGCCAAAAGAAAGTTTTTTTGGGTTGAGAAGTGGAGCAAGGTGAGGGTGAAATTGACCTTGTGGGTCAGCCCACGAAATAGTATATTGGTCCATCTCGTATCCTCAAATTGATCAGGCCAAAACATATTTCATTCTGAGGCGGGACGAAATTTATGGAATCCACTCTCAAATAAGAGCTCCGCCTACATTCCGCTAATTGAGAAATCGAACGTTTACGTTATTAATTTGATAAATATAAACGAGAGAAGAGAAGCGTGTAAATGACTATTCGGGTTTTATTTACAGAACGTATTCGTGGTCCACGCCTAAAGCGACGAAAGATCGACCCAATCGCTAACTATCAGTATCCGCGTGGACAACTGCTCGCAGAGCGTCGCCGACTTGGAATGCGACGCATCGTACATATCCGAGCGTGATCTATCACGCAGTGACCTCCGGGTCACACCCATCCCAAGGGTTGACATCACCGCAGGAGAGGAGGTTGGGCAGGGCGGTCGTGGCGTGACGCGCCTGCAGAATGTGGACCAATAACACGCTCTCTCACCTGAGCCTTCGCCTAGGATGTCGAATCCCGTGGCTCTCAGAGAACCCGGGAATCGAACCCGCTCCAGATGGAAGAACGTCACTGAAATTGCTTTGCTTTGCTTTGCCGGAATTTAAAATGATTCTGTGTCGCAACAATTACTTTCGAAAGGCTGCTTGCATGTCTCGCCACGAAAAACCGAGCATATTCTTCCCATTAAGAGAAAAGGGCCGCCATAAAGGAGGCTGCTCTGCCGAGGGTATTCAATATGAGCAGGGCCGGCCAAAGGGGGAGTGCGAGGCATCCGGGCCCCCGAATATTGGGAGGACCTGACCTTTGTGGATCTCTATAGTCAAGGTATTGGGTGTAAATTTCGCATAAACTTTTACTAAGAAGCACTTGCTTGACTGACTTCCAATATAAGAAACACTCCGAAAAAGTTATAAAAAACCGGGAGCCCCATAAATCACAGAAATATCTACTGTTTACTGTAATTTTTTGTGTACTTAGAGCTTAAAAATGCTTTTTTAATCAACCAATGCTTTGTAAAAAAAACTTCAATAAAAATTCATTATTCAGATGTCACATATGTCAGGGAAACCCCATAGGGACCCCCTTCAGTGTTCAGCCGGTACTGGATGTGAGGAGAGAAGTATTTGAGACGACTATAACAGGTTCACTTTCGCTTGGTAAAATAAACGGTGCAATATACATTGCACAAACTTTCTCATATACGTATATAACTTTTGTCCACTGTGTACGCTTGTAAAAGAGAAACGCTTATAATTCAAAGTTATCCGTAGTTTAGCGTCTATTTAATGCCACTGATCGATATTTAGTAATTTCTTGGGGTATATGCTTAGTGCTATTTGTGACATTAGGCTGTACGATTGGATGGATTTTAATGAAAATTCTTAGAAACATTTTTGAGTAAATCGAATTTCGTTTCAAAATATCCAAGAATCAAGTATCGTCCATCTCTTCAGAATGTCTTTTATGAATAATATTATACACAAATATGAGATTTCATTCGATTTAGTTTAACCGTAAGGCTGTAATAAGGTTTTGAATGGATCGCGGCGGAGGCGTGACGTTAGGGCTTGGATAAGGTAGCTCAGCGTACATTGTAATGCCACTGGACGCCATATAGTGATTTCAAGAGATATATGGTTTATGTAGTATTATTTTTGACATCAGGCTCTACAACTGGATTGATTTTAATCAAATTCTTGTAGTCATTTTTGAGTAATCAAATTGTTCTAAAAATCGCCAAGAATAAACTACCCTTTATGTTTGCGCAATATCATTTTTATGAAAAAGGGTTCGCAAAAGATGATGTATTGCATAAATACAAGATATCATTCGATTTTATTTATGCGTTTGGGCTCTAGAACAGCGAACAGGCAGACAGACGGCATGGCGAAAACAACTTTTTTGGACTCGGGGACACCTAAAACGTGTATTTCCATCTAAATCTCGAAGTCGCCTTTTTTCACGATTACAATGCTTTCTCAATATACTACATAAATGAGAAAGTAAAAATTAAACGAAAAATTTTCATTCCTGGCCTTTCTAAAATCTTTCCAGATTGCCTTATCCACGAGAGGGCGAATACGAAAAAGCTCGCAGTTCAACACCTCAACATACTGCACCGGACCGAATTAAAATAAAAACAACGGCGTTACTATCGGCGATCGAAGATGAATGGGAAATGAGCCCGAGGTCGGGGCATCCACGGAAATACCTTTCTTTCTTTCCTTCCTTCCAACGGCTCTCACTCCAAGGAAAGATCCGCTATCACTTCACTCTCCCTCGCCCCTCCCTCGCTCTCCCTCTCTCGCGGGAGCGCGCACACTCACACTTCCCCTTTCCCGCTCTGCCTTACCGCACAACTTTCCCTCCCGCTCCCCGTTCACACCGGCCTCTCGGGACACGCAGCAGACAACGCGCTCCTAGCGTCGAGAACGGACCTTGTCGGCGTATGAGGCGAGTGGCGAGGGAACACGTCCTCCGTGCACTCGGTGCGGGATTTTGAAAGGAGCGAGCGCGGGAGGAAGGATCGTCCCTCGAGGAAGGGAACGCCGGAGGGAAGCCGTGTAGCCGGCCTCTACGGCTGGTGCGAGAGACGCAGAAGGCAGAGGGAGCGGTGCCTCGGAAGGATTACCCGTTCGGTATGTTGGTTCCGGTGTGAAAGAAGGGAGAAAATAAGGAGAGGAGATAGGAGAGAGACGAGGGAACTGAGGAGAAAATGGTGGAAGGGAGAAACAAAGTGACTCAGACTACCTTCCTTCTTTGGAGACGATTGACCGAACGAGATTTTGATCCGTTTGCTCCTCGATTGTACGTTTGTCATCTATGCATCACGCGCGGCGATCTAGGAAAAGGTAGACACCCAATGTGCGGTGCAGTTCAATGCGCTGTGTGCAAAAGAAAATCAGACAGTCAGACGGTAGACAGTTTTTTGCATAGGTATATCAAATCGATGTCATTCCATTGCCACCGAGTAACAGGTATGTGCAGGTGAATAAAAGAAAGCGATCTGGTGTTTCCGCAGAACGTTCGAGAAACCCGGGAGTTTCGAAGATTTTTCGCGCTATTGTGCATTAACTCTCAGGTACACGCATAAGCATGCATGCGCATTATGGAATTTGAGGGAAAAGGCTAACGTAAAGAGTGCTATAGTGCCAATGTCACTATTTTACATGTTCGATTATTCGTTTCCTTTATACAATTCCATCCCTTATTTAGTAGAAATGTCGGTTATACGGTTTCTTATAATTTTTTGAACTAATATATTATCCGATCTTGGATACATATTCAGAACATTCTTGATAATTCTCGTTGGATATTGATATTTTATTTTCGCATATATTTAAAATATTAATTCCAGTTGGAATTTGTCTATTAGGATCAGGGGCGCACCCAGGATTTTCTCTTGGGGGGGGGCTCAGCCATAAGAAAATATATCCCACCGAACATATCTAATACTTTACGTTTTAATTTGGGATAAAAACGTAGTGATTCTCGGATAGAGAATAGGGGGTATTCACTAAAGAAAAGAAATGCGATCGAGATTTGCAGTTTTAAGGACCCACAAATTTAATGACAAAAGAAAAAAAGGAAAATTTTGACATAGTTAACAATAATTAAAAGCTTGGTACAAATTTGACAAAAAATACATACTATTTTCAATTATTAATTACATCATTCAAGAAATGCGATTGAGATTTGCAGTTTTAAGGACCCAAAAATTTAATGACAAAAGAAAAAAATGAAAATTTTGACATGGTTAACAATAATAAAAAGCTTGGTACAAATTTGACAAAAAATACAAACTATTTTCAGTTATTAATTACATCTTTCAAGAAATGCGATTGAGATATCCAGTTTTAAGATTCCACAAATTTAATGAAAAAAGAAAAAAATGAAAATTTTGACATGGTTAGCAATAATGAAAAGCTTGGTATAAATTCGACAAAAAATACAAACTATTTTTAATTATTAATTACATCATTCAATGCATATTTCATTCTAGATTAAAATGTCAATTTTTCTCTTTGATTTCTGTAATTCGTTTAAAACATCTTGAGGGTTAATTTTAATGTGTCGATGTATATTTAAAAGCGCTAAGCCATTTAAACGGTCTTGAGACATGGCGTTCCTCAAATATGTCTTCAACCTTCGTAAAGTCGAAAATGATCTTTCACTGGTGCACGTAGTAATAGGAAGTGTGGCAAATATTTTTAGCAATATGAAAATATTTGGATAAATTAATCTATCACACTGATTCAATGCATCTATAGCATTCTTCGGTGGGGCTATTGTAGATACCAACTTATCAAAACGTTTGTACCACATTATAAATTCTGCCTTTAAGACAAACTCATTTGTTGAGAGAATATCGGTATTGTAGAATTCAACTAGCCTAAAAAAATTCTCGATTTCAGATTGTTTTTGAAGTTCTCCTTTAGGTAGAATACTGCTAAATTCAAGTAGTACGCCCTGATGTTTAGAAAACCTTTCATTCAGCTGGCTTAGCATGTGATCTGCGAAGGGAATGAATATAAACCTTCGGTAATATTCCTCCGTAGTTTCAGATGGAACATCTTCACTCTGACGGCGTTTGCAGCTTATTAACCTCTTTACTTCAATACCAATCGATATTGCTTTTTCAGAAGCTTTTTGAAATATAGCCCTAAATTCATTTTCTGAATTAGTTCGCATACTTTCTATTTGTTCTACAACATCACGCACATGATTAAGTGCTGAGTGAAGGTCACTATCAACTTTTTGCAGTAATCTGCACAATGCTAATGTAAAGGAAAAAAATGCCTGTACTGTATATACTGAAATAAGAAAACCAAACTCACAAATAGAGTTTAATAGCATTTGGGCACCGGATGAAACTTCTTGGTTCTGCCAGGAACTTATTTCAAGAGCAAAATAAATCGCGACAAAAAGTTCAATCATTACCATTATGGATTCATGCCGTTCAACCCATCTTGTATTAGCTAGTTGTCGTAGTTTTTTCTTATTTGATTCAGGGCAATGTTCATTAATTTTTCTCGTTAATACTTCACCTCTTTTAGGAGTATTGAAAAACTTATAAATTCGCTCTACTAAATCCAAGCAATTCTTTACTTTTTGCACTTTCACAGCATTTCCAATTGCTAAATTTAAACTATGTGATGCGCAGTGGACATATAGTGCAAGGGGGTACAATTTCCTTATATGTGTTTGAACTCCATTGAATTTCCCACTCATTGACGCAGCACCATCATAGCCCTGACCTCATAAGAATTTTAAATCAATTCCTACACTTTTTACCGATTCAATTAGCGTATTTGATAGTTCACGACCAGAAGTATCTGATACTGGAACAAACTGTAAAAAATCTTCTCGTATTGACAAACTCCCTTCTTTATCCTCATCTATGTATCGCACACACAATGAAAATTGCTCAGTAGTCGATATATCACAGGTTTCGTCTGCAAGAATTGAGAAAAATTTTGCAGCATTTACCTTCGCAGCAATTTCCCTCAGTATTATGTCGCTGCATGCTACCAGAATTTGATTTTGAATGTTCCAGCTGAGAAACGTTGCATTTTTACCACAGTTTTCTAGATGTTCTCTTAATTCTTTGTCGCCAGCATCAATTCTGGAACGCAATATTGCCCGAAAGTTACCCTCATTTTCTTCAGGCTCATTTTCAACACAAAACTGACCATAATCTCGATGGGCTCGAAGAGGTATTCCTTGTTTTCCACAAATAATTACTGTTTTAATGATAGGTTCTAATCTTTTCCTATTTAGTTGAACTTTTTTTGCCTTATCCTTATCTATTTGCTTATCAATAGATGTAACTTTCTGATCACGAATGTCCTGCAATCTTTGAAAAGTCAACACAGAACTGGTATGATAAGCAGTTTTTTCGTGTCCATTAAATGCTTCAATTGCGTGTTTCCAGTCAGAAAAACCATTTGAAACTAAGTATCCAACAGCCTGTGCCTTAGACTTACCGACTTCCACTGGCGCAAAAAATGTACAGTACTTACAATAGGCACTATTTTCAGATTTAGAATAACATAACCATTGATATTTTACCAGCCATGAGTGTTGAAAACTTCTTTTTTGATTTTTAAAGATGCAGGAAGGAAAATGATAGTCTGCTTTAGGTTTCCAAAGGATTCTTAGAATATCTAACTTGTCATCGCTAGACAATGGGTTCTTTTTTAAAAGAGCTATATCATTTTGATCAATATTAAAGGAATTAGAAGAGGCTGCCTCTGTTTCATTGAGATGTATTTCGCTATTTTTTGCACTTGGTCCATTATTACTAGTACCGCAAGACTTTTCTTCCACCTCTTCAGAGCCTGTCTCGGTCTTCGGTTTTTTTCCGAAAAAGTGTAACAAATTGCGCACATTTTTTCGTTTTTCTGCCATTTCTGTTATGGGTAAAATTAAACGCAATTATTTAAAAACCAGTTTTAACAGAGTTCTTATGTACAGCAGGCAAACTGTATACGATTTCCAAGAGTCCAAATTCAATTAAAACAATGACATTTATGATTACATTTAAACCGTTCATTTATATGGAGAATACATAAATAGGTTGGCTTGCCATTCTTAACACGAAACATACTTCTATTCACTAGTAACATAAAAATATGAAACATTCCATTTTGTGAAATAATTAACTTTACTTACCAAATGCTGTAAATTCGTCGCCGCTGAAACTTCGGGAAACTCAGGATAATAAGATGAAACACTCGAAACTTACGGTAACAAACGTTCTGAAATTAAGATTTCACTCCTCAAAAAAGAAAACTATCCGGAAGCAACAGGATATGGTGAGCATAGCCGGTAACTTGAGATTTTATTATTAAGGTAACTTATTGTCAACTTTTATGATTTCTAACGAATTATCTTGCACTCAGAATACACAAAACAGACAAACTCACTAATGCAGTTGCTTTGAGGAGAGACAATGTGAAACTGACGCTCAAAAATGCGTTCCTTTCTCAAGATGTGCTTTCAAGTTCTTAGAAAAACCTTTCCTCGAATTTCCTTTTTGCGTCGCTCGCATGCGTTCTCTCCATCTGGAAGCTATTAGGGATCCAGGGTCACTTGGCTTTACCCTTCATTCATTCATTCATTTGTGTTCTGTCTTACGACAGGTCCTACCAATTAACTAATTAATTGGCTTTGACTAGGGAATATACATACACGGTGTGGTGGTTTCCCGTTGCCTTCCACACCGGACACACACACAGAAGGGAGGAGGGAAACCCGGTGCCGGCATTTGCCTGCTCTTGCGAAGAACACCAGGGGGGCCAACGGCTTAACGTCCCTTCCGAAGGACGGAACAGCTGAATTTGCGCGGTCTCCTCAAACCACGCAAACAGGGGGCCGGATGACCTTGAGAAAAAATCCTACTCGCGCAGGATTCGTACCCGATGACTTTCAAGCATCGGGCGAGTAGCAGCCAGCGTCCTAACCACTACACCACCGGCACCCTTCATATGGAGGACAAAAGAAGCCTGAAATTACCACTTTCTTCAGTGCGGGGTGCCTTCCTGTCACTATTCCGTTGGTGTAGGGAAAGACTATAATGAAGTTAGAAAAATGGATGCAAAAAAATGACACGGCTGAAAAATTACCGGTGACTGCATTTCGTTAATGATCGACATTGTGAAGAATTTCTCGAGAATATTGTTAGAAATCTTACGAAAAACCAGCAGATTTACTTACAAATAGTACAGACATTTTGTTTAATACTAAAGCCCTAGCATGAACATGTCGATTTTTTGGGGGGGCTAAAGCCCGTCAGCCCCCCCCCCCCCCCTGGGTGCGCCCCTGATTAGGATTATGGATTTCCTCTTATCCGTTATCATTTTTTCTTTCTATCTGTACTTTTGGTTTGCTCCCCTAACATTCCATCGTTTTATCTTTGAGTGATATGTATTTTCAATATGGATCAGTCTTCTATAACATGTTTACTATTACATTCTTTAAATTGATGCTTTAATGCGCTAATTTCTACACCAGAGAAATTTCGGCAGTTAATTATTCTTTAAGGCTGTATAACAAGTTTAGCAACTTTGCCCGACGAAGTTCAAATTAACTAACCCTCTTCGTTGGTGATTCTAGTCAGTCACTTCTGGACGAGATACTGGTAACTGCATTTGTTCTCGCTTCATTGGACTATATAAGTCTCATTAAGCCTTATTGGTAATAGATATAAAATTACAAGTATTGTTAATTTCAGTCCCTATTCTAATTATAGATATTTATAGCACTCTTTACGTTAGCCTTTTCCCTCAAATTCCATAATCGGATAGAACTCGGCCTCCTTAGAACAGTGGTTCTCACCTGGCGTGCCGCGACACAATGGTATGTCGTGGAGAGCCGGGCGGTGTGTCGCAGGAAATTTCAATAACAGCTTGTAAAAATAAAACAACTTTTGTTAAACAGAGTTTTTAGTAGATAAGTAAAGGTAGAGGCTACGGCGAAATTGATGTTAAATGAGAAATCTAACCCCTTAAACGTAAAGTTAAAAAATTAGAGAATCCGGAAAAAAGGGGAAAAAAGGAAGGAGGTGAAAGTCAAAGAAAATTAAAAATACAAATTTGCAGGTTCGGGTCCTTGGCGCAGATTAATCTCTCGCAATCCCGGCTCCTTTTTTATTCTTTTTCCATCTTTAGGATTAGTGCTTGTGCGATTGAGTGAGTGTATGTGTGAGTGACATTAAGTCCCTGGCGTGGAGTAACACCACCTAAACCTGTAAGTTTGTATTTTTCATTTTCTTTCACTTTTCACCTCCTTTCTTTTCCCCCCTTTTTTCCTGTGTCTGTAATTTTTGAACTTTACGGTTAAGGAGTTAGATTTCTCATTTAACAGAGTTTTTAGTGCTTTTCGTTATTGCTGAAAGGCACTATTATCTTCGTGATGTCTGTCCGTCCATCCGTCCGTACGCATATATCAGAGAAGAATTGCTTAAACCGATTTCAATCAAATTTTGTACATAGAATCCTCACATAAATGCATGACCAAAGTGACATATTTTGACCGGATCGACACAGCATGGGTGCCACAATTGCAAAATTAACGTTTCGGTAATTATGAATTTGGAAGGAATGGGAGACTCAAAATATTTAATTATGATTTTTAAAAATTCTTTGTAATTGCCTTAATTACTCCCTGTGAATTTTATTTTGTTAAATAGTCTACATTATGCCAAAATTAATTAAATAACTCTTTTAAATTTCCCGCGAAAACGGCATCCTGGTTGGAGAAAGAGTAGTAAGGAGTACGCGACGTCATCGCATGCCAATCGTTTAAACGTACGACCCTACGACCGTACAGAAAGCATGTAGTTTTGCCTCTTCGTTCTGCTGCTTTTCCTGTTATCGTAGCTAAAATGGAGAATATGGAAGTTATGAAGGGTTATAAATATTGTCTGGTACCTCAGTGCTTAAGTACAACGATTAAAACCCCGAGAAAATTGTTCTTCACGCTTCCGAGATCCTTGCGGAGAATATTGTGGTTGAAAGCCATGAGAAGATACGCATCTGATATATCGGAACATACAGCTGCATTTGTCTGCGAAGGTCATTTTAATCTAAGTACTAGTTATATGTATTTATGTATGTAATTTCATTGCTTCGTATTTTAGTTTATGAGTTATGTCGGCATTACATTGACATGATGCATATATTTCTGGAGAACGATGTTGAAAGAGTAAATTATATTTTTATGTTTCAAAGATAAGCGTATATATTTTAACAAAACCTTCATAATGTAATATACCTATTCTAAATACGTAAGATCAAACTTGCTTAAATCGTTGGGCTATGGGTTTATTAAGCAAATAATTACTGTTGCAGTGAATAAATTTAAGTACCAAGTTTTTAAGCAAATAGTTTTACGAATGTTACATATCAAGTTAGCTCTGTAATTTAAATATTTTAATAAATTTGCTCCCATAATATCCACGACAGCATGGTATTTTGAAGGACCATGTTTTGCTAAATATGGGCAGTGATGACACTCCACAGACGTGACTAAATCTTCTTCTTCATCTACAACTACACTCACTTCATAACTTCTTATAAATTAATCTTATTCTGTGTTCAGGGCAAAACTTGCCTTTAACAATACCAAATTTTTCTTCTCGCTTCAGTTTAACAAATCCAACAGCATTACTAACATAATCTTTCCTCATTGACCTCAAAGGGAGAAAAAAGCCATAAAAGCAACGATGAAATTCGCCACATATAGAAAAGAGACATGCAGTTATTACAAACACTTCCACGGTTTTTCTTTTCACAAGTATAGGTAATAACTAAGGCAGATAGACACTTAAAACAACAAACTTCACCACATTTCCTATAGACAAGACACACAGAAACTAAGTTTATTCACATTAATTTTGTATAATATTTGACCTGATGATTTTGTAAAGACACATGATGGTGATTATTCACCGAAACCGGTCGTTTTTTACTTCATATATTTTGTGGGAATTAGCAAAAGTTTAATATAAATAAAAAATACTATCTAGCATTGTTCATGTTATTTCATTTTGGAATTCCACGAAGTCTCGGCCTTCATTACCTTTTGTATACTTATCTATGTTTACTTACTAGATACTAGGACAGCATGGAAAACAATACATAAATAAATATTCTATAATATTAGTTAAAACTGGAGTTGTTTTATTCATTTATTATGGGAATGCTGTTTTAAGACGTCAATCTATCTTTTACATGTCTTCTGCGTTTAAGTCGAAATAATAGTACTATTACAATAACCAAAAATAAAAGCGCTACTTCGAACTTGTTTTATCAATTAAATGTAATACAAACCTGTCCGCCTTCACTCCACGCATTTCAACATCTGAATATTGCTCCCTACGACTTCCAATGTACTGTAAAAGCATGTACGAATCGAAGTTGGGCAAATTATCATATCTGGCTACACAAAACCCTTCATATGCCATTTTGCAAAACACAAAGCGAAATAAATGCAGGAAGGTGCAGTACTTCTACCAATATTTCTTCTAAGACGGCGTACAGAGGAAAACAACAGAATTATGTCTTTCAAGCTACTACTTCCATATCGGTACAATGGCTTCTAGCACGGCTAGCATCCGCATTGGCTAACATGCTTGTGGCATGCACTGACGTCACTGAGCACTCGGCAAACTTCGGCTACCAATCGGATGTAATCGGGTTCGGCATTAACTCGTCCGTTTTAAATTGCTTTTTGATAAATATCTGTTAAATATTTACAGAAAAAGGTTTATATTTGCCCATAACAATAGCCATACAATACAACTTCATAAAATTTTCAGTAATTCCCGATATTTGACAGTCCCCCATTGTATGGACCGATTTCAACGAAATTTCGTACGGAGGAAGTGTGCAATATAAAATGTAAAATATAATATAAATATAAATAATATTTATATAAATATAAAAAACAAAATCATTATGTTTAGTATAGATATCAAAAGCAGGGCTGCCACAATACAAGGAATAATAAATTTTATTTTTTACACGTATTTGTGTTGAACTGCCTGCATCAATTTTCACCAAATATAATATAATATAATATAATATAACATAATATAGTATAATATATATATACAAAACCATAATAGCATATTTGTACCGGATTAGCCAAACAGTAGTGCTACATTTAAAACTAAACTCTTTCAGTAATAATGGACGTGGAAGGAATTGGCCGAACGGATTTCAACTAAATTTTGTAAATAAGATTCGTACAACATACCATAATGAAATCAAGATATTGAAAGCGGAGCTAAAGTGCAGGGCTACTACAATACAAAGTTTAATTTTTTTTATTTTACATATTTCTAGAGAACAGCATGAATTTTAACCAAATATGTTACATATAGTCTTCATACCTATAAATAAATAACCAAAATAGCATATTTCAACCGGATAGACTAATCAGGGCTACCACAATATCAAGGGTAGAATTATCTGTAACTATGAATTTGAAAGGTATACAATTATACTACGGTTAATTTGACGAAAAGAACTTCTGTTCCACGGTAAACGCGTGCACATTCCTACTTGTTTGTCTTTTTTTGCGTTATTTTTAACATTGAAAAATACAATGTTTAGGTTTAAACTCTTTACCATTACACACTACTCCTTTTTTTAATTCGGCGGATTATTGTTTGCAGTGTGTTGCGACGGGAAAAAGTTAAAAACCGCTGCCTTAGAATGGTTATAGAAACTATTACTCAGCTTTTTCGTAAAATTTTGGATAGAAATTCACTAAGGTAATCAGAAAAATTATTGATTATCCCTTTTATTCAGGCTAAAATTATTTTTTACGGCTTCATGGTCGAATGTATCATCCTCCACAGACAATGCCATGCTTAAATCTTAAGACTAAGGTTACTGTCATTAACTCAGGAAATAAAGACTTTTCAGAATGCGCAAATATATACCGGGTGGCGCCATAAAATGTTTTACATTTTAAGAAGCTATACTTATTGAATGAAGCTAGGACAGTCTGTAATATGCCATCGGATTCTCCAACTCATTTTTTATTCTATCAGGTATTTTTATCCAATGACATACTAATTTACAGAACAGCAGAATATTCGCTATTAAGAAATTTAATGAAACAAAATCACCAGTGGGTGTGAAAAGGGAGTTTAGGAGGAGATTTCCCAATAGAACACCACTCATAACTCCCACAAATAAGAAGATTTCTGGCAAATTTGAGAAAAAAGGAAGGGTGGTAAACCAGAACAAAGGAAATTATCGAAAGAGTGAGGAATGCTATCACACAAAGTCCAGAATAATCAACCAGAAAGTTATCAGCAGTGTTTCAATAGACAGAAGAACAATTCAGAGAATAACAAAATGGATAAGCATACTCCATAAATGGAATCCACAGAGATTTCAAAGGCGTTCTTTATAGGAAACGCGCACAAAACGGCACCGAAAGATTGGGCGGTTCTTGAATTTTCACACCCAAAATTCAAGTCCTAATTATATGATCTCGCGGACTTTTTTTGCGGAAAATGTTGTCCTCTTTGCAAATATTTTTAAAAATATATAACCTGCAGATCATATAAGAGCTAAGAAGAGAAAAATATGGCATTTAATTGTTGTTTGCTGAGAGAACCGTCTTCGCGATCGATGCAAACAAACTTGTAGTTATGTGGTCTCGCGGACTTCTTTGTGGCAAATGAAGTTCTTTCTCCGAATAATTTTTAATCTATACCTTACAGATCATATAAGAGCTAGGGAGAGAAATTTATGGTTTTTAATTGTTGTACGAGGTACGAGTATAAGTTTATTAAAGAAATTATGTAAAGTGGAAGTTCTAATGGACGAATGCAGTTGAAAATCACAATTGGGTGATAAATTTTAATAAGGATCACTTTTGTTTAATTTAATTCAAATCCGTCCAGCGGTTTAGGAGATGAAAGTTACGGTATACGGACGGACGAGACGTGCCCATAAGGCGTTCCGTTACTATCGCTTCGCTGGTAAAGAACGGCTAATATGCGAAAACCTTGAACCTCTCCCCTACAAATTTCATAAACTTTAAGCACCCTCTATTGATGACAAAAGAAGGCGGATGGACCACTGCGCAAGAATATTTGAAATGTGTATATACATGTCTCTTCATGATACGATATGTTATTCACTGATGGACGTCACGTTTAATCACAGGTTTTTTCTCTAAGAGCTCTAGGTCCTTAGGTACAGAAGGATATCAAGAAGTGCCCTTGCACTCCCTAAAAGTCACAATATGGTGTGGGCTGTGCTCGTTGTAGATAATCGCACCTCTTTGAGGCTGAAAGAAGAGAAAGTGTTACTTCTCAAGAGTATCTAAAGATGTTGCTAACATTTTTGTGGCAATAATTAGTAAGAGCTAACCTCCAGCAGAGAACATGGATCCAACAGGATGGCGCAAGAGCATATACGGCTAAAATTTGCATCAACTCATTGAGGGACGAATTCTCAGCCCGAGTCATTAGTTCACCTGCAGGCATTCTGTGGCCACCATGATCCCCTGATTTGTCCCCACATGACTTTGTTTATGCGGATATTTGAAAGAGAGAGCGTTCTCAAGAAACCCACGCTCAATTGAAGACCTCGAAAGTGCTGTGGCTGAAGAGGTGGAAGCCAAACCGAACGAAACATTGAAAAGGGTCACTGATAAGGAGGCTTTGCGTTTCAGAAGAATGTTTATCATTTTGGACAAGTATTACGTCACTAGAAACATCGTGACATGTACGTTAATTTGCATAGAAAATAAAAGTGAAATATTTTGTCAACATGAAAAATTTTGGTGTGCATATTCCTATTTTGCCACGATATGCAGCGGGTATGAAAACTAATTTCTCATGTATGGCAGAGCTATAATCATTCTCACGAATGGGTTTACCCAATATTAAAACAAAAACACTTTAAAAATGAAATTTTCTGCGGAATTAAGTGATTTGAAGCCTATTGTTAAAATAAAACACATCAATGCAAAATTAATACGCTAGTTGAGATTTGGACAATTTTGAAAATAGCATCCAGCGTTCAATCATAACCTCTCCGGCTAGAATTTTAAAGCTCATAATATCAATTTCCGACCGTATCATTTCTCAAATGGCGCGCTTAAAGAACAATAGTTGGCCATCAAGCCGAATTCAACTGTATCTGCAAAAAACTTCATCTTTATTTGGAAGCGAATGCATGAGAAATATAACTAAAATAAAACCTTGTTATTAATATTTAAATCTTTATGATTATAATGTATCAGTTGCATCATGTATCTCATATTTATTGGTCTAGTCCTCGTTTCGATAGCACTTTTTTGTCCGAAATCCAGGACAGTCTCATTCCCAAGGTTTCGGAATTTCGACCTGTAGTGTCGAAGTATCTTGCGATTACCTATTAAAAAAACTATTTCGATTGGAGAGTTTAGTTTTTTTCCTATTCTTCTCCAAGGACAGGCACATGCAGAGAGAGATGTAAAGAATATGCTGAATCATTATAGAGGACAAAACATCATAAAGTTTTGGATGTGACATCCATTGAAAAGAAATTTTCAGGCGAGAATAGAATGAAGCACAAAGAACGTACATTTAAGGAAGAGAAATATAGCAATTGGAATAAAATCAACAGATAGTTGACGTTTCTAGTTCTCACTTTTTCCGAGATGATGCAAATGCAAATATTAGCCATGCGTGATGCGAACTGCATATATTATTTTGAAATGAATAATCCCGATTTTTTTTGTTCCAAGCAGAAATCGGCTCGTATTGTTCGTCGTCTCACCTCCCAAAAAAGCAAACATTGCCGTCTTTTTGTCTGTCGTAAGTCGCAAAGGTGGATGAATTGAGAAGAAATCATCGCTATCCACAGAAATTCTCTTTTCGGGGTCAGCTTTTATTATGAAACGTTCCATAAAACTTCACAGTCCCGATTCTCGTCCGAACGAATCAATCGAACAAAATGAAAATAATTTAATTACAAATGGAGTGTAAGAAGAACAACGTAAGTGATACAAATATCGAAAGAAAACTTTAAAATACTACCCGAAAACAAATATATTTTACGGAGCAAAAATAAAATGAAAAGCATGGAAACTTATTATCCAGATGAAAAGTTTTGACGGTTGGAGAAAATAAATTTTAGTTTATAAAAGTGTGCAATTAATATTTTAGAGTCATTATTTCAATAACATTCTATATGATACTCGTAAATTTTATAGTCAACAAAATTTTCCACTTCTTAAAGTTTCTTTCACTGGAAGAAAAACATGAAAAACACCTTGCGATCCTCATGATATGTTTTCTGTAAGATTTCCTGTTCGCTTGCCATTTCCTCTGCTTCGGCCCCAAAGCACAGCGAATCCGAAAACTGAAGCGAATACGTGGCGACGAATGCCCAAGGAAGCGTAACATTTTCATGATTTCAACAGTTTTGGCAATTCCGAAATATCCACTCGATTAAACATTTGCAGGAAAAAAGAGCTTCGAGCGGTCCAAGATTGGTGTTCAGAGCCCAAAGTCCGTTGGGTCTTTAATGCACATAGGCGGATCTACAGATTAGTACGCTAAATCTCTTAATTCTGAAAGTAAGGACTTGTCTTGGCCACGGAAGCGAGTTATTATCATCCTTTTCCAACATTTAGTTCAGTATATTACACTCATCCGTGACGCAATAATTCAGCTGTTAAAAAACAAGACAGAAATGTTAAAGCCCTTTCAAAATGTGGCTGTGATTCGCATTTCTGCATCATTGCAACATAGTTCTCAATGGGTTTTTTTCCTCCGACATAAACACGTGAGCGAGGGTGAAGAGTGGTAAACAAAAACTCCTAGAACGAAGGTTTCGCCGCATTTGGCAGCGAAGGATTCGGATCCGGCGATAGAGTCGCGAGTGGAATTCCGTTGGCCTATTGCATTGCGCGTGCATCGCGGTAATTGCGCTTTTCCACGTTTTGAAAACGCTCGGCCGATCGTATTGCGCAGCGATGGTTATTGGATAGCGCCAAAATTTCGGAATCGAGTCAACGAATGGAAAAATAGAAAGAATAGCAGCCAAACTTCCAGGTCAGACGGAATTTTGATTTATATCCTCGATATCGCGCCCGTCGTGCACGAACTGCGAGGATCGCCATCTTAGACGGTCTCATTGAATATCCGAAGGCGCGAAACCGATCTCGCGATGAAATGGTGCGCCAAAGGCTCGCGTAAGCGTCGATAGTCGTCCCGAAAAGAAAGGAGTGTGGACGTATTTTCCGAAGTGAAGCGTCTTGCGTCGAAAAAGCTTCGCTTTGAAGGTGATGATTAGGAACACACGAAGCAATAGAAAACGCAGTGGCGGATATAGAGTCAGGGGATCTAGTCGACCGCCTATGGCTATGATTCCCATCTTTTTCCCATGGAGGAACACCTAAAATAATTTTTCATATCCCGAGGAACCCCTACCTATGAAAACGTTTACAGGCCAGAAAAAGTTGATAGCTAAATTATTGTCAAGAGAATTTATTTGTAAAGAGCTGCTATATATTTGTGTGTCAGCTTACATTGTAAGAAAATAATTGAAGCATTTTTCCTGTCTATTTTGTATTATCTAATTTTTTTTTTCAAATGTTAAAATATCAAATCAAAATAAAGTATACTTAAACATCAAAATAAAGTTCACATCCTAAGTCAATATAGAGTTTACTTTCAGTGTGATACTTGGACTTGTTTCTTTTTGCACAAATGTTGAATTCGTGGCCGAATTTTTGACAAACAGACTCGCAGTCTTTCCTCGACAGACAGCAGACGATTTCTTTCTTTGCTTTCAATGTTTGTCAGATATAAGAAAGCTTGTTCACAGAGGTAATAAAAGCAGTAGTTGCTCCCGCAGCTCAAATACCCTTGTTAAAACATTCCCTCTTGAAAGCCATCTAACCTCGGTGTGTAGAAGGAGAGTCACATGGTCTGTTTGCATATTTTCACACAGCTTTGCAAACATGCGTAACTCAAATTTATAAAATTGGCCATGCTCACAGCTACATCAAGGACTTGTTTTAAACAAGAACTTCCCGGTGGAGAATCAGTTGGTCGTTATGACATTAGGGTTTTTTTTCTTTGACGAGTGTAACAAAGACTTTTATTGAGTCGATCATTGAGGGGCACCATCAGTGCAAATTCTCGTCGACTTGGAGAACAAAGCTAGTATTTTTTAGTATTTCATACAAGACATCTTCAATGTCGTGTGACATGTCACCCACACGCCTACTAATAGTATTATTAGCAACAAGAGCTTTGTCAATTTCACTTTCAGCCTCTTTGCCTATCATTGTTTTCACTATTATTTTACATGCATGCATTATTAGGCTTTCAGCAATAGTGTGACTTTTCATTTTTTGTGCAACTAGCTCAGCTACTAAATAGCTTGCTTCTTGAACCTTTTCACCTTCTTCTCAAAAACTTGACGTTGTTTGCCTTGTGAATCCAAACGTCGTTGAAAGTAATCAACTGTTTTATTTGACAAGTGACCGTGATTAGTAATGAAGTGTCGATTTAACTTGGCCGAGGCCATAGCTGTGTTAGTTAATTTTTTCCCGCTAACAATGCACAATGGAATGGAGCAATTTTTGTCTCCAGTCCATGTAAAACCCATAGCCAAGTAGCTGTCATTGTAGAGGCGAATATTTTTAATATCAGTTATTTCTCTTCCTGCTTTACTCGTACTTGGTGCTGATAATTTTGATTAATTTTCACTGTCCTCTCGTTTCATATACTTCCACATTTTTCAATCTTCAACAGCCGAAAATACTGTTACGGGGTGGAATTTTAGATACACAAAAACAACCACGGTTTAGGTAAAAACGCTAATTACAAAACTACGCAAAGACTAAAAATCTACAAAATAGCGAACGACCGTAACGCGCACTAAACACCACTCGCGAAATCACTCCCAAAAATAAATCACTATCGTTGAAATCCGTGGAACCGCACTGTCTTCTCAAGACTGACTCGGTTGCCCGGTCGTCACTCTTTAAATAAAGAAAAAGAACCTTCTCGAACAATCTGACAGCAGACACAATACTACTTAATATAACCTTAAATACGAACTGACCAAAACAAAACAAAGAGGCAGTTGGTAGCGCACGGAGATTACTCCAATATTGCCAATTACCGGACAAAAATTCCCGCGATATTTCGAGGGATATTTGGAATTTTTCGCGGTATTTCAAAATTTTTATTTATTTATTCATCGATTTCTCGCGGAACCCCTGACAATGATCTGCGGAACCCTGGTTGGGAAACACTGGCCTAGGGCCTCGCACCTAGAATAGATGGAGTTAGTGTTAACTGTCATGAGCTTATTACGAAAGGGTAAAGAGAAGTATACATTGATTGCGACAAGTCCCAATACAAAGAAGCGGTCACATATCCTAAATGACGACGAGGTTAATAAGAAACTTTTGTTGCCGAAGACCAGTTTCAACTAACGGGTATCATTGGGAAAATAATAATTCTTAGGGTCTCACTCGAAGACTTACAGCTGCGATCGACCTCTACTTCAAAAGCCCATCCACTATATTGCAAATATATATGCAAATAAATTATTAATAATTCGATAGCCTGTTTTCCTCCATAAAACTTAGTTTTCAGAATTCGCGAGTCGTGGACCCCGCAAACTAATATCGCCTCGTTAACCACCATAGCTCTGGTTCCTCGCATTCCTTAATTCCGCGCCTGAGTAAACGTTATCATTGCATGCAGGAGCGGCCAGAGTAGGTTTGGCGCCCCGGGCGAGATAGCACTCCAGCGCCTCCCTACGTTAATGTTAGTTGAGATATTTATAAATTAAATGTTAATTTATTCATCGTTCTGTAAAAATTATTGATAATGAAAAATTAAAAGGAATGTCATCCATATTCTAGCCGTTTCTCGATATATATTGGTATCCAATATTTATTCACTTGCAAGTAATGCATAGATAAATGATCGGGATAGCGCTCCGGGCAGCCGTCCGGCTCGCCCATAGATTGAGCCGGTCCTGATTGCATGCTTTGCATGTAAGTAACAAACAAAAAATAGGAATAAAGGATATTTAAAATTTACTAGAGTACGTACTCCACACCGATGTTCATTGACAGTAATTTATATTCCTTCGGGTCTCGCAAGTGCAATGCCGAGCATCACTCAGATTCACACGACTGCAGAAGACGGTGGCGATCGCCTCGGGGCGTCCGCTCCCCTCTGTCCCCCTCCCCTTCTGTCCCCCTCCCCCCTCTGCCCCCCCCCTCTGCCCCCTCCCCCTCTACCCCCCTCCCCCTCCGCCCCCCTCTGCCACCCTCCCCCCTCTGTCCCCCTCCCCCTCTGTCCCCCTCCCCCTCTGTTCCCTCCCCCCTCTGTCCCCCTCTGTCCCTCTCTCCCCTCTGCCCCTCTGTCCCCCTCCCCCCTCTGTCCCCCTCTGTCCCCCTCTGTCCCTCTCTCCCCTCTATCCCCCTCCCCCCTCTGTCCCCCTCCCCCATCTGTCGCTCTCCCCCCTCTCCTCAAACCTTATTCCTCGGCGACTCCATTATCACCACGTGGTTGACGTGAAGATCCTTTCCTCCGAGTTAACACCCACTTAGGCAACACCGCTTCGACCCAACGCTTTTCCCTCGCTTTCATCTGCGTGCATTTTTTCCGTCGCGGTGCATCGGTTGCATTCCTCGAGAGGGGTTAATACTTTCTAACGAAGGCGCATGACGCCGAATGGATGGAAGATTAGCGGACAAAGTGGAAGGCATCGCTCCCACTCAAGAAACTGCTCGCTCGCTGCGAGTCGGATTCGGCGAGATAGAATTCGAGCAAAGAGCAATTCGGTATGGAAATCTATCCAACGCTTGCGGTTAAATAGATTCGGAATAATAAAATCGACATAAAACTTTTCATTATCTGCGCTTTTAGCGAAGCGAGTGAGCATTAGTCGGCCGCTGGAAAAGGGGAGCGAAGTAGTTTTCCTGCAGCACTCCGAATTCGCTGATTGGATCTGGAAATGACGATTTCTCAAGTCTTTATAGAATCCTCGGGAACGTATTCAGACGCAGTAAACAAATGATTGAGAGTGTGTGATTGCGTTTTGGACGCAACACGCGGCAAAAGTCGGTTGAATGTTTTGCTACTGACCTTTATTCGGCCAAAGAGGAGAACGGAAGGAGGGTGTGTCATTGGAAAGTGAAACTTGAGTCATGGATAAAGGAAGGATAACATGGTCGTGAGAGTGTAGAGCAATATGTGGGAATTTAATTGCCTATGCTCGAAGAAGGCGCGAAGTCGAGCACTCTCAAGGTCGCTTTCGTGTTGTTTTGGACCACGTTAACGACTCCTTCGGATGTTTATCCCGATCAATTGTAGGAACATTTTTGAAATGAGAAAAAGTCTGCTATGACTGGGAATCGAACCCGGGTTTTCCATTTGCCGGACAGATATTCTAACACTGAACTATCCTAGCAGACCAATTTTTCTGTTTCATAAAAGACTTTTTTCTCGTTTCAAAAATATTCCCAACGTTACAGTTTATGCCTGTCTGCATAGGATCTTCAGATCGCTTTCTTCTATCCTCTTCCGATCAATTGTAACAAGTGAGGGAGGAATTGCAGAGAAAATTATGTGTGTCGCTTTGTTTTTCTTGTTTTGTGATTATGACGCCATCATAAGAAAATTTAAACCTCGGCCATTGAGCTAAAGAACTGTTCGTGTCCTGAGCCCTTATCTTAATTTTAACTAATTTAAAAATGCAAATTTACAATGCTCTGCACGGATATCATGCTTTTATTATTAAACGGGAGTGGAATTAAAACAAAGGCGTTGGAAAAAGACATGACTACTCATCGGTAGCTCTACCTGGATCCATCAAATTTGTGTTACCCTCATGTAGACCACCCTATACTGAAAATTTGGCCTATCCAAGCTTCAGGATTCAAGAGATATTGCCCGAATAGACGGACGGGCAGACAGACAAAACGGATACATAAGCATTTTTCTTCAAAAAAGAGCTAAAAATCAGTCGATGCCAAAGTAATGCGATGAAATTTACTGTGTAAAATTCATGTATTACATATTTATATGCAATTGTTTTGGGTTTGTGCAGCGTCGTGTTAGCCAGGTTGCATAAGGTACCTGCAGAATTCCCAGAAAATTTTGCTCATTTTATAGATTCGTGGTTAAAACCTTTGGACATTATTTAGTTCTTTTCATATTTTGACCATCAAAATATTTATATTCAAATTCCTGTGCAAGGTGCTCGTTTCACATATTTTAAGGTGATGATGAAAACAAATCTTGAAAAATGTCTTGGGCTCGACTCCGCGGAAGATATTTCCATTTCTCATAAAATAACACGTAATTATTCGACTTTCGACTTTTTGAGATCTAAGTTAGAAAGAATTAACCTACCATCTTCGGATCTAAACCATTTTAAAGAAAAAATCAGTCAAGTTTCTTATTCTGTTCGTCTTTTTACGCTTACAGTTCAAAATCCCTCACGTTAAACGTGTATTTCACATATTCTGAGGAAATCTTGCTATTTTTAGGGGATATTGCTTTGCCAATCAATTATATTGTTAAACCTCGAAATCCCATTGATATTTCAATTGTTATGGGTGAAAACGTGCTTTTAATAAGAGAGAGAGAGAGAGAGAAAAGAAAGGAAAGGGAAATGATTTTTCAAAGCAACCAATGTAAATAACAAAGATAGCTCAGCACTTTTGGCTAGTATATAATAAGTGAGTGAACTCCTTAATCTTAAGGAGTTCACTCACTTTTTATTAAACCAATGTAATGTTAATCTTTCGTCGGCGGACGGACGGATGCGATGCACTGTGGCCTCGCTGGTAATGAACGCCTAAGAAAACTAGGAGACCCCACGAAAACTATTCATTTTCACCCGCCATCCTGAAACAAAATGGCGAACGTTTAATATACTTGAGTTTTGTATTTCGGAAACGGTAGGTCGAAAAAACTTTATGAACCAAAAATATGCGCCTTGATAAGAGCTATACCATAAAATTATTTTCAGCTTGTTAGTATGACGCATATCGCCGAAGCGTGGATGGCGGGGTTGACGCGCATAGGGGAAGTGCCCCTAATGTTCAATAAAATTGCATCATCAGCGCGCACGGAACCTATCTACTCAGAAGACAGAAAAAGTGTATATATCTATACTTCATATAAAAATATATGAGGCTGAATAACTTAGCCTTCGATGATATCACACTCCGGGGTGTAGTCGAATTCGAGTACTTCACTGTATCCCACCATGACTCCCAATTGGTGGTTGTATCGAAACGTTTCAAGGGCAGCGCTTGAGGCGAACTTGTCCCTCCAAGAAGGCCGCTTCAAGAGAGTGTCTGTCAACATAATATCCTGGCATTAAATCATATTTTAAATATCCAATCAAAAACAAATGCAAGGTTACTTGGGGATATTACGAGAGAGGTGTCTTGGGAAATCTGGAGAACTCCTAAGAAATCGCAAGTCATTCCAATTTGGCCCTCAATTTGGGCTCAGTTTCGAAATACAACTGTTTCGGTCTAACTACTCTGATGGAAGGAATTATGTCATCTCGAGGTTTAGACGAATAGTGGGTCAAAAATTCGGATACTTACAGGTAATAAGAATCTTTAGTTAATAGGAACATTGGATCAGTGATGCTCATGTCAGCGATAGCGCTACCAAGAAAACACAAAAGGGTTTAATAAGTACGATCGGCTATCAATGGGGAGATATATTATTGTACTTTTTTTATTTTGCAGGAAGTTTTCCGAATCCGAAATTTCTTTAGTACATCTATCTATCTACATAATACCCTGCAAGTTACCTTTTTGCTGGATGGCAGGGGGTGCAGTGCACCCTAGTTTTCCTACGTTATTTTTCTATTATGTTATCTTATCGTCTTAGGGAAAAACGATCCTCTATATCGCTCCGTTCTACAGTCGATCTCGCGAATCTTATCCTTACTGTCCTGCCTTCCAAGATACGTCGGGCTTCTGATAAATACTTCTACCTTATTCGCTAGTCCCTCCGACATAAATTTTTTCAGTAGTTTAAGTCTAGCCTGCAGCCTACGTTCCTCTAACGATGTCCATTTCAGATTTTCTATTAATGATGTTACGCTTTGTTTACTATCGTAACTTCTCTTTACAAATCTAGCTGCCCTGCGCTGAACCTTTTCTATCTCGTTAGTGAGTTCCTTTTCGTAGGAATCCCACACAGCTGACGCATATTCGACCTGCGGTCGAACCAATGATAAATAACATACAGTATTCCCTCTATATTCGCGGGGGTTACGTTCCTGAAAAACGCCGGGAATATAGATACTAAAGGCTTATGGGATAAATGGAGTTAGGGGAACAGCTGCCCCCTGTTTATATAGTAATAACATTTTTATTGTTTTTTTTAACTTATATTTAGTATTAATAGAATAACCTGTAGTTCTCGAATCTTTATTTCTCGACGTGGAAATAATAAAAAATACGCGGTAGACGTAATAACGCACCCAATGTTTTATTCGTACTATTTTAAGAGAAAATTGCGATAATAATTCGAGTAACTATGGTCGTTCACTTACAATTTAATGCGTTCATAAAAAACAATAAATAAATAATGACTCATAACGGATGCCCCTTTAATGATAATTTCGGCGTTGGAAATGTTAGTTGGACGAGGCTCCCTCCAGCGGATCATCCATTGGCGATCCAATAAATGAATGAGGAAAACTTCTAGCGTTCGCGGTGCTACTTTCGGAAACAGCATTTGAGCTTCTCTTTAAGTAGCTTGTGATTGGCCCCTGCTTCGACTTTTTTTGAAGGTCTTTGTAAACCTCTCTATAGAGATTTAGTAAATCTTCCATACCTCACTTAAACTAAATGCTTCGTTCCATGCCTGGGTCAACATCAACCACTGTTCCCATAAGTTTCATTATCCCTCACAATTTTTTCAAATTAAACTTATACTTTGTCGTCACATCTTCCTTCACATCATCATTTTCTTCATTAAATTCAACAAGTTCACCAAGGTTCTCTTCAGTTTACTCTCCACTGTACGAGTCTGTAAGTTCTACTATCTCTTGTCGGTTTGTATGGAATTTCTAGCTGGACCGCTTCGTGGAAGGCCAACGCTCTAACCACTCCCCCACCGCCACCTACTATCTCTTCTGGTTGCAAATCCTCAACCTCCATCCTCCCCAATATCGTGTGCCATTCTTGAAATCATTTTCACTTCTACATCAAGTGAAGGAAATCCATCGAAGTTAATAAGAGATTCCTTCCACAATTTTCCCCAACGCGTTTGTAGTCAAAGGCAGAGCTGCAAACCACCTATAAATTTTGGGGTGGTTCGGTTCGCGGTTCGGTTCAGCGGTTCGATTTGCCGCTCTGGTCAAAGGTTTCACCTTTTCATTTGATTCTTAAATTACTTGTATGAAATGTGCAATGATATAATTTAATGATGTAATTTCAATACCTAGAGACAATTTGGATGAAGTTTGGATGACGCATGACGTATCGCACGGTAGGCGACCGCGAATAAGTGAAATTTACCTCCCGCGAATATTGAAACTTGCTCCAATAATTTCTGCGCGAATAAGCGAAACCTCGAATATGAAACCCGCGAATATGGAGGGATTACTGTAATTGTTTCACTTTTTCGGAACTATTACGAACTATTCTCCCTATAAAGGCCAGCTTTTTGTTAGCGGCACATATCAACCGGCGAATGTGGGTGCCCCACGAGAGATCACGATGGATCGTGACTCCAAGATATTTAATTGAGTCTGAAACTAGAATTTCTACTCCGTCCAATGAATAATTAACATCCAACGAGATATTCTTGGTTCTCCAGAAATTGATTACGCAGCTTTTCTTTTGGTTTATTTCTAACTGCCATTCCTTACACCAAACAGAAATAGCTTCTAGATCATTGTGGCGATACTGATGGTCATCCGGATTGATCCGCGAAAAGTTTAATTTTACTTCTGACTACTGAGCTGATATCGTTTATATAAATTAGAAATAATAACGGACCAATTACACAACCCTGCGGAACGCCAGAGACAACCTCCACTAAATTCGAGGATTTCCCATCTATAACAACCTTCTGCTTCCTATGATTTAAAAATTCGCGGATCTAACTAACAATTTTGGAATTAACGCCTAAGGTTTCTAATTCCGTTATTAACGAAGCTACATGAAAAATACGTTTAGTTTCTGAACCCATGGCTAAGCGCACCCTGCCTGCCTTCCTGAATTAGATATCTTGGCATTATGGATTGATGTTAATTCATTAATACCAATTTTTTTAATTTCCATCATGAAGTCGTTTCAAAAGGCAAAGTGTACATCAAGAAAAATCAGCGATAACTGAAAGTCTGAGAGAACGAGTGATGTGACAAACTGAGAGCTCATTTATTCAAAGAGATAATATTGTATTACTTCCGTTTGCGAATTGTCCCCGTGGTCGTTTAAATTGCTACCAAAACTAATGATAGAAATTATTTCAAAGTGCGTTGAGTAAACATATTTATTACATAGCTAACATATATAAAGTCATATTAATTTAAGATTCAGTGGTGTCAATCGACGTATTCTATTTTACTAATTGATTCTCTATTCTATATTAATTTCTTGAAAACTTAAACATTATATCTTTAAACTTACTCAGCTAATTGCCTTCACTTAATTTTGAAATGCGTTAAAGCCTTAAAAAAAAACCTTTATAATGATGGTCACTAAAATAATCGCTACGAAACATTCTTCGCTCCACAGCATTTCATTAACCGCTACGAAGAAAAGAACGGATGGGACAAAAGCAGGAGGACCATCAGTCGCTGCGTGAAGATTTAAGAGCCATTTCAACGTGGTGCAAAGTATGGCAAATTGAAATTAATTACACTAAATGTGCCGCAGTTACGTTCTGGAAAAGTAAGAACATAGAAGTAGGTTTCGAGTATAAAATAGATGGAATAAATATTCAAGCAGTCGAGTATGTAAAATATTTAGGAGTAACCATTTGTCGAGATCTTTCGTGGGACAAGCACATTCGTCGAGTTATAGGCGCGGCCAACAAGAAACTGGCTTTCATAGGTAGAATAGTACGGAACACTACAGAAAAAGTACGCGAAACATGTTACTTATCACTGGTTAGACCACAAGTGGAATACGCCTCATGCATATGGGATCCGTACGAGAAGGGACATATAATTCAATTAGAAAGAGTGCAGCGCAGAGCAGCCAGATTCGTAAAACAAAAGTACGAACATAAGGAAAGCGTCACCTCATTCTCGAGGGATTTGAACTGGGCACCACTGGAGGATCGTAGATTGCACTCAAGGTGGAGAAATATAAATCGGAATGTCTAAAAGACGAGGTTGTAGGAATAATTGAAGCACCAACGTATATAGATAGAAACGACCGTGACAATAAGATACGAGAGATCGATTGTAGGACGGAGCGTTATCTAGGCTCGTTCTTTTCGAGGACAATACGAGTTCACAATAGAAAATTTAGAACCTGCGATAGACAATCTTTAGGTAGGTTATGGCGCATTGCACCCCCTGCCACCCACCAATTAGGTGAATTGTAGGGTAACATGTAGATGTAGAACTCGCCGCCGCCGATCCGCCGCAAGGACAATTCGCCACCGGACGATTCGTCGCAGGACGATTGGCTGCTAAACCAAACTTGAATATACAATTATTTTGTAAAATTGTCGAATAAAACTAAAACTGGAGGTAGCTTGAATAAATAAAAACATCGTAACTTATGCAGTAAAATAAAAATCAACAAAATTTGTAATATGGATGTATCTATACACACTATATTTTAAAATACAAACATGTTACTGTATTCAATATAAAATGAGAATATTACTGAATCAAAATACAAAATATATTTGCTCGTTAATAAACAGAAATACTCGTACATAAAGAAAAAATACATATAACTGAAGTAATCACAAACTAAATTCACACACACACTAAATAACATGGATACGCATTATCAATTGTATCCATATTAAAATTATGTGCAATTCCTCTTAAATATTCAATCCTGGTCCGGTGCTGATAATCACTTACTATATTCTTAATTCGTTCATTGGCTTCTCGATATTTTCTTAATTTAGTAGGTGGGCGATGACCGGCGACAAGTTGCTCATAAAAGACATATCTTTCTTCCTGCACTGTCCGCAATCCATCTATAAATTTCCAAATTGACGTATGACTTACACCCAACTCTATTTGCAAGCGTCTGTGAGCTACTTCGGCATAATTATTTGTTCTTGCATCATCAGACAAAGTACGCCTATAAACATTCCAAATTGCCGGTCTAAAAAGAGGTGCACGTCTTCCTTGGCCTCGTCGATTAATTCTTCCAACATATGTGTCTTCGAACCAATCCAATAATGGTGTCAATTCTTCTGGCAAATCTCCAGCTAATGCTTCCAGAGTTTCATTCAAATCATCATCGGGTACAAATGGTAATGCTGTTATCATTTTAGCGTGAAAATGATTGTTACTATCAGTATTGTACCTCATAGTTTAACCTAGTGTACCAATATGCTTTTTCATGTTATGGTTTAAGTGAAACAAGATTGGAAAGGTGTACTCCATGTCGGAGTACACAGAGTTTTTAAATACGTTCTCAATATTTTAGCTCAGATGAGTATTTAATGAAAAACCAGCGAGATACGTTGTAAAATACATGTAGGTCTTCATGTAAAGTTATCGTAATTATTGTCTAATTTTAACCAAAATTAGAATCGGTCAATTTATTTTAACAAAACTACCCAATATCAAATTTCATCACAATATGTGAAGCGGTTCCCGAGTTGAAACAAAGTGACATTGTAAACTACATGTAGGTCTTCATGTAAAGTGGTCGTAATTGTTGTCCGATTTTAACCAAAATTGGAATCAATCGACTGATTTGAGCATAACTACCCAATACCAAATTTCATCAAAATACATGTTGAAACAAAGGAACATTGTCAACTACTTGTAAAGTGGTCGTAATTGTTGCCGATTTTAATCAAAATTGAAATCGGTTGACCAATTTCAGCAAAACTCTCCAATACCAAATTTCATCAAAATACGCCCAACGGTTCCCGAGTTGAAACAAAGGAACATTGTAGGTCTCCATGGAAAGTGGTCATCGTTTTTACCCGAATTTGACCAAAATTGAAATCGGGGGATAAATTTTAGTAAAACTTCCCAATACCAAATTTCATCATAATACGTCCAGCAGTTTCCGAGTTTTAACATGCGGAAGGACGGACGGAAACGACCTCCCCTATATGCGTTCACTTCGTGCACAAAGTGCAAAGAATGCATAAAAAGCAACCACGAATATCAGCATGAGGAAATACTTCATCGATACTTCAAATTGCTGCCAATTCAAAATCACAGGATATTAATGTCGGTTTTACATTATTTTCGATACTTTTTATCATTTCAAAAATTTTAACGTATTTCACAGTAAAAGGTTTTCTTGTATCCCAGGACGAGGAACATATATCTGTATTCTTCTGGTATCACAAGTGCTGCGAGATCAGTCGGACTAGGCGGTGCGGTGTTGGCAGACATTGTCTCTGAACTGTTTTTCTTAGGCTTCCCGATTAGGAAGTGATCCCTTTCCAGCATCAAATACATTCATTACACAATGATTAATTAATTGGCTAGTGGCTTCCGTGGTTCCGTTGGCACGAACTTTTATACTCTGTACAATGCGGTCAGTTTCAAAATTTACAGGATCTTCATCATGAGCATGGCTGTTTATTTTCTTTATAATGACTTCATTCTGCGTGTGGATCCTAGCTTTGCATCTGCCTCGTTGTTCACAGCGCCAAAACTTGACGTTACGATTACGGGAAAGTTTGTCGAACACCTACGAATAACCGTCATACACCTATTTTTCACGACCGCGTTCCGATAAGTAAACCACCTCGATGGGTATTACTTTTAGACTAAAATAAATTTGTAAGACTACGGTTATATATAGTAGTAGTGCCTTATCCCTAAATTGTAGACTACCAATAATAGTCTCGGGATTATGTAAACTCGTTTTATTGCCAAACTATTGCGACTAATGTGCTTAAATGTATTTTTCTGAGGATTAGTGCTCCGCCGATTTTTGGAAGGGTTAGGGATTAGCGCTACCTGTTTGCTCGGCCACCATCTCCTTCTAATTTCAGTAAAAGGTTGAGGACCGATAAGCATCTGAGAGAAGGAGAAAACAAAAATTAGGACGCGGTATTTATATATGTAGTTATGATATATGGCAGGGGAGAGGAAAAGTGAGGGGATCGATGAGTGACTTACTAAACATTGGTCATCATCTTCCGAAGGATCAACTTTGTGGTGGGGCGAGAAGGTAAATTATTATTATTGTACGTGACAGTGAAGTTGGCGTCCTGTCCGTGCGTTGCGCGGGGGTCTAGATAGCAATATTGTAAGTACGGTATAGCGAAAGTACGTTGAGCGAGCGTGCGGAAGCTCTATCATTGTATAGAGAAAAGATTCGTGAAAGGACAGGCATTTTAAAATATATTGTGTATAAATACATCCATATTACAAATTTTGTTGATTTTTATTTTACTGCATTAGTCACCATATTTTCATTTATTCAACCAGCCTGCAGTTATAGTTTTTATTCGACAATTTTACATAATAATTGTACATATATTCAAGTTTGGTTTAGCGGCGAATCGTCCGGTGGCGAATTGTCCTTCTGGCGAATCGGTCGCGGCGAATCGGCGGCGGCGAGTTGTCGTACACACAGATAATTCGATTTGAGTGGAGCAGTGAGAAATCAAGTGGATAAAGTGCGGCAGTTGGATTCATTCTCTTTCAGAAAATAGACGCTATTCCAAATAACAAAGGCACGAGGCGATTCTTAAGGCTGCGCTATCAACCCCAAATATCGGCTAGATTTTGATAATCTAATTTCTTCATAAACGGAATAAACATTTGCACGCGTTGTCTGATCGAAATGCCCAATCCTATTGGAGATAAATAATGTTCTTTAATGGGTTGCAGCTGAGACTATAGTGTGCCAAGTGGTCTAGATCGGTGTTTCTTAAAGTGGGGTAGGCGAGTACCCTCGAGGGTAAGTGAGAGAATTTCTGGGGTACGCCAACAAGACGACGGAAGTTTTACCTAATAACGAAATAATATAACTAATTATAATTTAGTTTATAAAAACAACAACTATGTATATAAAATTCTGAGTAAAGCAAAATTGTTTTGTGGGCAGCTCAATGGAGATTTTACGATGATTAGGATTTCCGTGCATGGGGGATAGAATGCGTTAATTGCGTTTCACTTCAAGTCCTTGCGATAAAATTATGAATAGGAATAAAGAAGAAATAATTCAATAAATTTCTATTTAAACCAACATGGGTTTTTTTAAATTAGGCAAGTGAGAAAATCTCTTGTCCATACACTCTCATTCTTCAGATGTCATTCAAATCTAATTGAAGCAGGACTGCGAGGAACTACTTGAATGTTACCGACAGATTTTGCGTAATAAGCGGATAAAAAGCCAAGCAGTCGACCCTGAACTCTTTTTTAATACAGAGGTCCATAGATCCCCATACGTTTCCCAGGAAAGATTTTTATATTTTGCGCTTTAATTATAAATTACGCTTTTTGTCATTGTTTACCATGTAATTTTATTGTTTCTCTAGTAAAGGACAATAAAATCCGATGCTAATATGTTTTACATTGAATGTGGATCCAAAAATACCATTAAAAAACTATTTTCCTTTGGGCGCTTAAGGGCTATAGTACCGCCGTCGAACGCGGATTTTCGCTTAACGCGGAGTTGTCAGGAACGCATCCTCCGCGTAAAGCGGGGGACACCTGTACCTGTGAAATTGTTCTGGGGTACTTTAACGTTTATTTTAAAATCTGATGTGGCCATATCTGTAATATTTCTAAAAATTCCAAATAGGTTACATAATAATACATATTTTAAGAAACCGAGAAAATTTTAGACTTTACAAAGAACAGAAATAAACTCAAACCATGGCCTTCTGATATTGGTTATAGCCACAAAGCTCCAACAATTAAGAAAAAAATCTGATGTGGGCACCACATGACTTTCTCCATATTTGTAATATTTCTAAAAATTCCAAATGGGTTACATAATAATAAATATTTTAAGAAACGAGAAAATTTTAGACTACAAAGAACAAATAAACTCAAACCATAGCCTTTTGATATTGGATATAGCCACAAAGCTTCAAAAATTAAGAAAAGAAAAAGGAGCGTTACTAAAAAGTAACTAAGCGTCAATTGTTAAAAATAGTCATCGGTAGGTGACGTGGTGGTGGCAGCTAAAAATATAAGATGTCTCTTAAAAAATGCATTATATGGGAAAATATTTCAAACAAAGGTTGTATAAAATTAAATTTCCTACAACTTTTATTCCAGTACATTTTTACATTTATTAAATATTAAAGTAAATATTTAAAAGTAGCGGATAAGTGACAAGAGTAAATACCCACATCCGTTTGACCTCTTTTTACCAAAAACTAAGTAGTTCTTTTAAACTTTATAAAAATGTTAAATGTAAAATTTCGCGTTGACCTGATTAATAGTTTTTGAGTTAGAGCACCCACAAAAAAGCTATCTCACACACAGACATCATCGAGAAAATGGTCAAAACGTGTATTTCCGTTAAAATTTCGAAGTCGATTGTTTTATGAAAACAATACTTCCCCTATACTACGTATTGTCAAAGTAAAAAGGCTAGTTCATGAAAAATGGTTGAGAAACCTGGTCTAGATAAAAAACACGTGATGTGCAGCGAAGCACCTTCTGAGAAATCTAGATGGACTACCTGCGATACGAAAATACGTATTCGTCCGCGACGTTGCTACACGCACGACTGGTAAAAAAGTAAAATACGAGAATCCTCATTGACCTCGGGAGATGCCAAATTAAGAGACGCTTATAGTTTATTCGCATAAATCGGAGCGTAGACCAAGAAAATGGTCCGAATGTCGCAACCATTGGAAAGGGATCAGGTGCGGAAGGAACGGGGCCAAGGGAACGTGCTTCTCTAGACGCGTATTCTATTAAACGCGAGCGCGGATTACGAGGTCCGCCGCCTCACACCACACCTTTTACCCCATCTCTCTCCCCTCCTGGTACCAAGCGCTTCTTTCTCTCAATTTCTCTCTGCTTCCGTTTCAACAGCCTTATGAAATGGTCCTGTATATGTTTGTATGTGTCTGTCCCCTACTAACAACTTTTGCATCACTGGACCGATTTTCATGAAACTTGGTGTGAGGCTCGTGCTTCCAGGGCCCACCTCTGGGCTATATTTTATTTGGCGAAGATTGAAGTCCCGGGTTCAATTCCAGAAACGTTTTTCCCTATTTGTTTTACATAATAAATCTCAAATCCATCGCGCAGAGATGTTTTCTCAAATACTTTAAAATATCTTAAAATTGTGATATAGGAGAGAGGTTTGTAGTGTCCTAAGGGGAAAATAATGTAGATTCTAATTATTATCACCGAATTTTGATAATTGATCGTATTTTCTTGATTTTTTACTAAAACATAACGTTATTGCGCTTTAAATCGCATTTAACTTATTCTTGCCATGGAGATGATTATTACCGGACTCGACTTGAACATAGACGAGTGAACAAATGAGTTATTTTCTCTTCCGCTCGACTACTCTTCAGCAATGGACATTTGATCCAGACATATTAGCGTATAAACAGTAACATTGATTAAATTCGTTTTAAAAAAAACATGCAAAATATAATGTCAGGAAGTGATTTTGACATTGCATTTAGTATTTTAAACCTGCTCTATTAATTTTTTTCCAATTTTTCATTGACAAAGTATGAACTACAAGTGGTATTTATGGCATGAGAATTCCTTGGAATGACTAACACATACTGAAACATTCCCTGCCAATATAAGTAGGGTATGGATTTTTCGGGTTTAAAAAATATTTCATTCGGAGGGTAAATATCGGGTTTTATTATTTTCCTTTTCATTCGGCTTAAAATCGAGTATAAATAAGTAACATATTTTTCTAGGTTTTAAAAAAGTTCAATCCCGGGTAATTTTCGGGTTTTATTATTTTGTAACTTGGACAAAAATGATTTTTAAATAAAAATTTTGTTTAAAAATTTAAAAGTTTTATTAACAGCCAAAACTTTTTATTATACCTTAAATATGGTTGAGAGTGTAATATCTTGTGTTAAACGCCTCCAGGTGGAGAGGAACACCTCGCAAGCTGCACAAACATCTTGCTTCCCATTCAACTTCTTTTGAAAACACACTAGATATTAGTGAAATAATTTTTCTTTCGTGGTTTTTCCAACTAACAGACACTCGGGCTCTTTTTTCCTTATCCTATCGAATATCTAACAGCGACTAGCTAAGGCAGATCATTGACTATTCATGGCGCGAGCAAACCAAGGAGGCTCTGATTGTGTTACAAAGTAAGCTTACGAATAAATTGTTTACAAAGAGAATTAACAGACTGATCAGGAACATCTCGGACTGCACTCAAGTGATGAGGTACCTACAATCGCCAGAATAGAAATTCTGCGACCAAATCTAAAAACACACGTGTTTAAAGAAAACTGATAATTTCGGGTTTTCTCAGGGTTTACCCAAACTTTAAAAAAGGCAATCGGAGGGTGAAAATCTGGAAAATCAGATAAAACCCAAAAAATCCATACCCTAAATATAAGTAATCAATTCCGGACGTCAACTTTGGGAAACCAGCCTGCATTAGTCCTGGTTTGGACTTCTTGTTTATTTATTAAGATGCAAACTTATTTCAAAAGCTTGGGTTATTATTTTTATGTAATTATACATCGGAAGTAAAAGGCCAAATATCGGCGATGAAATGAACCATTACGGGCATGTGTTTCCGCGAAACCGATTTATTCTCGCTTTTATGGCCTCGCTGAATGTTATTAGAGGTGTTCGACAAGATTTGGGCGGACATTTCGAATAAAATATATAATTTTTCGTTTATAATTCATATCAAAATTTAAGGCAAAAAACCAAAATCTTCATTACAGCTTCGAAAAATCACGAAGTCTATCCTTTTTATGTCTATCATTTAGTAATGCTGAAAAATTCCTTACTCCTGTCATAGTGTAAAAAACATCTTGGAAGACTGGCTCGCTCACTCACTCCTTTCCAATGCATCCGAAGGTCAACCCAGGCCAGCGTATTCTCGATCTACTTGTTCTATTCACGTATATATTGACATTGCCAGGAAACGAACCTTTGATCAGGTGTTGCGATTAGAAGTGCTCTCAAACGAAAAGAGCATTTCGAATGATTTCAGACATTACAGCCAAGGACAAACATTTTTCCTGCTTAACATCGTTTTTTATTTATCTGGAATTCCAAAAAATGTTTCCCATTCTCTTGCCTTTCTGGCCTTTTAAACATTCTTCACCGTTCCAATAACATTCCCGCGAGAGAGAGAGAGAGAGAGAGAGAGAGAGAAATTAACTCAGCAATTAGGGGTGTGCACGGGTTTCTCGTGGTACAGAAGTGCTTTTCGTCAAATTCGTTGTAGTACGCTAATGTATTTGCTTTGAAATTAGAAAATTGTTTTTCCTTATATTGCGGTAGCCCTGCTTTTTAGATCTGTTCTAAACATATTCATCTCGTTTTCTCATTCTATACTCGCCCTACAAACGAAATTTCTTTTAAATTCGTTCTGCCAATACCTTCCAAATTCATAGTTACAGAAAAATTCTAACCTTGATATTGTGGTAGCCCTGTTTAGTCGACTCGGTTGAAATATGATATTTTGGCTATTTATTTATATGAAGATTAAATATATGCACACACTATATTTGGTTAAAATCCATGCTGTCAGTTTTCTAGAAATACGTGTGAAAGAAATATTATTTTACTACTTATTGTGGTAGCTCTGCTCTCTAGCTCCGCTTTCAACATCTTGATTTCATTATGGTATGTTGTACAAATCTTATATACAAAATTGAATTGAAATCCGTTCGGCCAATTCCTTCCACATCCATAATTACTGAAAGAGTTTAATTTGTAATTGTGACACCCCTGTTTGTCTGATTTGGTTTAAATATGGTAATACTAGCCTAATTGCCCGTTAAATATGACGGGATTATCATAAAAGTATTCCAAATATATATGATTTTGATATGAAAAATCAGTAAGATATGCTATGGTCTAGTTTGGCTTTCTTGCACAATCAAATCAGTGTTTTTGAAAGTTATCTTTGTTTTAATTATACTGTTTAAGTAATTATTAGTAGAGAGGCCATATGATTATCCAAATATTTGCTGAAAATAAGAGAAAAATCGAAATAATAAGATATTATTCATAAAAAAGTAGCTGAAATTTATTTGAAATATTTTAAAAAATTAGAAGTTATTTAAAACCTATCGAATATAACAATAAATGAATTATTTTACTCTTATTAACTCGTAAAAAAACAGGATAAAATGTGAACCTAACAGTCAACTTACCATCAAAGGAAAAATGTGTAGTAACTTACTTACTATTAACTAAATACTTACATGAACTGCAATGAGTTTAACTATATTTTAAGATCGTACTTTTCTTTTAATTATATTAATTTTGAAAATTTTCCAGAAAAATCACTTCAGTTAAAGAAATTTAAATAAAAGTCATAAAATTTCATTTTTTCACTCATATTTGAAATTTGGTTCGAAATATTAGCTGTATTATCAGTTTAAGAAATCCATTGAAAATTAAGTGACCTATATTTAGTTTTATGAATTCCCGCCATTTGGCAATGGCGCATGATTTAATAGTATAACATTTTTATAATCAATTATAATTTATTATTGTCATTTTTGTACTGCAGCTCTATTTAACCCTATACAAATTCTACGTCCTCTTCCTCTTTCTCAATTTATGCTCATTTCCATTTTCTTTTCCTTCCTCCCTCTAATAGTTAATAGATTCAATAAATAAGTTATACCCATGTATAAAAGTCTGACCCGTGTTAAAGCTCTAAGTTGGTGAATTTATTATGAGGCCAAGAATAGAATTCAACAATTGGGACAACAGTGGTCCAATATAAACAAAATGCGTGAAAACGTGAAAATCGTATTAAAACGTAATTTGTGGAAATTTACGAATGAGATTTAAATTCTTCTCTTCGCATAACTAATGTAAGTTAAGCACCTCATCCTTGAAATATTTTAAAATGTAAACGAAAAAGGTTTGCATGTTAAGGAATGGCTTTTTGCGTGATTCATATATGCGATGCGAATTTATAACTCCGGTTAATTATAAGATGCACTGCAAAAAACTATGAAAATAACTCTAAAAATAGTTAATTACCAAAAATTCAATAGGAAGTTAACTTAAAAGAAATTAATGAAAAACACGATTATAATCATAAATAATTCGGGCGCCTTCTCTCTCTCTTTCTCTCGTACTGAAGCATTCAAAACACACTTTCCTTGCGCATATAGTATAAGGACGACAATACAATCTACAGGTTTAACAATGACACGGTCGGCAAGGCAGCATATCTTTAAAAAGCTTAAAATTTTCCAATAAATGTGATTTAAACGTATAACTTGAGCGATTTCGAACCGAAGGCAAAAGTCGACGATAAGAATAAGAGTCTGTTTATTTTTCTTTAAAATGGTCTAGGTCCGAAGATCGTAGGTCAATTACTACTAATTTAATTTTGCAAAAGAAAAAAAGCCTGCAAATGAAAAAGCTATTTTTAATTGTTTTCTTATGGGGATTTCTATAGAGCGCTTCGGCGGACCAGACGGACGGACAGGCCAACGTAGAGAATAAGGATATTATGTATATAATGGTTTGTATATATTTGTATGTTATAAATATTAAATTTGGTTAGAATTGATGCGGACAGTTTAACACAAATACGTGTAAAAAGAAATTGTTTTTATTCCTTGTATTTTGGCAGCCCTGCTATATATATATATATATATATATATATATATATATATATATATATATATATAACAACTTACGGAAAAGGAAAGGTAAAATGAATATATGGATGTCAACAAGGTGTTGGGATGAGGAAACCCAGTGAGCACTCACCAATCAGACGACTTCAGGTTGGCGAGGCCCCGGGGATGTCGAAGCGACACACGTAAAATAACACAAAAACACAGAAACATCACAAACGTAAAGCTTTCGGAACTACTCCTTCTTCAGGAGAGAAGTAGTTCCGAAAGCTTTACGTTTGTGATGTTTCTGTGTTTTTGTGTTATTTTACGTGTGTCGCTTCGACATCCCCGGGGCCTCGCCAACCTGAAGTCGTCTGATTGGTGAGTGCTCACTGGGTTTCCTCATCCCAACACCTTGTTGACATCCATATATATATATATATATATATATATACTAAACATCTTGATTTTGTTATTTTATGTTGCACGCCTCCTTCATACAAAATGTCGTTGAAATTCACAATTACCGAAAAGTTTAACTTTGCAATTGTGGCACCCCTGCTGGGTCGATTCGGGCCAAATATGCCATTTTGGTCATTAATGTGTGAACCAAATTTGGTTGAAATTGGTTCAGCCAATTCTTCCCTGAAATATGCGTGCGGACGGACGGACGGACATCACGAAGATAATAGTACTTTTCAGCAATGACGAAAAGCATCAAAAACGGAGACTATATACGCCGTGCCTTTCTTTGGTGAAAATACACACATTTAAATTGCTATGGGAACTAAACTCCGCCCATTCCATCGCGACTGCAATATCACCTCCGGCCCCGGCATTCATCCGCCATCAAGGCCCCGAGGCCTTCTCGAAAGGTCGAATCGCATTGCCTTTCATAAATCTCGCAGTTTCACGTGCGCCTCACGTACAAGCGGCGAGTTCTGTAAGCGAGTCGAAACGAAGTAAAAGTTCGAGGAGGTGTGTTAGGAAAGCGGCGCGTGGAATAGCGCACGGCGTCGGTCGATCGTTAAGGGCCCCGTGGAATTCCCCGCCGCCTCAGGCGTGGCGACTTTCGCTCTGCTCGAATTCGAATAAAGAAAACTAAAACGCGAGGCCCCGGGTTTCACTTTTTATTGAGGCGCAGCGACAAACGTCCTCCGCCGCAGTTGCGCCTCGCAAGAAAGTTTTGTTACATCCTAAACGGAAAATGGTTTTTCCAGATTCATTAACATTACGTTTTCTCCTTGTGTCATACCTTTAAACCCACTCGTTTATCGTCTCTTCCTCGTTGACCAGCAATTTTTATTTTGGATCGTTATCAGCTTTTTGACGTTTGATTCGATACAATGAACGTTAGAATATTTTTAAAAAGATTTTATCGACAAAGCAATAGATTATTCTCACCCCAATCGGGTGCTACAGTTCAATAGGATGGTAAACGAAAAATTTATTCAGCAAGTAACGTTGAGGCTGCTGTTACGCCAAGAGAAGAGTTCGAAAAAATAATTTAGTGGGATGAAGATTTCTCCATCCCACGCCCTTCTAATTTACTCTCTCTTTTATAATCCCGGATATCGTAGTTCACTCCAATTTCCGATACTCTTTGAAATGATCGGTGAAGCCATCCCATTTGTAAGATTCACATAAATTACTCTGTTTTACTAGAAATTTTTAAGGAAGAAATAATTAAAAATGAACTCTCGTATCGCATCCTCGATCCTCGTGTTGCATTAAATCACGGAAATCGATTATTAAAAGTAACAGTTTACTATACGGGAAATGTTTTACAGATAGAGGTTTGAAATTTTCCAAAAAATACAAAGTTATAATGGAAAGAGTAACCGTGATGCAAACAGAAGGTGGAGATAGGAGAGAGTGAAATGTAAAGGTGAACTTGGCGAGAAGATATGAAAACGCGTGAGTCACATTCATGGCTTCTTTGTCTCTAACGAAAGGACTTCGGTTTTATATATTATTACACATGCACAATGGAACCGGACTCGCCAATGCTTACTTTCCTGTTTCGATCGCTTTAAACAGCGATCTCGGTTCCTCGAATGGCGAGAGAACACGGATCCGAGGACCATCTCTTCTCACGCTCGCATCGGTCGGAAACCGGTTCGAAAACTTTGCGTGCATCAATTCCGAATCACCACTCGATTCGCCCCTTTCGCCTTTCACTCGGACCTCTGACGGGAACTAGCTTAATTCCCTCTCATGGGAGAATTACATCCAGATCTAGGGTTGCCAGATTTTGAAGGTACGGGACAAACAACAAAATTCTCCAATAAGATACGGGACAAATACGGGACACTTAAAAAATCTGAAACTATCTATTCTTGTGCTTTAAAACATTTATAGCGGCATTCCTCATTTAAAGTAAAAAAATTAACAAAAAAACAATTTAAAACTGTATGCCTATACTATAAAATTAATCTCCGACTTCAAATATGGAACATACAACTTTGAATTGAATTTTAAGTTTACAAAGTTTTTTATTTCAAAAAAGATTTTTTTATAATATACATGTGCTCCATATAATTTCCAGTTACACATAATTTTTATATTTTCCACTTTTTAGTCGAACCGTTTGGGACCATGCAAAAATCTATTGCCTCTTCAGGGTGGTACATGCAGACAGAATAATTGTTTGAAAACAATTGGCAGATTGGTTAATTATTTAAAAAAAGAGAGATTAAAAAATAAATACACGTCTTATATTTATAGAGTTTACATCAGCATTTTACATTACAAGATGAATTATAAAGATGACATCTTTAATAACACGTAGTTGACTTACATTTAGTAAAGTTTTATTGGAATTTAACATTAATTAAAAAATTAACTGTAATATTTATTTTTAAATTTTACAAATTAATATTTTTCTGATAATTTTGCATCTCTCTGTAAGTGTTCATTTTGAAGTACCCACATACTGATAAAACTCGTTGCACGACATATTTAAATTTACTAAACACTGTAAAATTTATTCCACTGTAGATATGTTCGGTCTGTTACTCTCTTGACTCTTAAGGAGCATTGTGGAATAATGAATACCTACTCGCAGATATATAGTAATAATTGTTAGTAAGATTCGATTTTATGGAGAATATCTGACCACTTCACATGACAAATTTTCTTATTCCAATCTTCCATATTTGACTGGAGATTTTGTTCAATGATTTTCTTCAGAATTGTCCACTGATTAAACTACAGAGTACTATAATTTATTCTTAGTCCTCTTTCGTTGAGATAGTTGCAGGTTTCTTTGAGTTCTTCCCATGTCGGAACTTTAATAAGGGACATCCATGCAAAAGTATTCAAGGGCTTCAAAGGTGAAATCCGTTTCATAAGATAATCATAACAGGTCTGATAGAACAATTCTACTTCTGACAAGAACTTACTTTTCATGTATTCAGAATCATTATCCCTACAAATAGTCGACTTTACAATTAAATGAAAAACATTTGCTTCCATTTTCCTTTCACACAATCTGCGGTCTCCTGTAAAATTGTTAATACTTCGAAAACACTTTTTTTTCCTCCTTCAATTTGCATGATTTTTCCATTAAAAATACTCATCAGACTGTAAAACAAGTAAAGATTGGATAATTGAAAAATATTTTCAGGATTTTAGTAATGTTTCTTTCAGATAGAAAATACCTATGCTCTCAACGCGTCGTACAGCTTTAGAATCCTGTCTACTGCATTGGATAACGAAAGTCAGCGTGTTTTTGAGCGTGAGAGGATTGATTGATATTCTACATCTACATCTACATTATACCCTGCAAGTCACCTTTTTGGTGGATGGCAGGGGGTGCAGTGCACCAAGGGTCCATAGTTTTCCTACGTTATCTTTTTCTATTATGGTCTCTTATCGTCCTAGGGAAAAACGATCCTCTATATCGCTCCGTTCTACAGTCGATCTCGCGAATCTTATCCTCACTGTCCTGCCATCCGAGATACGTCGGGCTTCTGATAAGTCCTACTACCTCATTCGCTAGTCCCTCCGACATAAATTTTTCCAGTAGTTTAATTCTAGCCTGCAGCCTACGTTCCTCTAACGATGTCCATTTCAGATTTTCTATTAATGATGTTACGCTTTGTTTACTATCGTAATTCCTCTTTACAAATCTAGCTGCCCTGCGCTGAACCTTTTCTATCTTGTTAGTGAGTCCCTTTTCGTAAGGATCCCACACAGCTGAAGCATATTCGACCTGCGGTCGAACCAAGGATAAATAACATAATTCTTTCACTTTTTCGGAGCTATTACGAACTATTCTCCCTATAAAGGCCAGCTTTTTGTTAGCGGCACCTATCAATCGGCGAATGTGGGTGTCCCACGAGAGATCACGATGGATCGTGACTCCGAGGTATTTAATCGAGTCTGAAACTGGAATCTCTACTCCGTCCAACGAATAATTATTATTCAACGAGATACTCTTGGTTCTGCAGAAGTTGATGACGCAGCTTTTCTTTTGGTTTATCTCTAACTGCCATTCCTTACACCATGCAGAAATAGCTTCTAGGTGATTTTGGAGATACTGGTGGTCTTCCGGATTGCTTATTTCTCTATAGATGACGGTGTCGTCCGCAAAAAGCCTAATTTTACTTCTGACTACTGAGCTGATATCGTTTATATAAATTAGAAATAATAACGGACCAATTACACTACCCTGTGGAACGCCAGAGACAACCTCCACTATGTTCGAAGATTTCCCATCGATAACAACCATCTGCTTCCTATCATTTAAAAATTCACGGATCCAACTAACGATTTTAGAATTAACGCCCAAGGTTTCTAATTTCGTTATTAACTTCCTGTGAGGTACCTTATCAAAGGCTTTCCTAAAATCTAAGAAGATGGCATCGACCTGCGTATTCTTTTCTCCGCTTCTCAGTAAACAATTAACAAAAAGACCGAGCTGAGTATCACATGACCTACCTTTCCTGAAGCCGTGTTGACAATCATCTAACAATAAATTACTATCAAGAAATCGCATTATGTTGCTAACGAGTATATGCTCGAGAATCTTACACGATATCGAAGTTAAAGAAATCGGCCTGTAATTTTCTGGGTTCTCCTTGTCGTCGCCCTTATGAATTGGGGTAACGTGCGCTAACCTCCAGTCGCTAGGGACCTCTGCGCGAGAAATGGATTTCTCGAAGATTATCAGAAGCTAATCAGCTAATCAGGTAATTCTTTTAAAACGCGAGCAGGAATTTCTTCGGGGCCAGTGGCTTTGTTGTCTGATGGAACTTAATTGCTTTGCTATTCCCACCTCAGAAAATACTATATCGTCCATCAGGTCCCCCCTTATTGCGGGTGCATAATGTACGCAATGGTCGCTGACGGCTGTGAATGCTTTTACAAAATGACCGTTTAACAGGTTGGCTTTCTCTACGCTATCATGAATAACGGCACCCGAGTCATTACGCAGGGAAGGTATTGTAGGGCCTCTACCTTGGACCTCTCTCACATAGGACCAAAACGCTTTAGGGTCCTCCTTCAAATAATTATTTAATACCTTATTCCGGAAGTTAGTAATAGCCTCGCGCATAGTATTTCTCGCTTTAGCGCGGGATTCCTTATACGTCTTAACTTTAGCTGCTCTATATTCATCGGTTGATGTCGACGTCATATTTTTTATTTTCGCGTGGCTTATTCTCTGACGCCTAAGCGCACTCCTAACTTGCTTATTGTACCAACGTGGCTCTTTATTGTCGACCTTCAATTTAATTGGAATGCACTTATCGATACTCTCTAGCATTATATCCTTGAATAGTTTCCATGACGACTCAGCACCTGATCGTTCTGTCATATCACGGAAGCCAGGTAGTATTTCTCGTAGGCGCGACCTGAAGCTTGAAAAGTTTGCCCTAGCAAATATATAAAACTTTCTTTGAGGCTTAGGGTGCACTCTGCATATACGGCCTGATGATTACTTATCCCATCTTCAATGGTGACTTTGTTTATTCTTTCAGGGACGTTAGTTGCTAATAAATCTAATATGTTTCCCGATCGCGTTGGCTTTCTGACTTATTGAAGGAGAGAGTGCTCGCAGAATGTTTCGATTAATGCCTCACAGACTTAAAATACAATTAACACCGGCGTTAGGTGTCCTGTAAAACGAGCATATGAACACCTTTTTGGAGCCATCTTTACCTATGCGGCACCAAACACTCTCGATATCCTCGTCACTTATCGGAATCTCACTGCTATCGTACTTATCGCTAAACGCTCTGAAAACTCCCCCGCCCGATCTATTAGCGCGATCTTTTCTATAGACACGATAGTCTCTAGGAAATATCTCCTGACTCTGAATCTCATCCGTTAAGCAACTTTATGTGCCAATCACGACGTCGGCATGCAGACTGCGAATAAGATGCTCGAACTCAGCAATTTTCCTACGGATGCTGCGACAGTTCAGTACGACGACGTTTAATTTCTCACTATCACTTCGCATACTAATCTCACCCTTGACTTTCTCTTCCACTCTAAAACTACATGCGCTCCCACCACAATCACTCCCACGACTGTATGGCGTCGCATCAAAATTGGAATTGGGACCCGTCGCGCCCTTTACGGAACATTCTATCAATGACCTATCGCGAAATTGGTGCTGCATGTTACGCTCGGTGTATATTCTATCATTAGATAATCTTTCGGGATTCTTATTTTCTACAAATGCATCGATTATCCCCTGACCCAAAACTGACCGACACCCTGCCCTACTCTCTAGCCTAAAAAATCCCTACTGTGCTCGAGAATCCTACTCGCTACTCTTTGACCCGATTCGGGCGTGTAGTGAACACCAGAGTGATCCAGTGGTGCCCTGCACGATTCGATATTCGGTCGTAGGTCGACGAAGTCTACTCCCAAGTCCCGACAGAAATTCCACAGCCTTCGGTTCAGACCTTCAACTCTACTCCAAACCTCAGAACCGCGGTCAATCCTAGGGACTATACTGCAGACAGTAAGCCGCACATCGGAACCCGACTCCTCTCGGACACGAGCAACTTCAGAGGCCAAGTCCTTAAAAGAACTTAAAACCTCTTCGGACCCGCGCTTCGAGGCGTCGTTAGTCCCAACATGGGCCACCACCCGCAGCCGAGAGCAACCTGTCGCCACTACCGCTTCTCTCACCGTGTTGGTCACTTGCGGCACCGTGCCTCCTGATATACATCTGAAGAAGACCCGCTCTTCAACTCCCTCCCGGCGGTCACTGGATAACAGGAGTGCCATTACACGCCGAACGTTAGAGCTACCTAACACTAACATCCCTCCCTTCCCAACCCGACTCCCCTTGGGCCCGGCCTCCATCGAAGAGACGGGAGTGGGTACGGGCGCAATGGCCGTGGAGTCGTCCTCCGACAACACCTCGAACCTATTACTGACAGGAAGAGAGACCGCCGAAGCATTCCCAACTCCCTGCCTCCGCAGCACCACCCCACGATCTCCCCGAGTGGACACCACTCTCCACTCATCGGATTTCCCAGCCCGAGAACCCTCAGCCCGCGGTAAGGAGTCAGAGTCAACCACGATCACTCTACCGACTGCCGCACCCAGGCGAACCCGGGCCGCCAATTTGGCGCGGCGAGCTTTCAGGGATGACCCCGCACCCCCCACACGAACCAAGGCTGCCTCGGACCTTTCCACCCTCTGAAGGAGGTCCGCAACCACCCTCTCCAGCTCCGTGATTCGAGCCCTCATGGCCTCGCAACCAGCGGCGCACAAGAAGGAGGAAACGGGAGTCCTCGGTGAAGCCATCCTAAACTTACCTAATTTATATACTAACGCAAAAGGGTTACAATATAAAAACAAAAGCTGACATGGGTTAAGGCTAAAGAATTTGATCTTAAGTTTGAACACGGGGACGCTCTTCGTGTAGCGTACGAGAATGGGTCAAACGCAGGTATAAAGTGAAAGGCGTAAACAACACAAACAAGGTTAGATCACACACAGGAGATGATAGTACACAACAACGAAAAATATAAATACTATGGAGCGTAAAACTAAAACAACCTTACAAATGTAACGAGAATATGCTAATACACAATAACTACTATGATATAAATATTATTTTCTAAAAGGGAGAATGAAATTTCTAACAAGAACCTACGAGGCTTAAAAGTTAACTATTACGGTAGAGAAAAATAAAATCTATAACGTGGATGTTATAACAAAACTAATTACATAACTTAAACGAATGTTAAATAAAATTACCGAAGGATAACAATAGAATAAAGTAAATTGCTAGTTCTACTTAACACTACAGCTACTCTAATGCTACAGCTACTCTAGTCGCTCGAGGCTACGTAGGAGCTCGCAGGAGCAAGTGAAAGGCACGTCCGTTCACTTCAACAGCCAGGTATAATGCCCAGTGGTCAAAATTATTACAAAAGTCTTTAACAGTCTCTGTTCGCACCACAACCAGAAATTAAAGAATTATTGTGACTTTTGTTTCCTCAGACGACTCTGTAGGAAGCTACTGTTGCTCCAAGTTCCAGTTACCCCATTTTTAACCTTACATTTTAAAACTTAGGATGAGCTTCTATATCCCAACTTTGGATCGAGTTGCGAATTTTTATTGTTGAGTGTTTCAAGGAGGGAAAGGGTATACTGACACGCATAATGTGAGCACATTATCTGAGCGGATTACTATAAAATACAAAGTAAGGCGCTTTTACTATTTTTTTAATTCAACAACTATGGCGACGTAAATACGGGACATTTTCTATGTCCCGACAGATATTTCCGGGACAACGGGACAAGACAATGAAATACGGGACAGTCCTGTATAATACGTCTGGCAACTCTATCCAGATCCGACCTGAGAAAAGAGGGAAGGGTTATCCCTTCTGGAACGTATGTTATTCACTCGCTCCATGTCATTTAATTCTTCTCCACACCAGTCGAAATACAGGTTATTAGGTAATTCACTCCATGCACCCTATGTCACGATTTCTCTCATTTCAGCGATTAAATTACGGAACTACAATGACGCATGTTCACCATTCCGTATAAAATTTGACTACAAATTGTAACGGACTGTTAGACTAGTTGCAGTCATTGCTTTGGAAAATAATTACATTCGAGGAAAGATACTTACTATGATGAACTGTTGAATGAATTTGGTGCTGAAATTCTTATATTTTCAAAAGTGCGAAAATTCGAGGATAAACAGGATAAATATGTAAATAAAATTAACATTTATTACGTATTTACAATAAATAAATGTAATATTTGGTCATATTATTTATTTTTATTTATTTATTTATTTATTTATATTTGCTCATAAACAGCACTTTATGGCCTTTTACAATGAGCGCAATAACGCTAACAAAGACAAACACTTACGTCCATGCCCTCGGCAGGATTCGAACCTGCGACCCTAGCATTGGAAGCTAGACACGCTAACCTCCCTTCTACCAAGGCCGGTAATCGTAAATCGTAAACACAACCGTACTTCTTGTACACGGTTTTTTATTAGTTTTAACGCTCTATTTTATTACTGTATGAATTTCCATCTTCAAGCATTAAAATCTTAGGGTATTTTAAAGAGAAACATGCATATATTGTTCATCAACAAAATTGATGGAAAAATGGACAATGAATCCCTATGCGAATGGGCGTATGCTGGAATATGGGAATAATTTGAAATCAGGAGAAAAATTCAGCCATGATCGGGAATCAAACTCGGGTCTTCTACCATGAACTATTGTGACAGACTAAGTCCACCGTTTTAGAATGGGATGTTTTTATAGTTGAGACCGGGTTAGCCAAGCCATACTGTACATACTTTCCCCAACTAGCGAATACTTAATTCAACGGGGAGCTCGTCTTATGGCTAAAAACATTCAAGAACAAGCATTTCAAAAATATTTTTCTAACGTATCTCTAATAGTCACAACAAGTTTGTTGTGGCTATTGGAGATGCCTTAGACAAGTATTTTTTAAATGCCTCTTCTTGAATTTAGCGAATACTTGATTCGAAAATGAAGAATGAGAAAAATATTTCTGGAGCTTCATAGACCACAGTGAGGTATTCCAAGGATAATAAAACCTTCGACTTCCGGGCTTTGATTCCGCGAGACATTGAAGCAAGGAATTATTAAGAAATGATTTGGCGGACGTAAGCGTTTCGAAAGTTAGCAACTGGTATTTGACGTGAGATTAAAATGTTAAGGAAAGGAACATTAAGATCTCTTCATGTAAATCGGGGTCTTTTAAAGATTTTAGGAGATAAAGGTGTCAAAAAATCGGACCTTTGTTTCCTCGATTGTTTGTACGTGCAACGCGAATGGTAATGGCATCTCTCAAAACTTTCCCTTCCTCCGAAAACACTTTTACTTTGCGCCTTTAACCACAAAAATCGCGATTCGCGATCGCCGTTTGTCTACGCAGGTGTTTGTTCGGAGGATTGAGGCTAAGAAGATCCTCAGTAATTACCACATAGAAAGAGCGATTCGCTGCCCCTGGTAACGAGTGCATATGTCCCGAATGCCGCAATTGAGATAACGGAAAATAAATATAACACCATTTCATACACACTCAACATCTTAATTGTTATTCCCTGTGCAAAATATGCGACTCAGTTTTAAACCTATGTTTCCTTCATCTAATTGTTGGTTTGGAAATCGAAATTTTGACTGCTAATTCCGTCCATGAGCTTCTCCTCTGGTTAACATCTTGCGGGAGGACTTACAACTTCCGTATTTATATGGAAAATTACAGCTCTATTCGTTCAAATACTTTTTAAAAATTATTTCAACGGATATAAGTACCTACCTATGTAGGTCAAAAAGACGCCAGATGGCGAGTGTTGGTCATTTTATGAAAGTTTGATCGTGTTTAGACATGAGCCCGAAGGCACCGCTCATTCTGTTGTAGGCCTTTTCCGATCGTTTTCCTTTCGACATATGTATTTGAACATGGATACGCATAAAAACAATTATTTTTTGTAACACAATTTTAAACAATTTTGTGGGATTATATATATCCAACTTGAGCATAAAATAGAATAAAACGAAAATAGTATTGTTTTCATTGATACTTAATGAGAATTTTTTAAATAAATAAAAATAAAATTGACTCTTAATAAACTGCAAAACTAGTAAAAATAAAGTAATATACTCAAAATATGAATTTAAAGACAAATTATAATTAAAATGCATTTTTCAAGAACTTGTACTACTGAGCAGACTGTGGGGTGTGAACTATGTAAGAACAGGCAACACTCCGAACAAAAAACTACGGTTCTCTTATTTAATCGACAGATAATCAAAATCAAATATTTTCGAACTGGCATATCGTTAATTAAAGTCCTCGAGGCATATAGTATACGGATCGTTGCCTCAGATATCATCAATGAATTACTGCGACACGCAAAATTCAACGGGACTGTTTTAATGCCGATGGCTATTTTGATACAACGCCAATGTCGACATGGTTCATCAATGAGTTTAGCACTCCTACCCTACAAGCTTGCAGAGGGTGAGAATGAGAGATGTACGACAGAGAGAGAGAGAGGGGGGGAGCAGATGATGACGCATCGGAGGACGAGACGGGGCGCGCACGGATGGAGCAGGGGGGTCTGGGCGATGGCAGGGGGGAGGGGCGCTAAGAGAAAGCGTATCTCTTCGCACCTAGACTGGGATCCCGTGGAAAGATGGATTGCACGGAGCAGTGTCGTCACTTCCTGGATGGCGCCACTTAATCCTTCCGAAAAACAATAACACCTCTTCCCATCTCCAACGATGGAGAATTGAGTAAGTCGGAGAATTTCTTGTCGCGTCTGCCGCAATCGGCAGAAGCTAATCCGAGGCTGAGCCATGCTAGAGAGAAGCATAAACGATAGTACCTACAGTAAACCAAAGAGCAAGTGATCTAAACGTGGAATGAGAAGGGATCTCCTTAACGCAATTTCCCTCTCTAGGTCTCTCCCCATTTCCCCTTCCCTTCTCCTTCTATTATTTCTTTTCTATCCCTTATACTCTCACTTCGTTGTTACGGTAGTGCTCTACCAGGAAGACTTCCAGAACGCTAGAGTAGAATCGATTTACGACAAATGCATCTTTCCAGTAGGCACTGTACGATAAAAAAGTTGCCTTTAGAGCGGCGGTCGGCAACCTACGGCCCACGGGCCACATTCTGCCCTCGATAGTGCTTCATGCGGCCCGCGAAGCTATGATGAAAAATTGGCCGACAAATTTCATGCAGATAATTTCATATTTTTCAGCAAAATAATGGTCTCAAAACATATTCTAGTGAAGTTGTAACGCTAGCAAATTATTTAAATATGATATTCAATTATATAAGACCACAGAATATTTAGATATTTCTGGTGTAAACGTTCAACAGGCCAGCCGTAGCTCTCGTGACTTCTAATGCGGCCCTCCGAGGCATCCACAGCCGCGAATGTGGGTCGCAATGCAGAAAAGTTTGCCGACCTCTGCTTTAGAGGACATCGAAAAGTTTCGGCTTTTTACTTTCCATTCATCATGTAACAAGAATTTCTGTGTTCGCTATTTTTCGACGAATATTTATGTCCATTGTCATAATTTTGAATGTTTGAAACCAATGCTTTCATATATGATGATGCACAATCTGTTGCTACACAGAGTACGTCGGCCCATTTTTCTCCAATCTTTTCCATAACTAGTCGTAGAATTTTGGCAATAGTAACGCTGTTACCGACGGTTACTAAAGAAACGTCGACTAAAAACAGTGATCTTCTTTTACGGCTATCATAAATAATTTAAAAATATACCCAAGGGAACGTGTTATGCGCCGAGAGTAAAACGCGTTATGACCGCTACAAAAACGAGAGAAGAGGTAAAATATGACATTGGGGGTTTAATAAGTCGACGCCCTGAATGCTGGTTTAACGAAATGACCTGTTAAAGGGTCGATAAATCGATCACTCAATCAATCGATCAATGGGCTAGTTTTTACATAGATTTCGGTGAACTATCGAAACTGTGAAAAGTTCATCGGCCTCACGATTAAAATGGAACTTACTTCGATGCTTAAAATATGATGCTAACATGATTTGGTCAGAAAATCAACTTCTTAGTTGAAGCTTTCGTCGGTATTCTCAGATCCTCCAGTTTATATGAGCGTGGAAGTTTGTTTACTCGCACCAGCATCACCTTGCATCATATGCGCAGCGCAAGTCGTTCTTAACGGTCGCCGCTGTTAGCGCCTTAACCTCAATGAGTACACTGCAAGCCTCGACTATTTCTTGCCATCATTTTCTTTAAGACAGAGAATGGCGTTGCGAAACGAGAATTTTCCTATAAGATTCTTTTATCGGTATATCACAGGCCAAACTATCACCGCGATCTACTGTTGATAGTTCTCGTTAAACAATCTTGTATTTCGGTCATTAAACTCCTTTGGTAATATTCGAGCATAACGCCTCTGCCATTCCTTTCAAAATCTCTTTATAGCGCTCATTTTTATCTGCATTTATTTGCACACGTTGAATATAAGGTATAGTATGATAATAACATGAAATTAAAATACACCTTTTCAAAATTATTCCCCATCTTTGTAGATTCTAAATCGGTCTTTCAGAAATTAGTAGGCTAATATTTCATCTAATTGCAATTTCGAGTGGAAAGTAATGAGGTGACTGTATAATAAGGTCGAAAGAGAGGATATAACTATCAGTGTAAGTAATCGATTTATTCTCCAATGTTATTCAATGCGACCAAAAGATTTCTTGTTCAAGCAAGACTTCACCAAAGCTACCATCGGTTTGTGAGGCGTCATTTATCAAGTAGTACCGCAAGCATATTTAGAAATTAAAATTACTAGAGAAAGGATATAGTAGACATTCACTTCAAACATTCATACGACTGAGGTGATCAAATTTTCACTGAATTTTTCCAGTACCAGTACCAGTGAAGTTTGACTAATAAGACTGGCCGCTTTGAAAATGTCCTTGAATTTTACCATAAATATTTTATATATTGTCAATGCTTTCCTAAAGACCTATTTAACAGACTTCCGAAGGAATTAATGCTTAGTTAACGGAAAAGCAAGAATAAAAAAATCCGAAATTTACACACGACAGTTTATTTTTTTAAACCAAGCTTCATTTTTTTGTGACGATATCATTTTTAGACGTATTTTAATGTTAAAAAATACGTATAAAATAGAAAATGCAAAAAATTAATCACACCCAAACTTTAACATGGTGAGCATGTGAAATCTCTTCGAGATGAGTAAATGGACGCACGTCCTCTCCCAAAACCTCAACGCCTTTCTCTTCCTCATGTGTCTTTTGCATGGCTCTCCTGCACCCACGCACCAGCACATATGCACACACCTGTCGCATTTACCTCGAAGCGCCGTTTCAGGGGACTCGAAAAGATTTCCTTTGCAACCAACTCCCAAACGCAGAACGCTTTTCTTCCGGTATTCAGCCTCGATTATTCGCCTTTATTGGCCTTCGATGTTGCCGTTTTAAAAATGAGTAAAAAAATTAGCGGTGGTTTAAATGAGTATTATGCGCGAAGGAAGCGTGCGCTCGCGAAATGGAAAAGTCGAATGACATTCGATCGGGATGCGCTCGAGCGAGCGATCGCTCCCTCCCTCCGAGCCTCTTCCCGTGAAAGGCAGCGCGCTCTCCAGTGAAAGTTCGAAGGGGAACGCTCTTTTAATAAACTTTCTTTGCGTAATTCGCTCCACCTGCGAAGCGGGATTAAAAAAAAAAACTTATTCTCGAGACTCCAATCATCGTTGTGAAACGACTCTTGCAAGCTAAAGTGGAACATATCTCAGCATATAATAGGGCAGACAATATTAGCCGAGATTAAAAACAGCAACTACTCCTAGGTTTTGCATTCTCCCAAGTAATACTTTCTAAACCGATGAGCAATAATGCCGCTTGTTACGAGAGCTTCAATTGAAAATTACAATGCACGAAGTAACCCATCCTTTATATGTAGTACATAACTGTCTTAGGAGTAACTTCGTGGATGTCTTTGATGTGGCAAAAAGAAACCTAGATTGATATTGCGGTTTAACTACAAAAATGAAAATGAAATTCATCTCAAAATATTTAAAACTTTTCCACGTTAATCGATAGTTTAATGCTCCCATATTACAACAGTAACGATGCACTGATGTGAGAATTCTGTTGCCAGCATAAATGTAAGTATAACTTAAATAATACCACTTTGGTACAGAATTCGCGGTTTTAGGCCTCACTTTGTAGAACGATTCCATATTTAAGTAGTGAAACCCTAGTCATGAATATGAATAAGCTAATAGATATATAGCGCTATTTCTAGAAATAATATTTATAGAAAATCAATATACTTTGCGACATGAACTACGCACATATATGTGGGAAAATGACATGAGAATATACTGATCTGATATCATCTCACCGATCCCATTTCTATATCTCATAAACACGCTACCACTATGTCTTTGATTAAGAAATAATTCAAAAGGACTTTTATGAATAATTAGGGTTTATGGATTTTATTAATCTTATTGTTCGTCATCCTATATGTACTAGATTTTGTCAAAAATTAGGTTTTATAGGTCTGTATTTTTACGTATAAATTTCAAAACGGAGTAGGTAGTTTGAAATGATTGAGAAAACTTCACATATCCATGCTAAGGAATGCCAATGAGTGACAAAGCATTCAACCCAATCCACGTGATCTGCAACAAAGAATCAGAACTTGGTGAGTTCGTCTACGCATTAGGAAATGTCGTACAGGAAGTATATCGAAGATTATGAATGACAAACACGATTTCTCAAATAAATTAGCTAACCGCTATGTGTACGGTTATTACGATTTGGCGGAGATGGTTATTCGCCTGTCGAAGGGATTCGTGAGGATGGAAAAAAGTCATCAATGTAAAAAGGGAGAATCCCTTGACTTGCATTAAACTTACGGAGAAATAGCATATCATAACGGTAAAAGCTAGGCTTTCACATTTACCTACTGTAGGTGACGGGTTAGGAAGCGAAGGAGGAAGTAAGTGCGACAGGCAATGGGATTACCGGAGAAATCGCGATTGTCTCTCGGAAGACGTGATTCAAAGTCACAAAGATTACTTTCAATTATGACGCTATAAATGTCTGTAAAAAGGAGCCCGCTAGTCTTCGAACGTATTTGTGTAGTGGCACACCATTTCAAAGTTAACTACAAGATAAAACTATAACAAATGAAGACAAAAATAAATTTTTATGACCAACTTTTATATAGTTTATACTTTACAGTTGTGAGAATGGCAGACAGAATTAGAGAACTCAGTGACAAACGTAAGAATGCTTGGTATATAAGTAGTAAGAAGTTTGATAGTATCTTTTGTTTCGTTAATGAAAATACTGACTTATCCATTCATATTGCTTAAAATCAACGAAAATATACCCGCTAGTTCAGAGTAATTCAGCTTTAGATACTAGTAGGTGTGAAACTGTTGAATATTTCATATTTTAGTCACCTAACTTAAATGACAAAAATAATAAATTGTTCTTTTCCTAACATCACATCAGCCATCCATATAAAACCACTGTATAAGTATATTTAGCTGAAGAATTGCTAAGCTACAACACAACACTTTAAAATGTTTCATTTAAATTTGTTCAAATTAACACATCCTTTACAACTGTATTATATACCTATCTACTACTATGCTACTTACTTTTAGTTTGATTTATCTGTATCTAAATAGCGCTGAGCTATATATAGGGACACCGGTTGAAGCAATATCTTCGTACAACTGGGAATGGTCCTACGCCACACACACACACACACAAATTGTTCTTTTCCTAACATCACGTCAACCAACTTTATAAATATATTTAGCTGAAGAATTGCTAAGCTACAACACAACACTTTAAAATGTTTAATTTAAATTTGTTCAAATTAACATCATTTACAACATTATTATCTATCTTAAATAGTGAATAATGATTAAAAGTTTTTATGATAAATAAAAACTTACTATGAATAATAATTACGATAAATAAAAACTTACAATTATTAGCATAAATATACCCTCAAAAAACTTAGGAATGCTCGTATCAATACAAATTAAACATTAAACACATTAAAATAAAGAGACTTCTATTACAACATGAACAATGACAATAGTTTGTCCGTGGGGTCTCTTATACCACATGGGGTCAACTACTATTCAAATACTATTTCCATCTACATCTACAAGTTACCCTACAATTCACCAAGTTGGTGGGTGGCAGGGGGTGCAATGCACCAAATCCTACCTAAAGATTGTCTAACGCACTTCGAAATTTCCTATTGTGATCTCGTATTATCCTCGGAAAGAACGAGCCTAGATAACGCTCCGTCCTACAATCGATCTCACGTATTTTATCGTCTCGATCATTTCTACCTATATACGTTGGTGCCACAATTATTCCCACTACCTCCTCTTTTAGACATTCCGACCTATATTTCTCCAGAAGTTTCAACCTTGAGTCCAATCTACGGTCCTCCAGTGATACCCAGTTCAAATCGCTCAATAAAGAGGTGACGCTTTCCTTATGTTCGTACTTTTGTTTTACAAATCTGGCTGCTCTGCGCTGTTCTCTTTCTAGTTGAATTATGTGTCCTTTCTCGTACGGATCCCATATGCTCGCTGCGTATTCCACTTGCGGTCTTACCAGTGATAAGTAGCATGTTTCACGTACTTTCTCTGTAGTGTTTCGTACTATTCTACCTATGAATGCCAGTTTCTTGTTGGCCGCGCCTACAACTCGACGAATGTGCATGTCCCACGAAAGATCTCGACAAATGGTTACTCTTAAATATTTTACATACTCAGCTTGTCGATAAGAATGCATGGGAAATGGTGTGGAGAAGCCCCAAAATGCCATGAAGCCCTTCACTGATGTGGATATAAATATACCTAAATATTAACTTACGATAAGGGAAATGGCATATTTTACGCAAGAAGGACTGAATATTTTAATCCTGTTCATGTTTTGTCGCATTACATGTTAAATCGCTCGAAATTTTCCTTTAAGCGCAAAATTTACCGGTTTAGATGAGTATTTTGCAGGCGGCAACAAAGCTAAATTTCTTAATTGTTGTCCTCTTCAAAGGGAGATAGCCACGTAAAGATTAATGCAAGTAAAATCCACGCCGTGGCGCGCCGTAGAGGAAGAATAACCAACGCCAATATAAAGAGTAAAATGGATTTAATATAGTCTATGAATACTTTTAAAGTGAGTCAAATGATTTTTAAGGAATATTAGAACATTGTTATCCTTTACCATTAAAACATTAAAAGATTTATCGCAACATAAATCGATACATCTACTTACATTTGTTCGGTAACCAAGATGTTCTTTATTGTTTACGTTTTGGCTAATAGTATTGACATAATCTACATAATTTTATTGCTGCTTTAAAGGCTTCGGTGCACCTATCCATGTGAATATTAAGTAAGACGTTAATGAGTAATTATATTAATGGTAAAACTTTACAATACAATACGCAATAAAAATCGTGTTGCCACCCTCATGTGTGTATATATATATATATATATATATATATATATATATATATATATACACACACACACACTGGGGTCCCGTTACAGTACTTCCTGCAAACATCTAGAGACCCTTGCGTGAAGTGACCCAATGCGATAGTTCCTATGGCAAAACATTGTTACAAAGAGTGTTATTACTTGAACCACTTTTATTGCCCCTCCTAAAATAATTATATAGCTCACACCATGTTCATAACCAAAAACACTGCCTACATGACTTATACTACCGATAATAATAATAATAAATAGTGTTCAGGTGCTCCTCCTCCACCTTTTTCTATCCTGTGCCCTTCTCTTCATCTCCCCATACCCTCCTCCCTCCCTTACATTATCCAACATTTTAATTCTTCTTCTTCCTCTTTTCTTTCTTCCCTCCACCGTTCCTTCGATAACATCCCTCAGTAATCCCTCTCTTCTCAAAATATGTCCTATCCATTTCTTTTTCCTAGTCACTATCGTGTCCATCAAACTCCTTTCCACTTCGACTCTTCTTAGCACTTCCACATTTGTAATCCTGCCAGTCCATTTAACCTTCAGCATCCTCCTCCACACCCACATTTCATATGCCTCCATCCTCTCCCTGTCTCTCTTCTTCAATGTCCATGTCTCCGATCCATATAGCATCACACTCCAAACATAACACTTTACCAATCTCTTCCTCAATCCCAAATCCATCTTGCTGTTAAATAGCTTCCTTTTTCTATTGAACGCTTCCTTTGCCAAACCTATTCTCATCTTAATTTCCTTCTCACATTTCCAGTCCTCTGTCAACAACGTACCAAGATATCTGTACTGTTCTACCTGCTCTATCCTCTCCCCCCTCACCTGCACTTCCATCCTTTCCCCGCCCCCTATTCTCACTACTTTCGTTTTCTTTCCATTTATTCTCAACCCATATCTGTCTTCCACGCTCACCAGATTCTGTAGCATCTGCCTCAAGTCTTCCGTCTTATCAGCAAACAGTATAGTGTCGTCAGCAAACCTAATTGACGATGTAATTCTTCCTCCAACGCTTACTTCTGTCCTCGTCTCCCAACACTCCTTTATCATTTCTTCAGTATAGATGTTAAACAGAGTTGGTGACAAACAGCAGCCCTGTCTAACTCCTCTCCCAATCTCGAACCACTCCGTCCTGCTTTCCCCTCTCCTCATGGCCGCCTCCTGTCTCATGTATAGATTCCTTATCAACCTTCTGTCTCTCCAATCTACTTTCTTCTCCCTCAATATCTCCATCATTCTTTCCCACCTCACACAGTCGAAAGCCTTCTCCAAGTCCACAAAGCACAGACTGATACCCTTGTCCCGTTCTAAATACCTTTCTCCAATCCTCCTTACCATCCCTATGGCATCCCTCGTACCCATTCCTTTCCTAAATCCAAATTGTTCTTCTGCTACATTCTCTTCCATTACCCTCGTCAACCTTCTATTCATCACTCTCAACATTATCTTGGCCGCGTGAGCTATCAGACTAATAGTTCTATGCTCCCCGCACTTCTTTGCCCCTTTCTTTTTAGGTAGTAGTATCATTTCCGTTCTGACGAACTCCTCCGGCCACTCCCCACTCTCATATATTGCATTGCACAAGTTGGTTACCTCTTCAATGCCTTCGTCTTGCAGACACTTGAACAGTTCCACAGGTATCCCGTCTACTCCTGCCGCTTTTCTCTTCCTCATTTCCTTCATAGCTGCCACTACTTCCTCCCTCAGTATTGCCTCCTCCATCTCCTCCCTATCCACTTCCCCTTCTTCCTCATTTTCCAGCTCTGCCGGCTTTTCCTTCGTCTTATACAACTCCTCCATGTATTCTTTCCACCTTTCTTCCTCCTTCAGTATCCTGCCATCCTGGCTCTCAATTTCTACCGGTACTACCGGTACACAATATTTTTTTGTTTTGTTCAATATTTCTGATGGTGCAGCATATCGTATGTTCTGTGGTTTGTTAAATATGAATTAATCCATGCACCGGCCACGTGTCAATGTCGAAAGAAATTAATCACAACCATTATCAATATAGTAATTTGCTTAAGCTGCACAATAAGACTTGCAACCGAAACGATATCTTCAATGCATGCGTAAAATATCTTTCTATTTGAAATGTTAAGCTGTCCATTATTACAATGCATTGGAATCGTTTCTTTTCTTCGCTACGTATTTCATTTGTTTTATATTTACAAGAAAAATCTCACATAAATTTTCAATCGGTTATTGTCTTTGATGCGTTTGTTTCATTGTAAGTTAGTGCAAATGCACTTGAAAGTCCGAGTCTAACAATGCAAAAATCCGAGGTCAAAAATTGAAATGTTGAAAATCGGAGCAAATCGAATATAAACTTAAAATATGAGCAAACACGAATTAAACAACAGAATCAAAAGTGAGAATAAGAATCTTCATTTCTGTTTACTTGAAATAGTGTAAATCTCAAGTCAAAGTCTCGATCGTAAGATATTTTAAAATGTTAAAGACTGAAGGTCTACACATCGTATTCCAGCCGATTATGTGATAATCAAATTGAAAAACGAAAGCTTTCCTGATATCGTACCCATGCCTTTTCGGGAGACAACTTCCCACTTAAAAACTGCAAGAGTTCGCGCCGAGTATTAGGCGAAAGATTTGTCGAAATCGAGCCGACCGTTCTTCATTTATTTGCGTCTATACTGGGAGGTGACATCACTAGAGGATTAATCTGCTTTTGTCCTTCATGCGTTTTATTGCAAGCTTACAATTAGTGCAAATGCACTTGAAGCCCGAGTCTAACAAGGCAAAAATCCGAGATGAACAATGCCGGCTAACCTAGCAACCTCCTTTTTGAAATGTCGAAAAACCAGAGGAAATCCATTATAAACTTGAAATATGAGCAAACATGAATTAAACAACAGAATAGGCGGCAAGAATAAGAATCTTAATTTATTTCTGCGTGAAATGGTATAAATCTCGAGTCAAGAGTCTCGATCGTAAGATATTTTAAAATGTTAAAGAATAAAGGTCTACATTTCGTATTCCAGCCGATTACGTGTTAATCAAATGAAAAAACGAAAACTATTCTGGTATCGAACCCATGCCTTTCTGGGGGACGTCTACTCACTTAAAACCTGTAGCAGTTCGGGCCGAGTATTCAGGCGAAAGATTTGTCGAAATCGAGCCGGCCGTTCCCGGTTTATTTGCGTTCATGCCGGAAGGCTTCAGACGCAGGCAGGCAGGGACGCACGCAGAGACAGAGACGCAGTCAGAGACACAGCGGTTATTATATATATATATATATATATATATATATATATATATATATATATATATATATATATATATATATATATAATCACGACTCTTTTATTACCAGCTTTTATATTAACTTATTTTTCTGAATTCTAACAACAGGAAACAATAGGACGACAATATATAGGGATGCGTAAAAATGCCATCACGCCAACACATATTCACTCTTTATGTAACGAGTAAGCTTTTAAATAAATAAATTCTAAAAATCGTCAAGTATGGGATTTTCCGAGCTCATGGTCTTCAAGTACGTTGTATGGATTGCATGATGACATAAAGATACTCGTAATTCAACGGACGAATGCTAACACGCAAGATTAAATCACAAACAATAACAAGAGATATTTGTATAAATAAACGAATGTGTGATCGACTGAAGATGCATTGGGTAGTCATTCGAGAGGGCGGCGGTCGTAAACCGTGATTAAATCGTCTCCGCGCGTCGCCTCTTTTACCCAAACGCACACGAAGCACACTTCCACTTACCTATTCTCGCAAGTCACGAACGCATTCTCCTTATCCCGCAGTCTAAGCAAGGATGTTCGTGCGGCGCGTTTGGGTCTGCCTTTTGCTGTGGGTACTAGCGTCGGCCTCCCCCTTGCCGCCTCCGAGAAGGGAGCGCCCGGTCGCAGCTGCCTCCGGAGGCGCGGATGGGGGCGGACCCAATGGGCTGGTGCTGCTGACGGAGCTCTCGCCGGAAGAAGTGTTCGGACCGGAGCTGGGGACGAGAGGATCGAGAGACAAAAGGAAGCTCAATTGGTTATTGGACCTCATCTTTTGGGTGAGCCCAACCCTCGATTCTTCCTTAATCGCTGCACTCCGACACATTCCTCGTTCGCCGCGTGTTGCAAATCGGCCACACATACCCAGCGAATTGATACTAAAATATAGTTTTCTCCTAATTTTGAAATTCCATACTGAATTTTTCCTTGGCGAAGATGAATTTCAATCGAAAGCACATTTTTATACTTTTTTATCTGTAGGCCGACAATAAAATATAAAATATGCTCTTTGGTCCAGTAGAAGTGGTTGGCTGAACGTATTCCTCAGATCCACCATAAACATCAATCGACCCATTCGATGACATTTCATACATGTACATGTACATTATACCCTGCAAGTCACCTTTTTGGTGGATTGCAGGGGGTGCAGTGCAGCAAGGGTCCATAGTTTTTCTAAGTTATCTTTTCCTATTATGGTCTCTTATCGTCCTAGGGAAAAACGATCCTCTATATCGATCCGTTCTACAGTCGATCTCGCGAATCTTATCCTTACTGCCCTGCCTTCCGATATACGTCGGGCTTCTGATAAGTCCTACTACCTCATTCGCTAGTCCCTCCGACATTAATTTTCCAGTAGTTTAATTCTAGCCTGCAGCCTACGTTCCTCTAACGATGTCCATTTCAGATTTTCTATTAATGATGTTACGCTTTGTTTACTATCGTAATTTCTCTTTACAAATCTAGCTGCCCTGCGCTGAACCTTTTCTATCTCGTTAGTGAGTCCCTTTTCGTAAGGATCCCACACAGCTGAAGCATATTCGACCTGCGGTCGAACCAAGGATAAATAACATAATTCTTTCACTTTTTCGGAGCTATTTCGAACTATTCTCCCTATAAAGGCCAGCTTTTTGTTAGCGGCACCTATCAATCGGCGAATGTGGGTGTCCCACGAGAGATCACGATGGATCGTGACTTCATACGGTTAATGAAATTCATGACCTTATTTTATTAACTCTTTTTCACAAAATTAAAAGACAAGTTTATGCGCGGCGCCCTCTTCATTTTTCGAATTGATATTTTCACGTGATTCATAACTATACCAATCATGCAGTGATTACCTCTCATTCACTCGTATATACGTCAAACCCCGATTTAGTGCTACCGTTTGTTCATCACTTATATTGGCGTTAAAGCGATGGTGGCGGTAAAACGAGGTATATGCTTGCCTTATGTAATCATAAGATGGAATTTCAGTCCACAACAATTCGCTAAATCGGAGTTTGGCTGTTTATTCTTTCCTGCAAGATATCAACCGTGATCTGTGTAATGTTGCAATCGCATACTATCTTGCATTCCTTTTCATGAAATACATAACCATGAATCATCCTCTGAATATAATTTCGATAACAATCTTATGCCTCATAATTGCAACTTTATATAGACCTTACAAGTGACAGGAAGTAATTCTCATAAGTGAAGGACATTTGATTAAAGTAATTTTTACAAACAAAATTAAACAACCATATCACAGAAAGGAAAATAATTGAGAACTTTCGTGCAACGCAAAGTGGCAGATTACTATTTGTTTTTCCAATAAAAAATACTTCGCTAGTCGAGAATTTGTCTATCTGAAGATATCAGCACGTTTCGACTTAGTTAAGGGACAATATTATTTATTCGCGAAACTTGATATTTTCCTATAAATTAATTTGATAAACCAAATTTGCCTTTTTACATTTTAAGGTTTAAATTCGCGTTTCTTTGCAGAAATTCAACACCATTCTGGATTTCAAGACAAGGATCCTCTCTCGTTTCAACACACCATCGAGAAAGCGTCCCTCGAGTTCCTCTTCTGCGGCTAACCTCAAGGTGCGTCGGAAGTAATTTAATTCTCCTGTATTTTGATGCATCAAAAACTTGCGGAGAAAAAATTGCATAATATTTATTTATAAATTTATTATAATTATGAACAGATATCAGCTCATTCACGAAAGAAATTATTTAAGCGTCTTCAAAAGAAAACAATAATATGATACGGCGGTTCTAGGTGTCCTTAACGCATTCGAAAATTCCTCAGCACTGTCGACACATTCAGCACCTGACTGATAATTCAATTGTCAATACGCTCACTGGTTCCGCTGACGGGAAAAGGGTTTTGCAACAGCATCGTCTTGTGTACAAATTACATTCGCACGCCTGCTAAAGCGATAGACTTTAGGAAATACAAGTATCCAACTCCAAGATTAATATCCATCAGTTTCTACAAGTGATTTGAGCAAGAAACTAAACTTTCCCATCGAAATTTTAGAGGATTTTTTCCAAAACTAATACTCAGTGGCGTATGGGATATCTCTGCAACACCAGGGGGCACGGCTATAGGAGGTCCAATGTCGAGGAATATCATCTCGTGGCAAAGGGGTTCCTACTTTTTATAAGCGTTTATGTGTATTATTTATACGCCCCATAGCTGTATAGCGAAACTAGCGATGCCCAAGTATTTCACTTTAACTCCTCCAAGTGCTTTTCACCGCGCGAATAAATAACGGGAGCAAAAATTTCGGACTCGTGTTTCGCTTTCAGAGAGTTTTGAAATTTCGCATACAGCAGAGGTTCCTGACCTGTGGTCATGCCCATTGCGCGGTCGCCAGTTTGGGAATACGCATACTCCACCAAAAGCCAAAATAATTCCCAGTTTAATACAGCATCTAAGGAAATGTTAAACGACTCACATTTATCATATATTGCGACAGTAAAAACTGAATTTGATAGCACGAGATGCATCTGATATTCCTTGCAAGTTTCTTTGGGAATAAGATTGCGAGGAACGATGGATGTAACTTCGCATTACGCACAGCCTCATACGAATCGCTCATCCTCGTTCAAACTGGTAAGCACGCGATCTTGGGAAAAAGAAGAAAGCTCACGCGTCGATGCGTAACAGAGAAATTTCAATATGGAGCCTAAGCCTTATAAAAACAAGCGGTCTCCAGGTGAGGGTATCTGGGAGGGTTTCAAGGACGCCTTGTCGGGAAGTGTGTCACACGACACGGGACACTGCAAGCGACCGCGCAGAGGAGGGAGGGGGCGACACTCCGCCAGGTGATGAGTAAACCTCTAAAGCAATACCAGTTTACTGTTACGAGTTGTACAGGCTACATATTTTGTCCCATAATATAAGCAAAAGGGTTCGTAAAATATGTGTTTCTGATGTTAGGTGGGCTAGGTGATCCTATGGCTATTATCGCCTCTATTCTACTTTGAATATTATATGTATTATATTCTATGACAAACCGTTAGTGTTTTCATAGCACGTAATTTCATCGTAATATAAGATGTTTCCAAATTTATTATCAATAATTACCGCCAGTATCAGAGCTTTTAAGAGACTTAAAATGTGGCACTATGATGTGTAATCGACTGTAAGTTGAAACTCTTCAAAGAGGATGTGCGTGTCATAGTTTAACCTAATGGCGCTAATGAGCATATAAATAGACCACAATGTACAAGAAAATACGTTGAAATAATCGCTAGAATATTATCGTCGCTTTTTTCAGATGCGTTTAGATAAGCTAACGTATATTCTTATTAAAGTGTAAAAACTGTTCGATAACAACCCCTATAATTCACTTCCGGCGAATTGCAATTTAATGTAAAAATGTAAACTGCCTCTCCGCTACTGATAGATAAAAAGAGTCGTTTTAAATTCTTAATTCATGGTACCTACTACTAATCTTCCTGAGCGTATGAATAGAGTATCAGATGCTGAGGGAATAAGCGATCACAAGGCAGTGTACGTGGAATTTCAGTTAATTATTGAGAAACAGGTTAAGGCCAAAAGAAAACTTTATATATTCGCCAAAGCCGATTTCACAAGATTTAGGTCTTTTCTGCGAAATAAATATACTAATTTCAGCGATTTAGCCGATAGTGCAGAAGCGGAGGAATCCTGGTGCATGTTCAGAGATATGATGCGAGAGTGTACAGATAAATTTATTCAGAGCAAACTGAAGCGTGATAGTGCAGAACCTATATGGTACAACCAGGAAGTAAGAAGCGCTCCCCGACAGCAAAGAAAACTCCACTCTCGCGTAAATAACACATCCTCAACAGCTACGGTCGAACAGATTGCAATAATAAGGCAGCAATACAAGGAGGCGCGCTCCATAGCCATAGTAGCAATGCGTAATGCGTTTAACAATTATAAAAAGAAGGTTTTACAGGATAACTTGAAAGAGAACCCGAAAGCATTTTGGTCTTACGTCAGGGAAGTTCAAGGTAGGGGCCCCACTATTGCGTCACTGCGGTCGGAAACGGGAAACGTAGTTCACGATAGTACGGATAAAGCAAACCTATTAAATCATCACTTTCAGAAAGCTTTTACTCGTGATGACGATGAATGTGAATCCCCTATTCCTATGCGTCAGGGCGATTCGATGGAAGATTTGGTATTTTCGGAAAATGGCATCGCGCTCCATCTTCATTCAATTACGCCAAATAAATCTCCTGGACCGGAGGAAATTTCCGCGCGTGTAATGAAAGAATTAGCTGCTGAAATCGCGCCGTATTTGAAAATTATATTCGAGAAATCCATTAGGGAAGGAGTAGTTCCTAAAGATTGGAAGGTGGCACACGTTACGCCCATCCATAAGGGTGGCGAAAGAGAGAACCCCGAAAATTATAGGCCGATATCCTTAACTTCATTATCGTGCAAGATACTTGAGCACATAATCTTTAGTTCCGTAATGCGCTATTTAGATAGCCACTCATTGCTTAGCGGATGCCAACACGGATTCCGGAGAGGTAGATCATGCGAAACGCAGCTCGGCCTGTTCGTGGACGATTTGTTGCGATGCGGAGAGAAAAATACCCAGGTCGATGCCATATTCACTGATTTCAGGAAGGCGTTCGATAAAGTATCTCATAGGAAATTAATTGCGAAGTTAGGACAATGTGGTATCAATCCGAAAGTTGTCGGTTGGGTGAGAGACTTCCTCTCGAATAGGGAACAGATAGTTGTCATCGATGAGAAATACTCGTCCCCGGTAAAAGTTGCTTCGGGTGTTCCTCAGGGAAGTGTATTGGGCCCTCTGCTCTTCTTAATCTATGTAAATGATATCTGCTCGGTTGTTCGTAGTAAAATTAGGCATTTCGCCGATGACACCGTTCTATATAAAGAAATAAAAAACCAGGAGGATCATCAGTCACTGCTTGAAGACTTAAGAGCCATTTCAGCGTGGTGCAAAGAATGGCAAATTGAAATTAATTATACTAAGTGTGCCGCAGTCACGTTCTGGAAAAGTAAGAACAAAGATTTAGGTTTCCAATATAAAATAGATGAAATGAGCATTCGAAAAGCTGAGTATGTAAAATATTTAGGAGTAACCTAATCGTGTATTCTTCGTGTTGGCAGGGTCCTACTGCCACGACCGAACAACCGCCAGTGGACTTCGAAGGCGGCCGTGTGAGCTTGGTCCTTCCGGACGAATTGTTCGGATCCGCGTTCACCGTGGTCACAGACGTTTCCAAAATCATCGGAAGCGTCATATTGGTAAGTTTCAACTCCCCTCGTGGCTACAGGTTGTTTTATTAAATCACAAATTCAAAAAAACATTGACCGACACTACCACTTTTAAAATCGAAAACAAAAAAGAGAACAACTATGTAAAATTACCTTATTTTTCCACTTCTAAATAAAGGCTTAGATAAGATTTTTAAACAAAAAAAAATACTCAACTGTTTACACGAACCCACACAACTTTAAAAAATTATTAGGTAGTACGAAAGACAAGACAGAAGAGTATACAAATCTGGGATCTACAAAATACAATGTTCACATTGCGGCAAACAATATATAGGCCAAAGAAAAAGGAAAATAATTACGCGGTTTAAGGAGCATCTAGCACATTTATAATTATAATCACATATTTTCTTTTCAAATACTTGTATTTTTATTGTTACCTGTATTTACATGGCTAATGTTCTATGTATTGCTATATGTTTCATGACGAGGGGTTAGGTGGAAGATGGAACTTCCTAGTCTCAATCTCGCTCCAAATAAAGACCAAATCAATCAATCAATCAAGATGCCCACTTAGTGGGGGAAATGCATTGGGACTATGGTTAATTTTTATGACTGAAGGAGTTCGTTACATCGATTTACATTGAGTCATAAGTCAACAAAGCCACCAACCTTCACATTTTCTAATCTAACAAGACAAGTGAAACGTCAAAGATTTTCGCATCATAAGGTATATTACAGTTTAAAAAAGTATATGATCAATTGTCTGAGAAAATGGTAAATGTAACTTTATAAAATTCATTACATTTTTATTTATCCTAATTATTAAAAAAATCTGTTTGCTCTTTATTAAAAATGTGCATATAATCTTTAACATATTCCGGTTAGTGTTCCACCTAAATGATCGGGAAAAGAACAACACTATTTTTTAGTATAGCATGATAATATATAAACAGCGCATTCTTGAAGAAACTAGCTGGTTCTAATGACCGCCCATTCACTGCAACCCTATGCTTCTTTAAAAGGGCGACCAGATGCTTTTGACGACAACCGGGACAAAACGAGTTTAGAAAGGGAAAAACCGGGACGTTTAAAAAAAAAACCGGGACAATGGGTATATTATTTTTTAATATTCTAAAATTCAAATAAATATGTTTACAAAAGAATATATAAACATTACTTTATTGAAAAACAAACAAATGACATATTTCTTCCATAAATAAGTGGTATTACAATGTAACATATTAGGAACAAATAGTGTTTTCAATCATATTTTAAGTTGCTTTTGGCAGCTTTGATCAACTTTTCATCATTTTAATCATGTCATAAAAACTTTTGCATGGTAAATTTAAGTTGAATTTACACATCATTATGGAATCGATGGTTTTTATATCCAACTGATTTCGTCCATCGGACCATTGAATTTCTATTTGCTAAAATATTCTTTCTACATTTCCATTGTGTGCTGGAATGGCAAACAAAAAGCTACACAATTTCTCAAATTCTGAGACCTGTTCTTTAAATTCAAATAAAAAAAATATGACCACCGGCCGTAGCAAAATCTGTTAAGTCACTCATCTTTCCTTTCTTTCAGTTCTTCAGTAAACAAAATTTTAAGCAATTTAAACTGATTATAATCAAATTTTCGTCAACTGAAAAGCCCTTGTCAATAATATATTTACACATATTTTGCACATCTTCCCAGATTGGAGGACTTTTTAAGAACATCCACTCCATATACTTCAATTTTAGTAAGGGTTCCATCCATTTTTTTTAGTTATTCACAGGTTGTAATGTACATCTCAAAAATTTCCTCTTTAAATGTTTCTATTTCATCCTTTTGAATATTATTATCCAATAAAACTCGAAGAGCACCCAAAGGAATAAATTTTTCGTCAATGCGTAATGCAAGAATGTCAATCGTTTCTTGGACGTAATTTTTTACTTCAATAACGCCAATTTGCGCAACTTCAATTTTTAGAATTTGTTTATTAAATAAACCTAAAATGTTATGCATTGCATGGAAGTATGCTTCATTTACTGGTGATTCAAAAAATTTCACAATAATTTTTGGGGATTTTTCCTCCAAAGAAAAATATTCTTTCAGTGCTTCAAACATTTTTAATATTCTCTCTACCGCATTGTACAAACTCAACCTGCGAATTTTTTAATGGGTCAGTAACTTTTTATACTGCATATCTAATAGAGAACAAGGATTTTTTCAGTCGCTCGGTACGTACTGTATAAGTTGAAAAGTACGACAGTATTTTTACCACGGCCATTTCTGCATCAAAGGATAATCTATCTGCTCCAAACTGCACTGCGTTATGCAAAATGTGTGCAGAACATCCAATGTCTACCAAATCGAGATTAAATTTCTCGCGTAATTTATAAAAGACATTGTTTGTACCTTTTCTTAACAGTCCCCCAAAATTTGTGTTAGCGTTATCTGCCCCATAAGCAATGCAGTTTTTTATATCAGCACCATACTCACAAAGCGAGTTAATTATGAAATCAACAATGAAATCGGAAGTTTCATTTGGTAGTGGTTTAATTTTTAATTATTTTATCTGAATTCCTTTTGTTTTGCAAAAATAATGAACAACTAAAGGGAAAATATTTTCGGTTTTGCTATTGCTTGCGTCCGTAGATATTCCGAAACAGTGACTTTTTTAAATCTGCCAATAATTCTTTTCTACAAAATACCCCAATAACGTTTTTAATAAGAGATGCAGTTTTAGTTCATGCACATGAATAATTAACAGCTATTTCTGATTGTGAGTCACAAAATATTTCTTCAAATAGTTCATTGTTGCAATCAGTTAATCTAAAGGAATGATGGTGTTGAACGATATGATAGGCTATTGTCAACTCACTTGCTACAGTAAGACGGTCCTCGACTGGATTTTTCACTCAAAAGTACTGCGTAATATTTTGCGAAATACCAGCAGTTCCAGGCAAAGTTAATTTGATTTTATGCTTTTTTTGAATTAATATGGTCGGTTGCGTCAGATTTCCCACCGTGACCAATGTTTATGTAGCATTTGCACAGTTCACACTCCACCTCATTATCAGTCCTTCCTCTCTTGATGAAACTCCACTTCTTCGAATACTCATCATTAAAGGTACATTTTCTCTTCGGTATTTCAGCTTAGCGGTTCTTCAAAAACTGTTTCCAATTAAAATAAATAATTACTTTAAATTCGGCAGAGTATGTATGTACCGGCCTTGGTAGAAGGGAGGTTAGCGTGTCTAGCTTCCAATTTGAACAGTTGTATAAAACTCCTTAAGCCAAAAAAATTGTAGGGTAAACCCTATGCATTTCGCCCACTAAGTGGGCATCTTCAGGGGAGAACCTGCCTTGGCAGTGAACAAGGTTCAACTGCGACAAAGTTAGAGGAGAGATTTAAAACGAAGAACGAAAAACAAATGAGGGACGAAAAGAATTTTATGCGTCAAGTTCGGTCAATTTGTATAAAGTTTTGTTAAAATCAGTATCTGTGTTCATAACATTGTTTCTGTTTTTATAGATATGAAGATTTTCTAACGAGTTAAGTGAATGATTGGCTGAAGTTAACAATGTTAAGTCCTCTATGTGTATACTATGTCCAGTTTCGAGGATATGAGTGGCTACACTTGATTTCTCAAACCGATTGTGTTTGTAATGGGCTAAGTGTTCTTTAAATCGTGTTATTAGTTTACGTCTAGTTTGTCCTATGTACATTAAATTGCAATGTGAACATTGTATTTTATAAATTCCGGACTTGTTCAAATTCTCCGTTCTGTCCTTAGTGCTATCTAGTAAATTTTTCAAACTATGTGGGTTCGTGTATGTTATTGTGCAATTCTTATGTTTGAAAATTTTATTCAAGCCTCTGTTTAATATGGGACAATACGGTAGTTTTATATATTTGTTGGCTTTATTGTTGTCAAGTTTGAAAGTGGTGGAGTTGGACAACGTTTTTTTAAGATTGTGTTTCCTTATTAATTTATTGATTAAATTGGGATCAAAACCAAGTTTCTTAGCAGTTTGTTTTATATGTTTAAACAAACATATAACAAACAAACTGCTAAGAAACTTGGTTTTGATCCCAATTTAATCAATAAATTAATAAGGAAACACAATCTTAAAAAAACGTTTATTTATGTTTAAACAAACATATAACTTAACATTGTTAACTTCAGCCAATCATTCACTTAACTCGTTAGAAAATCTTCATATCTATAAAAACAGAAACAATGTTATGAACACAGATACTGATTTTAACAAAACTTTATAAAAATTGACCGAACTTGACGCATAAAATTCTTTTCGTCCCTCATTTGTTTTTCGTTCTTCGTTTTAAATCTCTCCTCTAACTTTGTCGCAGTTGAACCTTGTTCACTGCCAAGGCAGGTTCTCCCCTGAAGATGCCCACTTAGTGGGCGAAATGCATAGGTTTTACCCTACAATTTTTTTGGCTTAAGGAGTTTTATACAACTGTTCAACTTGGAGCCAAAGTGATTACGAGCTACCATCTACTGCTAGCTTCCAATGCTAGGGTCGCAGGTTCGAATCCTGCCGAGGGCGTGGACGTATGTGTTTGTCTTTGTTAGCGTTATTGCGCTCATTGTAAAAGGCCGTAAAGTGCTGTTTATGAGCAAATATAAATAAATAAAATAAAATAAATAAAAAATACACAATTTTTCATCCCTTAGATAAAAAATTAATATTTTAAATTTGGACTTAAGGATTATTCAAAAGTTTTAATTAATGTTTATTGTTTCAATGAAAAAATAATTTTATGGTATGCAAAACTAAATAGCTTTTATATGCACGGTACTTTTCATTAACAATTTAAAAATGAAAGCCAAACAAACTTTGCTCTACAAAAAAAAAACAAAAATTTAACATGGAAACAAATGGCGCTCTAAAGATTCATAGTAACACGATTAAACACGCGCCATCACTGATAAAATAATGAAAAGCTATTCTTGGGGTGCTCAACATTTACCTCGGAAACCTTTTTGCAGGGAAAACCATTTTCTTCATATATTTCGAAAAGTAAAAATTAAGGAATAATTATTTTTTCACTGTAAATAGGTACACAATTATACTTTTTCTAAAGTGTAAAGTACACAATAAGTCGCCCATAGACCTTATTTACACTTTGTAATTATATTTCACTAACCTACACAAATATATAACTAGAAGAGTAATTGAAAATATTCTTACCAGTAAACTATAAATAGATGTGTTGTGGATTTGGACGTCCACTCCAGTTATCCGCCGAAAAGAATAATTGCTATTCTTTTTTCTCCTCTTGAAATATCACAGAGAACAGGTCACGACGTTGCTTTCACCAGGTACCACGGCGCAATGTGTATACAGAGTAGCGACTGACTGAACTTAGCAATAATTCAAGAAGACGGTTGGAAATTATATTATGAATATTTCGAAGAATTAGAAAGGATAGTGAATGGTGTACTAGAATGAATGGTAGCAATGAATTCTCTGTACTACTCATTACAGCGTTCGGAGAATTGCCAGGGTTAGGACAGTAAGCATGGGACGTAATTGCCTTAACGCGCATCGTTAAGGGGATGGCCTCAAGCAATGGGAAGCCCCTCTTTCTTATCAAGTCAGGCCTCGCAGCAGTGAGGGTATTCTGCTCAAGGAGGCATTTTTGGGAGAACGGGAGAGAGAGGGAAACAGAGTGCGACACCCACACTGTACCACTCTTCGCCTTGAGTATTTTCCATTCTGCATTCTAGGAATCCGCACATTTTAGATTTTCCAGAAATTTCACTACGCACACAGTAGCGACCATCGTCAGCTTCAGGATGATCTGGATGCGTTATCTGTTTGGTGCAAGGAATGGCAGCTAGAAATCAATCAGAAATAGAGTAACGTTCTAAACTTTTGGAAATCTAGAAGCCCATCGTCCGTGTTTGCCTATTCGATAGATGGTGAGAGCATTCCTGTTTCGGAATCCGTGAAATACCTCGGGGTAACCTTGAATCGTGACCTGTCTTGGGACCATAGGCGTACCCAGGATTTTTGTTTGGGGGGGGGGGCACAATGGTAAACACTCGTGATCAACGTAAAATGTTGAGATCAAACCATGAAAATTAATTATTTCAGAAGAATGTCTTAATCACCTCTGCGTATTTTCAAACGAATTATCCAGTGTTCAGTCTAAACGAAACATACGAACTTGAACTATTGATGTTGTTTCAAAGAGAAACCAAATGAGACTAATCCTTTCAAATATTTTCCCTCTTTCAAAATGGACTAGGAAACATTCCTACATCTGGAAACTATTAAAGGGGTCGTTTCCTTTGGCCCATTCGTGCGGAGAAAAGGGATCCGAGACCCTCTCCCTCCTCCTACGGTCAACGTTCGGTCGGAATATGGGAAGGGATAGTAAGATAAGCTTGAAGGAATGTGTGAGAAAAGAAACGCTTTTGGAATTTTGTGAAGAGCAAGTGTGGCAGAACTAATGATAATTCCATTTACTCGACCACTGTTATTTTTACAAGTCCTTATCTAGCACAGGTATGTAAGTACTAGCAGCGGCCTCTGTAACTGGCGGGTCTCTTGGAATTGGCGACCCTAGCTGGCCTATGCAAAGCCCAGCCCTGCCAGTAACTAATAAGAAATAGTAGTATTGGAAAAACAATGCTATTACATATTTTGAATTAAATGTTAATGTGAACATTGGGAACCTACAGATTTTGTGGGATATAAGTTATTTTAACAGCAATATTCGTCACAAAAATTCTTAAAACATCGTGAAAATGTTCGTCAGCAAATTAGATTTTGCGAATGTCTTTCGTAAGAACTTTTTACGAAAATGTAATCGCATCCAAATATCGTAATCATTTGTGAGACAAATCGGCTAATTTTTGGAAAGTATTGCGGCATATAGAATCGAATAAAATTCCACTAAATCATTTGCTTCATATGAATTTTTACTTTCTCTATATATGTAGATAGAGAAAGTATTGTTGCCTTTTTCATTTCTCTCAATATATCTAAATTTCAAATGCAGTGTTTAAGCCACCAATACAGTTTATAAGCCACCTATACCGTTTTTAAGCCAGATATCTCCTTTTGTGAATCGAAGTAGAGTTAATACCATAATGGCATATTGCCATAATTTACAAGATATTCTTCGTTCGTGCTCACATAGTGTAAACGCACCTTTAAAAGCCGATCTATTGATCGATTCGACGTGTATTAAAAAATCTATGGCAGGAAAACAAACTTCCATTATTTAGGCGTACGTTGTTTCATGTCTCGAACACCTACGATGATTCTGTGATTTTAATATGCTAATAATTAATGTTCTACATTCAAATTTATTCCTTCTCGCATACAACGCAACGAATATTGTTTAAATTGGTTGCTTAAATCCTCTTTCAAAACATGAATTGCCCAAATTTATTTGGGGGGGGGGGCACGGGCCCGGTGCCCCCCCCCCTCGGTACGCCACTGCTTGGGACACCCACATAAGACGAGTGATAGGTGCGGCAAATAAGAAGTTGGCTTTTGTGCGTAGGATAGTCAGGAAAAGCACGGAAAAGGTGAGAGAATCCTGTTATTTATCCTTGGTTAGACCTCAGATGGAATACGCAGCAGCTGTTTGGGATCCATATCAGAGGGGACTCATAAAGGATTTAGAAAAAATACAGCGGCGAGCAGCTAGATCCGTGAAAAAGAATTACGATAAAGAACAGAGCGTTACGTTACTCATTGATGGGTTGAGTTGGCCATCGTTGAAAGATCGTAGATTACAGGCGAGACTTAAACTTCTAGATAAATATAGGTCGGAGATATTCGTTAATGAAATGAAGGATATTATTCGACAACCAACGTATATCGGACGGAGGGATAATGAGGACAAGATTCGCGAAATAGATAGTAGGACGGAGAGGTATAAGGAGTCCTTTTTCCCTAGGACAATACGAGACCACAATAGATAACTGTGAATAATAATTAGTTAGGAACTTGGTGCGCGGCACCCCCTGCCATCCACCGTCAAGGTGACTTGCAGGATAATATGTAGATGTAGCTGGAAATAGTTGAAAGTAAAAGTTTTGCACGATATTTGAATTTAAGATAAATGGAGTAAGTAGTTTGGTTTCCAAAATAATTACGTATTAACGGGGGAAAACAGCTGCATAAACCACCACTATTACTAGAAAGAAACCGGGACATAAATGCGTCCCGAAAAAAAAAATTCGGGACACCGGGACAAAACTCTAAAAACCGGGACAAATCCGGGAAACCCGGGACGCCTGGTCACCCTATTCTTTAAGCGCATAAATCGCCCCTTTAACAAACCCTCTGACCGCTTTTGTTTTGCACTTTTTCAGAACTCGGCACGGAGGACCCAAACATTCTTCGAGGCCCTCAAGCCGATATTCCGGAACGCCTTCGGTATAAGGAGGAGCACTTCGGTCGTCTTAGGGAACCGCTTGCCTTCCGCCCTCGTCATTCCTTCTCCCCCGCCTCCTGCCTCCGCCTCCTCCGCGTCGCCTCCGACCGTAGGAGAGACTTCGGAAGGGGATGCGCTAACGACGGAGGGCGCCCCCGAATCGTTCAACGACACGTGAACTCACGTCGCGAGTGCGTCGACCAAAGTGTCCGCGAAGGAATCGTCTTTCATCTTCCTTTAAAAAGACTGCGATTGCCTTTGGTCTCACAGGTTTCGGCGGAGGGGAGGAAGTCGACGCGCCAAATTGTGCCAAATACTCCTAATGTGCCTTACGGAAAGCGACTCGAGAGAATGTAGTGAATGAGAAACGATTGCAGCGAATGAATGACTGAATGATCGTCCGTTGTCTCGCAGCATCAGAATCCGTGCGCCGTGTCTTACATAGTCCAGTAAGCGAGCCATATTACCATTTATAATTGCTTTAATTATGTTACCATAAAATAAGTATTATAGCTAAAAGAGATATTTCTTAAAACAACATGATGTGACGCATATTTGGTATTTATTTATTGGGATATTAATATGGAGGTTTGGGAAAATTTTTAGAAGCAAAGACAAGGATTAAAGTTATATATTTTTCCTGAGTCAATCAAATATATCCGAATATCAAAAATATTAAATACTGGGATAAAACATGCGAAGAAATATTGACATTTATTCAAATCAAAGAAGAATTTAAAAATTGCTATCGGCATTTATATAACTTGTGTGGAAGACTATCAGCATTTCTTAGCTTTTATAAAAGTCCTGTAAAGTGAGAATGACTATGAAAAATTGCATTTCTCTTTGCCTCAGCCGGAATTCTCCTTTTAATTATTTAATACGTACAGAAATGCTTACGCCAAATTGGAATAGACCCATGGCATCGGAACAGAATATTTCTATAGGTTTTATATAGAAACATTCTGTAATATGATGCAGCATGCAAATTTATTGATATTGGCCTATAGAAAGAGGAAGGAAAGTACAAAAGAGAAGCAAAAATGGAGAGATAGAAGAGAAAGGGAAGAAGGGACATGGGAAGAGGATCTTCTGCAGACACGCCCATTCAGATCAAAATACAATTTCAATTTCATGTCCAATGGTGGATTTATTTTAATCAGTTGGTTATGTTTCTCCACACAGATTGCAATGCTTGTAATAAATGTAAATAAAGATATATTTTTTAGGATTGCTCAATTTATTTTATTCACCAAAAAGCGATTCTCTAATATATACGCATGTGGTCAATTTTTATTAAAATAAGACTGGAAAATGGAAAAATTCTTTTATTTGAGGAGAGTGAGGAAACTGCCTCATTGGTTACGAACCTATCAAAGAAAAGTAAATTCTCGAGGCAGAATACTTATTTATTGAATCAGTACTAACAGGTATGTAAGTAAGACATATAAAAATGTTTTATATGCATGAATGGAAAATTTCAGTGAACGGCCAGAAAATAAAAACTCCAGATTAAAAAGAATAAATAATGATATGTTGGGCATTATCTGTCCCTTTTCCTTAAATAATATTTGTTCACCCAAAATTCTCACCAAAATTTAGTTTAATTTAGCGATGGTTAAACATTTATGAGCGTACAACGAATTGGTATTTTTATTCTATTATAAAAATGGTAACATCAGTGAAAGTGCTGAGTATAACTTACGAAATTCGTCATCGTTTCTCCAGGTTGGAGTATCCGAGGAGTTATTTCCGGCTTCAAATTGTTCGACTGAGCCAATGAGTTCGTACAAATGTATGCAATATAGACTATCGTGATTGACCAAACGATTTCTCTTCGCCAATTTGAAAGTGAGAGCTTTTTACGAAAGAGAGCGTGAGCAAATTAAACGTCAATGGCGGAAAGTGCTTAAGGTGATGTAGGAAAAGGATTCGCACACTACATCTACATATTACCCTGCAAGTCACCTTGACGGTGGATGGCAGGGGGTGCCGCGCACCAAGTTCCTAACTAATTATTATTCACAGTTATCTATTGTGGTCACGTATTGTCCTAGGGAAAAAGGACTCCTTATACCTCTCCGTCCTACTATCTATTTCGCGAATCTTGTCCTCATTATCCCTCCGTCTGATATACGTTGGTTGTCGAATAATATCCTTCATTTCATTAACGAATATCTCCGACCTATATTTATCTAGAAGTTTTAGTCTCGCCTGTAATCTACGATCTTTCAACGATGGCCAACTCAACTCATCAATGAGTAACGTAACGCTCTGTTTTTTATCGTAATTCTTTTTCACGAATCTAGCTGCTCGCCGCTGTATTTTTTCTAAATCCATTATGAATCCCCTCTGATATGGATCCCAAACCGCTGCTGCGTATTCCATTTGAGGTCTAACCAAGGATAAATAACAGGATTCTCTCACCTTTTCCGTGCTTTTCATGACTATCCTACGCACAAAAGCCAACTTCTTATTTGCCGCACCTATCACTCGTCTTATGTGGGTGTCCCAAGACAGGTCACGATTCAAGGTTACCCCGAGGTATTTCACGGATTACGAAACAGGAATGCTCTCACCATCTATCGAGTAGGTAAACACGGACGATGGGCTTCTAGATCTCCAAAAGTTTAGAACGTTACTCTATTTCTGATTGATTTCTAGCTGCCATTCCTTGCACCAAACAAATAACGCATCCAGATCATCCTGAAGCTGACGATGGTCGCTAGGACCACTAATTTCTCTATAGACTACGGTGTCATCCGCAAAAAGCCTGATATTACTTTTACAACTGAGCTGATGTCGTTTATATAAAGCAAGAAAAGCATAGGTCCGATCACACTACCCTGCGGCACTCCAGAGACTACATCTGCCACACTCGAGGACGTACCATCGATGACTACTTTTTGTTTTCTATTCCAAAGGAAAGCGCGAACCCAGTTAATGACTTTAACATTAACGCCAAGATTTCCCAATTTTAATAACAACTTACGGTGGGGAACCTTGTCAAAAGCTTTTCTAAAATCAAGGAACACTGCATCGACCTGCTTATTATTTTCGCCGCATGATAAAACATCATTCACAAACAGACCGAGTTGCGTGTCACAGGATCTACCTTTTCTGAAGCCATGTTGACAGCTGACTAAGAGCGATCTACTCTCAAGATAACGCATTGTGTTGCTAACAATAATGTGCTCCAAAATCTTACATGATAATGATGTTAGAGAAATCGGCCTATAATTTTCGGGATTTTCTTTGTCACCTCCCTTATGAATGGGTGTGACGTGTGCTAGTCTCCAATCATCAGGAACCTCACAGAGGGTAAGAGATTTCTCGAAAACTATCCGAAGGAAGGGAGCTATTTCTTCTGCTAGTTCTTTTAATACACGCGCGGGAATTCCTTCTGGGCCGTGGGTTTTTCGTTGGGCTTTATCGCACCCAGTTGCTTCGCTATTCCTGCCTCAGAGATTTTAATATTATCCATCCGAGTACATCCATCGGGAATAAGATTATCTTCAAGTCTATCTCCACCTGCCGTGAACGCCTTCGCGAAGTAAACGTTTAGTAGATTAGCTTTATCCTCCCCATCGTGAAGGATGTCTCCGGAATCACATCGCAGGGAGGGTATTGAAGGACCCCCTTGACTTCTCTTACATAGGACCAGAACGCTTTTGGATCCTCCTTCAATTTTGTATTTAATACCTCATTCCGGAAGGTGTTAAATGCGTTACGCATGGTTTTTCTCGCTAGTACGCGGGCACTGTTATACTCATGGACTATAGCTGTGCGATACTCATCGGAAGCGGTGGTAGGTATGTTTTTCAATTTTGCGTGACTACGCCTCTGTCGTCTTAAGGCAATCCTAACTTCCTTATTAAACCACCGAGGTTCTTTCTTATCAGATTTTAACTTACTGGGGATAAATCTATTGATACCTTTTCTTAGTATATCCTTAAATAATAACCATGATGGCTCCATACCTAATCGTTATGTCTTTTCACGATAACTGACAAAGGTACTTTTGAGATGTAAGCTGAAACTTTTAAAGTCGGCCTTGGCAAAAGCGTATACATTCCGAAGGGGCTTAGGATGTCTTTTGAGCTTTAATTCGCACTCCGCATACACAGCTCGATGGTCGCTAAGTCCCTCCTCTGTGGATACCTTAGTTATCCTATGCGGGATGTTAGAAGCAAGCAAGTCGAGAACATTGCCCGAACGCGTGGCTTTTCGTACCATCTGGATTAAGGAATATTCATGAAACGTGTCAATTAAGGCTTCACACGATTCGCGTTCTTTACCTCCCGTAACGAAACATAGGTTTCCCAATCGATTGACGGTAAGTTAAAATCGCCTCCAATTATCACATAACCGTCGTTCATAATAGATCTAAGCTCGGCTAATTGCCTCTCTAAACTTAAAATATAATCAACTTTGGCATTAGGTGGTCTGTAAAATGAGCATAAATATATCTTTTTCGAATTAACCTTACCTAGGCGGCACCACACGCTCTCGGTCGTTTCATCGATAATAGGGATCAGACAACTATCGTACTTTTCACTTATTGCCAAAAATACTCCGCCATCTATTCTATTGGTACGGTCTTTTCTGTATACTCTAAAACTTTTCGGAAAAATTTCTTGGCTAGCGATATCTTCAGTGAGCCAACTTTCCGTACCTATAACTATATCCGCATGCAACGTGCGAATTACGTGTTCGAGATCGGCAGACTTCCTACGAATGCTGCGGCATTTTAAAACTATAATATTAAATTTCTCGTAATCGCCCGAAGCATTAAACTCTCTATTACGGCTTTTGCAGGTGGACACTCTCACTTCGCGACCAGAAACTGTATTACATTCGATGCCCCTATAAAATCTCCTATTACGCCTACACCCTACCCTACTCTCTAATCTAAAAAAGACCTACCATGGTCGAAGATCCTACACGCTACACTCTGTGAAGCCTCGGTCGTGTAATGGACTCCAGAGCCGTTTAGGGGTACCCTACACGATCCGAGAACCGGCCGGAGATCAACGAAGTCGACTCCCATGCCCACAAAGAAATTCCATAGCCTTTGGTTTAGCCCCGCCACGCGGCTCCAAACCTCCGAACCACAGTCAATCCGCGGGAAAATACTACAAATGGTGAGCCGCACATCAGAACCCGATTCCTCTCGGACACAAGTGACCTGCGAGCTCCTACGTAGCCTCGAGCGACTAGAGTAGCTGTAGCATTAGAGTAGCTGTAGTGTTAAGTAGAACTAGCAATTTACTTTATTCTATTGTTATCCTTCGGTAATTTTATTTAACATTCGTTTAAGTTATGTAATTAGTTTTGTTATAACATCCACGTTATAGTTTTTATTTTTCTCTACCGTAATAGTTAACTTTTAAGCCTCCTAGGTTCTTGTTAGAAATTTCATTCTCCCTTTTAGAAAATAATATTTATATCATAGTAGTTATTGTGTATTAGCATATTCTCGTTACATTTGTAAGGTTGTTTTAGTTTTACGCTCCATAGTATTTATATTTTTCGTTGTTGTGTACTATCATCTCCTGTGTGTGATCTAACCTTGTTTGTGTTGTTTACGCCTTTCACTTTATACCTGCGTTTGACCCATTCTCGTACGCTACACGAAGAGCGTCCCCGTGTTCAAACTTAAGATCAAATTCTTTAGCCTTAACCCATGTCAGCTTTTGTTTTTATATTGTAACCCTTTTGCGTTAGTATATAAATTAGGTAAGTTTAGGATGGCTTCACCGAGGACTCCCGTTTCCTCCTTCTTGTGCGCCGCTGGTTGCGAGGCCATGAGGGCTCGAATCACGGAGCTGGAGAGGGTGGTTGCGGACCTCCTTCAGAGGGTGGAAAGGTCCGAGGCAGCCTTGGTTCGTGTGGGGGGTGCGGGGTCATCCCTGAAAGCTCGCCGCGCCAAATTGGCGGCCCGGGTTCGCCTGGGTGCGGCAGTCGGTAGAGTGATCGTGGTTGACTCTGACTCCTTACCGCGGGCTGAGGGTTCTCGGGCTGGGAAATCCGATGAGTGGAGAGTGGTGTCCACTCGGGGAGATCGTGGGGTGGTGCTGCGGAGGCAGGGAGTTGGGAATGCTTCGGCGGTCTCTCTTCCTGTCAGTAATAGGTTCGAGGTGTTGTCGGAGGACGACTCCACGGCCATTGCGCCCGTACCCACTCCCGTCTCTTCGATGGAGGCCGGGCCCAAGGGGAGTCGGGTTGGGAAGGGAGGGATGTTAGTGTTAGGTAGCTCTAACGTTCGGCGTGTAATGGCACTCCTGTTATCCAGTGACCGCCGGGAGGGAGTTGAAGAGCGGGTCTTCTTCAGATGTATATCAGGAGGCACGGTGCCGCAAGTGACCAACACGGTGAGAGAAGCGGTAGTGGCGACAGGTTGCTCTCGGCTGCGGGTGGTGGCCCATGTTGGGACTAACGACGCCTCGAAGCGCGGGTCCGAAGAGGTTTTAAGTTCTTTTAAGGACTTGGCCTCTGAAGTTGCTCGTGTCCGAGAGGAGTCGGGTTCCGATGTGCGGCTTACTGTCTGCAGTATAGTCCCTAGGATTGACCGCGGTTCTGAGGTTTGGAGTAGAGTTGAAGGTCTGAACCGAAGGCTGTGGAATTTCTGTCGGGACTTGGGAGTAGACTTCGTCGACCTACGACCGAATATCGAATCGTGCAGGGCACCACTGGATCACTCTGGTGTTCACTACACGCCCGAATCGGGTCAAAGAGTAGCGAGTAGGATTCTCGAGCACAGTAGGGATTTTTTAGGCTAGAGAGTAGGGCAGGGTGTCGGTCAGTTTTGGGTCAGGGGATAATCGATGCATTTGTAGAAAATAAGAATCCCGAAAGATTATCTAATGATAGAATATACACCGAGCGTAACATGCAGCACCAATTTCGCGATAGGTCATTGATAGAATGTTCCGTAAAGGGCGCGACGGGTCCCAATTCCAATTTTGATGCGACGCCATACAGTCGTGGGAGTGATTGTGGTGGGAGCGCATGTAGTTTTAGAGTGGAAGAGAAAGTCAAGGGTGAGATTAGTATGCGAAGTGATAGTGAGAAATTAAACGTCGTCGTACTGAACTGTCGCAGTATCCGTAGGAAAATTGCTGAGTTCGAGCATCTTATTCGCAGTCTGCATGCCGACGTCGTGATTGGAACATAAAGTTGGTTAACGGATGAGATTCAGAGTCAGGAGATATTTCCTAGAGACTATCGTGTCTATAGAAAAGATCGCGCTAATAGATCGGGCGGGGGAGTTTTCAGAGCGTTTAGCGATAAGTACGATAGCAGTGAGATTCCGATAAGTGACGAGGATATCGAGAGTGTTTGGTGCCGCATAGGTAAAGATGGCTCCAAATAGGTGTTCATATGCTCGTTTTACAGGACACCTAACGCTGGTGTTAATTGTATTTTAAGTCTTGAGAAACAATTATCAAATCTTAGACTGATAAATGAAGATGGTATCGTTATAGTCGGTGGTGACTTTAACTTACACTCAATTGATTGGGTAAATCTATGTTTCGAATCTAGAGGTAAAGAACGCGAATCCTGTGAGGCATTAATCGAAACATTCTGCGAGCACTCTCTCCTTCAATTAGTCAGAAAGCCAACGCGATCGGGAAACATATTAGATTTATTAGCAACTAACGTCCCTGAAAGAATAAACAAAGTCACCATTGAAGATGGGATAAGTAATCATCAGGCCGTATATGCAGAGTGCACCCTAAGCCTCAAAGAAAGTTTTATATATTTGCTAGGGCAAACTTTTCAAGCTTCAGGTCGCGCCTACGAGAAATACTACCTGGCTTCCGTGATATGACAGAACGATCAGGTGCTGAGTCGTCATGGAAACTATTCAAGGATATAATGCTAGAGAGTATCGATAAGTGCATTCCAATTAAATTGAAGGTCGACAATAAAGAGCCACGTTGGTACAATAAGCAAGTTAGGAGTGCGCTTAGGCGTCAGAGAATAAGCCACGCGAAAATAAAAAATATGACGTCGACATCAACCGATGAATATAGAGCAGCTAAAGTTAAGACGTATAAGGAATCCCGCGCTAAAGCGAGAAATACTATGCGCGAGGCTATTACTAACTTCCGGAATAAGGTATTAAATAATTATTTGAAGGAGGACCCTAAAGCGTTTTGGTCCTATGTGAGAGAGGTCCAAGGTAGAGGCCCTACAATACCTTCCCTGCGTAATGACTCGGGTGCCGTTATTCATGATAGCGTAGAGAAAGCCAACCTGTTAAACGGTCATTTTGTAAAAGCATTCACAGCCGTCAGCGACCATTGCGTACATTATGCACCCGCAATAAGGGGGGACCTGATGGACGATATAGTATTTTCTGAGGTGGGAATAGCAAAGCAATTAAGTTCCATCAGACAACAAAGCCACTGGCCCCGAAGAAATTCCTGCTCGCGTTTTAAAAGAATTACCTGATTAGCTGATTAGCTTCTGATAATCTTCGAGAAATCCATTTCTCGCGCAGAGGTCCCTAGCGACTGGAGGTTAGCGCACGTTACCCCAATTCATAAGGGCGACGACAAGGAGAACCCAGAAAATTACAGGCCGATTTCTTTAACTTCGATATCGTGTAAGATTCTCGAGCATATACTCGTTAGCAACATAATGCGATTTCTTGATAGTAATTTATTGTTAGATGATTGTCAACACGGCTTCAGGAAAGGTAGGTCATGTGATACTCAGCTCGGTCTTTTTGTTAATTGTTTACTGAGAAGCGGAGAAAAGAATACGCAGGTCGATGCCATCTTCTTAGATTTTAGGAAAGCCTTTGATAAGGTACCTCACAGGAAGTTAATAACGAAATTAGAAACCTTGGGCGTTAATTCTAAAATCGTTAGTTGGATCCGTGAATTTTTAAATGATAGGAAGCAGATGGTTGTTATCGATGGGAAATCTTCGAACATAGTGGAGGTTGTCTCTGGCGTTCCACAGGGTAGTGTAATTGGTCCGTTATTATTTCTAATTTATATAAACGATATCAGCTCAGTAGTCAGAAGTAAAATTAGGCTTTTTGCGGACGACACCGTCATCTATAGAGAAATAAGCAATCCGGAAGACCACCAGTATCTCCAAAATCACCTAGAAGCTATTTCTGCATGGTGTAAGGAATGGCAGTTAGAGATAAACCAAAAGAAAAGCTGCGTCATCAACTTCTGCAGAACCAAGAGTATCTCGTTGAATAATAATTATTCGTTGGACGGAGTAGAGATTCCAGTTTCAGACTCGATTAAATACCTCGGAGTCACGATCCATCGTGATCTCTCGTGGGACACCCACATTCGCCGATTGATAGGTGCCGCTAACAAAAAGCTGGCCTTTATAGGGAGAATAGTTCGAAATAGCTCCGAAAAAGTGAAAGAATTATGTTATTTATCCTTGGTTCGACCGCAGGTCGAATATGCTTCATCTGTGTGGGATCCTTACGAAAAGGGACTCACTAACAAGATAGAAAAGGTTCAGCGCAGGGCAGCTAGATTTGTAAAGAGGAATTACGATAGTAAACAAAGCGTAACATCATTAATAGAAAATCTGAAATGGACATCGTTAGAGGAACGTAGGCTGCAGGCTAGAATTAAACTACTGGAAAAATTTATGTCGGAGGGACTAGCGAATGAGGTAGTAGGACTTATCAGAAGCCCGACGTATCTCGGAAGGCAGGACAGTGAGGATAAGATTCGCGAGATCGACTGTAGAACGGAGCGATATAGAGGATCGTTTTTCCCTAGGACGATAAGAGACCATAATAGAAAAAGATAACGTAGGAAAACTATGGACCCTTGATGCACTGCACCCTCTGCCATCCACCAAAAAGGTAACTTGCAGGGTATAATGTAGATGTAGAAGCCTCGGTCGTGTAATGGACTCCAGAGCCGTTTAGGGGTACCCTACACGATCCGAGAACCGGCCGGAGATCAACGAAGTCGACTCCCATGCCCACACAGAAATTCCATAGCCTTTGGTTTAGCCCCGCCACGCGGCTCCAAACCTCCGAACCACAGTCAATCCGCGGGACAATACTACAAATGGTGAGCCGCACATCAGAACCCGACTCCTCTCGGACACGAGTGACCTCGGCGACCAAGTCCTCAAAAGAACTTAGAATCTCCTCGGACCCGCGCTTCGAGGCGTCGTTAGTCCCAACATGGACCACCATCCGCAGCCTAGAGCAACCCGTTGACTCCACCGACTCCCGTACCGCCCTCGTCACTTGGGGGACCGTTCCTCCTGGTATACACCTGGAGAACACCCGCTCAGCCACTCCCTCCCGGCGGGCCCGAGTTAGCAAGGGAGCCATAACACGCCGGACATTAGAACTACCTATTACTAGGAGCCCTCCCTTCCCACCCCGACTTCCCATAGATCCAGCCTCCGCCAAAGAGACGGGAGCGGATGCGAGAGCATCGGCCGAAGTGTCGTCCTCCGACAACGCCGCGAACCGATTGCAAACTGGAAGAGGGTCTGCCGAGGCATTCCCAGCTCCCAGCCTTCGCAGGACCACCCCACGATCCCCCCGGTTGGAGATCACTCTCCAATCGTTGGGTTTCAGGATTGGAGCGACCCCAGCCCCCGAAGAGGTCCCACAAACACCCTCGATCACACCACCGACTTTCGCACTCGAGCGCACCCGAGTCGCCATCATGGCGCGGTGAGTTCTCGGGGATGGATGCGTTCTCCCAACACGAACAAGGGCCGACTCCGCTCTTGCCACCCTCCGACGGAGGTCCGTAACCTCTCTTACCAGCTCCGTGATTCGAGACCTCATTCCTTCGAAATCAGAGTCGCATAGAAAGGAGGAAACGGGAATCCTATGTTAAGCCATCCCAAACACTAATCTGTACTAGCTACGAATTAAATTAAACTTCAAGCTAAGGTTATACTAAGTGACTAACTAATTCGTGGACTTAAGGTCTACGCTAGAGAGGAACGCAGGTAAAAAGTGAAAGGGAAGCGCTGACTCACCGCACAAACAACGTTAGCGAACAGGCAAGATAGAAAAACAAGCAAGCGTTAAAACAATTTAAATTAGTACACCAACAGCGACAATCAAGTTAAAACAAGTTAAGTTAGTACACAAACAGCTTAAAGTTCTTACAGAAACAATTACTACTTGAATATAAGTTTATTTTTTTAAAAGCAAGTGCTAGAAAACTACTACTGAAAAATAACGATATTGGGATTAAGAGATACTACAATAAACAATATAAATAAATGTTAGTTCTACTTATCAGTACGGTTACTTCGACTTTACTTCTACTGCTACACAACGATACAGCTACGGAAGGACAGCTGCTACAGCTACTCTACAGCTACTGTATATATATATATATATATATATATATATATATATATATATATATATATATATGTTATTTATCGTTGGTTAGACCTCAGATGGAATACGCAGCAGCGGTTTGGGATCCATATCAGAGGGGACTCATAAAGGATTTAGAAAAAATACAGCGGCGAGCAGCTAGATTCGTGAAAAAGAATTACGATAAAAAACAGAGCGTTACGTTACTCATTGATGAGTTGAGTTGGCCATCGTTGAAAGATCGTAGATTACAGGCGAGACTAAAACTTCTAGATAAATATAGGTCGGAGATATTCGTAAATGAAATGAAGGATATTATTCGACAACCAACGTATATCGGACGGAGGGATAATGAGGACAAGATTCGCGAAATAGATAGTAGGACGGAGAGGTATAAGGAGTCCTTTTTCCCTAGGACAATACGTGACCACAATAGATAACTGTGAATAATAATTAGTTAGGAACTTGGTGCGCGGCACCCCCTGCCATCCACCGTCAAGGTGACTTGCAGGGTAATATGTAGATGTAGATGTACTGCTATTAAAGCGCCGGTCACCCGCAGGTCAGATGCTCTCGCAGGAGGAAGTGAAAGGCACGTCCTTACCCTTCGACAGCCAGGCACTAACTACACGCACTGGCCGCCGGATCTGATCCTTAAATTCCTTTATTTAGAACACAGCCTCCACCAATATGATCATACATGTGTATAGGGTTGGATGGAAGAAGATCCTTGCTAGTCTCACTATCTTCCCAATAAAGATGTGAATCTATCTACCTAAGCATATAAAAGAGTAATAAAAATTACTCGATTTTGAATGAAAATAGTAACCAAAATAAATTAATGAGCTAGAGTACAGCTGATGACTAAGATAGTTACAATACCAACAAACGCAGAGCTATTTCATATTAAACTTTTCTGATTCGGCTATCATAAGAATCCACTTTCGATTTATAATTCTCCGGGAGTGTTGCATTTTGTTCATTTTAGCCAATCGGTTATTTACAAATTTACATGATATTTTTAATTTTTAAGTGGAAGTAAAGACTTGAGAAATTATTTTTAATTGTAGATTGCAACTCCATGAAAGTTTATGTGTCAATCCCGTCTCCGCAAGCTATATTATGAGTTAAATTTATTAACATGAACATTATCGAAGAGAAAAAAGGGAATTGAAATAAAGTGAAATGGTGATTTGAAACAATTTCCGAGGCGAAAAATAACCAATAAATATAAATACCTGATTGATTTAAAATGTTCTCAGAAAAAAGTTTCATCAGCATGGTCAATGTTGAAAATGAAATTTGGAGACTACGTTGTACAGAATGGAAATAAATAAAAACTCCTGGCTCAAGAGTTTTTATTTATTTACAGTATGGTCAATGGAGTTTACTATGACCACGGGTTGACCGAACTATTCTTTCGATTTGGAAGTTTTGGCTGAAGAAAACAAACGACAGCCGGTATTATCTACGTCGAGCAGTTTTATTTTTGCGACGCCAAAAGTAAACTATGATAAGTAAAATAATTTTATAAATTCATCTCAGCCCTCGCTGAATCTTTACGCAATAGTTTCCTGATAATTTCCTAATAATTTCCACAATGACGGCATTTTTAGCGTTCACAAGGAAAATAATTCATAGGAAATGGTGGGAAAAACCCACAGAAAATTTAGCAGTCGACTACCCCTTGTTTTCAAAATACACCTTATGGTGGTGCTACATTAGCAATTCCGTTTAAATTATTTATACGCAAATTTTATTGTAACAATATGGAAACAAAATCGCGGCCAGAAGCATTTAAATTAGCGAAAATGTTTCTTGGCATAAAATTGTTCTCTTGAACATAGACTTATTATTTTCAACTAGTTAAACCCTCGCAAATTTTGATGCAAATCATTTTCTTTCTAACGAGATTTCGCAAATGCCTTGGAAAAACCTGCAGCATTGAATCTTTGATTTCACTTTCCATATCTACTTTCATCCTGCTAAGAATCAAAATTTCGCAATGGTGGATTTTGTTCCGCTCTCGAAATAAAACCTTAAATCATCCTCACATTTCACCATTTCATCTTTAAATGGGCGATTAGCGCTCACTCAGTATTTCCTTTTCTTCTCATTCCATTGCGAAACAACCTCCGAAGACTCCGCCGTGGCCTTCCTGAAGCATTCCTACAAGATTCTTCGCGAAGTAAAAGTGCTGAGACCATGAAAGCAATACTATCGCACTTCTTCTTTACGGTACCTCTCGGTTCATTTCGCACCTCAGTGTTCTATATTTTACATTATTTACATGCTTCCTTCGTTTGCACAAAAATATGTAGGATTATACATAGACGCATTATTTATTGCACCATATTTATCAGACGAGAATATTAAATTATTCAGAAAAAATATTCAATAGATGGAATTGATATATTATATGACCCCTATGCTTCTGTCATAAGCTAGAATATCCGGGTTCGATTCCCGGTCACAGCTGATTTTTTTCTTCTGTTTCCAATTTCTCAAATATAGTCATGATTAATTATTCGGAAAAAACTAGTATTGCAACAAACAAAAATAATATTTGGCGCAAATTTTAAACCTTCTTAGATATTAGTGAAACACGGAATTAACCCAACAGTGCAGCTACATCCATTGTGACGGTAAGTGCTATTCTTCAAAAGGAGCATAACTATTGCCGTCGATGCTTATCACAATTTTAAAAAATTAATTGAGAAGTCTATTTTGGAACTAAAATGATTCGCGCCAACATTTATACAAAGATTCAGGATAGCATGGTTAATGGAATTTCAAAAAATATAACCGAAAATAAAAAGCGAGATGGCATACCAGAGAAAGAAATAAAACTCGCAAATTTCTCCTACAAAAAATATCTCTCACGGGCTCAGAACTTCAAATCCACTTTCCAGATGGAAAAAAATATATATGCTCAATTGGGACACGTTTATTTCATAGATTTTTGTGGCGATAGCGTCGCTTAGAAATCGGAAGAATATTCTACTCGCCAAATTTTGTTGCCGTGCTCCTTCCAACAAACCAACAGCCGCCTCCAAGCTCGCGAATTTCTGAGATCCGGTTCCAAGTCAAGTCGATTTCTTCGCTAGGTTTTCAATCCAACGAGAGTTGAAAACGCCAACTTGCACGTGTAAGCGGCGACAAAAGACAGCAAATATTTGATAGCCTTTTAGACAAAGTTGGCGAGCACAGCCAGAACTCGATGATCGTCTACGTGGAATCGTTCTTCCAGAAAAAGGCAAATGCGAACTCATCACTCGAAATCGTTGAACTACTCCTAAATAAAGATATGAAGTTTAAAGAACATTTAATTGGGATACAGAAATTGCTCGATCCAATTCTAAATTTCAAGGGACGCAAACGTCAAAATAAAACAGCATTTAAAAAATTGAAAAGATACTGAGATTAGACGAAAATTAAATTTATAGGAAGCATACCTATCCAACAGATTTAGAGTCTTAACCAAGAAGTAAATTGGGAACGCGAAGAACAAGTATAGAAAGGTGTACTTTATGTTGGAGTACACAGTTTCCTATGCGTTTGGATTTATTTATTTATTTACTAAATGAGTTGCAATTTGGCTACATGCCAGGTGGCAACATTACATGACTCATTGTCAATAAATTTCACATCATATAACTTACTGCGTGATCAAGGTCACTTGTCCAAAATTCTTTGATGTCACCAAATTTTAGTAAAACTCCCCAATACTATATAATAACATTGTAAACTACATGTAGGTCTTCACGTTAAGTGGTAGTAATTATTGTCTGATTTTAACCAAAATTGAAATCAATCGACAAATTTTAGTAAAACACCCAAATATTTTCAGAATGTTCGAAAAACATCGGAACAGTTTCATTATTCACCTCATAGAAAATCTCTCCAATTCTAATTATAATTGCACAGATATTTTTAGTGTTACTAGACAAAATTAAGCAATCAAATTTTTTCATAATGATTTACAGAATATTAATGAAAAGAGTAAAAAAAGAACTGCAGAAGCACATTCCAAAAGCGCTTTAGAAGTTCACACAAATGTTCGGAATCTTCAACCTTCTTTCATACAAACGTAAAACCCAAAATAAATCAGAAATTATTTAAAGCATACCTCAAAGCAGTAAAGCAGTTGTAATATGATATTTATCCCTTTCCTAAAGTAATAAATTGAACGTATATACGCTTTGCTTTTGTTGTAGTAAGGTAAACGGAACGAAACTTTACCAGAGTAACGGTCCCGTATATATAGTACATAAGGGATATTTTAAAACCCACTAAAGGAAAAACAGACAGACGGACGGACCCCAAATCAATAGGGTTAATGTCTGTCACCAGCCAAAGCTATCTTAAAAAGTTTAGCTTCCAAGCTTTTCTCGTTGCTTCGAAATTTTCGCATGGGGGGACAAACAAAGTGAAAACATTAGCGATAACAAGAAGGAAACGTATCTATATTACATAAATGGAATACACAGAGATCCTGAAGACATTATTTCTGGGAAATGCGTATAAAACTGTATCGAAAGATATTTTATCTCCGAAACTATAAGTCGTAATTATATGATCTCGCGGACTTTTTTGTGGTAAATGTAGTCCTCTATCAGAATAAATTTTTTAATCGATACCTTACAGATCATATAAGATCTAGTGAGAGAAAAATATGGTACTTACTTTTTGCTTGACGGAGGCCATTTAAGAGATACGAGTATACGTTTATTTGATTGCTTATATAAATTGGAAGATCTAATTGACGGAGGCAGTTGAAAATCAGAATTAGTAAGGATCGCTAATACGTAATTTCGTTAAAATCCGCAAAGTACTAGTTTCGGAGATTAAACGTGCAGACCGAGACGACGTGCCGTAAGGCTTTCTGCACCACCGCTAAAAAAGCGTTAAAAGGAGGTATCAAAGGCATGTTTCAGTCTTTTTTCGTGAATTAAAGTTGATAGTTGACAGAATTGATGTTGTGTTTTACTGGACATAGTTTTTGGAAGTACTTTTTAGAGCCTATTTTACGTTTTATAAAGCCTAATTAAGGTACTTAAAGACCTATTTTAGTCGCCTAAAACTTAATTTTTAGAACCTAAAAATCCGCGGTCTAGTGATAAGTGACCTCATCTTGATTATTTTCCTCTATTCTTGTGCTAGAGTAATTTTATTCTTTTTATTAATATTTCTGAACTTGCCAACCATTGTTTTACAAGAAAAGTTCTTATAATTATCCGAAAGGCTCAAATATGCACGCTACACTGGATGTTTTTATCTTCCCGCTAGGTTTAAACATTTATTAGTCATTTAATTTAATCGTTTAGTTACAATTTATTGTTTACAACTTTTCATAAACATTTATTCCCGTGGCATAAACGATTCCCACTCTTCAATCGCATGTTAAACAACTCCTGTTTTCTGAGTCCCACAATCATTCACTTTATGCGGCTCTTCGTTGATTGATAAGAGGTTGTGTTGTAAATTATCTTGCGTTATCGCTGAATTTAATTACAGCATTACGAGTACGATAGAGAATTAAATTTCTAAGGCTCAAATTCATCACTCCGGAAAAAGGTAACTTGCGAGGCTTCTTTTTGCTTTGGCAATAAACCTTACTAAGATTAAATTCAGAATCTGATGCCGTAATGAGCCAATCACAGCGCAGTATTCACTTCTTCATCCTTAACATTGCTCAGCTGTCGGACATTTCTAAATATAGTATGTACTTGCAATTTATGTGGGGCTAAGCAGAAAAGAAGCGGATTGATATTTTCAGGATAATCTTACAAAAGAATATATCTATGTACATAGATTTCTGAAAAAGCAGGAGAAAAATTCTGCCTTGACCGGGAATCAAACTCGGGTCTTCCAGTTGCCGGGCGGATATTATTCTAACCACTGAACTACCTAGAAAGGTTGATTATCTTGCTTCAGAATCCGGTATTTATTGCGCTGAGGTCAGATCAGCAATTATGATTTGAAAATCAAAGAATGAGAGTGAAATTTTGCTAATAAATTAATCTCTGATCCACCACAAAAGGATTTCTTAGCTATACATGTAGTCATAAAACAGCTTATGTTATAAATACAAATTGTCAGATATATTGATTGTATTAATTAAGGCGTTTTCATGCTTGAATTCTGTGGTGAGAGGATAACATCCCGACAATATGCTGAAAAGGCTTTTCAGATATAAAACTCATATAAGTAATAATATAATATGATAATTTTACAACACTTGTACGCAAGTTGGTGCGGTGATATCTATGAGCAAAAATGTCCCAGGGTCGATCATAGGCGAAGGAAAAATTTTTTTTCTTAAGTTATGCAAGACAATTTACATTCGTGTCTGCAGTATAAATTATTTGCTGTATTTTATCAACTGCTTTTTTTACTTCGTCCCAATCTAATTTCAAGCTTTCGTTTCGCTTTGCACTCTCCATACAAGTGAGTGTGTGCTGCACTCGGTCCTAGACCTCGCGATCCCACTGGCTAGAGCGGAGGGAGGAGAAGACACGCAGAAATAAAGGAAAGAACAGCTGAAAGGAGTGTTTTGTTTGTGTGTATTTCTAGCTAATCAACCTCTTGGATTATTATAGCCATAACTCCTTCAACACCGAAAACACTCACAAGGCAGGAGGGAAACCCGGTGCCGGCATTAGCCTACTCTTTACGAAGAGCACCAAGGGGACTTACAGCTTAACGTCCCTTCCGAAGGACGCTGACGCTGACTTTGCGCGGTCTCCTCAAAGCACATAAGTAGGGGACGGGATGATCCCAGGTTGAAAAACCCAACCTCTGCCGGGTTCGAACCTGGGACCGCTGCGTGGAAGGTTAACAGGAAAGAGCAATTGAAAGAGAAGGGGGAGGAGTGAGGGAGGCGGCGAGCAAATTAATACGACGATTAGTAGAGGCAGAATGCTCTACAGCGGCGAAAGGACGGCCGCTTTCCCTTCTTCGTGTCCTTCAGAGAAAAGGACCGGAAGTACACGGCACTACTCCCCAATCTCTGCTTCGCTCTCTCTCTCTCTTTCTCTCCATTTTGCTCTCCTTTCTCCTACCCTCTTTTCCATTCCTCCGCTTTCTTAACCTTTCCTCTCTCTCATCCTGAGGGTTAAATGTAAGAAGGGACTACATAGTCTCAATTTCGCCCTAATAAAGTCGTTTGTCTGTCTGTCTGTCTGTCCTGTCTCCTTCCTTCTCCCCTCGTCCTCTTCACTTTCTCCGTCTCTCCCTCCCGTTCTCACTCTCTTCTTCATTCGCGCCTATTTTATGGACACGGCGGATTTCCGTCGCCAGCGCTTTCTTCCGCGAGCACGCCTTCCCTCACGTCTTCCTGCGTGCCAACGAATCGTGCCACTACGGCAGGACCTCCCGGTTCAAAAGTTTCCTGAAAGTATAATTGCGCAAGTGGAGCCATCGATCGACGAGGGAAATCCCTGAGCGGCGACGAGAATTTAAAACAGTGGCACGAGTTAGTCACCCGTCCTCAAGGAAGGAATAAAACACAATTGAAATTGAGATTTCTTCCCATTCCATGCGCCCACAATAAACCGCTGCCACACCCCTGAGGCACAATAAAGTACTTTATGCATGAGATGGTTGCATTACCTGGCATTTCCAACTAACAATCTTCATTCGGATATATAGCGAATTAATTTTGACCAAAACGACATTATGTCATCGGAAAAGTACAGATGAATCAAGCGTATTTAATGAACACTTAAATGAAAGAGTAATTTTGCGATGATATTTATTTAATTCACGTTTTCATCGAGGGAAATTAAAATACCTAAGATTGCGGGAAAATTCTCCTATAGCATACGCTTTCTTTCGCAATCACTTTCTTCGAACCACGACGGCTAACATTAATCAATGAGAAATGTTCCAAATGAATGATTATGCCTATAATATTTCCTTTTTTATTAAAATAAAAAATGGAGTTTACAAAGGGGTAAGGAAACTGTACACTGAATTCTAAAAGCAGAACAAATTTTGTACCATGTTTGGATGTGCTACTTACGACGCGTTATTTAAATAGTATTTCATAGCTCTTTTCTTTCATTTTATGGTTTATTTCTTACTTTTCGTTATCATGTCCAGAATTTCGGAGCAAACGACGATAAAAACATCATTAAATTCGACCAAGCTGCCTCCTTACTACTAAGCTACCGCCGTTGGACCTGAGACACACTGGATTCTCTCAGATCATATCAGAAGGCCAACGATTTAACAAAAAGACTGAATGGCCATCATGAGCCGGAGAACTCTACGACACAACTTGGTTCATGCGTCTTCCTCTAGGACCTGGATTTTTAGAAGATAATAGTTTGTCTGATTGTGAGATCAAACTAAGTCTTTGAAATTAAATACTAGATGTTGGAAAATTGTTAATATTGGGTAAAGTTTCGATATATCTTTTTGTGTTTATTTTCATTTTTAGCCCACTTTCCAGAATGGAAATAGGCTTATAGTTTTGTCGTTGTGTCTGTCTGTCTGTCCGTCTGTCTGCCTGTCTGTTAACTTTGGAACCAATAGACCGTTTTTCATGAAACTTGGAGGAAATTTCTTTCTGCATGAGTCTAGATCCCGAGGATAGTTTTTGTGGCGACTATTGAAGTCCCGGGTTTGATTGCAGGAACTATCCTTCCCATTTTATTTACATGGAAAATCTGAAATTCATCGTGCAGGGAAATTTTATTTTGCACATTAAAATATCTTAGAATTGTAATATCGGAGCGAGTTTTCTACTATTCTCTGAGGAAAGAAATGAAGATTTTAATTTTTGTCGTAGTACTTTGTTTATCGATTGTATTTCTTAGATTTTCGCGTAAATACTTGTGATTTTTCAGTTTTTATCACTCATTACGAGTGTTGTCATAGCAACAACTATTGTTGGACTCAGATTCGGCATATTCTAATATGTACACACGTTATTTTTGCCACACATATACGCGTGATCAATTTAACATTCCGTTTGAATCTATTTGTAGTATTTTATAACGCTAACTTATGAAATTTGTGAACACAAAGAGCTATATATCCGCGATGACTTTAAAGCTATTAAAGGCAATATAAGTATTAAATAAATGTTTAAATGGAAAGTAGGCATCATAAGTTCTGTTTGGATCATCTTGTTATTTTTATGTCGACAAATTATGTGTACAAGAGGAAAAGCTTTCTTTTATCTTCTGATAAATATTGAAAAGTAATTGATAATGAAGATAACTGCAATGGACCAAAATCGATTGGGGAACCACATTCGCTTTTCGGCTACAAAGATCTTTCGTTCTCAAGTTGTGATTCACCTATTGCTTATTCTAAGAAAGAATCAAATAAACTGTTCCATCAAAAATCTTCAAATAAATTTCTTTTCAGAATATCATTCCCCCCCAGACCCACACACATTCCTTGTAGACGCACTTTATAAGGATAATCTCTCACCCTAACTTAAAAAGTGTTACAAAGTAACAAGAAAACACTCACTACACCTGCTCATTATTAGAATTTGCAGATCGCCACTACGGATATGTTTGTTGTCGATAGCGCACCATTTTGGGCCGATTATAGGTATTTTAATTATTAATTGCGTTCCGATGATGAAGCGAACTTGAAATTTTATTTCTAGCTGTTTTTTTATCCGCTAATGTAATCTTTTTGTCCGTCCGTCATTCACACTTCCGTGTCAGGGGATCTACTTCTACACCGTTTACGTTAGAGCAAATACATATTGAGAGTTTGTTCAAGGCCATAAGTTTTTCCCGCCATTAAAATTTGGAGTGTAGTGGTTGCTGTGGAGAGGGGGGAGCACAGTGAACCATAAAACGGGAAATTAGTGAACCACTTCTACACCGCTCAAGTTAGAGAAACCAAATACCCAGGATAGTTTCGGCTGGTGAGTCATGAATCTTATTGAAGATTTACGAAAAGGCCGGAGAAAATTCTAAGAATAGAATATCCGTCCGGCAAGTGGAAGACTTGGATTCGATTCCCGGTCAAGGAGAAATTTTTCTCCGACTTTTTCAGAAATCTTCATGTCCAGCAGATGCTTATCTGCATGCAAACTTCACCAACACTTTTATTTGGGGATGGACTCTACTGATTTTGGGGTCCGTCCGTCAGTCCGTTTGCCTTTTAGCATGATTAAAAAAAACTTATTAACTAACTACATGGGTCCGTTACTACGGTAAGTTTTCGTTTTGTTAAGTTGCTACAATAAAAAAAATCCGACCGTAATACTAGATTCATCAGTTCTTTCCTTACTTGTTGTAATTGGAAAAGTGTTCGGAAATGGCGAAACTGTTTGCTTTTGAAATAAAAGTTTTGCGACAAACAATTGCTTACTTACAACGCAGAAACATTACGCAATGATCTTTTTCTCGCCAAAGCGTCCATTGCGTAAATTGACGAGAATAAGAAATTCCTACCTTAATGTTGCACACCTTACCATCCTTGACTGAATCGTACTATCGATCGGTGAGAGGTGTTAACGGTTCTCAGAGGAGCCTCTCAGATATGGTCTGACGCGACACGAGTGGCAAGAGAGTGCACTAATTGTTAAGCTGAAGGACCGATAATAATTGCCTAACGTGAAAGAAAAACGTGACTTGCCAGAAATATTCTCGGAGTGTTAACTTAAGGATCAATTAGGAACAATTACGTGGCTTAAGGAAGGTTAAACTTGTTCACTCTTGTTTAATAATTGGCAAATGCAGTGAAAAGTTCAAATCATATGTAAATTTTAAATACAGAGACGATTTTCCTGACAGTTAATCTTTTCTGCCTACGATACTCCAATAATATCATCTTTAAAAGGTAGTACACAAATCTAATTGCTGTACCTACGCGTATCACACCCTGTAATTATCATCACCGAGATATTTTTGCGAGTATATTAAATGCCCTAAAACTGGGTTGAGCAACCTTTTATGCATCTTGGGCCTCATCAGTGGTTGCGAATCCTTCGGCGGATCGCATTGGAAGTTGCCAATTCTTCGGCGGGTCGAGTTAGAGTTTGAATCGGAAGTTACTTAAAGAATCTGAGGTTCCATATTAGGTATTTATGGTAAAAATGTCAATATTACATGTTTTATTATAAAAACTTTCATAAAAATGTATGAATTTGTGTGTTAAATTTTTATTGCTTTTTCATCATAGTTTCGGTACCGCAAAAAACCCTTTCCGGGACTTAAGTTGGACACTTCTGCTATAAAACCATCGAAAGTATGTATTTAGCTTCACGAGCATCCCAATATGTACATCTTTCCCCGATACAAACTATATAAAAATTGATGTTTCACAATGAATTGTCAAATATATTATTGCAGTGACTTCAAATTTATTTTGTGAATTAATCAGCAAAATTATCTAACATACCTACTAAACGGACTTTTATAAAATGTCTTGACCACCAACACATTAAATAATTCCACTTTTTTGAAGTCCTTTACTCTCTGAGCCAAAAAATCGCGTACCAGTTCATTTATCCGATAAAAGAAAATTGTATATTATATGTATATCTGACACGATTATTTAAAAATTCGTCGTAGGAATAATAACATAAGAATAATCACAGTTATCACCAATCATAAAGTCAAGGATAAAAGGACAAAAATGGTTACAAAAAGGTATTTTTAATATTAAATTAAATAAATTCAGTTTCAAATTCCTACTTTATACTGCCGAAAAAGTATTTAGCCTTTTCAGGACTGAATTACGAAATACGGCACAAAAATTAATATGGATACTGAAAATATAGGGAAGTAGAGACTCACATAATGAGATTTTAAAATAATTTACCAACTTAATTTATTATTTTATAAAATTTAGGCATGATGCTATATGGATGCTATTTAGTACCAGTGCTATTTAAATCTGTATATATCAAACACACACACACACACACACCAAACATAAATAGAACCTACTAAATTTACTCTACTTATTTGATAAATTATAACAAAGATATAGTGGTCATAGTGCAATCATTAGTCGCCAATGGCGCCTGGACGTCTGGCTTTGTCCAGCACTGGTTACCATATAAATTTTCAAAGATATGTGTGCGATTCCAAATATTCAAATCACTTAATACACATGCACATTCGAAAGAATATTTAAAGCACTATATTTTATTACAGAATAGCTCCAATTTTCCTGGAGGCATCATAAAAACATTGATCTCATGAAACCTGAAAGGAGTAATATTCTGCTGGTGATACCATAATATTTCCTCCAATTTATGATAAAATAGCATTTACTTAGAATATCGATTTTTCGGATTCCATTGATTTGTATCCTGCACACTTAAAGCCCAGCCAGAAAGTTGCAATGCAAAATTTGAATGAGTCATTCGGCTCTTTTTCAAGAGGACATAAGCGCGTGTGACGAAAACCCATCGCTTCCAAGTGGAACACTCTCGGTGCTGACAACCTATTGCTAGACACGCACACGTTCCACGCCTCGCTAACCTTTCTAAATTTGGCTTTTCACTCATTTATTCACGTGGCGCCCTTCCTTTATCCATCAGTGTTCCTTATCCATCGCTTCTATTTCCACTCTACTCTCTCTCTCTCACCATTTATTAAGATCAGCTGTTCCACTTTTTCTCTCTCTCTCTCTCAATCGTCTCCTATTCTCTATGTATTTACATTTCCTCTAATATTTCTATTGTCCTTTCTCCGCTCTCTCCCTCTTTCGCTCTCCTCGCGCTTTCACTGATAGGCGTAAAAAAAATTGAAGGATTTAATCTCAGTCTATCTGAAGATGTTAATCTTCGTTTCTCTTTCTTTCGCTTCTCTCTCTTAATCCTTTCGCTCTCTCCTCAATCTCTCGTCCTTCGTCCTTCTGTTTATCCCTCATACTTATTTCCAAATCACTTCTCCTACCAAGTTTGTTTTTCACGAATAAATTCGCTTTATCATCTAATAATGTGTTTTATATTAGGTTCTGCAGTCTTAGTATTCTATCGTCAACTTAAAAAGATCTTTTAGTCGCTCCAACATTAATATTTTTCAAACAAATTGGACAGCAACAAATGCAGATAAAAAATTTAAAATCATGTTTTATTTTATTTTATAAGAACTCCATTGATTTTATTTGTATAAAATTGTACTAAAATTTGTTTTTCGCGTTCTAATCTAAATGTGATAAATATGACATTTCTCATAGTAACGGTTCCCTTGCTCTAACTTCAATTTAAAGGGGCATTTTTATAAATCATGTTCTATCTTTTAATATCTACTCTTCAGTTCCAGATGATTATTACTTTCTCCATATACGAAGTATAGAGAAAGTATTGTTTTCATGAAAAGAATCGAATTCGAGATTTCAACGGAAATACGTTTTAAGGTCCCCTGAACACGTTTTACTATTTTATTAATGATGTCTGTGTGTATGTGATAGCTTTGTTGTGGGTGCTCTAACTCAAAAACTATTAATCAGGTCTATGTGAAATTTTATATTTAACAGTTTTATAAAAGTCAAAAGAACTGATTAGTTTTTGGTAAAAAACGGTCAACCAAAAGTGGGTGTTTACTCTTATCACATATCCATTATTTTGAAATATTTGCTTTAATATTTGATAAATGTTAAAATGTAATGGATTAAAAGTTGTATGAAATTTAATTTTCTACAACCTTTGTTTGAAATATATTCCCATATAATGCATTTTTTAAGAGATATCTTATATTTTTAGCTGCCACCACCACGCCACCTACCGAAGACTAATGTTTACAATTGACGCTTAGTTACGTCTTAGTAACGCTCCTTTTTCTTTTATTAATTGTCAACCGAAAGTAAATATGGACAACGATCCCAGAGCTAACAGCATGTAATTTGCCATATAAATATGGAAAAAGTCATGTGTTGCCCACATCAGATTATTTTTTTAATGTAAAAGGTTTCATCGTTCTTCACAAAGCTATGGCTATAATAATACAAGAGGTTTATTAGCCAAAAACACACACACACAAACAGATCTTCACAAAATTATCAATTCAAATTTTCGTGATACAACTTTGGTGTGTATCAAATCATGTTAGTTTCTCAATGAGATTCCCTCTAAGCCGCACATCAACTTAATGCGCGCATATGGAATAAGGCTCAAGTGACATAAAGCGACAAAAAGCGTGATGATGCAAGGGCTCCTTGAAGAAGTAGGCCAATCGGAAAATGCTTGAATTGTGCAACGAAGATCACGACACCCCATTATAAATTTTTAAAAGTCTTTGCGGTGTAAAAGCTAATCAATGAGTGGCCACATTCCTAGAATGGATATTAGTAATTTATGAGAACTCTGAACTCCGAAGCTCTTCTATGTCATCCCTCACGTGGGAACATTCCAATAGCCGTCAAATCCACCCCCTCTTCCCCCCTCCCCCCTGAACTTCTCCCTCCTCTGAACTTCCCCTCCTCCACCCCTCCAACTTCCCCCTCCCTCCCCTACTCCGCCCCATTCTTCCTCCACACTCCCCTCCACCAGCTTTCCACACCCACTCACGCTCTACAACTTCCATAGTCGTCTCCTTCGCCAGTCACAGCCGAGTCTCCCTCAGTGGCTGACCCACATTCGGAGGCTAACGAAAGTTACTGCTGCTTTTTCCCTTTCGCTAAGAGAACGGAGCTTAGTCGAGGAATTCAAGCGTCCTTGGGGGGCGTACCTATGTCGGTGACATGGAACCGGAAATCGTTTCGGACGGACCGTGTAGCGACCGTCGGGAAGAGTGATTCTTCGGCCGAAGTGGATTGCGGTCGATGGGATTAAAGCCTTTCCTCAGCAGCTAGCATAACAGGTGAGTGCATCGCCAGACACTAAGGATGTTTTACAATCATAATTGTCATCATGGGAGGCAGAAACTTCAACTCACGAAACACGAGATACGATATCTGCATTGGGAATTTTAACGAGCGAGCCAAAAGTGCACATTTCCTCTGAAGACTTCAGAAAGCGCAATAAATTTTCATCAGCCTTTTCTGTGCTATACTAATTGATTTATCACTTTAGAGAAAATGTTTACAACGCTAGCAGGCAAAGGAAGACGGCGGTCTTTAAAAGACATTACCTTGCCGATCGATCGAAAAATAGACAGCCAATTTTGGTATTTAGGCGAAGTCGAAATTTATGCGAACCTCCTCGTGTATTTAAATTGACATCTCTAATAATAAATTGTAAAACTTTCTCCGTCACGTAACGCTTCAAAATACAGGATTAAAACCTAAAAAGGGTACTTATAGAACTGCTACAGAGCTGAAATTTGGGAGGAAGATAGGAATCCGAAACTCCAGAAAAATGTTTATTTAAGGGGTGTTTTTGACCCCAATGTCCAACTTTAAACACCCATTAGAAAAGCATTGACAACCACTTATAGCAAATATAAATATTTGCTATAAGTGGTGAGAGAGGATTGCCCATTGATGTTCCATTAATTTGTTTATAGAACTTATTGTTAAAAACGAAGTAATTTTGTTCCATGCATAAGTTTGTCAATGTGAGAATTTCTAGAATTTTGTTTTCCTCAACTTGTTTACTTAGTAGCCAGTCCTGGAGGTTTTCGAGCGCGACGTCAATGGGAACACTGGGGAAGAGTTGTTCTACATCAAATGACACCAGTATTTCATCTTTGTGTATTTTTTTGTTTCTAATATGTTCCAAGAAATTTTGGGTGTTTTTAACGCCGTATGTTTCTTCAATGCCTATACAATTTAATTCCTTAGTGAGCCATTTGGCGATTTTATAAGAGGGTGAGTTGATGGCCGAAACTATAGGTCTCATTTTGTTTCCTGGTTTATGTATTTTGGGAAGGCAGTAAAGTCTTGGAATGGTGGGATTCGCTATTTTCAGAGCGAACGCTAGTTTTTTGTCAAATGTGTGTTTGCAACGGTTAACAGTTTCTTTGACTTGTGTCGCGAGTTTTTTAATGGGATTTTTGGAGATCTGGATGTAGGGGCCTGTTTCAATAGTATTTAATGTTCTTTCAAGGTAGTCCGCTTTGTTTAGAATGACTGTGGTGTTGCCCTTATATTAAGAAAGACTCCAATCACCCTTACAAACAAAAGAACGCGGCTTTCAACCATATGGTACACAGACTATTGACGACACCGCTAAATAAAAAACGTTTTGACAAAGAAGTAAAATATATTAAAAACGCGGCCCTAGAAAACGGGTACACACACGAATTGATAGACAACATTATTAACAAGCAATCCAAAACATTAGACAAGAAGACAAGTACTACGCTTGCTCTAAGTGACGATAGGAAGAAAAAAAAAATTTATTTCACTCCCCTTCCATCCAACCCTAAACAAAGGGCTAACAAAAATTTTTCATAACGCAAATTATACACTAACGTTTCACAACACAATTAACATTAAAAATTTATTAGGGAACCCTAAAGACAAAATACCCACATTAGAAAAATCCGGCATATATCAAGTGTTGTGCCCCACATGCAACATGTCTTACATTGGCCAAACGAAAAGAAATATCTCCATCAGATTCAAAGAACATTTAGCGGCACTACAGACATGGACGCTTTGAAAAATCGGCCGTCGCGAAACACATTTTGGAATATAACCACCCATTAGACACAAATAACCTCAAACTGCTTAAACAAGTCCCAAATACCAAACTCGACGCAACAGAAAGCTTACACATTCATAAATACAGACACACCCTGATGAATAACGAGTTAGGGGTAATAAACAGCGTTCTTTTTAAACTGACCTCCCCCCCTTTTTCTCCCATCACCTAGGTCATCTAGGTCCCCCCTTTTTCTTCTCCCCCCTGCCCACCAACCAGGTATAAATACACAGACACAGCCCTGGACATCCACTTGAGAGCGTGCCACTGGTCTTGGTTTCAGTTGCCCTCTCTCAAGTCCCCCTTCCCCCCCGTTTTTTAACCCCTCATGATGGTTACTTTGTAGCCGAAATACGTATTGGGTTTTTATCCGGTTTTTATCCGGGTTCATCTGTTTTTATCCGGCCTTTTAACCGGGTTTTATCAGTTTGACTGGCTTTGGAGAATTTCCTTCGCTTACATACTACTATACTACTTACTTTTAGTTTGATTTACCTGTATCTAAATAGCGCTGAGCTATATATAGGGACACCGGTTGAAGCAATATCTTCGTACAACTGGGAATGGTCCCACGCCACACACACACACAGACACACGTGCGCGCGTGTGGTTTGCGTGTGTGTATATGAAGTATTTGACTCGCTTGTTCTATTACGTAGAATCGACAAAACATGGTCACGGGGGCAGTGCCATCTTCGACTTGAATAAGGAAAACTAAATCCTCCCATTTTAATAATAATTTCTGTATTCGAACTTTATCCTATCTCTAAGTTTGTCATCAATTTTTTTCGTCATTGCTGAATAGCACTATTGTCTTGGTGATTTACGTACGTACGCATATATCAGGGAAGAATTGGCTAAACTGATTTCAACCAAATTTGGTACATAGAATCTTCACAGAAATACATGTTCAAAATAACATATTTCGACCGGATCTACTTAGCAGGGGTGCCACAATTGCAAAGTTAAACTTTTCGGTAATTATGAATTTGGAAGGAATTGGCCCAACCGATTTCAACGAAATTTTGTAGGAAAACGACGTGCAGCATAAAATAACAAAAATCAAGATATTTAGTACAGATATAGAAAGCAGGACTGCCACAATACAAGGAATAAAAAAGTTCTTGTTACATGTATTTGTGTTGAAGTGTCCGCATCAATTTTAACCAAATTTAATACTTGTAATACACACATAAAAAACCATAATAGTATATTTAAACCGAATCAGCCAAACAGGGGTGCCACAGTTTCAAATTAAACTCTTCAAGTATTTGGAAGGAATTGGCAGAACGGATTTCAATTAAATTTTTTATATAAGATTTGTACAACATACCATAATGAAATCAAGTACCCTAAATTCCCAAGTATAACGCGCGGAATTATTTAGTGCGCGTTATACATAAGACGTATTAGTGCGCGTTATGCATAAGAAGTACAGCTTTATAAAATAAAATGCCTTAAAGCGTTCAAATAATAACTTCGTGAAATCACTAAATGGCTGAAATCTTTCGAAACTTCTTTCTTTTTGTTCCGTTGATAAAAACAAATTTTCTGGCATAAATTACCATGCATTTCAATCATTACAGATACAAAATCGAATTTCAGTTACCTAATTATTATTCAACTTAAGATAAATTAAGGCAGATTCGAAGTTATTAGTTGAAAAAAATGTACGCAATGCCTTTTTAAATAAGATAACGAATTCCACAACAAAACACATTCACATATAAAAATAAAAAATCACGAATTCTTCATAAATTTTATTCCCACTCGATTATTAATTAACATAACCATAAAAATCTTCTGATTCAGTCACAATTTATATCGTAATCATTCAAGTTCTTAACCAATGAGTCCGGAAAATTTTCAAGCGAAAAATTATCGCTTTCATCAGATGATGAATCACAATACCCTCCATCCCCCCCATCAACATCAGGGGAGTAAATTCCCGATACACTGAAACCATTAATTATACATTCAAGGGTTACATCGGCCCAACTTTTCACAATCCATTTACAAATTTCAGCATAAGAAGCTCGCTGCATCCTTCCAGACTTTGTATAGGAGTGGAAACCATATACCATGCATTTTTCCCAGTGCCTCCGTCTTTTCGATTTGAATGATCTTTTTACGGAGATGTCCAGTGGTTGCAGCTTTTTTGTTAGACCTGCAGGAATAACTGCAATCTTGGAATGTTTTTTCAATAATATTTTCGAATCATTTACCTAGTTGGATCCAATACTAGCAGCGATTTTGGTTTAAAAATGAGCCCTTCCTTTTTCCCCATACCTCAGTTAACCACATTCGCAACATATCGCAATTCATCCAGCCTTTTGGGTTTACGCACACAACAATACCTTTAGGAAATTCCTATTTAGGAATGGTTTTCCGCTTGAAAATTACCATTGGGGGAAGCTTTTCTCCATCAGCCGTCACTGTTAGCACAACAGTAAAGCAGCATTTTTTAGCTCCAGCAGTGCATATTTTTATGTCTTGGGTACCTTTAACGTCAACTGCAAATTTCGATGGCATGCCGAAACTCATAGGTACCTCATCCCTGTTACCTATCTGACTTGGTTCAACGCCCTTCTTTTCCTGCCCAACAAACAAATTAAACTCTTCCACTTTAACCTGCCAATCTTCTGGTAACTTTTGTCCGGTAAATGTAATTGCTCGTACTGTTAAACTATTTCGCTTCATAAAATGATAACACCAGCAATTACTGCCTTTAAAATTATCAATATTTTTCTCGCGAGCTATTTGTATTGCTTTGCATTTAAGTGACACAGTTGAAACTCCTCTTCCTTCACTCCTTTGCGCACAGACCCAGTCCTTCAATTCTTGCTCCAGATCTGGCCAAAACTCCTTTCGTTTCCTTCGTGCCTTTTTTTCCACAGGTAGAACACTCAACAAATTCTTTTGGGACCGCCACTCGCGAATGCTGGATTCGCCCACTTCGAAGAAACGAGCCACTAACCTAATACCGTGAATCTCGGCATAATTCACATTTCTAACTTTTTCTGCGCCATGTAAGATTTCCTTCTTTTTGGCATTTTTAAATAGGGTTATGGTCCAACGGTGGGTCTACAGTTTAAAAAATAAAAACATTATTAATATTTTTTCATTAGGTTCAATAACTATGCAATCAAGAAATACCTTACAGAAACCGTACCGTTTCTTAGTCAGGTAAAGAAAAATAAAATAATAGGTAACACTCCATAAATGACAAAGTCAACAAGTTTCAGTAAAAATAATGCCAATGTTTTTAAGGAAAACAAAATATCCTTGAAAATACCTCACCTGGTTTCTGTCAAAGAGGAACGAAACTCCGTACTTTCAGTGCCCTACCTCGTTGATCAAAACGTTACAGCCAGACTGCAAACCACAAATGAATGGGCGATGCAGATTACAGGTCGTCTCTCTGTCTGTGAGTCAACAATGTGTCCCCTCCACATTCGTTCCCACACTCAGATTCTCTGGCTGTTTCTCTTGCCCCCTGCCGTACCACCCTTGAGGTCTGGTACTTCTTTTGTTTTATGTACCTCTACCCACCCCCACCATCCCAACACATCTCATGACACCCTCACCACTTTCTTACACCTCACTCCCCAACCAGTTTTCTTTGACCCTCGAGTGGTCATTGTTTCGGAAATAAGAATGGGAAAAATCGGTATCCAGGGGTTTTCCCCAAATGTTCTCCTTCGCACAGGAAAGTTGGGGAAGGGTGTTAAAAGTGTAGCATTCTTTAAAAAAACGCTAAGCTCAACGATCCCATGTTCTGCGGGTGTCCTGCGCGTAATACACAAGTGCGCGTTATACTAGAAAATTTGGAGATATGCGGAAAACAGCCGAAGGTTGGCCTGCGCGTTATGCATGAGTGCGCGTTATACTTGGGAATTTAGGGTAGTTTAAAGCGGAGCTAAGGAACAGGGCTACTACAATAAAAAGTAAAATAAAATTTCTTTTACACGCATTTATAGAGAACTGCCCGCATGGATTTTAACCAAATATAGTATATTTAATCTTTATTTAAATAAATAACCAAAATTTCATATTTCAAACGGGTCGACTAAACAGAGCTACCACAATATCAAGGTTAGAATTTTTCTGCAACTATGAATTTCTAAAGTATTGGCTGAACCGAATTCAATAAGAAAGATCCTTTATAGGGCGAGGTTAGAATGGCAAAACGAAATGAACATGTTTAGAACGGTTCTAAAAAGCAGGACTACTACAATATAAGGAAAAGGAATTTTCTGATTTTAAAGCAAATACATTAGTATACGATTATACTACGGCGAACTTGACGAAAAGCACTTCTGTGCCACGGGGAACCTGTGTACACCCCTACTTGTGTACTAAAATTGAATTGAAAGGAAAGTAGGCGGATTAGTTCTTTCCAGAACTACTTGCTGCTACGTAGTCTTCATGACGATATTACTATTATTATTAGTGTAAATATCTAGAAAAATGCGCTTTTTATATAGCGTCGACGCTTTTTGTAGGGGTGTGAAAGATATCTATGATGAAATCGAACATACTTAAGACCGTAAACATTCATTTAATTTGCCAATACGCTGAAAATATATGGTAGAAAACATCCAGAAATAATAAAGATCTGATTCAGGAAACAAAAAAAACAAGAAAATTCATCAAAATTTGAATTCACAGTTAATTATAAACCAGTCATTGGTTCTGGATACAGGCGTTACCATGCACTTCAGCAAATAGATTTTTTTATATCAAGTAGAAGGATTCTATGTGAAACAAGTATGGAAAGGTGTACTCCATGTCGGAGTACACAGAGTTTCCAAATGCGTTCTTTGAGATCAACAAATTTTAGTAAAACAGCTCAATACCAAATTTCATCAAAATACGTCCTGCGGTTCCCGGATTGAAACACAGACGTTGTAAACTACATGTAGGTCTTCATGTAAAGTGGTCGTAATCATTGTCTGATTTAACCAAAATTGGAATCGGTCAATTTATTTTAGTAAAACTCCCCTATGCCAAATTTCATCAAAATACGACCTGCGGTCCCGAGTTGAAACAGAGGAGCATTGTAAACTACATGTAGGTTTTCATGAAAAGCGGTCGTAATTCTTGTCCGATTTTAACCAAAATTGGAAATAGTCCCCAATATCAAATTTCATCAAAATACGTCCTGCGGTCCCGAGTTTTAACATGCGGACGGACGGAAACGACCTCCCCTATATGCGTTCACTTCGTGCAAAGAACAACCGAAATGTATATGACACGATAAGGTAGACGTCGAAGACAGATATATGATTTTTTTAGTATTAAAACCAGGCAGTAGAGAAATGTACTTGAATGAACCTAAGCTAAACTGATATTACTCGTATATGCAATATAGCAGTCGTTTAAAACATGGAGACACATGCAGAAGAACTTGATAAGATAAAAATGATGCTGTTGGTTTCCTTTTTCTGGACAATCAGCCTCTTTGACTATTTTAGCCATAACTCCTTCCACACCTGACACACACAAGCGAGGAGGGAAACCCGAAAGCCTACTCTTTACGAAGAGCTCCAAGTAGGCCAACTGCTAAACATCCCTCCCGAAGGACGGAGCGCTGACTTGCGCGTTCTCCTCAAACCACACATGTAGGGAACGGCATAATCCCAGGTTCAAAAATCCGACGGAGGTCGGATTTGAGCCTGGGACCACTGCGTTGAAAACCAACGTTCTAGACCAGAGGTCGGCAACGCGGCGACCGCGGGCGCCGCGGCGCCCGCAAGACATTTGTGTGTCGCCCGCCAGCCAAAAAGAGAACTCAAGCTAAACAATTACGGAAAACTCTCAGAAGACCAATAAGTTGCGGAACAAGATGAAGAATAGAACTTTGTAACAAACCATGGATTGGGATTGGGTTTTTCGGAGATTACACGCCGAGAGTAGGAGAAGCCACTATCGTGTTTGTGTGATTGCCGTGCCTGTGCTGACAATTCATACAAACGTTCTCGTACGAACTGTACGAAAATATAGAGAATTCTCCGCCCCTAGTTTATGCTAGGTGAAGGTGTCCTGTCGCCTTCAATCGCTATTACGGGCGCAAGGCTGAGATCCTTTTTCTCAACCCGTCGTGTACAATAGCTCCGTTAGCCGGTTCAGGCTATTTGGAGGTAGGCGCTCGATACGGGAAAACTATTTCCCTATGTCGCGTGAAACTCCCAAGTTCTTGTCAAAAGTCGTTGGTTTCGGAGTTCTGCAGTTCTTGCAGCATAACTTGGCTGGAGTTATTGTTGAAAGTCGTTGGTTTCGGAGTTCTGTCCTCCGTCTTGTAGCATAACTTGGTTCGAGTTATTGTTGTGAGTCGTTGGTTTCGGAGTTCCGCTCATTGCTTAATATACAAAGTACAGGGTTTGGGAGATTTTTCTTTGTCTCTTACAATATCAGCCAGTGATAGCTCATTTCCTTCTTCATTGGTTAAATATAAATCATTTTAAATTGACCAACAGTTCACAATATTTCTGATATTTTCCCGATATTCAGTGGGTTGTCTTTATTAATTCATTTGTAGAAAATTTTATTCCCATTATGAGCTATAAGAGGCAAAGGACATATTACTTCAATGTTGATTGGAAAGAACAATTCTGTTTTATTGATTTGAAAGGAAAGTGTGTTTGTTTATTGTGCAATGCTTGTGTCGCACTTTCAAATAAAAGTAATATTCAAAGGCATTTTAATACGGTCCACGGAAATTTTAATACTAGTTATCCGTTAAACTCTGAGATCAGGAAAAATAAAATTTCTGATATGAAATCTATTTTAACTAAACAGCAGAGCATTTTTACCAGACCAGTGCAGCAATCAAAAAGAGCAACGATTGCATCACTTAAAATTTCGCATTTGTTGGCCAAGAGGAAATAGCCTTTTGAAGATGGCGAGATTGTAAAAGAAGCCATGTTAGAAATTGCTGACTCACTTTTCAAAGATTTTAAATATAAAAATGAAATTACCTCAGAAATCAACACGATTCAGTTATCGGCAAGAACAGTTACAAAAAGAATTGAAGTTATTGCAACCAATATGGAGAAAGAGTTGGCAAATGTATTTTCTTCTCGTTGCAACTGGATGAGTCAACAGACATATCAGACACTTCTCAATTGGCTATGGTTGTGAAGATGGTGTTTAATGATTTTTCAGGAAAGGAAGAATTGCTTAAAACTCTTCCAATAAAGGGATGAACAATAGGTGAAGACATTTTTTCAGCTTTTAAAAAATATGTCCAAGAAAGTAATATACCATTAATAAGAAAATGTGCCCTAAATATATATATTCTTACTGTGCTTCAACATACACTTGCGAGTCTATTTTTTCAAGCATGAAACACTTGAAATCCAAGTACCGATCGAGACTCACCGATTACAATTTAGACAACTGCCTAAGATCAGGTATCTCGAGTTATGTGCCAAATTATAGCAAGTTGGCTGAAGATATGCAGTCCCAAGTTTCACATTGATTCATTTTTCATGTTTTATAATAAATTCTTTAATAGTTTTTCTCTTATATACACAAAAATATCATTTTAATAAATATTGGTACACATCTACTATTGTTACTTCACTTCATGCCCCCAATAATTAAAGTTGCGCCCTCATAGATAAAGAGGTTTCCGACCACTGATACAGAGAGATATCAACTGATCTTGCTTATGCGCCCTTAATGTCCTCAGTAATATAAAGGTGAAAAGGTTGCCGACCCCTGTTCTAGACACTCCACCACCGCAACCCCTGAAGATGAAAATGTGCTACTGTAAAAACTCATATATACTAGTTTGGGAAGAATTAATTTTAGCATTTAATCTAGGCCTCCGACTCTCCGTTGCGTTTTTATTTCTTTTCCGCGCAATAATTCATCAAACTGCACTACCTTGATGCTACTTCCATTACTTACAACTTGGCTGGGATTGCACACATGACTTATAATTCGCAACGCGTAATCCGTAGCGGTATACTAGTACACCAGCATCATTCGTGTAATGTATATTGCCCTTTAGTGAACAGTTTCGAAGCTCCGACCAAAAAATCACAAACATCATTGTCACTGAGAAGCCTGAGAGTGAAGAATTACAATTATTATTAGATCAAAAGTACCTATAATACACCGAGATTTCAAAGGCGTTGTTTATAGAAAATACGTATAAAACGGCATCGAAAGATTCTTGAATTTTTATACCCGAAATTAAAGTCGTAATTATGTGGTCTCGCGGACTGTTTTGTGGCAAATGTTGTCCTCCATCCAAATAATATAAACCATACAGATCATATAAGAGCTAGAGAAAGATATCTATGGATTTTTAATTGTTTTTTGCTGAGAGAACCATCATGGCGATCGATGTAAACAAAATATGCTATATTTTGCTTGGAATGTTCTCTAATTTTTATCTCCGAAACTATAACTCGTAAATATGTGTTCTCGCAGACTTCTTTGTGGTAGATGAAGTCCTCAATCCGAATAATATTTTTAATCTATACTTTACAGATCGTATAAGAGCAAGGGAGAGAAATTTATGGTATTTCATTGTTGCTTGACGGATGCCGTTTAACTAGATACGAGTATAAGTTTATTAAAGTAATTATGTAAAGAGGAAGTTATAATTGACGGATTCAGCTCAAATCACAATTGGGCGATAAATTTTACTATGGATCACTTTTACGTAATTTAATTAAAATCAGTCCAGCGGTTTAGGAGAATAAAGTTACTACGGACGGACGGACGAGACGTGCTCATAAGTCACTCCGCTATTACCGCTTCGCTGGTAAAGAACGCCTAAAAACTGATAAGTGACAAGTACAAACACTCATTTCCGGTTCACCTATTTTTGATCAAAAACTACCCAACTCTTGTCTCTTTAACGAAAATGTAAAATATAAGATGTTTAATAATCCTTTAGTTAGAGCATCCACAAAATCTCTATCACATACACACAGACATTATCGACAAAATGGTCAAAACGTGTTCAGAGGACCTCAAAGCGTGTATTTCCGTTGAAATATCGAAATCGATTTTTTTTCAGGAAAACATTTCTTTCCTCTTTACTAAGCATGGAGAAAGTGAAGAAGGGTAGAAAGATGCACACATCATGCGTGTATACATGCAACGCAGAGGTGTGCTTTACGATTAATGCAATCATGTCTAAAAAGAAAATATTAATGCTTTAATGTCTTTGATAATGTCTACGAACTGAAATTCCGGTAGTGATTCCAAAGAACTATCGAATTTTTGATTCATCGACTAATTTCCTAATCAATTGTTATTATTAAAACGATCGACAATTATTTAAAAGTTACCTCACGCGAATAGAGTTATAAAATCTTTATGTTCACGTTCATTCCTTCGTCGTAAATTACCCATTTCTTTTCACTTACCAATGTTGTGTAAACGTAAAGAAAATAGAGATATTTACGTTCATTTCTTCGTCGTAATAATCCATTATCATTCATTTTCGAATTTTTGCTTGCACAAGAAAGAAAATTAAACCAACTAGTAGTACCCGGAAAAACCTTTGCGAAGTCAGTCAGAAATCTGCATGTTTAAAAGTAATAATAGCCCATATATCCTTATAAAATTAGACAACTGACATTTTAATTTCATAATTGTTTTTATAATTCATATTTGCAATTTTAATTGCTTCTCCCTTACGAAAAAGTTAACATTCCAGTATTGAAATAAAGAAAGAAGGCTTTTTTCTTTCTGTCAATTGATAAAAATTCCCACAGTCCACGTGCAGTTTCTGAATAATAATCTCCAATTATTATCGTTGAAATCTATTAAGTTTTACATTGCTACAACTATAATTTTGATGCTTCATAAAAAGCGCGAAACAAATAACCACCACAGTCAGCACCACCACGCTCACCACCGCTACCATGCTCACCACCACCACCTACAGGCTCACAACTACCACCTACATGCTCACCACCATCAAGATGTTCACCACCACCATGCTCACCACCTCCACCACCACTACCATACTCACCACCACCACCATGCTCTCCACCACCACAACGCTTACCACTACCACCATCATGCTCCTCAGCACACAAACCACCACCAACTGCATGCTCACCACCATCACCAAGCTCACCACCACCACCATGCTCACCACCACCATCATGCTCTCCACCAGGGTCTATCAAAGGGGGAGCCAAAAGGGCCATTTGTCCCGGGTCTCACATTCACGGAGGGCCTCAAATGTAGACTTTTGACGTTATCTCCAAATGAGGTTATACATAGAGACAGATACTCGGACAGGATCGAAAGAAGAAGACGTTCACACAGGGCTGGCGTGAGGCATGGACAGTCGGTTCCCCCGAACAGGGCCCCGCGCTTCATTAGCGGTCCCGCACAACACTCAATTATCATATATTGAGATTTAGACAATTTTTACATTCTCCATATACGTAGTATAGGGGAAAGTATTGCATTCATGAAAAAAATCGACTATGACATTTCTCATAGTAACGGTTCCCTTGCTCTAACTTCAATTTAAAGGAGCATTTTTATAAATCATGTTCTATCTTTTTAATATCTACACTTCAGTTCCAGATGATTATTACTTTCTCCATATACGAAGTATAGAGAAAGTATTGTTTTCATGAAAAAATTGACTTCGAGATTTCAACGGAAATACACGTTTTGAGGTCCCCTGAACACGTTTTACTATTTTATTGATGATGTCTGTGTGTATGTGATAGCTTTTTTGTGGGTGCTCTAACTCAAAAACTATTAATCAGGTCTATGTGAAATTTTATATTTAACATTTTTATAAAAGTCAAAAGAACTGATTAGTTTTTGGTAAAAAACGGTCAAACAAAAGTGGGTGTTTACTCTTATCACTTATCCGTTATTTTGAAATATTTGCTTTAATATTTGATAAATGTAAAAATGTTTTGGAATAAAAGTTGTATGAAATTTAATTTTCTACAACCTTTGTTTGAAATATATTCCCATATAATGCATTTTTTAAGAGATATCTTATATTTTTAGCTGCCACCACCACGCCACCTACCGAAGACTATTGTTTACAATTGACGCTTAGTTACGTCTTAGTAACGCTCCTTTTTTTCTTAATTGTTGGAGCTTTGTGGCTATATCCAAAATCAGAAGGTTTGAGTTTATTTCTGTTCTTTGTAGTCGAAAATTTTCTCGCAGTTTCTTAAAATATTTATTATTATGTAACCTATTTTGAATTTTTAGAAATATTACAGATATGAAGAAAGTCATGTGGTGGCCACATCAGATTTTTATTATATATTATTGTATATTAATTAACTTTGCACCAACCCTGTACTGTACTGGCGATCGCCTCTCGGTTTGGAAGTCACACTTTTCCACTCCAGATGCGCTCTTTGATCTATTCGGTACACTTTCTAAAATTTACGCTGCAAATTATTTCTTCTTGAGAAAGGCTAACAAATCTTGCAGAACAAGTGATACCAAAATCGTGATCGTTGCAAGTTGCGTATCTGAGAGGAGGATCGTTCCTATTGAATAAGACCTATCGCCTTTCTCTTGAGAATTTTCTGTTTCCAACCTTGAAGGTGAGGATACTTTTGAGTTCTGTAAACATATTCTGCAAACAAACAGCTGACGTCAATTTCTACATAGGAATGCGAGACACGTGGAATACTTGAAGCTGGAGAAACCCCTCTATGACAGGAGTAGCTAACCTTTCTGCATTAGGCTCCAAATCATCTGTAATCTTACTCTACAAAATCCTCATGCTGACCATCCTTACGATTTGGGATGTAAGGGAAATATGATTCACCTGCTGATCAGCGTAGACAGGCACTCAGTAAAGAATTGTGAGTGCTGGTAGCGACTCGATATGATGCAGTATTTCGATGGGAGTCTAGTTTGTTGTCACAACTGTAACTACGCTACGAGTCAGTCCGACTTGCGTGTTGTTTGTACTTTATTAGTGGATAAGCACTGCAAATGTCGTCACTCATTGAAGTGTTGTGGTTGTGATAGTTCGTAGGGTAACTACCAAAATAGGATCATTGTAATTTTCTACCAAATGTGGACCACATAATTATATTGTAGTATATTGCCATCTGTGATGGAACATTTAAACCAGAATTAAGTCTATAGATTACGAGTTGCACAGCTACCATTCAAACCATAATTGGTATAGTACTCTCTGTTTTATCGTAAATTCCAAAGTGACATTATTTTGTCTAAAAAATTCTGACGTTTTGCATCTGTCAAAAATAGGTACTTAAACCGTTATAATAATGAAAAAAGGTAAATATACTGTTTTCATTACTGATATTTTACACACTTTCTTATAAAAAGTGCTTTTAATGTTGGAGAAAAAAATCATAAATCTTTAAAGTTTTTGTGCGCAGAGAAATAAAATATGTCCAAAATTTAACTTTATTTGGTTTGTCAGTTATAATGATTTGTATTTCTCAGAGTGATTTGATTTTATGATGTTATTGAATTTATTTTTCATTCCGTATTTTAATAGTCCACCATTCACTATGAATAGGAGATTTGAAAGTGGCGCAAGCAAGAGACAGCGTAAACAAGAAAGTGAAGCAGCAGCTAAAGCATCAAGATCAATGACGCCATTTTTTAACACATCTTACTCAACGGACAGTGGTACTGGCATTGAAACCTCTGCAACTCCTGCAGAGAATATTTCAATGCTTATACATGACCGTGAAGACAGTGATCAAGAAAGTGATGCGCCAGCAGATGCAGCAGAAGATTCAGTGTATGATTTGGCAGAAGAAAGTACCACAGATAACAAAACTTCAACAACGAAAACAGCAACAGAGAATACTTCAGTGACAATATCTAACCATGATCACAGTATACAAAGAGATGTGTTAGCAATAGCACCAAGAAAATCATCAGATTCCATTTGCAATCAAGAAACTCATCAGCAACAGGAAAATGTACATCTTATGCATTAAGAGTCATTCATCAGTACTACAGCTTCGTCTGTGAATGACATCGAAGTTATTGACAAGAACAATGGTGCCCAAATGCAGTCGTTTCTCATAATAAGTTCTTTTGAAATTCCAAGTAACATTCCACGCGATGCTGAAAATCATGCCATCGTCTGCTGACAAAAATTTTACCTAAAGGTGAAACTTGCACCAGAGACTGGTTATGTTAGAGTATTGTATAGAAAAACAATCTCTGTACTGTGTGCCATGCTTCATTTTTAATAAAAGTTCTACAAATACATCATTGCTCACCTATGAAACAGGATGGGGCATCAAAAGAGGCCGGAGGAAGTTGAAAGACAATACTAGCACATGAGCGTTCAACATCACACAAAGAAAACTGTGGCATGGAAATCAGCTAGTAGGGCAGCATCAGCTGATAAGTCACAATAGAATTTACTTTTGTCTGAACTCACTACAGAAGTCAATTCATCGAAGATAATTCTTGAGTGCATCCTGGATGTCATTCCTTTTCTTTCTGAGCGGGGACTAGTTTTCTTTGGTTCTAGTCAACGCATAGGTGACTATATCAATGGAAACTTTCTAGGCATAATTGAACTTCTCAGCAAATATAACCAGCTTCTATTGGAACATGATAAAAAGGTACAAGAGTCACAAGAGAATCAAAAGCGCATGCAAGTACATTATCTCCCCACGTGCATACAGAATGAATTCATTGAACTTTGTGGCTCATTCGTACAAAAATCTATTCCTGATGAGATCCGAAATGCGAAATATTTTTCAATAATAATTTATGCCATGCCAGATTGTTCTAACAAGGAACAACCCACTATTGTAATTCGATATGTAAAGATTGTCAACAACAGCTCAACCATTTCAATCAAAGAAGGGTTTTAGTGTTTTGATAATTTCACTAAAAAACTGGAAGGGAAATTGCTGCTCGAGTTTTAACAATTCTAGAGGAGTTTGGGTTATATTTTCAACTCTGTGTTGGTTAAGCCTACGATAATGGATCTAACATGGCTGGCAAGTAAAACGGCGTAATTCTCCTTGAGCATAACTCAAAATGAATTTTCTCCAGCTGTGGAAACCACACATTAATTCTTGTAGGTGTTGACTGTGCCAAATCGTGCAAAGAGGCAATCACTTACTTTGGAACTATATCACAAATGTACAACTTATTCAATATCAGTCCAAAAAGTTGGGAAATATTGAAGCAACATCATCCCTTTTCACTGCATGGGATTTTTAAAACTAGGTGGTCTGCACGGATTGATGGTGTACGACCAGTTGCACATCATTTGGATCAAGTAAGAAAGGCCTTAAGTGAACGCGAATCTCTCAATCTCACTGCACAGGTTCGATCTGAACTTAATCCTCTCCATAAATACATGTCCAAATTTTAATTTGTTCTAATGTCATCTTTGTGGGTTAAGTTACAATGATCCACCAGACTAATCTGTAAATTGAAGCACGTAACGCTACACTTGATGTTTAGAGGGGTAACATTGAAAGTCTCATTTCTGACACTCAGCAGGTTTGTGAACAATGGGATCCGATCTTGAGTGAGGCCAAATTAGTAGCTCCGAGTCAGAATATTGGCATTTCATCTGAGTTTACCTCGCAAGATTCGTAATGAGTCTTATGTCGAACAAAATTATCGTTGACTCCATTATATCGGGTCTTAAATGGCGGTTTGAATCACTTAATGTAATTTGTAACCTATTTGGGTTTCTCCGGCAATTTAATAGCCTGAGTAGTGGACATCTACGTACATCAGCAGAACAATTCCAAAGAAAGAACACCAAGGAAATATCAACAGATGTGTGGCGAGGTCATTATCCTCAAGCGAATATATTCCGAGAATTTTAAAATGGATTGTAAGACAAAGGAATTGCTTCAAGAAATGCTCCAACTTGGCCTTGCTGGTGTTTTTTCTAATGTCACCGTAGCGTTGAGGATTTTTCTCAGTCTACCTACATCAGTAGCTTCAAGTGAGCGGTCTTTCAATGTGCTGAAGCAGATCAAGAATTACCACCGTTCAACTATGGGACAAGATCGTTTGAATGGCCTTGCTATGCTTAATATAAACTGTGACATTGCAAGAAAACTACAATTTCACCAATAATTGATGCATTTGTACAGAAAAAAGCTAGAAAAGCACTTGGTAAATAAAAAAGAACATTTATTAGAAATTATTTCATTGTATTTTTTGTGTTAAAAGCGTTAATTTGTTAAAGGTAAACATTTAAATTATACCACAATTTTTGTAACCCTGTTTCTTTTCTTCATTTTTAATATACCGGGAGCCTCAAAAACTGTAAGTGGCCCGGGCCCCTCTCGACCTCTGAGAGGGCCTGCTCACCGCCACACTCAACACCACCACATGCTCACCACCACCACATACAAGCTTACCACCACCACCATGCTCACCACCACCACCACAGCTATGCTCACCACCACCACTGCCATGCTCATCATCATCAAATATTAAAGCAAATATTTCAAAAATCTGACATGACCACCACATGACTTTCTCCATACCTGAAATATTTCTAAAAATTCAAAGTAGGTTAAATGATAATAAATATTTTAAGGAACTGCGAGAAAAATTCAAAGACCCTACAAAGAACAGGCATAAACTTATATCGTAGCATTATGAACTTGGATATAATCACGATGCTCCAACAATGAAGCATAAATAGGAGAGTTACTAAGACTAAGAGTTTACAAATGTTGCCTCCAGGTGGTGTGGTAGTAATGCAATGCATTATATGGGAAACTATTTCGAACAAAGGCTGATGAAAATTTAATTAACTACAACTTTTATTCCGGTACTTTTTTACATGTATTATTGCAAAAATTTGAAAATAAACGGATAAGTGACAAGAGTAAACACCCACCTCCGTTAAACTAATTTTAACCAAAACTAATAAACTTTTTCCCATTTAAGAAAAGGGTGAAATATAAAGTTTTGCATTGAGCTGATTAATAGGTAGTTTTTGAGTTAGAGCGCCCACAAAATTCCTATCACGTACACACACACTCAGTGGCGGATTTAGGCCTCCTGGGGCCCCTGGGGCTAAACATTTGGGGGGGCCCTGAAATCTAAGTATATAGGGAAACCGCTCCTAGCGGCTACCCTCTTTTATGACACCTCTTAACGTTCGTTTTTCTATGGAATCATAGAGAGAGGTTCCGCTGATTTTTAAATTGAGACATTTAACATTTCTGAGATTATATACACGGACATTTTTTCGGGACCCCTGTCACGCGCCGAGTGCGACCCGCCTTAAATCCGCCACTGCATGCGTACACACACGCACACACACACACACAAGCACGCACGCTCACATATACACACGAACGCACACACATCATATAGAAAATGGCCAAAACATGTTCAGGGGACCTCAAAACGTGTATTTATGTTGAAATCTCGAAATCGACTTTTTTCGTGAAAACAATACTTTCCCCTATACTACGTATGGAAAAAGTAAAAATCACGTGTTCGTGTAACCCAGGGATCCCCAAATTACGGTCCGCGCAATGATTTCATCCGGCTTGCCTTACCTCATATATTTCTTTAAGTTTTGTGTATTTACCAGCATGAGTTCTCATTAGATATCTTTTATGATATATAAACGATATTTTCCGAGTTCTTGGATGCAATATACTTTTAATATAGGCCAGCGTTTCCCAAACTGAGTTCCGCGGAACCCAAGGGTTTCGCGAAAGCTGCTCGAGGTTCCATTAAATAGTAAGAATGAGAGTTCAAGGGTTCCGTGACTTTAGATAGTTTGGGAAACCCTGGTATAGGCGAATGACATATTACAGAATCAACAAATTTCTCAAAACTTGCTCTGAAATGTTCACACGGCCCGATCAGTCATTTGAGAGGTCGTATGTGGCCCGCACAGTGAATCATGAAGCTTCCTGTGGCCCTTCAAAAATGAGCTTGGTGGCCCTTGGTGTATCCTATGGACTTCCTCTGTTTATCAAAATGTGTGAAAATCGGTTGCGTCCTATTCAAGACCCCGTATAATTAAATTTAATGTGTTGGGTGCATAGGGTTTCACATATTTAACTATTTAACCGTGCATTATAAAATCCGGGTGGAGGACCCCACGTTGGAAATGCCTTTAGTATAAAATAAATCTTTCACGTCCTTTCAATGCTAATTAATCTCTTGGAAGATTTAATATAAATTTTCATCGACGCATTTACGGAAATAATTTTTTACCCGTATCAAACCCATTAAATATAAACGAAAAATGCATAAAATTACAAGAAATTGATCTTTTTCACTGATACCCTAGGGTCAAGGAAATGTCCCCTACGCACTTACATTCAGAAATTTTCGATCATGCATGTTTCTAACACTATGAAACACATTCCAAGGACAAGCAGTTAAAATATTGGCCTTTTTTATACTACTCCGCGTCCTAAGTTGTATGTCATTATGTCCAAAAATTTATAGCAATAAAATCTAACGATAAGTATTAAGACAGATACTAAAAATCAGATCAACTACAACATTGTTAATCGGTAATATTTCACATTTATTGTCGGAAATAATACTATTTTGTTGTTATTTTCTTTTAATTCCTTAATGCAAATAATCCTTGAGTTATTTGTAGCTTGAAAAATAATATTGGCGATGAGGCGAATTTGATAATTTTTTCATTGTTTACCTATCTTTGTTTTTATCCATTATCATTAAAAAACCAAGTCATTGTTGATTGGCAGGAAGAATTTGGCCGCCTACCACCCCGCTATCTGGCGAAATGGAGGTGAAAATGTAGATGCAGATGTTCGTAGAAGATGATTCTCAACTAGTATATATCCTATGTTTTGAAAGAAAGCAATGTTATTGACATTGGTCGCTAATTTTATAAACTCTCCTTACGAACTATGCTTCCTTTTTTAAATCGTGACATAACTTATTTAGAATCTTCGAGCGGAATTCCTCCTTCACAAGGCTATCATATGCGATCTTTAAGTGCTGGGGCACTTATTGTTAGTTCGCCAACTGCTGGAATACATATATAATCGGATCGTAAAGGTTTGTTGGTTTCCAGTGACTGATACGTCTTTGCCATTTTCCAGATCAAATTTGAAGCACCTTTCATTGCTTTACTCTTTTGAACAATTTACGTTGTTTATTCATCTCCTCTTCCCATACACACTGCCGGTCGACTTTTTCTTTCGAGTCTTGAATTACTTCACACTTTCCTGGGCGCAATAACGGAATAGTTCATCCACCGTCTTTCACCAGCGTTACTTATGACCTTTTGGGTCGTATATGAAGTCGTTCGATGGCATATAAACTCGCGCTTTTTACAGCGTTAAAGCTTCTTTCAAACAGCGCATTCCAGAAGGGAAAATTCATTCATTGAAAAAGATACTGTCTCTTGGCATGAGACGCAATTTTCTATTGACTTCGTAAGATGTCCTTTCACACAAAAAGTATTTCTACATATGTGCCGTAGTATTTTGGTGCCCTTGTTTCAAACATTTTCCCCCTATCAAATACTATTACTCATGCGATAAGCATAAAGTGTAGTCAAATCGACATAATCGAACAGAAAAACAGATTGCTTCAATTACAATTCTTTCGTTTTACAGTTATCTCAAAATTAACTAATTTCGGTACATTTGTCAATAACTATAATACAAATACGCTCCAAATTGATTACTGCTACACCTCTATTGCGTTTTATGCAGTTATTGGCAATTAAAAGCCGCTTTAGGTAGTATCTGCAGAGTCTCCACGAAAACTTCAGCAGTTCAACGGTCTTTGCTGAACGTCTTCTGAATAAAATATTACCAAGATGATGGAAAGGCAGATTTAAGTCTCTTTCCTGAATAACTAAGCCATAAATGTATTCATCCGGTGTTTTTCAAGTATCTAGTCCTGAATTTTTGAGCTATGGTTGTTCGACTGTACTAGAAACAACCATTAACAAAGGAATTACAATCCCTAAGTCGCGAGATTTTATTCGTGGTGGCATGGCAAGAGAAATTTATTCCAAAATACTCGTATTAAAGTATGGAAAAGGTGAGACAATCTGATTTAATCGTCTACTATCCCAAGAGCATGGATTATTTTGTTATTTGATTTAGAGAATTCTAAAATTCGCTTTCATAATTCTCGTTGCATTTCATGTAAACAAATTATTGAAACGAGCGTTAGAAAACTTGAACATAATGCTCAAGGCATCCATGTTCTTAACTCCACAGCGAGAGATACTCATTAGACGGTCAGGTACTTTCTTCCGTCAATTTGCGCAAGGTATTCTCTCGAAGTAAGAATAACGGGCATGACATTTTTCGAACGAATGCCACCCCCGAGCATCCCTGCATCGTACTCTATATCCCTCGCCCTCTCTAACATCCTTCGACCCCTATCTCCTCCTCCACCTCCCTCTTTCGCCTCCATCACCCTCTCACACCTCCTTTACCTCATCCTCCTTCACCTCACTAATTCAGATCCCTCATCCATCACCTCCCTCCCTCCTTCTTCATCTCCCACCCTCCTCCATCACTTTCCTCATTCTTCACCTCCATTCTCCTTCATCTCCCTCTCTCCTCCGTCACCTCCCTCCTCCTTCACTTCCGTCATCCTTCATTTCCCTTCTAATTCACCTCCCTCCCTCCTCCTTCACTTCCCTTCTCCTTCACTTCCCTCCCTTTTTATTCACTTCCATCCTCCTTCACATCCCTCCTATTTAGCCTCCCTCCCTACTCTTTCACTTCCCTCCTCCTTCACTTCCCACCTACTTCGCCTCCCTCCCTCCTCCTTCACTTCCCTCCTACGTCACTCCCTACCTACTTCGCCTCCATCCCTCTTCATTCACTTCCCTCCTACTTAATTACCCACCTAATCACCTCCCTCCCTCCTCCTACACATCCCTCCACCATCACTTCCCTCCTACTTCACCTCCCTCCCTTCTCCTACACATCCCTCCACCTTCACTTCCCTCCTACTTCGCCTCCCTCCCTTCTCCTTCACTTCCCTCCTCCTTCACTTCCCTCTTACTTCGCCTCCCTCCCTCCTCCTTCACTTCCCTCTTACTTCGCCTCCCTCCCTCCTCCTTCACTTCCCTCTTACTTCGCCTCCCTCCCTCCTCCTTCACTTCCCTCCTACTTCACCTCCTCTCTCTTCCTTCACTTCCCTCCTACTTCATTTCCATCCTCTTTCACCTCAATCCTCCTTCACCTCCCTCGCTCCTCCTTCACTTCCCTCCTCCGTCACTCCCTACCTACTTCGCCTCCATCCCTCTCCATTCACTTCCCTCCTACTTCATTTCCCACCTACTTCACCTCCCTCCCATCTCCTACACATCCCTCCACCTTCACTTCCCTCCTACTTCTCCCCCCTCCCTTCTCAATCACTTCCCACCCCCTTCACTTCCCTCTTACTTCGCCTCCCTCCCTCCTCCTTCACTTCCCTCCTACTTCATTTCATTCCTCTTTCACCTCCATACTCCTTCACCTCCCTCCCGCCTCCTTCACCTCCCACCCTCCTCCTTAACTTCCCTCCTACTTCACATCCCTCCTATATCGCCTACCTCCCTCTTCCTTCACCTCCATCCTCCTTCATTTCCCTCCTACTTCGCCTCTCTCCCTCCTCCTTCACTTCCCTCCCACTTTAACAACCTCTCCCCTCCTTCACTTCCCTCCTCCTTTACTTCCCTCCTCCTCCACTTCCCTCCTACCTCGCCTTCCTCCCTTCTCCTTCACTTCCTTCCCACTTCAACTTCCTCTCTCCTCCTTCACTTCCCTATTCCTTCATTTCCCTCCAAATTCACATCCCTCCTCCTTCACCTACATCCTACTTCACCTCCCTCCTCCTTCAAATCCCTCCACCTTCACCTCCCTCCCTCCTCCTTCTACTCCCACCCTCCTCCTTCACTTCACTCCTACACTTCCCTCCTCTTCACTTCCCTCCTCTTTCACCTCCCACCTCCTTCGCCCCATCCCGCTTCCTTCGCCTCCCTCCCTACTTCTTCATCTCCCTCCCTAATCCTTCACCTTCCTCATCCTCACAACGTTCCTCCTTCACCTCCCTCCTCCTTCACATCCCTCCACGTTCACCACCCTCCCTCCTTCATTTCCCTCCTCCACTTCCCTCCCCCTTCACATCCCTCCTCCTTTGCCTCCCTTCCTCCTCCTTCACTTCCCTCCTCCTTCACTTCCCTCTTACGTTGCCTGCCTCCCTAATCCTTCACTTCCCTCCTCCTTCACTTCCCTGCTCCTTCACTTCCCTCCTACTTCACCTCCCTCCCTCCTCCTTCACTTTCCTCCTACTTCACTTGCATCCTCCTTCACCTCCATCCTCCTTCCACTCCATCCCTCCTCTTTCACCTCCCGCCCTCATCCTTCACTTCCCTCCTCCTTCAAATCCCTCTTACTTCGCCTCCCTCCCTCCTCCTTCGCCTATTTCACTCCTCCATCACTTCCCTTCTCCTTCACTTCCCTCCTACTTAACCCCCCTGACTTTTACCACACTTCCCTTCTCCTTCACTTCCTTCATACTTCACCTCCCTCCTCCTTTACATCCCTACACCTTCGCCCCATCCTTCCTCCTTAACCTCTCTCCCTCCTTCATCACTTCCCACGTCCTTGGCCCTATCCCTCCTCCTTCACTTCCCACCCTCCTCTTTCACTTCCCTCCTCCTTCGCCTCCCTCCATCCTTCTTCATCTCCATCCCTCACAACCCTCCTCCTACGCCTCCCTCCTAATTCACTTCCCTCCTACTTCACCACCCCCATCCTTCGCCTCCCTCTTTCCTTCTTCACTTCCCTTCTCCTTCATTTACATTTTACCTCACCTCCCCCCCTCCTCCTTCACATTCCTTCTCCTTCACTTCCCTTCTACTTCACCTCCCTCCTCCTTCACATCCCTCCACCTTCACTACCCTCTTTCATCCTTCACCTCCCACACTACTCTTTCACTTCCCTCCTCCACTTCATTCCTCCTTCACTTTCCTCCCCCTTCACCTCCATCCTCACTTGCCCCATCACTCCTCCGCCCAAACCCACTTCATTCGACTCCCTCTCTCCTTCTCCATCTCTATCCCTCATCCTTCACTTCCTAGTCCTCACAACCCGCCTCCTTCGCTTCCCTCCTCCATCTCTTCTGTCCTACTTCGCCTACCTCATCTTTCCCCTCCTTCCCTCCTTCATTACCTACCCTTCTTCATCGCTTTCCTCATTCTTCACCTTCATCCTCCTTCATCTCCTTCTCTCCTCCATCACATCCCTCCTCATTCGCCTCCCAGATCCTTCACCTCCCACCGTCCTCCTACACATCCCTCATCCTTCACTTCCCTTCTCCATCACTTCCCTCCTCCTTCACTTCTCTCCTCCGTCACTTCCCTTCTCCTTCACTTCCCTCCCCTTTTATTCACTTCCATCATCCTTCACATCCCTCCTCCTTAACTGTTCTCCTAGACCGCCCTAACCCTATTCCTTTGCCTCATTTCCTACTTCTTCATCTCCCTCCCTCATCCTTCACCTTCATCATCCTCACAACCCTCCTCCTTCGCTTCTGTCCTCCTTCATTTCCCTCCTACTTCACCTCCCTCATCCTTCGTCTCCCTCCCTCCTCCTTCACCTCCCTCCCTCCTCCTTCACTTCCCTCCTACTTCACCTCCCTCATCCTTCGTCTCCCTCCCTCCTCCTTCACCTCCCTCCCTCCTCCTTCACCTCCCTCCCTCCTCCTTCACTTCCCTCCTCTTTCACTTCCCTCCTACTTCGCATCCCTCCCTCCAACTTAACCTCCCTCCTTCACATCCCTCCTCCTTCACCTCCTACCCTCTTCCTTCACTTCCCTCCTCCTTCACTTCCCTTCTCCTTCGCCTCCCTCCTTTTTTCTTCATCTCCCTTCCTCATCCTTCACTTTCCTGATCCTCACAACCCTCCTTCTTCACTCCCCTTTTACTTCACCTCCCTCGTCCTTGGCCTCCCTCCTTGTTCCTTCACCTCCCTCCTCCTACGCCTCCCTCCTCCTACGCCTCCCTCTCTCCTCCTTCACTTCCCTCCTCCTTCACTTCCCTCCTACTTCACCTCTCTCATTCTTCGCCTCCCCCCCTCCTCCTTCACCTCCCTCCTCCTTTGCCTCCCTCTCTCCTCCTTCACCTCCGTCATCCTTTGCCTCCCTCCCTCCTCCTTTACATCCCTCTACCTTCGCCCCATCCCTCCTCCTTCACCTCCCTCCCTCCTCATTCGCCCCATCTCTCGTCCTTCACCTGCCTCCTTCCTTCTTCGCCTCCCTTCCCTTCAACGCGGTATTTTGCAACAGTCACCATAGACGATGAATATAACCGGAAGAGAGATGGAAGAATCGAATTTAAAAGCTAAAGACGGGTATTCACATCAGTTTTCCTTTAAAATACATCATTCGCAGCATTCTCTCAAGCCAAACCCAAATCCTGTCCTCTCTTTATCAAAGTACGTTCCCGCTTCTTCTTCCTTCTTTTCCTCCCGCTCGCTCGACCACACACTCCGCTGAGATACGCGCGAATTCGGGCGCCTCTTTATTATTACCCCTTCATTCCGATGAGTAGTGTTGGGTTGGTTTATGTAGTTGATAAACGCGGGATGATCAGAGACACTTTGTTAAAGCCAACTTGGTTAAAAGCTTGACAGATGGAGATGTGAACTACGAAATTGTTAATTTGAGATCGGGATTAGAAAAGGGACATGGTTAGAGGGAACTAAACTATCTTTCCAGACTATAATAGTATTTATTTATGGCTAGAGCTATGAAATGACATTTGATTTTTTCAGAGAGAATTAGCTGTGTTCAGTCAAATACGTATACGTGTGAGAAAAGTCTGCGCATATTTTTGCTGAAAACCAATTGGATAAATAGAAACGATTGGTTCTGCACCGCATTCCAGACACCGTCCTCGGTTCTCTCTCTCTCACTCTCCCTCTCTCTCTATTATCCGTCTATTTCTCAAGTCCATCATCCTCTTGGTCCTAAACCCTGACGAAAAGTCGAGGTTCTCTTGTATGTGTAGAAAAAAATTTTTAAAATATAATAAGGGAGCAAGTCAGCTTCGTTGAAATCGTACATTAAGTCGCTATGGGAAATTAACCTGTGAGACTGAAGGTATAGTTTACTTTTTAAACATTTAACCCCTCAACGCCGTCAGGCGTACTATTACGTCCTCCAAAAACTGTCCAATCGGCCGTCAGGCGTACTATTACGTGCTGCGGCAGCCCTAAATTATTTTATCTTTTGACGCTAGAGACTTCTTTAAATCTAAATAACCTATATATATTTTGAAAGTGGAAGCTTTGTTCTTTCTAAATATGTTTGTCTTGTATTTTTTTTCTCTTTTAAAAAATATATAATCAACGTTGAATTTTGCGATAGAATTTTCAACTTTGCTATGATATGATGGTGTTTCTCCGTATAAAAGTCGCTTTTCAATGCAGCAAGGTACCTTTCCTTGGTGTTTGAAATGCGATGTAGGAACTGTGTATCATTTCAAAGAAGAGCACGTTTTTTCTCCTCTCTTTTCCTGGTAGAGATATTTGGCTTATGTCATGCGACAAAGGTCTTCGTCGGTATGTAAAGAAAGAAAGAAAAACATCTTATGTCCGTCTATGAACAGCTTATTACAAATGTTTACACTGCAATTGATGAAGAATGGAATTAGGTTGAGTAAAAACATTTCTGTAAACATTCCCTTCCATTACCGCGCGATCCTTCGTTCATTGCTTCATAGGAGAGCGTCAACGTCAAAACAGCTGATTTCAAAATCCAAGGCCGACATTCTTCCGATAATTTAGTGCCACGCCTCAAAGAAAGGCATTTTGTGAGAAGGATAATATCTGTCATATAATTTTCAAGACCTTTAGAATTTTATTTTTTATCTCGACGAAAATTGCGGGGAATTGAGTATATCTATTTGTAAGTATTTTTTTACATATAATATACGTTTAGTTTTGTGATCGAATTTTAGTTTTTACCACGGACCTACGAATTTTTTTTTTCTAAAGTTGACCCATAAACACCTGAGGAAAGGGAACCCACAAAATTGGGTTCCTTTTCTTTGACATTTGAAAGAAGACGAGGTCTGTTTTCCTCTTCAGATAAGTGCTTCGCTGTTGTGCTAGTAGGGCCAAAGCAGCGATGAAGCGAGTAGGCAAGAAGAGGACACTCCAGCAAAAATCACGAAAAGCTCTTCCATATATTTACACAATAGATTACTGGAAGTGTTTACTAAGCTATAAGGCATTTCTTGCTGAATCCAATTACGCATGTGTAAATTTTCTGAAAATATTTGGGAAGAACCTATAAGCTAAAGTTTTCCGTGTTTTATACAACGTCATATCTCCCTTTCCAATGAACTAAATGTAACCATTTCTTCTGTGCTTCTGTAATGACTAAGAATGATGACTGTTTAACTAAAACGTTTATAATATAAATAAATCATCTTTTAATAAATCAATAATACTATATTTACTTAAAAATTTCCAGTCAAGACATAAAAAAGTTGAGATGCGTAAAACTTTTCACCTAATTGGTTTAGATGGGTAGACTTGCAGAATGAAATAGTTACTGATTTAAGCTATTTTTTAGTAAGATTGCACATCAATATCTTCTATAGATTTTCCGGTGCTGAATATTATATATAAAGCGCGAATGCACGCCGGAAAATTAGCGATTGGTGTACATTCTCTTCTACTCCAACTATATTTGTATGTAAAATATTATACGCAAAATAGATATTTACAAATTTCATGTTTTTCATAAATCCACAAAAAAATTCAGAAAAATCAAGAGAAAACTTCTAAAGTTATTATTATTTTAATATTTTCGAACGTTTTTGCAACGCAATCGTGAAAATTTAAAAACCTCATCCGGCCGTACGGGTGGGATTTAATAAATCTCATCCGGGCTTGAGGGGTTAATAAATCACCAAAAATCAATTTTTTCCCCTGGAAAACTCGATTTTTTTGTTCAGAATTTTATGCTGCGTGCAATGCAGTAATAAACAGGAAATCCAGTTTTTTCGACTTAATGTATGGTTTCCTAAGCAGCATCACAAATGAAAGTTTTGTGCTGATTTGATTAGCATTTTTTTGAGTTAGAGCACACACAAAATTGCTATCGCACACAGACATAATCGAGAAAATGATGAAAACGTGTTCAGGGGACCTCAAAATGTGGTTTTCCGTTGAAACCTCGAATTCGATTTTTTTCACGAAAACTACACTTTCTCTATACTGCGCACGGTGAAAGTAAAAGGCTAGAATATAACAGGAAAACACATATAGCATTCGTGGATTATGGAAATGCTTCTGACCAAGCAGACAGCCCTAATTTATGGCAGATCTTGAGACGAAGAACTTACCCTGAACACTTAAAAGCTATAGTTCAGAGGTTTTACGATTTAACAACAGTATCACAGGTGGAAGGTTTTTAAAAACAATCAAAACTAAGTCTGGATGTGGGAAGACCAAGAAAGATATAGACGGAAACTTTTGAAGCCTATTCCTAGTAGTGAAGAAGTGTAAAACAAAAAAGAAATTTAGGCTATGGAATTACATTGTCTAACTTCATAGCTGAAGTTAGACGATGTAATTCCTAAGGGATCGTCTTCTTACGTAAGAAATTAAAACTAAAAAACATGCAGCTAATAAAGTATCACTTAATACAAATAATATGTGACCTTGAAAGAAACTTTAATATGCATAACAAGCGCACAAGCAAAAGATTTTCTGCAGCCTCCTTATACTTCTAAGCATAAGCATTAACATCATTTCTCTTCCTTATTGTTTTTCCTTCTTTCAGATGACGGAAAAGAAGAGGCGCACCACGGCCGCAGAGATGGAGCTCCGATCATCCAGAGACTTTCCTCCCTCCCATTCGACTCGCTCTCCCTCGCCAATCCCTTTCCCTTCCCTCTTCCTCCCTTCCCTCCTCCTCCTCCTCCTCCTCCTCCCAACACAGCAAGCGTCCATGCCTTCCCATCCACAGAATCCAGTGTCTCAGCGCAAGGTAGGTATTTCATTGAATCATAAAGGTGATCCCCAAGGGGGCGCTATCTATTAATTTGGGTGCTTTCAAAAACATTACTCAGATAAATGAAGACAATTAATATGATTGTGCGGTACCTGCAGCCGGCCTCTTCTCTGGTTTTGCAGAACCAATAGGAGAATATGTATATATTGCTATGGATAGCTCATTTAAATAAAAATTAAGTCGTTTTAAGCGGAGAGGGGAAATTCTTTACGCGACAGGTAGTATTAGAAATGAGTCAAATCAGACTCGTGAGCCCTTAACATGCACTAAAAGGTCGCAGTTATTTTTGTTCCATAAATTTCACTCTGGTAAAAAAATCGGAAAAATTATAATTAATTAAATATAAATGCTAACCTATGCGTTCACTAGACTCTACGTGACATAAGCACATGTCATACGATCTCACTCCAAATAATACCAAATAATACCAAATTCTGCGGCGTATCTGAAAAAAATTCATCCGCATAAAAGAGATCGCCCCTCTCCCCTATGCACGATCTATTTTCTTATAATTGTTTTGGGTCTTCGGACTCCCATTTGGCCTGTCCGCCTCCTAAGCAATGGCGGCTTCGGGGACAGTTGTTTATATTATCGTTATCGTGTGATAGATTCTCCTCTGCCCCTCTTGTTATTATCGTTTGATGGATTCACCCAAATTTAATCTTTTCTTCGATTCTATCACTCAATGAAAGCGAAAATACTGCACTAGGAAAACATTACACAATCTGCAGTAATTTCATGTTAATTGCTCATTTTCTCTGTCACTCAATATAGCTCATATTTCAGTTTTCCAATGGAATGAGTTCTCTGTAGTTTTTAAGTGCAATCAATTGTTTCCAATATCTTCCCAAGCATCCTGTGGACGCTGGCTTCGTTACCAGAAGATCGTCTCACGCCTATCCAAAGGTGGAAGCACCAAGACCGCGGCGCCAATCACCACCACGCGAAGGTCTCTTTCAGGTCTATTGGAGACTAATGAACGAGGTAAAAAACACACTTCGGTTGACTATACATTTGCTGTACAAATAAATCTTCCTTGATTCTGTTTTGAGTGAATGAATCTATATTATCGACTGATTGCATGAATGAGTGAAAGTGGTTCATTAGAGTCTATAATTATGAACCATAAACAAAAGAAACATGATAGAAAATACATCGCTAGCATAATTTAGCATAATTAGGGATGTACCATGGGCGGAACGAGGAACTCTCCCTTTTTTTCTCCTACAGACGTAAGCTGCGGCGCCGCATCTATGGCTTTAGTAAGGGTTCATCGCTATCGCACCCACCCGCAACTTGAATCCACCAACGAAATGTATTTAAAGTATTCCACATTTTGTTAAGCTCTCGGTACATAATAATTCCAAGAAAATCAAATATTTTTCCGCAAATATATAAAATTTATGAAAATCAGCAATAATAAATTTGCTTTTTTGGTACCACGTGATTAATTCTTTGGTTCCAAAAAGCCAAATAATTATTGTTTATTATCATAATATCGTGATCAAAGTTACGGCTCATTCGGTTGATTAAATACAATTCTCTCATTTAACAATTTTAAAGTTCGAATAACATCAGTGCATATATGGAGAAACTAAATTCAACTTTTCTCTATCAGTCTATCAATCTATCGCCAAAAGCGCAACCACACTGGGAATGATAATTGACTCAAAACAGCATTTAAGGAATAAAGCCACCGAATTTGAAGTACACAGATGCACATAGATGCGGCAGAAAGCCGATAATAAAGGAAGTCTACTGAAATTACAACCGATTACCACTTCAGTTTTGGTCACGTTGAGTGATCACAGAATTGCATGGTATGCGAACGAGAGTGGTGGCGCCTTCTGTAATACATTTTAAATCGATTCTGTCAGATCTTTATCCCAACATTCCACTGGCTTATTCAGCTTTGATACAATAGTCCTGATGCAGGAGCAGCTTGGTAATGTTTTTCAAAGTGTTGCTCAGGCAGTTGACGGAGGATTGAGAAGAGACATCGCGCAAAAAATCAGCCATTTCCGACCCTCCCCCATTGTTTCATGGTGTACTTTTTTCTACCCCCCTCCCCCGTGCGTACGTAGTTAGTGCTTACTACCCCCAAACTGCACAAGTTCGTCACAAAAACCATTTTTGTAATTAAAATATTAAAATTATTTATTCATTTATATTATTTATTTATAATATCACAATTATTATTTATAATATTATCGTTCATAGAACTTTGAATTTATAAATTTTGTGTCTATACTACCGAGTAGTAGGCAGCAGTACTGTCAGTATGGTATAGAGCCGAAAACAAATGATGTTGGCTGGGTCTACATCAAATACCTACAGCTGTATGCGTGATTGGGACGATTTGAACGGCTACAGTACTGCGATGTGGAAAGCAAAAGGAAAAATACCACATTAGAATCCCTAGTAATGATTATATGGTTGGACAATATGAGTTCTTTCGAGGTAAAACAATCCGGAGGTACAATATTCCGCAATCGGATCTCCGGGCGGGGACTGCCTTGAGAAAAACATTTGTCGAAAGTAATATATGAAGAGGCACTTGGAACGTAAGGACTTTGAGAAAGGCAGGAAAGCTAGAGAACTTGAAAGAAGAAATGAGAAGAAATAGAGTTGACATTATAGGACTGGACGAAACTAGATGGGAAGGAGAAGGACAGTTAGACTCTAAAGAATTCACGGTAGTTTATTCTGGAGGAAAGTGGAGAAAGGGGAGTAGCTCTGGTACTTAGGAAAGATATGATGAAAAGCGTGACAAAGATAATAGCAATGAACGATAGACTGATGGCAATAAAGCTAAGAAGCACTCCCAGTGGACAGGCTGATAATCCATGTATATATGCCAACGTCAGCTCATGAAGATGAAGAAATAGAGGAGATTTATGAGAAAATTAATGATATTTACGAAGAAGACGGAAGAGGAAAAGTAACCTGCATTATACTGGGAGCTTGGAACAGCATAGTCGGAGAAGAACAGGAAGAAAATGTTGTCGGGCAATACGGACTTGGGAAGGGAAACCGAGGAGGGAAAAACTGGTAAAATTCTGCATCAATAACGACCTTGTAGTAACTAATACATGGTTCAAAAACCATAAACGAAGGTTATACGCATGGAAAAGCCAAGGAGATAGAATGAGATGCCAAATAGATTACATCCTAGCAAAACAGATTCAGGAACAGCATTAAGACCGCCAAGGCATTGTCAGGAACAGACATTGATTCAGATCACAGCCTTCTAATAGTTGACCTAAGTACAAAGCTCAAGAAAATAAGAAAAACGAGAAAAGAAAGAGACTTGGGACCTAAAAAAACTGAATGAAAGGCAGGATGTAGTCAGCATGAAATTGGAAGATCGCCTAAGAAATTTGGAAAACAAACCAAAGACCGTGGATATGGAATGGGAAGAAAGGACACCTTGGATAAAGAGATTGGAAAACAAGAGAAGAAAATCAGAAAACCATGGATCACTAAAGGAAATGCTGGAGAAAATGGATGAGACGAAAATGAAAAAAAATTAACAGTGAAGAAGGTAGAGCCAACTATAGACGTACAAACAATGAGTTGAGAAGGGTAACAGATAAAGCTAAAATTGGATAAATGAAAAATGTGACGAAATACAACAAATAGAGAAGTTAGGACGGTACGATGATGATGTACGCCAGGACACTGGAATTAGAAGATAAGAAGTCTAATGGAATTCGTGGTAAAGGAATTATGATTACGGATGGGATGAGTCTCAGAAACAAAGGATGTAGCTCAGGTAGGGGAAGAATACATTAAGGGACTATAGAGCAAGCAGGTAGGATCGGCAAAAATAGAACTGGAAGATGAGGAAAACATTGAAGAAGACTACTTAGGACCAAGTATTATGGAGAGCGAAGTAGAAAAAGCGATAGTGGAACTAAAGAAAGCGAAAGCCACAGGCAGCGATGGAATGCCGGCTGAGGTACTTATAGTCATGGGATCAAAAGGACTAAAAGCGATCACGAAATTAATTAATAAGATTTACGACACGGGAGAGCGGCCTCGGGATTTCCTGGAAGTAACATTGATCCCTCTAAAGTAAAAGCCAAAGGCAATGCAGTATAAAGACTACAGAACGATAAGCCTTCTGTAACACACTTCGAAGATCATCACGAGTATTCTTAATGAAAGGCTGGAGAAAAAAGCAGAAGAAATGCTAGAGGAAGATCAATTCGGTTTCAGAAAACGACGAGGAACTAGAGATGCTATAGTGGTAGTTAGAATCAAAGCAGAAAGGGCAATAGAATACACTCAAGATATCTGTGTATGTTTCGTAGACTGGCAGAAGGCCTTTGATAGAGTAAATTGGGTAATGCTGATGAAGATATTAAATGATATAGGTGTAGACTGGAAAGACAGGAGTTGTAAAGGTCAGGTTGAAGAATGCGGACACCTGCGGAGTAAATATCGATAGAGGAGTAAGACAGGGCTGCTGCATATCGCCGACTCTATTCAATATATATGGAGAAAGTCTAATGCAAGAAGTGTTAGAAGGCACAGGAGATTTCAAAATTGGAGGAAGGATTATAAGAATAGTAAAATACCCGGATGATCAAGTACTTCTAGCAAGAAAGGAAGAGAAACTCGAGAAAATGATAAATAGACTAGTAATAACAGGTAGAAAATACGGTATGGAAATAAATACAGAAAAATCCAAGGTCATTCGAATATCGGGCAAAGAAGTGAATCTGAACATAAGTATTGGAGGAAAACCTTTGGAGCAAGTTTCAGACTATAAATACCTTGGAAGCATCATAACAATAGAAGCGAAATGTATGGATGAGATCAGGACTAGAATAGGAAAAGCAAAAGCAGCTTTCAGAAGAAAGAAACACCTACTTACAGGGAGTATAAGGGAAGATATCCGCAAGAAGTTCATGAAATGCTATGTATGGAGTATAGCTTTGTACGGGTCAGAAACAGGGACGCTAGGAAAAAATGGCATCAAATACTTGGAATGCTTTGAAATGTGGACTTGGAGGAGAATGCTGAAGATAAAATGGATAGATAAGATGAAGAACGATGAAGTGCTACGAAGAGTAGGAGAGAAGCGAATGATTATACAGACTATTAGAAAGAGGAAGACAAACTGGGTTTTGACATTACCTGAGGAGAGAATGAGTATGATTAAAGACGTGTTAGAAGAAAAACTAGACGGAAAAGGGGAAAGATGTAGGAAAAGGGATGATAGACGATTTGAAAGGGAAAGAGAGTTATCAAGATATGAAGAGGACAGCGGAAAATAGGAGTATATGGAGAACCATGTTTAACCATGAATAATCACGGACCTGTCTACAGACAGACTACCTATGATGATGACTACCGAGTGTTCTTTGAAGTTTACTATTAGAGAACGGAATTTGATGTGTCAGTATCAAACACTTACAGACTCTAAAAACTTAACTACAGTCTATATTTATACAGTTTGTTTTATTTTACGTGCGTACGTGCAACTTGACCTAACTCCCCCTCCATACGCAGGTTATACGCAAACTTCAAACCCCTCCCCCTCCGTGCGTACGTAATAAATGGAGTAAAGGAAATCCCCTTTTCTCTCATTTAGAATTTCAACGAAATTACGCGCCTTCAGAGCGAGAGTAATTTGCGATTCCGAGGTGTTGGATATAAAAAATGCTAAATAAGTACCAGTCATACCAGTTTCAACCAATTAGCATCTGAAATTTTCAAATTATGTACAGAGTAGTGCATTTGCACATATAAAAATTTAAATCTCTCTATAAACAATTTCCGCGGCCGTTAAAAACGTTTAAATTTTAAACAATTGAAAAATATTATTTCACTTCTAAAAGTACTACAAATTTAAAATTTGGCAGAAATGTGTAGCATTAGTACCTCATAATGGAGAAAGTATAAAATTCTTAAAATTGCAAATTTTTGGAATTGTTTTAGTCTATTATTTTTACATAAGTGAAAAACGAAAATCGCTTCGGAGGTGAAATATTTAAAATTAAAAAATATTTGTAATGATGAAATATGAAGAATGAATGTTTTTTATGTTGAGATGATATGCTTTCAGAATGCAAGCACCAACTACTAGTCATTATATATCGACGTTTCTTACAGAGGAGGAGGATATAGGAGGATACTAATATTTAGGCACTTCCAGATGAGCTGTAGATTCGAAATTTTTTTCTTAGGTAGGATTTTCTGCAAAACCGACTAGAAAAAACGAAAATCTTGAAAAAGTGTAACAATGTGGCCGCTAAAAATTCGCAATTGTTTAAACAAAATTTCAAGGTTTATGTATTTTCGAATGTGCTACGGAGCTGAAATTTTTTTTAGAGGTAGGATTTGTAAAAAACGAAGTAGAAATTATAGAAATTTTGATATTTCAATTTGTTTGGCAGTTACAAATTCTTAAAATTTAAAAAATAGGTAACTGTTTAGACACTGCGCGGCGAGTTAGGGAGTTGAAATTTTTAAATTATATAGAGTTTAATCTATGTAAGCAAATAAACATTTCACTGTATCCATGAAATTGTTATTGCGCCCGTTAAAAACTTTTTAAATTTTAACAATTAGATAAATGTTTTTTCACTTCTAATTGTCCTATAAATTTAAAATTTGGTGTGGCATTATTAACGCACTTTGGGAAAAGTATAATATTCCTAAAATATGAAAAATTATTCATTGTTTTACTACATTATTGTTCCATAATGAAAAAACGAAAACCGTTCGAGAGGACAAACCTTTAGAATTAAAGAAATATATCTCATGATGAATAATCTCTCTTAAAAATTAATGTTTTTTCAAGGTGAGATGAAATGCTTGCAGTATGCAAGCACCTTCTACTAGTATGTTATATCCTCCTCCTCCTCTGTAAGAAACGTCTATATATAATGATAACAAATAACAGGAGGATACTAATGTCCAGCCCAAACTAGAAGAGCTAGAGTGCTGAAAGTTTTAGTTTTTGTAGATATGATGAAGAAACCTACAGATAAAATGACACTTCTTACCTAAGTGACATGAGTTCGACTCCAGAAATTCCGAAAGTTGCGTTTTTGCCCATAAGAAAAGCATTGCGCCATATTTGTAAATTAATTTTGGGCACTTGCCGGTAAGTTAGAAAAATGAAAATTTCAGTGTTACTAGATGGCTGCAATATCTATTGAGAATTATTGTCACTTTTGCTTACAGTTTCCTGGGTTCGACTCCAGATACCCCGGAATATCTCCCATAAGTTAGCATGGGAAAAAGTTATCCCAGTGTGTAGACCAATCTAATAAGTTTAGGAAGCTGAAATTTTGCAGGTTTATAGAATGTTTTTCATAACCAGCTATAAAAATCGAAAATGTCAAAATTGTTAATTTTTAGGGTTTTTTTTACCCCATTTGTACTTTAAAGTTTAATAATTTTTATCTTGGAAACTATATGCTGTAGGTTCGAGTTTTTGAAATCATTTTGTAGCAAATTATACATAGAAAAAAAGAAAATTTTGAAAAAGTTAAAAAATTCGACCACATAACCTTTACAAAATTGTAAATGAAGTATAGCAAATCAAAATTTATTCTTTACTTTTTAGTAGAATGTATAACAAATATTTTAAAAATTTTCATTGTTTTATTTCATAGATATCTCAGATTTGAAATGTATGAAATTTAAATATTGATATCGCGCTGTAGAGAGCGATGAAACGCAAAGGAACATGAAAATTTTAATCGCAATATTTTTTATATACTATAATATTTTTGATAAAATATCGATTTTTGTTCCCTTTTTCAGGTGCTATACAAGAATTTAAATTCTCAATTTTACTAACTTTAATTTTAATATTTTTCGAATGTTCAACTACACTTTTTAAAATTCCATTATTTACAGGTTCTCTACATTTCTAAAGTAATTATCATAAAATCCTTTGCTTACGTATTTTTTTCATCTAAAGTAACGATTCATTATTTGAATTAGTAATCAAGCTTGCGATCTAAATGAATTGGTAAGTAAATATTACATCAAATAAAAAGAGATAAGTTAATTGTACTTCAAAGATGTAATCCTGACGAAAGAAGAGAGAAAGATGCTATATCTCGCTCCTTCTCTTTCTGAATCTCTCTTCCTATTTCCCTGTCTGCGTTCCTCTCTCTTTACGCAACGAGTTAACTTTCCTTCAATATCTCTCCCTCTGTGATGACCAAGGCCACCAATGACACTGGAAGCGCTTTCACACAAATCAGGCAGCTGTTCTCCACGTTGATCGAGCCGTCGAATGGGATAAGCGAGAACCTTCAGTCGGTGAGTGCCAATGTAAACCAAGGAGAGAAGAGATTATCCACATTTAGTAAATTAATTGAGGGACACCATGCGTATTACAGTGTAACAACATGCAACTGAAAAACAAGTCAAATTATGCGTAAGCTTCTTAACTCCGCGTGTTTACTTTGCTGGGGCCAAAGCAGCCTGCAATTTTCTTTCCATACAAATATCCTAGCTGCTGTTTCGATTACTAATATATTTACGTAGATATGTCATCTGAGATTCCAAAATATTCCTGCCAATTAAGGTAACTAAACTTTGTCTTTGATGATATGGGGTTGTGGAATCATTTTCTCCACAGCTATTAGAAATAGGTCAATTTAATCGCTTCAAAATCCTCTGAAATCTGTGCTAAGGATACATTTAATTTGGGATACCTGCAAACTCACAGCTGTGCACAACTATGAGCTACAAATTAAAGATATAGGAATTACGATTTAGAATGACCCGAACTATCATTATCTTGTATGAACCAGATCATCATTATCTGTCCCTTCCATGCATACTCCAGACTTTCACATTAAAATTTGTTTTATCCGCATTTTTTTTGAAAGACTTGAGATAATCGACGTGCAAACAAATAATACAAGAAATGGGGCACCCATTAATTACATCACGCAAAAAAAAATTGCATACTTTACCCACCCTCGTCAAATATCCTCACAAAAATTTAAACGATAGCCGATTTGTCTAGGATACAGTTCAAACACGACCAAAAGATTGAATTCGATTCCTTTAAAGCTTTAATAACGATTTCACTTAAATCAGCACATTTAATATGACACGGGTGAGTGCAAATACCACAAAAAAGTACTTTAACCGTATTTAAAAACGAAATAGAGCTGGAGCAACACGTCCTCTTATCCTGACTAGCCGCCATATTGGATAGAAAGAATAGCCGAGGTTTTAAATGGCCTTTTCATAGGGAAAACAGTTTTCAGATTAATCTTAAATGAATAAAGATAAAAAGTTTTTAAGATAAACAAAAACTTGCTATCAATAATAATTACGATAAATAAAACGTTACAATTATTAGCAGAAATATCCCTTCAAAAAACGTAGGAATGCTCGTATCAATACAAATCCACATTAAAATAAAGACTTATATTAAACTTCGTACAATGACAATAGTTGGTTTAATCTCGTTGCTATTATTGAAGATTGTAATTTGTCCAGATTCGCTTCAACACTATAATACAGAAAAGGAAAGCTAAGGTTATGTAGTACAAATAATGTGGTATGGTAACTGTTGTCAAAATAATGAAATTATAAAAATAAACAATTAAAAAGAAAACAATTTAAAAATAAATAAATATAAAAAATTCTACTATTCTACTATTCTTCTCACGCGAATTTAAATTAACATTAATCGTAGCGCCAGCGCGCAGATCTGGTGGCCGAGGTGATTGAATCGCTCGTCTTACGCGATTATATCTTCAGGTGAGGTGGTTCGAACCCTACAAGCAACTTTGGATTTTTTCAGATTAGACGGCGTCCAAAACATCTAGCAATAACAAAAGGCTACTTCTGTCCCTTTGTTGCTCCCTCTGTCACGCTATAAAAATGCGAATAATTTGAAGATGGAACGAGATTCATTTTTAATATTCGCCAGGAATGATCGATTCACATATTCTAAGATATTCTTGCTATCCAAAGGAAGTCAAAGTATATTTATGTTCATTTTTTATTCCACAAAAAACTTTCCCGTTGAATTTCAACGGGCATCTCCTTAGTATCTATAATGATATAGCTACTTGTGCCTCACTCACTGACACAAAACTCTTAGGTACTTCTAGAAGGGCTAGAACTGAAATTTGCCATGTAGGTAGGTCGAGTGGCACAACCGACGAAAATAATCGAAAATCAGAAAAAATTTCATATTTAAGGGGTCTTTTTAACCCCAATGTTCCATTTCAATGCCCCATAAAAAAGCATGGGATTCAGTGCAAGGCTTTCTAAAAATGCATTTTTAAATTACTTTAAAATGATATATGAATTCGCGAAAAGAATTGTTGTCTATCTGAAAGAACGGAGTACTTAATTTTTGAAGGCTGAATTCAAATGCTTACCGAATTAACGTAAATATCTGCTTTAATCGGAAAAAGTGAATTTTTTCCTCATTTCAACAATGAAAATCTTTAAATACTATGGCAACGACCTCAATGCTTTTAAAGGGATTTGATATTATACGTTACGATTGCAGTGATTTAATGGAAATTAATGCCGTCATAACGAATTACAGTTGAATTTTCTGAAAATTTTTGAAAACTAGTTAAAAGAAAATTGCGATCCCGTTAAAATGGCAAGATTTCATCAAAATATGCGAATCAAACGTTTAACATGAGAGATTTCGAACTGTAGTCGACAAACAATGAACAGAATAAGAAGCCTTGTAATTTTGTCATTAAAATGGTCTAGATCTAAAGGTCATGAGTCAATTTTTTCTAATTTGAATGCCTGAAAGAATAAAAGCCTGCACGTCATAAAGTCTATTTTGACATGTTATCTTATAGGGAATGCAAATCATCTCCTGGAGTCAAACCCTGGACATTTTCGTAGATTTTCCTTCGTCACAGAATTTTCATATCCGAGTAGATTATCTCTGCCAAATTTCAAGTTTATATCTGCACATTTGATTGAGTTATTCGCGTTTTAAGAGCGTGACATGGGCCAACGGACCAACATAGCCTTTTATTATAAGATGGGATATATGCCACCCAATAGATAACCTAAAAATCAATGAGAATAATTTGGTTTGTAATCGTTTTCCATGTTCTTGGAATAACGCAAAGCGACGGCAAATGATTCGAATTTGATCTCAAATTAGAAATTAGCCACTAATCAAACGAAGCAAATTTCGAATACTATGTGGAGAAGACGGAACGGGGAGAAGTGGGATGCATGGAACACACTCCTCTGAACATTTATTTGTCGTCCCTATGCAAAAAATCGCTAGGCGAGTACGGAGGCGAATAATGCGACGGCTGAGGCAGAGACGACGAGCGACGGGAACTCGACCACTGCGACGACGGAGACGGCGGCGACGGAGGCGGCGGCGAGGAAAATAAGCACCGGAGAGCTGATGTCCATATTCAGGAGAAACGTCTTCGGCCTGGGACGACTGTTCGGGAGAGAGTTTTGGAACGCGATTCAGGTGAGGTCGTGATGCTGTTGGAAGACGAGGTAGAAAGAAGAGGAAAGGGGAGAAGGGAGGACGAACCGTAAACATTTAATTTACAAGAAAGGATAATTAAGAATGGGGCAGAAGGTCGATAGCTATGGCAAGATTAAAAGTAATAAATACTCGAATTCAGAAATGTTTCACAAGGTGCTCGCTCGCAGTTGTGCTCGCCAACAAGGTTACCCCTAGATAAACTTCGTAATATATCGAATCCATTTCCATCCTATGGTTTATATATGTATGATTATATCTTCCAGATCCAAGTCCTTGATAGATTGCGATTAGAGTAATAAATATCTTGAAGTTAAATGTACATGTATTAAGCTAATCAATACTAAGACAATATCTTGAAGGAAAATGTACGTGCAAAGCTTTTCATAACAATTCATAATTTTTTTTAGAAGGTGGCTTTTAGATTCTTAGAAGATAGACGGCTAGGAAAATTGCGGGTCCCAGTGAAAAGTGTGCACACAGGTTCTCATGCGGGTCAAAAATTTTAATCGCAAATTTTAATAAATAAAGCAGCTTCTCTCACTATGAAGGTGTTCGATATTTATACTGATTTTTAAAACGTATAATACAACAAATATTTTTGTAGAGAGCGCGCGCGCGCGGTCTCTGTAAGCGCGGGGTCTCGTTCAGTCGCACCATTGGCATGGCCATCAAGGCGGAGCCTGGATTGTTCGGATTTCTAAATGAATTTCGTGATTCTTCGACCCTTGCATTTATTCTTTTGCCCTTTAGTCCCTTCTAAAAGTTAAATTTTCAAAAATATTATTCGTTTTTTTTTTCTTCTCGGCTGCATTAACTGCCCCGCGCGCGTTCTAAACTGCCATAGAAATACTCTGAAAACGACAGGTTATAATTTCAGTTATTAGTACAAGATGTTCAAGGGTTTTAGTTAAATGATGAAAAACACATTTATCGTCTGGTTTAGCTATACATCACTACACATTCATGGATCATCGCCACCTTGCAGGACAACCGCAGTCTTACGATACCGTAATTATGAAATGTTTCGTTAATAAAATAGTAACTGTCTGATTCTTCCATTTCTAATTTCACAGCAATCGAACAAGAACGTGGAGATGTACACGAAGCAGTGGCAGGAGGCCTTGAGACCGTACCTGGAATGACAGTTGCCCTTACCATCTCAGGTGGAACCCCAGTGACCTCTACACGATTCCAGCTCATGAAAGAGATAAATCAGATGACGAAAGTGGTTTTGCCAAGGAAGAGAAGTCAGAAGTGTCAAACTGTTGCAACTAGGGATTGCAAATTTACCGACTTATTCATTTATCGGTAATTCGGTAAATGTTTTCCTAATTACCGGTAAACCGGTAATTTTCGACATTTTCAGAACAATGCCAATTTTTATTATAAAACGATAAATATATGTTATGAGCAATGTGCGTAGTCCGGGAAATGTACACATTTACAGATTTCAACTTTTACCGTAACATATACATATATTAAAAATTAAATTAAACATAATAATTAAAACAAAAGTTATTGCCTCTGATTCTCTTTTATTTATTGTCTCTTTGGTTGTTAAAATAGGCTCGCAGAAAACATAATTTATCCAGATTTTTGTCTCCTAACCGCGACCTGATTTTTGTGCATATCAACCCTGCCGTAGAAAACGCTCTTTCTGATTCGACACTCGTTAGTGGAACGGTCATTAGGAAATCAAAAGTCATTTTAAAATGTTTTCCACTTATTTTTTCTTCTTGAAAATACATCATTTCCTTTCTCACGGCATGTTTTAGGTCTTTCGTGTTTTTTGTTTTTGAGTTAGATCTTCGTAGGATACATCAGTTTTTTTCTTTATCGCCAATTGAAGTTTTTCCTTCATCGACAATGCAGCCGATGTCGACGGAACTGAATTTGCAACATTCGCGGAATCGGAATCAATGACTTCAGTTGACTCATTTGTATTATCTGTTTCCTTTTTATTAGAAACGCGTTCAAGTAGCTCCACCATTATCTTCATTATTGTGGATGTGCTGGTTTTATTAAAACTTCCGTAATCTTCATCATTCGATTTCGTGGGACCATAAAGGTACTGTAGAACATCAGAATAAATTGTACGTCTTTCCTTTTTACGGGCAATCAACGCTTTTTTAAGTTCATTGCATAAAAGTGTGTTTTGGTTTTTTAGTTCATCGAGCATAAATTTTAACGTAACATCAGCGATATACAGATTTACATTTTTGTCACATAGTGCCTCTACTGCAACTTTTATCGGTTGCAACGCTAATATTGTATTAGAGACCAATTCAAGTTCATTTTATGTAAAATTGATTTCTGATTTTGTATCTGAGACTCCTTCTAATACAATTTTTAACCATTGTGAAGCGCTCCAACATGACTAGCAAACTATTCCATCTAGTTTTAGAGTCCAATATCAATGAAAGTTCCTTGACAAACTCCTCCTTTACATGTTTTTGGAGTACATAATCGTTTTTTGTTGGTGACCTGCGGAGCATTTTAACCACTTTTCGTATCTGCTATCGCAGAACTCAGCTGTACGTATTGTATAGCATTTAAGTGAGACTCAATGGATTCGACATACAGTACCTCTAAAGCATCAAGACAATAATATCTATTCTATCTCTTTATTGAACATAATGAATTATTATTCATATATTTAGATCTATTTAATAATATATTTTACAAAGAGAATCAACAATTAAAAATATTAAAATGTACATTAAATGCGTTCTTCTTTTACCGAATTGCCGGTTTAAAAAACCCGAATTACTGATAAATTTAGTAATGGATTTCTGGCCATTTACCGGTAAACCGGTTTACCGGTATTGCAATGCCTAGTTGCAACCAAAACGCGGACAAGTGCAAAATAATGTGAAATCAGTGAATCTAAAGTGCACAAGAGGCGCGATTGCCGAATAAAAAGTGCGATTTGGCCCGAAAAAAACACTGCAAAACCATGATATGCGTTACGAGAAATCGAGTGTGTATTTAAAAGCAGCTGAGACAGCGGCGCATCACGACTAAGTTGCGCCATTGCGCGTGAACTGTTGCGAGATGCGGCAATACTGCTTGCCCTCTTTCAGTTTTCTTTAGGAGTGGAACTTAATAAAGTTCATTTTTTTACAGAATTGTTACTTTAAAGGTGGTTTAAATCGATTTCATCCATCTTGCACCTTCGTCTGAATTTTTATTTTGTATTCGCAGCCATTTTAGCGCCAACTCTCTTGATTTCTCTACCGTCTGATGGAGATTTATCTTTAGTGTTAAACTCGTATAAACTGTTTAAATACATTTTCGACTTTTTTTTAAAAGCGCTCTATTGACTTGAGCTATCTTTGTGGAACTATATGTAAAATTTCATTTTTCTTACTATTCAGATTCAGCTTTATGAGGATTAGGTGGATACGTTACCCTAAATAAGATGTAAATGGTGGCATTGTCGTAGGTGCTGCACGCTTTCCGCTTAATATTCCAAAAATATCTTATTGTTTAATTAAATGTTTATTTGGTATTAAAATACTTCACTTATTTACGTTGGAATGAAATGGTTCTTATTACAACGTGGTAAAAATGATATTCCAAACAAGTAAGGAAAGAGCAGTAAATGGAGGTTTTTAAAAGTAAATCATTAATACATAATGTTAAAATTTATGAATACTAGTGTGATTAGTCTGAAAATAATTTAATATAATTAAGAAGAAGAATTTTTTTAAACAAAACCATTCTCGAAATTGATGGAATGAGCGATCCGAAGATCCTATGCAGACAGGCATAAGCTGTAAAGTTGGGAATCATTTTTAAACGAGAAAAAAGTCTGCTATGACCGGGAATCGAACCCGGGTCTTCCACTTGCCGGGCGGATATTCTACCACTTCCCGGTCATAGCAGACTTTTTTCTCGTTTCAAAATGATTCCCAAAACCATTCTCAAAAAAAGGAAATTTAAATTAAATTTTTACTCCCATTCTGCTAGCCACTAAAACCTCCACAAGAAGACGGACAAACCGAACGAATAAGCGGATTTTTTTATCCCGCTAAAAACTAGTTTTTAAAAGCATTTACTTTGCCATAGACGTTGAATGTTCCAGCTGCTGCTCTATGTGGATACAGGGGCTATGTTCAAAAACTAGAACATGCATAATTATTGTCTGACTTAATATTTTAATAAACATTTAGTTTTTTAATCCCGATGCTCATACTCGCCGATCTTCGGTTCTAATAAAATCGGCACTCACTGAATTTTCACAGACCTTTTAGTTGAAATGTCCACAAAAATATACCTTTGTACGGTTACAGGAGTGTCGTTTAATTAAGGCCAAAGATCATTTTGATAGTCCATTTTTTTATTTCGATTAGGCATTATTTACAATAATGAATAACAGATGAACCTCTGAGAGTCAAGGTGCAAATTTCTGTGATGTAATAATAGCTCGACTACATTTGAGCAAATACTCCCATTTCACAATGTGATTCAAATTAAATTATGATTTCAAAAATATCAGTGTGTCAGCATTTGTTTTAGATGACCCTCCCTTTCTTCTAGATGTATAGTTGTCTTTTTGAATACGTTGACCGGTTTTCAAAGTTCATATATCTTTGCGATCAAACGGGATATTTTTTAAATTGCTACTATTGCCAAGAAAAATCATAATTAAGTCTATACTCGACTGTTTTAGTCATCACTTTGTGGAATTCCATAATGAAAATATAAAGACAAAATTTGTAAAAACAAATTTACCGAAAGACCGTCAAAATCTCACTAAGAAAATAAAAATGATTGCCCAGGTTTCGACTTATAGGGTTATCATCAGTAACTAATTTTCGTAGTGGAATTTGTACGAACTATTTCAATAATTATTTTACAAATTTTGTCTTAAAATCTTCATAAGTAAGCCATTTCCTCGGGGCTCTTCCTTGGCAGATTTATTTATAGTGTGGGTATTTCATAGGTTGGCGACTGAGATGGCTCCTCTTCAATTATTTTCAGTTAGGTTATCAATTCAATTTGATTGAACCGTGTACATATATCAATAATAATAGCTCATAGCACCTGATCTATCCTTCAACAGCACATTCACATAATACTGACACCGCATTGCGTCTTCCACTGGGGTAAATCGGCCAGCCACCTCGGATACTGCTTGGCCTTGTATTTTTAAACCAATTTCTACCAACAGATGATGGTTGTCATAAAAATTTTGGTTCAATCACTTGAAGTCTACATCAGTCACCCAGATCATTAATTGAAGTTGAACCACAAAAGGGACTTCTGTATTGCCTCCAATATAAATGTCACCATAAATTAAGCAACCTGATCTACAGCATTCACTCAACATCTGCCGCTATGATTACCCACAGGTGATTTCTGTGCTCAGAGGCAGAGCCGGGCCGATAGGCGAGGCGACCGCCTCAGGCGCCTCTCGCAAGGGGCGCCAAAGTTTGACTACTGTGAAAATAACGATTTGGAATAAATAATATGTACCTAATAATCGAAAAATCAACGCATTATAGAGCTTACACATCTTCAAAACTAGAAACAAGACCAACAGTGATCTCGGTCCAATTCTATGCTCTCCGTTATATTTCTTAGCAAAGCACATGATTTTTACTTTCTCCATACGTAGTATAGGGGAAAGTATTGTTTTCATGAAAAAATCGACTTCGAGATTTTAACGGAAATACACATTTTGAGGTCCCCTGAACCCGTTTTGATCATTTTTTTCGATGGTGTCTGTGTGTGTGTATGTGATAGATTTTTTGTGGGTCCTCTAACTCAAAAACTATTAATCAGGTCATCACGAAATTTTATATTTAACATTTTTATAAAAGTCACAAGAACTGATTAGTTTTCGGTAAAAATCGGTCAACCGGAAGTGGGTGTTTACTCTAGTCACATCCGTTATTTTGAAATATTTGCTTGAAATTTTGATACATGTAAAAATGTTTTGGAATAAACGTAGGGAATTTAATTTCCTACAACCTTGGTTTGAAACATTTTTCCATATAATGCATTGTTTAAGAGATATATTATATTTATAGCTGCCACCACCACGCCACCTACCGACTATTGTTGACGCTTAGTTACGTCTTAGTAACGCTCCTTTTTCTTTTCTTAATTGTTGGAGCTTTGTGGCTATATCCAATATCAGAAGGCTATGGTTTGTTTATTTCTGTTCTTTGTCAAGTTTAAAATTTTCTCGTTTTCTTAAAATATTTATTATTATGTGACCTATTTGGAATTTTTAGAAATATTACAGATATGGAGAAAGTCATGTGGTGCCCACATCAGATTTTTTTCTCAGAAAAGTATTTCGGGTTTAACCCAGGCTATAAACCCTCCTCCCTCTCGTCTGACCATGCACCTACCGTTCCCTAAGGTCTAAATACCTTCCCTTTTAAATTCGTATACATTCTACTTCTTTTATTTTCGCAGTTCGGTTTCTTTTGGTCTCCCAAAGTGCTAACATCTTTTAGTGGATAGTTTCTCAAACTATGCGCCGTGGCCCCCCAGCGGGGCCAAAAATTATTTTGGAAGTAAGGTGAAATGCCAAAAAAAATAAACTTTTGAATTAAAATAAAATTTTATTAGAGAATTTTCGGAAATACGATGTTATAAAAACTATTAATAGTTATATATATAATGAAAAAATTTGTATTAAAGTTTCTTATTTTTCCTAATTCCGTTTCAAAGGGGACCGCATGATATTCGATGGGACCGCGACAATTGAAACTTGAAGAACCACTTTGCCGGAGGGCCTTAAGCCAGTTAGTATTCATTTCAGGGCATCGAGTCGGAGCTAAACTGTAAAATTGATTTTTATAGCAACTGATGTAAACATCATTCGTTCCATTATTCACGAGAAGGAATGCATTTGAATTTAGAACATTAACCATACGCATAAAATTACTTAGAATCATTGTAGTAGTTCGAAGCTTGAAACAACGGATGACTAACCAACCGTAGCACCATTAAGAAACGACAAAGGAGAGGTAGTTTACGATAGCATTGATAAAGGAAACTTGTTAAACTCATTTTTTCAAAGCGTATTTACGACCGAAGTGGAGAAAAGGAAGGTCGATCCACCCGAACCAAGCGAAGAGAAGATGAACGATATACTTATATCAGCGAAAGGTATAGCAGAACAGCTCAAAATCATAAATGCAAATAAATCCCCGGGACCGGAAGAGATACCAGCTAGAGTATTAAAGGAATTAGCGTTAGAAATAGAACCTTATCTCGAAACAGTTTTCAGTAAGTCACTTAGCCATGGCGTTATACCTAAGGAATGGAAACTAGTGTTTATAACTCCGCTACATAAAGGCGGGAAAAAAGACGACCGAGAAAACTACAGGCCGATTTCGCTAACCTCAATATCTTGCAAGATTCTAGAGCACATCATCGTTAGTTCTGTGATGGACTTCTTAGATAGCCAGGACTTGCTCAGTAAATATCAGCACGGTTTTAGGAAGGCAAGATCTTGTGAAACACAGCTCGCTCTGTTTGCACATGATATACTACGATCCGGTGATCGAAAGACCCAGCTAGACGCGGTTTTTCTTGACTTCAGGAAGGCATTCGATAAAGTCCCTCATATTAAGTTATTGAAAAAATTACAAGCCTGTGGAATAAATCGAAAGATAATCGAGTGGATCAGGGACTTTCTTAATGATCGGGAACAAATGGTAGTCATTGATGGATTTAAATCAGATTCGGTCAGCGTGTCCTCCGGCGTTCCACAGGGAAGTGTCATCGGTCCCCTATTATTCCTTATATACATAAATGACTTAGATAATGTTATTACAAGTAAAATCAAGTTATTCGCGGATGATACGGTAGTTTACAGAGATATTAACAGTCCTGCTGATCAAGCATTACTTTCTAACGATCTACACGCAATTCTCGAGTGGTGTAAAGAGTGGCAATTAGAGCTGAACTTAGGTAAGTGTTCCGTCATGAGATTCTGGAGAAACAAAGAAATTGAGGCGATGAATTACAGTATAGAAGGCGTACATCTAAAATTATCCGAATCCGTCAAATACTTAGGTGTCATTTTAACAAGTAACCTCTCGTGGGACACACACATACGAAATATATCCGGGAAAGCTAAGCAAAAACTAGGATTCATCAAACGGATAGTAGGTAAAAGCGAAGAAAAAGTCAAAGAGACATGTTACTTTTCTTTAGTTAGACCGCTGCTAGAGTATGCGTCGAGCATATGGGATCCGTACGAGAAAGGTTTAATTGCTGAGTTAGAGAAAGTGCAGCGAAAAGCTGCTAGATTCGTCGAAAATTGTTATGATAGAAATATAAGCGTTACAGGCTTGATACAGGACTTAGGATGGAAATCACTAGCTGAGCGTCGATCACGTGCTAGGTTAAAACTTCTTGAAAGATTTAGAACGAGTACCTTCTCCAGCGACGTCAAAGAAATAATAAGAACTCCCACCTATATCGGTAGAATGGACCATCCTCGTAAAATAAGAGAGATAGCCTGTAGGACAGAGAGATACAAAGGCTCATTTTTCCCTAGAACGATAGCTGAGCAGAATAAAACTTGCGATCAAAAGTAACCTCGCGTAGGGGGTAAACCAAGGCCTAATTTTGGAGTTTTCCCCTTAGTGTTAATACACCCCCTGCCACACACCCTTGCGGTGGCTTGCAGGGTAAACTGTAGATGTAGATGAAGAACGAAAGCATGTTTTCCTGCCATCGGTTTTTGAATACGCGTCGACTCGATCGACAGATCAGTTTTTAACGCGAGATTAGTGATTCGCATTGTTGCCGGTTTCGTGCAATTGAGTACCATTGACAAGGATGGTATCTTCGTATCGCATGTATTCACGCAATTTCATAAAAAACTTTCCCGTTGAATTTCTACCGGCATCTCCATAGTAATATATAGATTTTTTACGCCCAGCTACCATCCAGCTCTCCACAAGTTCTCTCAACAATCTTCGTCAAGCAATATTGCTTCAGTGCCTATGTGGCTTCGTCAATCTATAAATACTTGATATCTATGTATGGTATAACTATTTATCAAGTTTGATTTTCACACAATTCACATAATCAAAATATTAATACCATTTACGTGAAGAAGACATTTTCAGTGGTTATGTTGTTTTTGTAGCGGTAAGACCAGATGCATAGTATGCGAGTATGAGAAAGTTTGTGCAATATATATTTCACCAATTTTTGCTATTGTATAGACTAATCAAGGAATATTAATCCTTGAGGTTTATAATTTAAAAAATTTGATATGGCCACCACATCACTTGCTTCACACCTGTAATATTTCTAAAAATTCCAGAGGTCAAATGATAATAAATATTTTAAGTAACTGTGAGAAAATTTCAGACTTGATAAGGAAAAGAAATAAAATCAAACCGTAGCATTCTGATATTGAATATAGCCAGGAAGCTCCAACAATTAAGAAAATAAAAAGGAGCCTTACTAAGACGTAACTGTCAAGTGTTTACAATAGTCGCCGCCGGTAGGTGACGTCGTGGTGGCAGCTAAAAAGTATAATTTTTAAAATATCTCTTAAACAATGCATTATATGGGAAAATGTATCAAACAAAGATTGTAGAACATTAAGTTTCCAAAACTGTTATTCTTATACTTCTTTATATTAATCAAATATTAAAGCAAATATTTTAAAAAAACTTATGTGACAAGAGTAAACACCCACTTCTGGTTGACTGATTTATACCAAAGTTAATCAACTCTTGTTATTTTAACAAAAATGTCAAATATAAAATCTCGCGTTGATCTGATTAATAGTTTTTGAGTTAGAGCGCCCACAAAATTCCAATCACAAAGGCACTACTCACATACACAGACATCATCGAGAAAATGGTCAAAACGTGTTCAGGGAACCTCAAAACGTGTATTTTCGTTCAAATCTCGAAATTGAATTTTTTATGAAAACAGTACTTTTCGCAATACTACGTATGGAAAAAGTAACAAGTAGGAATGTGCACGGGTTTCCCGTGGTACATAAGTGCCTTTCGTCAAAGTCGCCGTAGTGTAATTATATATTAATGCATTTGATTTGAAATTAGAAAATTATTTTCCTTATATGGTGGTAGCCCTGCTTTATAGATACGCTCGAAACATATTCATTTCATTTTTCCATTCTATACTCGCCCTACAAGCGAAATTTCTTTTTGAAATCGGTTCAGATAAAAACTTCCAAACTCATAGTTACTGAAAAATTCTAACCTAGATATTGTGGTAGCCCTGTTTAGTCGACTCGGTTGAAATATGCTGTCTTGGTTATTTATTTATATGAAGATTATGTGTATCATATTGGATTAAAATTCATGCTGCCAGTTCTATATAAATTCATGTAAAAATATAATTTTACTGGAAGCCCTGCTCTTTATCTTCGCTTTAAACATCTTGATTTCATTATGGTATGTTGTAAAAATCTTATATATAGAATTTAGTTGAAATCCGTTCAGGCAATTCCTTCCAAATCCGTAATTACTGAAAGAATTTAATTTGTAAGTGTGTCTCCCTTGTTTGGTTGATTATCATGGGTTTGTATATGTGTATATTACAAATTTTAAATTTGGTTGAAATTAATGCCAACAGTTCAACACATTTGTAAAAAGAATTTTTTATTACTTGTATTGTGGCAGCCCTGATTTCTATATCTACATTAAAAATATTGATTTTGTTTTTTAATGTTGCACGCCTTCTTCATACTAAATTTCATTGAAATCAGTTCGGCCAGTTCTTCCAAATTCATTATTACCGAAAAGGTTAATGTTGCAATTGTGGCATCCGTGCTCAGTCGATCTGGTCGAAATATGTCATTTTGTTTATATATTTCTGTGAATATTATATGTACCAAATTTGGTTAAAATCGGTTCAGCCAATTCTTCCCTGATATTTGCGTACGGACGGACATCACGAAGATAATAGTGCTTTTCAGCAATGACGAAAAGCACTAACAAGTAGGGATTTACATGGGTTTCCCGTGGTACATAAGTGCTTTTTGTCAAATTCGCCGTAGTATTATTGTATACTAATGTATTTTCTTTGAAATCGCAAAGTTATTTTTCCTTATATTGTAGTTGCCCTGCTTTTTAGATCCGTTCTAAACATGTCCATTTCATTTTGTCATTCTATACTCGCCATACAAACGAGATTTCTTTGAAATCGATTCAGTCAATACCATCGAAGTTTGTAGGTACAGAACTATTCTAACCTGACATTGTGGTAGCCCTGTCTAGTCGACACGGTTGAAATATGCTGTCTTGGTTATTTATTTATATGAATATAAAAAGACAGGAGACTGATTAGGAATCTATATGAGAATCAAGTTGTAAAGGTCAGGTTTGAGAATGTGGACACCTGCGGAATTAATATAGGTAGAGGAGTAAGACAAGGCTGCTGCCTATCGCCAACCCTATTCAATATATATGGAGAAAGTGCAAGAAGCTTTAGAAGGCACAGGGGATTTCAAAATTGGAGGAAGGATTATAAGAACAGTAAAATACGCAGATAATCAAGTACTTCTAGCAAGAAAGGAAGAGGAGCTACAAAAAATGATAAATAGAATAGTGATAACAGTACGGTATGGAAATAAATACAGAAAAATCCAAGGTCATTTGAATATCGGGTAAAGAAGAGAATCTGAACATAACTATTGGGGGAAAACCATTAGAACAAGTTTCAGAATATAAATACCTTGGAAGTATCATAACACGAGAGGCAAAATGTACGGATGAGATCAAAACTAGAATAGGAAAAGCAAAAGCGGCTTTCAGGAGAAAGAAACAACTACTTACAGGGAATATAAGGGAAGATATCCGCAAGAAGTTCATAAAATGCTACGTATGGAGTATAGCATTGTATGGGGCAGAAGCATGGACGCTAAGGAAAAATGACATAAAATACTTGGAAAGCTTTGAAATGTGGACTTGGAGGAGAATGCTGAAGATAAAATGGACAGATAGGATGAAAAACGATGAAGTGCTACGAAGAATAGGAGAGAAGCGAATGATTATACAGACTATCAGAAAGAGGAAGGCTAACTGGGTTGGACATTACCTGAGGAGAGAGAGTATGATTAAAGACGTGTTAGAAGGAAAACTAGATGGGAAAAGGAAAGAGGTAGGAAAAGGTTTCAGCTGATAGACGATTTGAAAGGGAAAGAGAGTTATCAAGATATAAAGAGGACAACGGAAAATGGGAGTATATGGAGAATCAGGTTTAACCAAGAATAATCACGGACCTGTCTACGGACAGACTACCTATGATGATATATATTTGGTTAAAATCCATGCGGTCACTTCTCTAGAAATAGGCGTAAAATGTTATTATTTACTTTTTATTGTGGTTACCCTGCTTTGTAGTTCCGATTTAAACATATTGATTTCATTATGGTATGTTGTACAAATCTTATATAGAAAATTTAGTTTAATGCCGCTGTGCCAATTCCTTCCTAATCCATAATAACTGAAAGATTTTAGTTTATAATTGTGGCATCCCTGTTTGGTTGATCCTGTCCAAATGTGTTATTGTGGTTTTGTATGTGTATTTAAATTATAAATATTAAATTTGGTTAAAAATGATGCGGACAGTTCAACACAAATACTTGTGTAAACATATGTTTTAATTACTTGCATTGTGGCAGCCCTGATTTATAAATCTATACTCAACATATTGATTTTTTGTTGCATGCCTCCTTCATACAAAATTTCGTTTAAGTTAGTTCAGCCAATTCTTTCCAAATTCATAATTACCGAAAAGTTAAATTTTACAATTTTGGCACCCCTGCCTAGTCTATCCAGTCCAAATATGTCATTTTGGTCATTAATTTATGTGAATATTTTATGTACCAAATTTGATTGAAATCGGTTAATCCAATTCTTCCCTGATATATGCGTACGGACGGACATCACGGAGGTGATAGTGCTTCTCAGCAATGACGAAAAGCACTAAAAATGGGATATACGTACTTGGCAATTTTGCCTTTTGATTTTGCCAAATTTTTGTTGGATGTAAGATAAAGTTAAATGTACTCGAATGAAAATTTTATGAAAACAAGGGAGGGAGGAATTGCAGAGCAAATTACACGAGGCGCTTTTTTCACCAACTGCTGTCTTTCTAGCGGAGTAAAGAATAGCAGATGCGATGCATTGCTGGTTGTCAACATCAGTAGCAGAATGTACTTATAAACTATTATTTCCGGTTAATCCCTAGCAGCCAATCCTACATCCAGGAAGTTTATACCATTTCTATCGCTCATTGGAAAATCTATCCTGAAAATTTGGTTTCTTTAAATTGCAGGATTCCAGAGATCGGACCGGACGGACAGACAAACCGAATACATGAGGGATTTGTTAGAAAAAATGCACATAATTTTGTTTTTTTTAATAAAAGCAATTATATGATATGAATAAATACATTTTTATTACGTATTTTCTACTTTTTCAACCTACGTATAATTAAAAGAGCTCAGCAAAACAAATTGAAGGGTCGCCATATTACGAGTATATCTTGCCTCAGGCGGCAAACTGTCTGGGTCCGGCCCTGCTCACAGGTTTAACTTGCGATGCCATATTCTTGCTATTGATACATAAGAAGTTGAGTTGTTTTATTTTCTCCCGACATTCATGAGCACTTGTTTATATTCCTGACAGGTATTAGTTTTTATCGCGTTTAAAAAAATGGCCTTATAGTTTCACTTCAGCGTTTTTCTGCACACTTGCTTCAATTGAAATTGTGATGAAAACTTGGAGAACAGAGAGCTGAAACTTGGAGGGTAGATTTTTGCATTGCTGCCATTTGTTGTTCTTTAGATTTGAGTTTTGAAAACTATATGTGTTTGGATTGGGGGCCATTTAAAATTTTGTTTTATGAATATCTCCAAAAATGTAAAAGATGGAAATCTGAAACTTTTGAGTGTACATTTCTACATCGATGGCCCTTATTCTTGAAACGTTTGAGTCTTGAAAACTTTACAGAGTCAGACAGAGAAACATTCAAAATTTTAACACGAAATTGATTGCATTGTAAACTGTCATTTTGAAAGTATCAATTATCCAAAAAAGTATATTTTTATGTAAAATATATGTTTATGTAGAATGATGATGCACAATACAACACTAACTTAGCTATTAAGCCTCTCTCATTTAAACTCTTAACTTACCTTCACGTGGTATCCCCGTTAGAAAACAAAGGAGGCTCTATTGACCGAATGCGTGGCGGTGTAACCACATGAAAGATAAAAAAGGCGAAAATGTTATCCATGTTAATGGATAACACTCAACTTGTTCTTTAATGTGATTAGATCTGTCTTAAGGTTGATTCATACTTGACGACACGGCAAAGACACGGGAGAGCAACGACACGACAACTACCCCAGTCTCTGTTAGTCTCTTACTCAGTGAAGATGATTTCCGACGAGTAGTTGATTTTCATTTCATTGCTTTTGGACGAAGATAGACGCTATAACAGGAAAAGGAAGAGTGTACACGAAAGTTTATTTAAAAGAAAAGAGGAAGGCGAACACCACACAATATACAAAGAACTTATAGAAGATTCAATGGGATTCAACCAATATTTCAGAATGCCGGAATTAAAGCTCAATGAGTTGTTGTCTTTGGTAGGAAAAGGCATGGAGAAACAGAAAACCACTCACAAGCTCAATGAGATGCTCCATGTTTGTGAAGCTAGAACGGCACTTGAAGGAAAATATTTGAATGACTGTATAAAGAGTCTGCGCGTTGCCCCGCCCGCAGGCAAAGACACGACACGGCCGAGGATTCGTTTTGAACATTGTCGCGGTCGTGTCTGCGGCGCGTCGTGTGGTTGCCGTCTTGTTAGTGTGGGCGGGTGCATTGGTTTTCTCGCTAACAATCCGAGGCCGGCGTGTCGTTGTCGTCCCGTGTCTTTGCCGTGTCGTTCAATGTGAATCAACCTTTAGGGTCTCTTCCACTTGGCTTTCTCGCATAATTTGACGCATTGGATGACTTGAGTTTTACATTGCAAGAATCAGTCATATCTTGGTAGTACAGTGAAATGTCAGTATAACGAAGTAGTGCGGAAGAACAAAATAAATTCGTTGCAATGAAACGCAAATTTAAAAATTCACAGGAAACGCAATATATCCTCCCCTGACACCAGCGCCAAAAACGGTAACCCTGAGAACTGTGTAGTGCTTAAGTCGTCATTATAATCAGAGTAGGAAAAGAGACTCTCAAAAATTTAGAAATAGTAAGAGTAATATATTGATATAAAGTGAAGTCGCAACTGCAACAACCCAGCCCAAATCCATCTTAACAGAAGGTTTTATTGGAATAAAAAGGAAAAGTTTTTCGATGTACAAGCAGTGTTTATTCATACGAGAACATATTACTGTAGGACGTAGTTCCGTATTTGGCCATAGTCATTTGCGGCGCCACAGTCAAGGGGAATATATTGCACTTTAGCAAAATGTTAGAACGCTGGTTAAATATAAGAAAATAATTATCAAGAAGAAAACATGAATTAGTGTTTACTTCTTAAAAAGTCGGTAATTTTTTTCTGAACGGTCCGATAGAGCTGTGAAGAACCTACCTATTGGTTGCTAGTCGGGTAATCGTTAAGGTGACCATACGTACCGATTTGGCCAGGACAGTACCGATTTTGGAGTGCTTATCCCGGTCTTCCGAAAGACTAGAACTCTCCCTTAGTTTGATTGCAGCGATGAATTATCTTTGGTTTATAATTGTCAATTATTTGCTAGTGAATGGTGCATTGTTGACAAAACTATCACGCTTTTATTTTTTTGGGGGACAAATGACACCAAAGAGTTATATTTCGTAAATCTAAAAAGTGAAGAACCCTCTTCTCTTGCTTTGTTCAGAAGAAATTGTGAAGGGATGTATTTCTTATTTTTTCTGACAGTTCCCACCGATGTTAGCTCAATTGAAAGAAGCTTTTTTTCTAATTCAAGACCTGTGAAATAATTATCGCAGGTGATAGTACGATTAGTTCCATTGAAAATTTCTGTCAGTGACAAAACAACCGAAGATCTCAAATTATATGCCCTATTTCCTCCCTTACCTTAATGTAATGAGCCGGGTAAACGGCTGGACTGTCCCTCTCTTTAAATTTATGGAGGGTATTCGGAGAAGCGGCCGTTCTTCCCCTGCTGTGTTCTTCCGGGAAGGCATAGGCGTTTATGGTTCCACCTCATAACCCTGGACCCTTTTGTGTTTCCGAGTATGGACCACCAAGACAAGAGACGAAGAGAAGGGGGCACCTTGACCCTTCCAGATGGTGGTGGAAAAAGGACGCCTTCTCTCAAAAAGGGGTCATCGTGCACGAGAAGGCGGTGAGGGAGTGTCGGGACGGCGTGCGAAGGGAGCGGACCGAGGAGCGGTCGAGGAGAAGGGTGACTGAGTGTGGAGAGTATCGAGAGGCGGACCGAGAGAGCGATCCGTGGAGTTCGCGAAGAGGAAGACGTGGTGCGGCACCATTTGGGAGGCCGTCTTTCGCGGACTAAAAGGAGGAAGCAGTTTTTGTGTTTCTCTCTCACAACGCCCCCAGGGCAAGAACCCTCGCGAGGTCCTGACCCTCATTAAACCTCAGGTGGTGGCAGCAATCACGCTACTCCCGCCCGCGCGTTACATTAATACTATTACATACAAGGGATAAAAAATTTTGGAGTCACAAAGCCACCAAATTTTCATCCCATGTTTGTCAGGCTTAGAAGTTTCTTTTGATACTCATCCAGTATATAAAATGAAGGCAAAATATACTATGCTAAAATGTAGGGAAATAGGGAAGGAGTTTGAAATTGGATACCCTCTCATAAACATGTTAATTATGGAGACCTACAGGCTCACGCTGCCTGTTAGCGTAACTTATCGTTATTTTTTTCGAGAATTCAGAACTTCAAAAAACATTTACATATCGCACACAGTAGAGTATGGCAGAATAATAGAAGTCTAAATTTTGTAGCAATGTACTTCCTAATTTCAAGGAGAAATTAGAGAAAGGCTAGCATAGTGAGCCCGAAGGCTCACCTTGCCCGGATAAGGGTTAAGCTTGCCCCCTTATTCAATAAGCTTACCCTCTTATTCAATAAGCTTTAAGTAATAACATCCGATTTTGAAGTTGCGATGACTTTCAGGAATGTAACCCCCACGAATGTTGAACGGACATTCAAACATTTTTCAAAACTATTTAGCATGTGCAAATTTCCCGACTTTATTCTAATATTCATTCAACTAGCTGAAATTACACAGCGTTGCTCGGGTTTTTAAGTCAAGACAAAAATATATTGAGTAAGATTTGAGAATAAAACCAAGTAATGAAACCAGGTTCATTTTTATTGTAGTTCTTAATGGTATGCATCACTTCTTGTTTTCCCATCTTTTGATTCCCGTTCATAGCAGACTTTTTTCTCCTTTCAAAATTATTCCCTTCCCATCTTTTGCCCAAATAAATAAATTTTTCCCGCACCCTTTATCGACAAATTTGGCAACTATTTTTATCAAATAATCAGGTGCTTATGTATTAACCGCAGGACCATTACAATGGATGGAATCACTTTTAAAATATAGTTATTTCACTCGAACTGATTTCCATGATATTATGTCGAGTTTTGAGTTCCCGGCGATATTTTTTCCGGGAAACGGGAATTAGATTTTCAAATATCCCGGGAAACCGAAAATAAGAATGATTTCGCATTTTTAATATTTAATGCACAAATTTTTATTTAGGAGGAAGGGGGGCAAAGTGGAAAGCTCGGGCAAAGTGGAAATTAAAAATTTCCGATATTTACAGAGAGATGTCATCAGCCTTCACTTACTACAGTCAAACCTGGGTTATACGTAGTTCAAGGGACCGAACAAAAAATACGTATAACTCAGAGTTACGTATAACTCAATAGATGGTTAAAAAAGATCGATATATGAAGATTAAACCAGACATTTCGTGAAAGGCATATATTTATGGAGCAAAAATAAACAAAATACCTCACAACCACAAACTCGCACTCGCTGATGTAGCACTCACAATCAGCACGTGATTTAAAAAAAAAATACTCTTTCAACAAATTACATTTTATTTGAAATGAAATTAGTTAAATCAGTTATTGTCTTTTGTTTCCTTCTTTTCATGGAAAAAAGGTACAGCGAACTTTCAAGTTGATTTGCTATGGACATAATCTCCTCTTGACTCTCAAAAGAGGAAATGAAGCACTTCACCATTTCCATACTAGCCAATGCCTCGGAAAATGAGGGGATGTTTCCGGACAATTTGCTCTTTTCGTCATCTGATTCGGCACTATCTTCTTCTTGAGTCACCACGCTTGCTATGATTTCGTCATCTGTAAAGTATGATGATAAAAAGGCATTTGTTTCAGGAAAAAATTATCTAGAGCATAACACTGGTCTGAAATATACCCACCAAGGCTGGCGCAAACAGCGACATCATCATCGAAATGAATGAAGTCCTCAAACGAGCATTCTGTTGACCAACTCTCAGGTGGCTCCACATCATCGTCATCGGGTTCATGCTGCCCATCAAAAACAAATCCTGCATTACGGAAGCACTTCTTTATCGTAGAAGGCTGGACTGCATTCCAAGCGGAGGCAATGAAGTGCATTGCCTGAATAAGAAAATCACAGTTTCAGACAATTTAGAAACCAAAGTTCATGAAGTGAAGAAGTTACTGATCACTGCAGCAATTTGTCTTACCTGAAGGACACTGAGTTGTGGGCTTTTTTTCTCCGGGCTCGCTTCTAGTAGGGGGGCAGTATATTGAACCAAAATTTTGCGGTATTGTGCCTTTAGATTGGCAATTATGTCCAAGTCAAGTGGTTGCAGCTTGCTAGTGGTGTTAGGGGGGAAAACTCGAGGCGGATATGGGAGAAATCCTGAAAATCGTGAGCAGTACAGTTGTCCCAGAAAAGTATAAATTTTCGTTTTTCTTTGCGCATTCTATCATTTAAATCCATCAGCCACTTTTTCATCACACTGCTCGTCATCCAAGCCTTGCTATTTGCGGTGTAATCTGTAGGAAATATTCTCACGTTTTTGAAACATCGAGGCTTAGTAGATTTGCCGATAATAAGCGGCCGGCACTTGTCTGTTCCATCCGCATTGCAAGCAAGTAAAACTGTCAAACGTTGCTTGCTCTTCTCCCCCCCATGACAAGTATCCATCTTTTCTGCCAATGTGCGACTTTGAAGGAGATTGAAGAAAAGTCCTGTTTCATCTATGTTGTAAATATCGGATGGCCTGTATCCCGCAATCAACATGCCCAACTGTTTTTCCTTCCAAAAGCCTGCACAAACATTGCCAACCGAACTTGACTCCCCCGAAATCATGCGTCCAGTGATGCCATGCCTTTCTTTAAATCCTTGCAGCCAACCTTGTGAAGCCTGAAATTCCTCACATTCATCTTGGCTGCAAGACTCTTGGCCTTTTCTTGCAGTGTGGTGCCGCTTATAGGGATATTTTTTTATCTCATCTCTTTAAACCACATAAACAGAGATTTTTCTAGATCAGCATATCTTCCTTCCTGGACCCGTCTTCTTTTATGTGCATTCTGGCCAGCGCTTGCATAGTTTTCTCTCACTTGGTCGGATTTGGCCAGAATACTGCACAGCGTTGTATACGGAATTTTCAGTCTGTTAGCCAGTTCTTTCTTCAACAGGTGCAGATTTTCTTCAGCCTCATTTATAATTTTTATTTTATTCTCTACTGTAATTCCTTTTCTTTTTTTGAGACATGTCGCGAGTGTGTGAACGACTGAAGTGATATAAAGGCTGGCGAAACACTGAGGAGAATGTTCACGACTGATAAAACGCCCGAAGCGAGTACTAAAACGCTGTGGCTTCCAGTGCACGACTATCCCCTTCTGTGCACCAAGTCAGCTTGGCCGATTTTTCTTCTGACTTCCCCTATCTCCCCCTCCTTAGCTGAGGGCCTTCCCCTAACTCCCCCTCCTAGCTGATGGCCTTCCCCTACCTCCCTCTCCTTAGCCTAAAAAGCAGCACTGATTACTTTGTGTCCGAATCTCAGGCAGAATAAAAGCGTCGCAAAGAAAACGCATAATGTTTCGTTATTTTTTCCGCAGGATAGAATCTAACATTGTTATCGCAAACCATTGTTATCGGATACCAGCAGATTACGTCGCGTTATTTCAACATGACATAATCCTATAATGATGCAAAATAATAATATGTATGTACAGCACGTAAATACGTACAACCGAGATAAAAGTAGCTGGCGGGATCGGATGAACGCTACGTATTAATGAAGTTTACGTATAAGTCAGTTACGCATAACTCAGTATTTAAATACGTGTAACCATATGGTGTTTCGCCGGGACCAGCCATAAAATACGTATAAAGGAGTATTACGTATAATTGGGTTACGTATAACCCAGGTTTCACTGTATATGAATAGTGCCTCGAGGTGCGACTACTGTCGCTGATGCTAGTTTACTCCTGGTATGCTCGTTTGTTTAGCGGTGGCAGTCGGCGGCGCGTGAGAGGGGAAGGGAAAGACTTGGGAGGGGAAACTTTAAGGGGAAAGTCGACGTCATAGCCATGCGCAGTAGCACAATTTGGGTTCGGACTAATAGTTCGGAGAATAGGTCGCGCAGCTTTTGCCCATGGCTAAACATGGCCTCCCCTATAGGCGGTCCCGCCTTAACGATGGACTCGTCCTTCCGTGAGAGTGCCTTCTGCGCACCGCCACCACTAAACGAACATACATAGTGGTTTGTTTGTTAGCGCTTTTCTTGAGTAAAATATCACGGCAAGGCTTTTTATGTATTTACCTCATATTTGTGGATATTACTCTTGTATTGCTTCTCGTAACTAATGCTTATAGTGTCGTCAATTCGCAAGATAAAAATTATTTTCCTGCAAATCTTACCTATTTATATTTAACATGACTTAAATTTGGAATGTCACTGAGGGCAAAGTGGAAAACCATTCCACTTTTCCCTCTGTACTGTGCCAAATGTAGTTATTTCGTATCATAAAAAATACTAAACAATTCTAATCAACGTAGGCAACGTTTTGATATTAATTTGGTCTCTACAGATGGTAAACAATTACAAACGGAAAACGAAACAATGCTCTTGGAGTGAAGAAAACATGAGACTAGCTATGAAGGAGGCCGAAAATTCTCCTATTTAAGCAGCTTCAAAGAAATACAAAATACCCCTTGGAACATTACATCGCCACATTAAGAGTGGCTCGCACAAAAACAGATAGTGCGATATCGTTGTTTTTTTCCCGAGGAATTGGAAAAGTAAATCGCTGATCATGCCAAAGTCTTAGATATTTTGCATGTCGACATTTCGAGTGAGATGATTCATATTTTTTTGTTTTTGAACTTAAAATTGTATCACGAACTGTATATAAAAGGTAGTCAGAGATTTGTTCCTACAGCTTGTATTTTTTGTGGATTTCATTTTCCACTCTGCCCAAGATCACTTCCCACTTTGCTATGTGTATTAGGGCAAAGTGTAAAATTGAACGTTTGTGATTTTTATTCTTTTTTCATCACTTAGAGAATGCGTTTCTCATTTATGTTATTTTCTATGTGAAGTGTAATGATACAAAAATAATTATCTCTGTTACACAAAAATCCTGAAATAAAGACATTTGTTACCAACAGATTACCTTAACCTTTCCACTTTGTCCCCCTTTCCCTAAACATGATATTTATTATTGATACAACGTAAATACATAGGTCTTTAATACATCCCAAGGACATGTGATACACTATTTGCGGCAAATTGTTAGCAGATGCAATACTCAGACGCACTTGGACTTGCGCAACCAATCTTTCTTCGATGTGGAGATCACAAGAGACCAACTGCTAATATATCCTATATTGCAATTCCCTCAAAGTTCAAAATGAGGGTAGAAAATGCATGAAAGAGTGCACCAACCCCGGTTAAATCAACCGTTAGCTGATCGCAGTAAAAACTAACCGGCGGTTAAATCAAACTTGGAGTGCACCAACATTAAACAACGGTTTTGTAATCGCGGTTTGCTGACGACCGATTTTCTCGTTGACTGCTACGCTCAGCGCCGTTGCCACATGTTTATTGCGAAACAAAGTGGTAACGAAAACACGCACGTTGAATATCGTGATTCATTTGTCTAGGTACAATTAGAGGCGGGGAAATAATATTTTGTACTAAAGATGAATATAGACGAAAAGAAGAGGCAGAGGACACCAAATTTTTCCGCATATGAAATAGACATAATCGTGGATTTAGTAACAAAATAGAAAGAGGTGATAGAAAACACAAATGCAGATGGGGGCACATTGAAGGAGAACGAGGCGACGTGGGTGCAAATAAGCACGGAATCCAATTCAATTCCAGGTAATTAAATGAATGTATAGTCGTATTGTATATCCGTTGCCATTTCTCCACAAAGTATCTGTTAAACCTACTAGTAACTTACTTAAGCTTACGGTATTCAAGTTATCAAAGTTGGTTTAGGGTCATTCCATGCCAATTCATCCAACCCACCATCCCAGATTTTGATGAAATTTAACAGAAATTATAGAACATATAATCAATTAAAGACGTGCTACGAAAACGTAAAGAAAAAACTAGGAAAGACGTTGCTGACAGTCGAGTGGACCCGGTGGCCTTATTCGTACGTGTGTGCAGTCTATGGCACCTAATACACCGGGAAAGTTTGCAAAGTTTCCATGGAACCCATCCATAACCGTTCTTTGTTCTGGTATAGAATTGGGGAAATGGACGAAGTGCGGTGAAAGGCTTGCTAAATGCAACTGATACCTTGTCGATGACACGCAAAGCAGTAGAACGGTTAATTCCGACCGAATCTCCAATTAATATGTGGAAATCTCCTGTGGCGTAAAACCTCAGCGCAGTCGAAAGTCGATTCATCGGCGAAAGAGGCTTATTTCTCTGTGCTGGATACTCCAGGTGGTGACAAATCCTTTCCAACAGAGAAAGTACGGTCGCTTTCGTTAATCTAAACCTTTCGTGGAATTTCTTATCCGTCATCTCTTCAAAGGGATCGCCCCTTTCCATGAATATTTCATCGCGGTTTACTCTTCGACCTAAAATATCTAGATCAACGGGCTCGTCTTCAAAATTATCCCATCGGAACTCCGTTTGTATCCAAACTGACGCCGGTTAAGGAACTTAACCACTCGATTTTAGCCGGTTAATTCTTAATCGCGGTTAAACGTCCGTTAAGCCCTAACCGGGATTGATGCACACCAAAACGGGCATAATCGCGGTTAGAAAATAATTTTACCGCGGTTAACTCCTAACTGGGGTAGGTGCACTTGGGCAATAGTCTTATTATTACGTGTGCAAGATTTTAAATTGGTATCTTTACTCGTTCACGATATTTTATCCAATTTACGAGACCGTTTCTCCTCAAGTATTAAGCTGTGAGACACACTGTTGGCTTCGTCTTGGGCTTTTTATTGCGAATCAATTAATTTCATAAGCCTAAAATGAACGGAATATTATATAGTGATTTTTATAATAGTTGAAGCCAGAGAGGGCGGGAGAGAAAGATGGGCGCGCCGCATCTGTTGGGCGTCGACCAAGTTTTGGCGCCGATAGTAGGCTGACAATGAGGTTTTTGATAAATTGGGAAACATTGCCCCCTATTTATTTCTTTTAATGTTATTAAGCTTTTTTTAACATAGGCTTAATGATTTGGCTTGTCCATCCAACCCTTTGTCCAACCAATGTTTCTGAGATCAGATAAAATAGAGTCACGAAATTTTCGGAATAGATTTGTACACGACAGCCAAATAATGTTTCACTCCAATTTCAAATAGAACTAGATTAATAATGTTAATTATAATTTTAAGCGCGTAATAAACGCTTATGTATTCGGTTGTCTGTCCGTCCGTTCGAACAACAGCTCTAGAATCTTGCAGCTTGGAGAAGCCAAATTTTCAGGGTAGATCAACCTAAATAAGGGTAACACGTGGAATAAATTTCGTAGGTTTATGATCGTCTGCTGGGAAGTAATCGAAGTCATTTTCTAACCCCTTAGTTTTAATTCCATAAAAAAAGTATGAAATGGGCACTGGACATTATAAATTAGCATTTTTTGCCTACTTTCCAAAACATGGATGACAAAAATTCCACAACTACTATAGTAAAAAGAAAAGTGCGATCTTAAAATATATTTGGAACTCATTGCAGTCCATGCAAGTATTTAGTTCATAGTAAGTTACTACACAATTTCCTTTTATGGTAAACTGATTGTTCATTCGCGCTTTATTGTTTTTACGCGTTAGAAAAAGTTAGTAAAATTGTTCAATTATTAAGTTAAATTCAATAAGTTCTAAATAACAGATAATGTTCTGAAATATTTCAAGTAAATTTCTGCTGATTATTCATACGTTATATCTATTTATTTCGATTTCCTTCTTATTTTCAGCAAATATTTGGACAATAATAGTTATTTAGACAATATTTAAATACCTATATTAAGTAGCTTCAAGTATTCCACGTGCCCTCTATTCTTGAGTAGGAACAGCCTCACCATCGAGGGTGGAAACAGAAAATTCTCAAGAAAGAGAAGAAAGAAATGTCTCATTCAATAGGAGCGATTCTCCTCTCGGATACGCAACTGCCAACGATCGCAATTTGGGTATCTCTCGCTCTGCAAGATTTGTTTGTCTTTTTCAGGAAGAGCTAATCTGTGGCGTATATTCTAGAAAGTGTACCAAATAGGTCAAAGATTGCATCTTGGGGTGGAAGACTGTACCTTCCAAACGGAGTTGCGATCGCCAGTACAGTACAGAAACAGGGTGGGCGCAAAGTAACTGAATATATTTATACCTGTATACCTCGCAAGCGAAATATACAACACGTTTGTATCTATCTCTCAAATAAAACCTACAAGTAGACTCACTCAACACTCTCCAATAATTTATCAATTAAAAGGGAATATGGGAGAACCGCCGACAATCCTTTGAGCGCTCCTTGATTTTCGGCGCCCCGATGCCGTTTACCTCGCTGACCGCCTACGCCCGGCCCTGATTATTGAGGTCCGACAGTCAGAGGTACGTTATTTTTTGCAGTGCAGCGCGTATGAATCATATTGGCTCGAGGCCCACTTCGGGGTTTAAATACGTTTAAAAAAATCCAATTTTAAAAAAGTCTCGAGTCTGGAAGTCTCGAATGAAAATTTCCCGGGACTCGAGACAAGAAAAATTTGTTGACAATTCTCGGACCAGAATCACTACTCACGATGTACTCAGCCAGTGACGCCGAACGAGAGCGAATATAACCGAACCTCTCTCTTCAATATTAGCTTTTTCATTCTTTCTTTCTAGCTCGTGTTTCAAAACATGATGAGGCAGGCGTTGACTACAATGTACAACAATTTGTCGTGAATTAACAAAATTACATGCCACGCTAATAAATTTTCAGAAATGTAGAGAAATGAATTATAATTCATACTCACTCCGTACGCGCACAGGAATTGAAATAATGACATCTTCGATATTTAATTTTTATTTTTTTCGTAAATTTCGTTTTTTTTTTTTTCGATTTTTTCCTCGAATTTGGCGCCCCGTGTAACTTGGCGCTCTAGGCGACCGCCTAGTTCGCCTATATGGGGTACCATTGATTTGGATAAGAGCTTCGCGTCGCATCTTTTCATGAAATTCCATTTAAAAAACTTTCCCGTTTAATTTCAACGGGCATCTCCTTAGTTTATATATAATTCGTTTGGTCAGAGTAAATAATTTGGTCAATTATGGGAGGAGGGGCGGGGGAAGGAAGTTCACTTCAGCGCTTAGTTTTAGATTCATGGAACAGGCAACCATTACTTTTTTACTGACGACATTCACGAGCGCGAGAAGAAGCCATTTTGACATTGTATTAGCGTTCTATTAAAATTGAATTAATAGCGAGAAACGCAACCTGATCCTTATTCTCAAACTCCTAATAACTCAGTTACTAAATAGCTTCACTGAAAAAATCTTTAGTATTCATCATAACATCAAAAAAATCAAAACCAATTATGACAGTTTAACATTTAGGGCTGAAATTCGGAGGAATATCTAAAAAAAAAAACCAGCTATGAAGGCAATTCTGAAAAAGCTTGACTCAGTACAAAATTCAAACTAACAATTCCTGGGAATCATTAAAAATTTTCCCGGGAATCAAGAATACGAAATATCGAGTAAAATCCCAGTTCCAAAAATCTAAAATTTATGTGGTCATGAATCTCAAAAACATTAAAAACTAAGGCAGGAATTGAAAGTTCTAGGGATGCAACCGGTGGAAACATGTTTGAAGATTTAACCAAATTTAGCTTAACCATACGTTATCCTGTGCATGCTGATTTTGTGGGTCTAATTTGGCACGTGAATATTTTAAAGTCAAACCTACAAAACAAAATAAGTTCCCGGATTTTGAAATAGAATTTGGCGATAAAAAGCGTGATGATATGACTTGGAAAGTTTTATTATTGTCTAATAAGTATAATTGGCTTAATTGATCCATACAAATGTTCAGTTGAAGAGCAAGCAAAGTGTATATATAGGTATTTAAGAGAGGAAGAAGTTAAAGATTATATTTTTGTTGAAATTAACCTAAAATGCTTGCTATCAATTGAAGTTAATGTATTCGTTAGAAATTCATAGTTGTTGTAGACCTATTTTTCCTGAAATCATGTTGTTGATTGTTAAGAACCGAGGTTTTTTCTAAAAACTTTTTAGACAGTTATGCATTACCTTTCATCAGTGAGACAACTCCTGGTGGGGGAGGTGCATATAGGTAAGGATATCCAGCAGGGGATAATGGGAAGGGTATAGAAACTCATTAACCACATGACATTCATTATCAGACAAACATTGTAAAATTTCTAATTGTTCTACCATATCCATCCATCCTATCTTTAGTCATAAAATGTAACACAGTGGGTACAAAATCACTAACATATTTAAATTCAAGCAGATGATTAGCAAAGTGGGGCTGAGTGATTATTTAGATAACATTTATGTTCTTTAATCCTAATTTTGAAGTTCCTGCCAGTTTGGCCAACATACACACCGTTACAATTGTTGCACTTTAATTAATAAATACTGCTTATAAAATGAACATCAGTCTCATCCTTAGGAGAAGACTGAAAATTCCGAAGGTTGCACCTATTGTAAAATGCTGCTCTGAGATTGCCCATTGAATCTAAAGTAATTTTGGTCAATGCATAATTTAATGAGAAAGCACAATTCCTTCATATTTTGAGAGGCACCTCCTTCCAGGAGGAGATCTTCAACTATTCTTAAGGTGTCCACTGTTGGAACACTGGTGAAGAGGTTGCACATATCAAAGGAAACTAACATATACTTCTGCGGTAACACTTTCTTCTGCAAATTGGAAGCAAGTCTGCCTGAATTTTTAACACCGTATTTAGGGGAAGAAGAATATTCCTCCTGTTGGTGTAAAATTCTGTTTGTAGGAAGACTATCATATGAAATTAGTAATTTATTGCCTAAAGAAAATCTCAGTCCGTAGACAGGTCCATGATTATTCTTGGTTAAACCTGGTTCTCCATATTCTCCTATTTTCCGCTGTCCTCTTCATATCTTGATAACTCACTTTCCCTTTCAAATCGTCTATCAGCTGAAACCTTTTCCTACCTCTTTCCCTTTTCCCATCTAGTTTTCCTTCTAACACATCTTTAATCACACTCTCTCTCCTCAGGTAATGTCCAACCCAGTTAGCCTTCCTCTTTCTGATAGTCTGTATAAACATTCGCTTCTCTCCTATTCTTCGTACCACTTCATCGTTTTTCATCTTATCTGTCCATTTTATCTTCAACATTCTCCTCCAAGTCCACATTTCAAAGCTTTCCAAGTATTTGATGCCATTTTTCCTTAGTGTCCATGTTTCTGCCCCATACAGTGCTATACTTCATACGTAGCATTTTATCAACTTCTTGCTGATATCTTCCCTTATATTCCCTGTAAGTAGTTGTTTCTTTCTCCTGAAAGCCGCTTTTGCTTTTCCTATTCTAGTTCTGATCTCATCCGTACATTTTGCTTCTCGTGTTATGATGCTTCCACGGTATTTATATTCTGAAACTTGTTCTAAAGGCTTTCCCTCAATACTTATGTTCAGATTCTCTTCTTTGCCCGATATTCGAATGACCTTGGGTTTTTCTGTATTTATTTCCTTACCGTATTTTCTAACTGTTATCACTAGTCTATTTATCAGTTTTTGTAGCTCCTCTTCTTTTCTTGCTAGAAGTACTTGATCATCTACGTATTATACTGTTCTTATAATCCTTCCTCCAATTTTGAAATCTTCTGTGCCTTATAAAGCTTCTTTCATTAGACTTTCTCCATATATATTGAATAGGGTTGGCGATAGGCAGCAGCCTTGTCTTACTCCTCTACCGATATTTATTCCGCAGGTGTTCACATTCTCAAACCTGACCTTTACAATTTGATTCACATATAGATTCCTAATCAGTCTCCTGTCTTTCCAGTCTACACCTATATCCTTTAATATCTTCATCAACTTTACCTAATTTACTCTATCAAAGGCCTTCTGCTAGTCTACGAAACATGTGCAGATATCTTGACTGTACTCTATTGTCCTTTCTGATATGATTCTAACTACTCCTATAGCATCTCTAGTTCCTCGTCCTTTTCTGAAACCGAATTGATCTTCCCCTAGTATTTCTTCCACCTTTTTCTCCAGCCTTTTATTAAGAATCCTCGTGATGTGTGTGACAGAAGGCTTATCGTTCTGTAATCTTTACACTGCATTGCCTTTGGCTTCTTCTTTAGAGGAATCATTGTTACGTCTAGGAAATCCCGAGGCCACTCTCCCGTGTCGTAAATTTTATTAATTAATTTCGTGATCGCTTTTAGTCCTTCAGATCCCATGACTATAAGTACCTCAGCCGGCATTCCATCGCTGCCTGTGGCTTTCGCTTTCTTTAGTTCCACTATCGCTTTTTCTACTTTGCTCTCCATAATACTTGGTCCTAAGTTGTCTTCTTCAATGTTTTCCTCATCTTCCAGTTCAATTTTTGCCGCTCCTGCCTGTTTGCTGTATAATTCCTTAATGTATTCTTCCCATACCTGTGCTACATCCTTTATTTCTGAGACTATCTTCCCATCTGTATTCCAAATTCCCATACCATGAATTCCATTAGATTTCTTATCTTCTAACTCGAGTGCTCTAGTGTACATCATATCGTACTGTCCTAACTTCTCCATTTGTTCTATTTCATCACATTTTCCTTTTATCCAATTTTCTCTAGCTTTATCTGTTACCCTTCTCAACTCATTGTTTATACCCCTATAGTTGGCTCTACCTTCTTCAGTGTTAACGTTTTTCCATTTTTGTCTCTCATTCATTTTCTCCAGCATTTCCTTCGTGATCCAAGGCTTTCTGATTTTCTTCTCTTGTTATCCAATCTCTTTATCCAAGGTATCCTTGATACTGGTTTTAATTTATTCCCATTCTATATCCACGGTGTTTGGTTTGTTTTCCAAATTTCATAGGCGATCTTCCAACTTAATGCTGACTACATCCTGCCTTTCTTTCAGTTTTTCTAGGTCCCAAGTCTGTCTTTCTCTTTTTGTTTTTCTTATTTGTTTGAGCTTTGTACTTAGGTCAACTATTATAAGGCTGTGATCTGAATCAATGTCTGCTCCTGGTAATGCCTTGGCCGTCTTTATGCTGTTCCTGAATCTTTGTTCTACTAGGATGTAATCTATTTGGCATCTCATTCTATCTCCTTGGCTTTTCCATGTGTATAACCTTCGTTTATGGTGTTTGAACTATGTATTATTCACTACAAGGTCATTATTCATGCAGAATTCTACCAGTTTTCCCCCTCCTCGGTTTCCCTTCCCAAGTCCGTATTGCCCGACAACATTTTCTTCCTGTCCTTCTCCGACTATGTTGTTCCAATCTCCCATTATTATGCAGTTTACCTTTCCTCTTCCGTCTTCTTCGTAAATTTCATTAATTTGCTCATAAATCTCATTGATTTCTTCATCTTCACGAGCTGATGTTGGCATATATACCTGGATTATTCACGGGGACTGCTTATAGTTTTATTGCCATCAGTCTATCATTCGTTGTTATTATCTTTGTCATGCTTTTCATCATATCTTTCCTAAGTACCAGAGCTACTCCCCTTTCCCCACTATTTCCTCCAGAATAAACTACCGTGAATTCTTCCGAGTCGAACTGTCCTTCTCCCTCCCATCTAGTTTCACTTAGTCCTATAATGTCAACTCTATTTCTTCTTTCAAGTTCTCTAGCTTTCCTGCTTTTCTCATAGTTCTTATGTTCCAAGTCCCTATTTGTAAATTACTTTCGACAAATGTTTTCCTCAAGGCAGTCCCCGCCTGGAGATCCGATTGGGGGACTATTTTACCTCCAGATTGTTTTACCTCGAGAGAACTCATATTGTCCAACCATATAATCATTACTAGGGATTGTAATGTGGTAGTTTCCCTCTTGCTTTCCACATCGCAGTACTGTAGCCGTTCAAATCGTCCTGATCACGCCTACAGTTGTATGAGATATAGACCCAACCAACATCATTTGTTTTCGGCTCTATACCATACTGACAGTACTGCTGCCTACTGCCAGGCACTGATGATAGTTTTTTTTTAACAAAACCTCCATTTGAGGGGTTTGAACCCCCGAACTTTGCAATAGAAAGCTGACACGCTAACCACTACACTATCAGAATGAGCTGTTGGATATCCTTACCTCCCCCACCACCACCCCCACCGTTCCTCCCCACAAACCCATATTCCTATTCTCCCTCCCTTCCTTAACCAATGAGTAGAGCCCTGTAACTCCTTTTCCCCTCCTCCTCCCCCTCTAGCCTTCCTATATATTTGAGTGGTCGCTGTTTTCTGGTCACCCGAGGATGTTACCTTGTAATGAATCCGGTCGAAATTAAACCACTTTTTGTATGTGGATCAGTGTGTTGTTCTTCCGTTTTCCTGATTTATATTTATGGAATCATTCCACAAAGTTATGCTGAAGACTATCAATTTGAAAAATACCCAATATAAATCCAGTGTAAAAAGAGACCAATTTCTAAAAACAAAAATGTATTAAACACTACACAATGTAACATGCATTTTGAGCAATCGGCCATCCCTGATTATTTGGCCACCTATGATTGCCATACACATTGCAAATATGCCCCCGATTATGACAAACTTATAAACATTGTTTTCTGGGGATTGCAGTGCGAATCACCAGACACCAGCGAAAAAGATATGTCAGATGTCAAGGCATCGCCATACTTTATAAAAATTTATGTACGGTAAATGGTGTTTACTAGTTTTTTTTAGTTATCTAGTATGTTTAGACCTAATCACTATGTTTCTTCTTTTATTTGTATTCCCTAATTCAATATACTTTTAGATCACTTTTTAAAAACATGGAGTGCGACTTGTATTCAGGCACTTTTTTTCCTAGTTTGTCTTGACAAACAAGAGTCCATCTAACATGAAGAGTAAATACAGTATTTTCCTAATATAATATCCAGCAGCTCTTCATAAGGTTAAGACTGGGATAGCAAAAACTTGGCTGAATTAGAAATGAATGTATGAATGAGAAATGAATGTATGAATGAGAAATAATGTATGAATGATCAAAGAAAGGACATGATTGAGATTCAAAGAAATGCCTCGCTGGCATGTCCCATGGCATCCCTGATCAAACCCAGGTACAGCTAAGAAATACAATCTGTTATAAGTAATGGAAATGAGGAATTGTAAAAGTCAATTCAAATAATTATTGACTGTTTAACCCATATTTTCACTCTAATAGAAAAATATTATCTTTCTAAAACATTTACCATTTAGTGATTAGCTAAACTCATCTAGATGCTATCTTGGGCAAATATTTATAAGGCATACTCACCACATGTTGGCTACACAGCATTTTAATTATTTTAAATTTACTGAATGATGTAGGTAATCCCTCATCCTGTTAAGAATGAAAAAATGAGTCACAGGCTTGTTGAAGCAGAAACAAGATCATTCTCTCTGTTATAGCTCAAATATTATCTGTGAATTTCAAAAGAATAAATAAATAATAGCGAAATCGTTTCCAAAATAATAAATCCCACAAAGAATGGTATAATTACAACATTAGTTTGATTTTCCTTTGATTAGTGAAAAAACACTTTCAGCAAATAGCTTCACATTATTTGTATTTAATTGGTGCTTAAAAATGGCAATCAACACCAGTGACATACATTCCATTACATTACAAGAAATGTGCATTGAGTTGTTACAAAACATTTTCAACATTTTCTTATTTATGAAAGGCAAAAAGCTTCACATAAAGGAACATATAAATAAAATACCACATCATATTAATAATTATTTTTACAAGGATTAGTCTTCAATAATATTGAAAAACATTTCATATTAATACGTATATTATTCATCAGTTATTTTAAAGTTTTAAAATTACAACAACATCATTATATTTACATCTAGAAAAGATCATTTTTAGGTTGTTAACAGTTAGATGCAACAATGCTACCCGAAGCATTATTATTTATGAATAAATATATAAAGATACTAAAGCTAAAAGTTAAAATAACTACCTCAGTGGTTAAATTGAAAACAAATGTATTTACACAATTAGGATAACAAAATTACCAATTTTGAGAGCCAAGAGAAAATTATTGAGCTCGTCTCATGGCTGAAAAAATTCAAGAACAAGCGCTTAAAAAAATACTAGTATTACAAGTATTTTATAAGTGCTTGTTCTTGAATTATGAGAGTTAACAAATACTATGAATTACATGTACACATACCAAAAGATATGAAGGAAATGCATTACTTGAAGTAATAAATACAGTATTCATTGCAAGATATAAGAAAAAAATTGACAAGAGATATTTTTAGTATTCCCATTTCATTATTTTTTAATAAATACAATTACATTTCTTGCATAAAAATAAAATTAAAATAAATTCATTTAAAACGCTTAGTATCCACATTTTTTAACACGAATAAAACCTGCTAAAAGCTGTAAACACCAAGAGACTTACACAGTGCATGTATAAAACAAACATTAATTAGTTCTAATGCATATTGACTACTTTGTACCAAACATTTGATACGTCACATATTTACATGATACGCTTACAATTGCATAGCATCCTCCTTTCATTCTTTTATGGATTGCATTTCTTTTTCACATCTCCTTAATCATGAGAAAAATCACATTGAACTACAAGTTAACAGATGTTATATGGCATCACTCTTATCAACATCACTTAAGACACACAACAATGTTATTGCTATTTATTTTAGATAAAGAAAATGTAACGAATAAATTAACTAGTAATGTTAGGGGAAGAAACAATTACTGGCAAAGAACTTATACATAATAATAAAAATATAATAATTTGCTAAGAAATACTACATATTACAAAATGCACAAATAGAAAAAATATTTAATCAGTGAGTGAACATGTACTTAATAATTGTATTTGATGCATTTAAGGGGATTTAAAAAAAAATACTTTGGTATTACACTGTCTCAGGACAGTAGTTGAATTCTAAAAGATAAATTTTCTGTGTTCATAAAAACCAAATATAATACAACCTTAAGATGGTGCGAAGCTATGAATGAATCTATCCAGTTAATATACAATGGAAATATTCAACTTCACTGCAATGTTCATTTAGAAATTGCTGCATATAAACTTTCTCAATTGTCAGTTTCTGACTATAAAGCTCAATGCTATATTTTTAATGTAAAATTCATAATGTTCCACTGAAAAATAATAATAATCATCTAAACTAAAGCATAGAAATGATATTTAAATACAGTTTTCTAAAGTTATTTAAATCTATCTTTACCCAAATTAAACTTTGCCAATCAAACCGAGAAGTTTTTCTTAATTACTTATCTTTAGAATAATGAAAAACTGACGTTTGGCAGTGTACTTAGTGATACTTGATTATGTTCAGAGAAAGCTGTACAAAACCAAGTTGAATCCTCACAGCAAAATATAACAAAAAGAATAAATACGTGCCCTGAATACAAGACACACAATCAATAACACATACTTTTGCAAACTTATTCCTTAAATTTTATTAAAACAAAATTCAGAAAAAATATATCTAGTTGGCTATATGAATTGAAGATTCGACTCCAGCCGTAATAGGAAACATGATGGCTTCGACTTACTGCCTACTATAATCTAGCATCAAAATAATTTGATCGATCATATGTAGCACAAAAGATTATTTATGAACAAATAAAATCTTCCTCAGTTAACCAACTATTATTGTCTCTTAAAAAATATAATTTAATGATTTTATGCAATTTTTGCCTATTTCATTGAAATTATGACTGAAAATTTAACCCCTAAAGCATGTGCAGCAGCAAATGCCCTCCTCAAGCCCTTATTTCCTGTTTGCGTTCTTGCTTAGAATAACCAGCAACATATAATTATTAAATATGCTTCAATAAATAATAATTCAAAGAACCTGATCATTTCATTCAACCATCCATATATGTATCGTATTTATTACTTTAGTGCTCTATAATTTATGCATGAACATAGAATCTTCTCGAAAGATGCAGATATTGAGAATATTTTTCATAATGGTTAAATTGATATTGGATAACAACAATGAGAGATAATAAATGGATTTGAAGGACTAATAAGTTAAATCCTCCCTTAGCTGGTAAAGTCACGCTCTGCATAAAAATATTTTAAGCAGATGTAAAATGTTTCTATTTTGTATTTTATGAAAAATATTGTAAAAAGGAAATACAAAAGAACACTTTGCATTGACATTCTTATTAATCATTAACTTTTGAAGCATATTGGGTGAGAACTCATGCTGGAAAAAAGAAGACTACCCAAATTGTCTCGGACACAAGGATATCATGATGCCACTTCCAAGGAGGGGAACTCCTTCACAAAAAAGAACAAAACGACTCAGGAATAGCATTCCTTGGACCAAGAAAGATGACAGAAATATAAATTCTAGCATTGTAAAACTGTCCTGAGAAGTACAAATTCTTGACAGTGTCATTACTTGCCATACAACACTTAGTTAAAACATAATTAATAAATTATTCATAAAATTCAAAATTAATGCAACCATAAAAAGCTTACACAGATCATTAAGTAAATAAAGGTATTCAGGAGAATTTATGAATTTTCAATCATATACTTTCTGTAAAAGCAACGATAGCCCACATAGTTTATAGCCTGATAGTCAAGCATAATCAGCTAATTATAAATCATGTTTTATGGGTTAAGTAACACTTTATCTTATTAAAATACTTAAAATTACTAAACTAGAATATTGACAAATGGTCATGACGGCAACAATGAAGCATTTGAAACCAGTCAAGTGAAGTCCATGGAAGCAATTGAAGTTCCATAAAACAGTTTTTAAATATTTAACTGCAGTATTTTATGTACCAAATAACTCATTTAAACAAAAAATACACTTACATTGTAAAATATAGGGACCATAAAAATTTTACTTTAGACAACATTGTGATAACGATGAACCATGAAGTATCTACCAGTATGCTTTGATGTCAATCTGACTCAAAATGACACTAACATCCATTTAATGTGAAGGTCACAATGACAAGCTGTCTTATATGGAATGTACGGAGAAAATTTTCTTAAACCACATACACGATTTATTCCTTATGAATATGAAATATTTTATTTTCAGTCGTAAGTGACTCAAACAGTTATATTGACATAAGTTTCTGCAACATTTAGCCTTATTAGACCAACTCTACATGTTGGGCATTTGTGTTCACACTTCATTTGAGAGCAGAATTATCTCTTTTCTTAAAAAGTCACATTTTAAAAAGAATCTTGATAGGATGAATAATCATGTAGTGATTTTCACAATGACTTTCTTTTTGCAAAAATGAAAAAAGCTCAGTCAAAATAGTTGATGTTCTAAAAAAATCTATAATGTATTGAAGTGGAAACTGAGGATTATATCTTTGATGATCATAAGGATTACAAGCTCAAATAAAATCACAGCAAAAGGGACCAAAATAATGAATTTCATTTATTGCCTGACAGTGATGGTAGTTCACATTCAGACAATACATGGTGTCAAACAACAAACCAATCACATAACAGTTTATATAAAATTACTTTTGTACCAATTTAGGGAATCTCAAGATGATAGCAGCCCATTCAATACACATTTATGATAAAATTGATAACAAAAAATTATATGAACTGTGTTAAAATGAATGCACTCTAAAAAGATGAAAATATCTTTTGCAGTTAGGCTTGGCAAGCTACTAAAAGAATGAAATAAGAGTATTTTTCACCCAAGTAATTTTTCAAATAGCAATAAAAATCTGTTCAATATATAACTGTTGCAATGACCCCCCTGCTAAAAATGTTATTTTTCAATCATTCTAGAGATATGTCTTTGATTTTTTCAAGAATTTATCATTGGTAATTCATATAATATTACGCATCCAACTAATTATGAGACATTTCTCAAAAGAGAAGCTTTTATCATTATACTAATCATTACAAACCACAAATGAATCCTTTTTTTGTATTGTTTGGATACATATTGGGCATTTAGTACAATCAGGCAATACCTAGTCCCAGATTCCGTTTTAAACAAATGAATTGAGGAGGAAAAGAAGCATACCATCAAATGATGGCAAAAAATCAATTTAATGTACAAGGAAGATAGTGTAAAACTGCTTTCCTGTGTGCACAAATTCCCAATGGTAGAAATTTGAGTATGACAACAATATGCAGGAAAGCCATGCTGGTTCCTCATCAGTGAAACAGTGGGCAGTGTGGAAAGAATTGACCAATATTTCAGCCAGTTCCCTTTTGAGAAAAAAAATAGGCAAATTTATCATAAGAAACAGTTTAACAGAGCTAGTAAAGACCATCGAGAATAATAATTGATAATACTAAGTGCATTATTTAACCTTTTTGTGAAGTTATATTATACAATGGAGTATTCAAAATTAGCATTTGTTGAATTTAGAGTTCTAAGGTTTTGAACATTATACAAGCTATATTTATACAACTTGAAAGTGCCAAAAGTGCAGAGATGAATGACTGTTTGTATAAAGTTTTGCATTTTTGAGTGAAATATTAGTCATACCTTGCTTTGTGCGACAGATAGATTTTGAGCTAAGTGAGATTCCCTCAAAATGAGGTCATAAATACATTATATCAATAAGGTTATATGGATGCAAAAACTGGAATGAACTACATATTAATAAAAATACCTAGTTAACCTGAAAAATAAACGTATAACAAAAAATGCTTGATAGTGATAAGAGACCACCCCTCAGAAGTCTCCACCCGAGTGTGGTTGCACAGGTCTAGGACTGGCCCTGACGGTATAGATAAGTTTGGAAAAACAACAAATTGTTGAAGTTTTTTTTATGGGTAGCATATATATATTTTAGAATGTAAATGTAAAGTAAAGTGAAAACATTTCCTGTAGGAAAGAAATCCTAAATAAATCAGCAAAGAATTTTTATTTAGATAGTCACCCTTCTTTAGAAATAATATCTCCAAAATAAGCATCGATTGAGTGTTACAAACGGTGTTCCGTCCAGGGGGTTTCTTTAACAACATCAAATTCTGACTCTAACTGGGAATCCACTTATGACTTTACTAATATCCACAAGCCTGTAAAAAAATAGAATTTCCAATACATTTATCTAAATATAGGGTTTTATGGTTAGGCCGCCTCAATTGTTGGCAGTCTTTGTTTTCTGGACATCCCAGTAGGCCTGATTAACGCTATAACGAATCCACTTAAAATGGGGTCGCAAAAAACGAGGTATGACTGTATTCTGATTTGAATATGAAATGAACAAACAATTGAAAATCTATTAATTTTTAATGAAATTTTTACATAAATCAATTGTGTAAAAGGATGTACTTTTTCAACCTGACTGGTGAGTCCATGAAATAAAGCTTGTAAACTCAAACACTGTTGACTTATTAATAGATCATGCTTTTATTCGGCCACTTCAAATGCATTAACATTGTGCAATATAGACATGGTAATGAATATGTTTTGTTTAAGAAAGCAAAAAGTTGCAAATTCTTTGATTACTGAAAGATTTTTCCAGCTCATTGGAATAGGATACAAATTTTCTTGAAAACTTGACTAAACTCAACACTTTCAGTTAAAAAGGTTGGTGGCTCGATTTTTATCGTTGAGACGACTCGTTCAGCCGTAAAATTTGTTAAAAACCCAATGCATTTTGCCCACTAAGTGGGCATCTTAAATACTTTCAGTTAAATATGAGGGCTAGAAAGAAAATACTGGCAACACTGCTTTATTTGCGAAGAATGGCACAAGACAACCTGATCACACAACGTGGTAGAAGCTGCCAGAGTGGCGATTGCACACTCCCATGCACAAACCAACACAGAAATGCAATGCATACTGGCGAGCCTGTAAAGTTGAGGTGCCCTAAAGATGTTTCTGAAGTTGGAGCAACGCTCGTGGATAAACATAACTGCAATGCAGGATTGTCTCCAGGAAGAGGCAGCAATGCTTAGCTGCAATGGATGGTGGGTGGCAGTGTTTCTCATCCCAAACCAGTACGTGCACCTCATTCAGTCATTTTTGGACACAGGTAGTGGACAGAGTAAGAAATGGCTGTGGAGGTTGGGGTCAGTCATGTAATGGTATTGCACATCCTGAAAGACATCCTAGGGATGTGCAGGATCGCAGCATGTTGGCATCCTCACCACCTCTCAGAGAAGCAGAAGGGGCCTTGCTAATCTTCACCTGGAACACTACCAGAGGGAAGGAGATGAATTTTTGCATTGCATCGTAGCCCTGGACAAAATGTGGACACAGTCATACAAGCCTGAACTAAAAAGCCAGTCAAATTATCGGCACCATCTGGGATCTCCTTGTTTGAAGAAACTACCATCAGGAATTGAGTAACATCATGATTATGCTGATCATAGCATATGATGTCGATGGTGTCATACTCTATCATGCGGTCCTTCAGTGCTCTACTATCAATGCACAGCACTATCACGTTTTTGAAGCATTATCTACATTTGGGGTTGCAACAAAAGTTGCTGTATTTGTGCACAGGTCCACTGATCATGTTGCATGACAGTACTTACTGCCATGAGGCTAGCATGGTGGCAGTGGGAAACACTTGAATATCCACCTTACTCCCAAGGCATGAGCCCCTGTGAGACTTTGGTCTTTCCACCAAGATGAAGGAGCCACTCTGAAGCAAACTGTTTTGCCAGACAGAAGACATCCTACACACAGCAGGGCAATCTCTTCCAGAGGAGTCGGTCTGCAGACACCATCTGCCGCCTTCCACAGATTTGGGAATGAGTTCAAGACATGGTCAGGAAATATACTGCAAGCATGTAATACAATCTTGTACGCAAATCAGTGCTGGAAAACATTATACGTGACGTAAAGAAATAGTGGAATTATTTTGGATTAATGTCACGAAAAACGTTAACGAAATTTTTCAAATAGCATCTCAGCATTGATGGACTCAACTACGCTAAAGGGAATGGTATTGTCATGTTGTCATTCCCACTGCAATGCTCACACAAACTGCAGCCGTTGGAAAAGACTACCTTCGGGCCCTTCAAGAAGTACGTTTAATTCAGCATGTGATGCTTGAATATTAAATAATCCTGGCAAAACATTAACAATTTACGATATTCCAGGAATTGTTGCTAAAGCCTATCCTCTCGTTATGATACCTACAAATATCCAAGCCGGATTTAGGTGCACGACAGTTTTTCCTTACAATAGAGACATTTTCACAGACAGACTTTGCACCTAGTTCTGCCACCGATAAACCATACCCAAGCATCCAAAATGGTAATGAGAATACGCCTACTTCCGATAACCAAAGCAAGAACAAAATTAATGAGGAAAATGTGTATCAAACTAAGACAGTGGTCACATGTCAACAAAATGAATCAGATACTAGTGGTAGTGGTTCAAATGAGGGTCTTCTTGTGACTCCTGAAATCTTTTCCAAAAGCTCCCCCAAGAAAAACACAAAATCATAACAACAGCCGTAAACGGGAAACAGCGATTCTCACCGACTCTCCTATCAAGCAAAAATTAGAAGAAGAAAAAGCCAAAGGAATAGGAAAAAAATCCAAGAAAGGAAGAGCATTAGGGAAAAAAATGTAGAAAAAGCAGACTTTAGCTAGTGGAAAGAAAATTATCCCAAAGAAGAGAAAGAAGGCCAAGGAAAGAGGAACTGACTACAACAGTGAACACGAAGAAGAGTGTTATTGCTTGATGTGTGTTGAGCCCTTCTCTAACAGTCGCCCAAAGGAAATGAGGGTTCCAGTGCATAGAGTATAAGGGGTGGGCCCATGAGGAGTGCACTCAAGTTCAAAAATTTAAACGTCATAATTGTCAGTCTAATGAGTCTGACTAATATTGGTGCTTTTGTTTCTCACATACAATTTTTTTAAGTTGTTCATTTTTTGTACGGTGAAAAGTTCCTCACAAATGTATTTTATGTACAGAATTATTTCTATCTTCAATTTTGATTTTTGAAAAACATTAAATTTTTACAATTTATTTTTGTTTGATTTTTTTATTTTTCCCATTTGAAACAAACAGGACAACGAACCCCAAAGCTTGAGACAACCAACTCCAAGCTGGGGCAGGTTGTCACATTTTTGCTGTTGATTTCAAATGTTAAAAAAATAAATTTCTGCATTATGTAGAACATCAGTTATTTTCAGAAAGGTGGCCAAGATGTGAAATTTAATTATAGTACAAAAATGTTTTCCAAGTTACCTGCACAAAAATGTTTAAAAATCAAAATTTAAAAATCGTGACAACCATCCCCAGTCTCCCCTACTTTCCACAATGGAAAATAGGCTTATTGTTTCGTCGTTCAGTCTTTCTCTCCCCCTATTAACTTTTGAACCGATTGACTGATTTTCATGGTATTTGCTGGATATCTTGGACCACTGGAGACGAGTCGAGGAAAAGTTTTTTCTGATATTTGAAGGCAGGAGTTCGATTTCAGAAATTTTCCTCTCATTTAGTTTACATAAGAAATGCAAAATTTTTATCATAGAATGTTGCTTATCAAACGTATTTATTCAAATTCCACATAAGCAAGCGCAAGTAGGAGCTAGCTATTTTAGAAGAAAATGTTTCAATTTTAACATGCATTTCTATTCAAATGCAAAATAAAAGAAGTATTAAAAACTAATATATAAAGTATATTACACGTGATGTTCAGATATGGCATTCGCAACATAATATTAAACGTCTTTTAATTATAGCGGGAGCGAGAGAGAGAGTTCTATTGCTTAAATGTGGTGAGTGATCAAGAGATCACAAGCATGCTGGTGAAAGTGAAGAGTGATTGCATTGGGATTTGCAATTTACGGTGAGGTTACGGTGGTATGCGACAATATCCTTTATCCTCGTTTTATTAAATATTATGTACTTTCCAATCCTAAAAATTTTTATTCATAACATAAGTCTTATAAAAATGATAAACCCTCTAATCAACTGAAATTTTTTAAATTGGTTCTTCTTTTTTACTTTCTCCATACGTAGTATAGGGGAAAGTAACGTTTTCATGATAAAAATCAACTTCGAGATTTCAACGGAAATACACGTTTTGAGGTCCCCTGAACATGTTTTGACCATTTTCTCGATGATGTCCGTGTGTATGTGATAGCTTTTTTGTGGGTGCTCTAACTCAAAAACTATTAATCAGGTCAATGCGAAATTTTATATTTAACATTTTTATAAAAGTCACAAGAACTGATTAGTTTTTGGTAAAAATCGGTCAACCGGAAGTGGGTGTTTACTCTTGTCACATCCGTTATTTTGAAATATTTGCTTTAATATTTGATAAATTTAAACATATACTGGAATAAAGGTTGCAGGAAATTTAATTTTCTACAACCTTTGTTTGAAATATTTTTCCATATAATGCATTGTTTATGAGATATCTTATATTTTTAGCTGCCACCACTACGTAACCTACTGATAATTAACAAATGATGCTTAGTTACGTCTTAGTAGCGCTCCTTTTTCTTTTCTTAATTGTTGGAGCTTTGTGGCTATATCCACTATCAGAAGGCTATGGTTTGAGTTTATTTCTGTTATTTGTAGTCTAAAATTTTCTTGGTTTCTTAAAATATTTATTATTATTTGACCTATTTGGAATTTTTAGAAATATTACAGACTAGCTGACATGCCCGGCTTCACTCGAGAAAGAGTTTTCTTTAAAGTAGCAAACGATTTTTATTATTTATTTTTATTAATATATCGCTTTTGATGTCATATTACAATAAAACTAATACAATAAATTCTGAAGTTTACTTACTTTCGCTGTTGGGTATCCCAAGTTTACCAAATATTCCCCATTCCTTAATTACACAAGCGATGTTTACATTAACATTTACTATTTTATGTATTGTATTGTAAAGTTTTATCACCAATATAATTACGCATTAACATCTTACTTAATATTCACATGCATAGATGCACTGAAGCCTTTAAAGCAGCACTAAAATTAAGTGAATTATGTCAATACTATTAGCCAAAACATAAGCGATAAACAAAATCTTGGTAACTGAACAAATGTAAGTAGATGTATCAATTTATGTTGTGAATAATTTTGAAACGAGAAAAAAGTCTACTATGACCTGAAATCGAACCCGGGTCTTCCACTTGCCGGGCGGATATTCTACCACTGAACTATCGTAGCAGATCAACTTTCTCGTTTCTTAACGTGGATGTTTTCTTGGTTGGGACGGAACTAGCCAAGCTAGTATCAAACTGTCCCAACGGATGTCCTCGAAGAGATATACCAAAGAAAACTCCTCCCTCTCAAATAGTGAGATTGCCAAGCAAGAAATTGATGGAATAAAGCGATCTAAAGATCCTATGCAGACAGGCATAAGCTGTAATGTTGGGAATAATTTTGAAACGAGAAAAAAGTCTGCTACGACCAGGAATCGAACCCGGGTCTTCCACTTGCCGGGCAGATATTCTACCATTCAACTATCGTAGCAGATCAACTTTCTCATTTCTTAACGCGGATGTTTTCTTGGTTGGAACCGAACTAGCCAAAATGTCAAAACATGAACAGAATGAAAATATTCAGTCTTTCGTGCATAAAATAAGCCATTTCCCATGATCGTAAGTTAATATTTAGGTATATTTATATCCACATCAGTGAAGGGCTGCATGGCATTTTGGGACTTCTTCACACCATTTCCCATGCATTCTTATGGAAATAGTATTTGAATAGTAGTTGACCACATGTGGTATAAGAGACCCCACGGTCTGCAAACCTAGACCAAGTTCTTCCTTTGGTCCATAGGATGGCCCATGAAACTTTTGAATTCAATAGCTTCAATGGTTTAAAAATGTATAAAGAACATACATACATACACACACACACACACTAAAATATTTATAAGATATGGAGAAAGTCATGTGGTGGCCACATCAGATTTTTATCTTTAATTACGGGTCTCTGGGTTCTCAGTGTACTTTTTGTGTCACCTATAAAAATTCTAATATAGGGCATAACCGTTACAACACTAATATTTTAGTAGTAAATATGTGTTAAGTTTATTAATTTGAATATAAAATTTTGAATATGAAAATTCGTATTTTCACACATGATCATCAAAAACAAACAATGTGCCGAATACTTTGAAATCTTAAAAACGTTCCTGATCTGCAGCATATATTTAGAAGTGCCTATAAATTAGTATTCTAAATGAGAAGCACGTATTTAAGGTGGATACATAACCTCTAAACAAAAAAAAGAGTAACTACAATTAATTATTTTTTACCGAATTATTTCGTTATAAAATTAAATGTAACAGAAAACGAAATTTAGATTTTAGCGTAATGAAAAACGTTATGGAAAACGAAATCGCTTTTTTGCCTGCAACAAAAAAGTAACGAATCGTTTTTTTTTGTTTGCCAGCACTGATGCAAATAAACCCTTTTGTCCTGTACCACCTTGTTGCTAGTACTTTCTTTCCAGCTCTTGCATATGATAATATCCTGGTTTCATAGCAAAGTCATCAATTCTAAAAATATAACAGTAAATGTAAATGGCTGATACAGACTTCCATACTTTTTCTTAAGGCAAAAACAAGGTGAGTGAAAACATCAAAAATGGAAATTTTTGGAATTTAGGAATTTTTCAGACACTTGAACCCTTCCATTCACCATAATGCTGAATTGCAAGTCCATGACCTCATTATGAGTACCATATCATTTTGATAGATCAGACAAACTGTGAGTGATTAAGATCCACACAACTTGACACAAAAAAATAAATTATTATGGCCATTATAAAAACCAAGAGCTCACTCTGTGATACACCACAAATTCAACAGAAAAAGAAGCACCAGAAATTTCAAAACCAATAACAAGTTAAGGCATCAAATAAAAAAATATGAACTACTTACTTTCAAATGTATTTCCATAAAGCAGCTTTTTTATGCTTATACATATTGGTAGTTCTCTTTGGTTGAGAGAAGAGGTAATTCTTCTACTGTTGTTTTTATCTCATACCGGGTGGTCCAGTCTGTCATATCTGGTTTCAATAACCCATAACAGCTGAGTCCCCAGAAATCTACTAAATTCTGCCAATACCCTCGATGGAATGGACTGTGCCTTTTCTTTCTTGAACTGCCCTTACCTCGGGCAGCACTCTCACCTGGAGCTAAGTCGACATGGAAGTGCTTGTAGCGCCCCCAATTCATCCTTTCATTTGTCGTCATACCAAGGCACACAATCTGCAAAAAAAAGGGAAATATAATATTCAATCATTCAGCTTCCAGCATAATCTATGCTGAATTTACTTTTCCCTTGAGAGCATCACTGCAGTTTATTAAATCCATTTACTTTGAATTATTTATAATAGCAAAATTGAAATTATTTGAAATACTGGCATTCTTGTTAGATAAATCAATTTCTTACTTCATTCCACAGAAAACAAAGATAATGGTAGTTAAAAGATCAGCTTCATTTCTATATTTAACCCATAGACAAATTTACAAGGGAATTTAAATTAAATGCTGAATAGGGATTTGGGCAGAATTCTGTGGCTATGTTGATTGAAAAAAACATCATCCTCTGCCCATTTTACTCTTAACCTTACTCAGCAGAATGAAACTCCTCTTCCTTTGCCTCCTAAGCATGAGAGAGATTCCCCAAATGGTCACTTCAAGTGTAAGAGGTATTTCCCTAAGCCCTCATCTTGTTGCTTCCTGAACCTTTACTATTTGCATAGAAATTCAAACTGAGAGACATCAGTCCCCATTCAGTAGCATCCACCCTCCATGGTATTTTCTGAGACATGGTGGTTCTGTATATCCTTGCTCAATTTGTTACAATCTGAGCTAGAGAACTGTACATTTATTTAAACTGTGATTTTAAAAAATATCCCTATCATGGCTGAGAAGCGAAAGTGTTGGTGGTAACACACTTGTGTCAAAGAAAAGAAAAGCTAAAATGCTTGAAATGAAACTGGATGTCATAAAGTGTTCTGAAAAAGGAGAAATGCCATCACACATTGGTCATAATCAAAGATAAAGCTAGGATTTTAGTACACGTGAAAGGGACTACACCCATGCAATCAACCATAATAACAAGATGCAAGAAGTTGCGGTATTGCAGACATGGAAAAATTGTTGATTTTGTGTCTTGAAGAGTAAAATCAGCATTAGCCTTATATTAATTCAAGAGAAGGCACTTAGTCTTTATGAAGACTTAAAGAAGAAATTAGGTGAAAGTGCTTCTGCTGTTGAATCATTTGCAGCAAGTCGTGAAACATGAAAGAGGTTTAGAAAAACTTTGTCCTCAGTTTGTTAATGATTTTGAAGGATTTGAGGAGAAACTGAAAAAAACTCACTGAAAATATTATTGCTATGGGAAAGCAACTTAATCTTGAACTGAAGGTGGAAGATGTAGAGGAGTTGTTGGACTTGCATGCAGAGAATCTCTCAAATGATGAGCTAATTCAAATGGAGAGAGAAAAGATTCCCCTTTAAATGTGGTATGGTTGGAAAACAGGGACTTCCAAGAGGGTGCAACGGGTGTTTATTTTAAATTTTTTTCTTAAGTTCATTGCTCCAATTCCAGATGTGTTCAATTTGATTAATATGTAACATGTAGACCTATGAGGTGCTACCCAAAAGTTCCGGGAATTTGTGCATAAAAAAAATTACTTACGCTAAATCCTAATTTCCACCGTCCCCTTGGGCTTTTATACAGCGTTCCCAGCGTTTTTTCCATGATGCGAAGCATCCTTGGAAGTCCGCAGGTGTGAGCGTGTTAAGCACCTCTTGCGATTCTGCCCAGATCTCCTCAATTGTGTCAAAACGTCGCCCTTTCAGCTGGAGTTTCATTTTGGGGAACAAGAAAAAGTCGCAGGGAGTGAGGTCAGGAGAGTAGAGGGGATGGAGGATGACTGACATGTTTTTGGAAGCCAGCAAATGCCTAATAACGAGTGACGTGTGGGCGGGCGCATTGTCATGGTGGAGCACCCAGTCATTGTTGCGCCACTTGTCTGGGCGTTTGCATCGGATGTTCTCCCTTAGCCGCTTCAAAACATCGCAGTAAAACTTTCCATTGACAGTTTGACCAGGTGAGAGGAATTCTTTGTGGATGATCCCGTCAACGTCAAAAAATGATCAGCATGGACTTGACATTGCTGTGAACTTGACGCGCTTTTTTCGGTTGTGGTGAATTTGGCGACTTCCACTGTGACGACTGCTGCTTTGTCTTAGGGTCATAACCATAAACCCAAGATTCATCACCAGTTATGACCTTGGAGATGAAGTTGGGGTCATTTCTAACTTCATTTTGAAGCTCCCTGCAGACAGCAATGCGATGGGCTTTCTGGTCGTTGCTCAGCAGTCTCGGAACAAATTTTGCAGCAATGCATCTCATGTTCAAATCCTCCGACAAAATGCGTTGACACGTCCCGTACAACAGTCCGACGATGTTACAAACATCATGGATTGTTCACCTTCGGTCTTCCAGGATAGCCTGATGCACTTTTGTGACGTTTTCTAGAATTGTGCTTGTCGACGGTGGACCAGAACGGTCATCGTCATTGACAGACGTCCGTCCGTCCTTGAAACGTTTGTACCAAAGGAACGTTTTGCTTTGGCTTAAAGCATCTTCACCAAATGCTTGTTTAAATATTCTGTGTTTCTGCTGCCGTTTTGCCGAGTTTGAAGCAGAATTTTATGCAAATTCTTTGCTCCTTAACATCAGCCATTTCAGTTCGAAACGAATTCGCAGAACCACTCAAACACGATGTTACAAAAACGCACAGAACTTGCGAACACATGCACTCAGCTAGCCCCTACGTTTCACACTTATTCACAAAGGATACTGCCAGCACTACCCAGCAGCGAGTGGCCGTACTACAAGCGGTTCGCATGTGCTATTCAAATTCCCGGAACTTTTGGGTAGCACTTCATGTAGTCATGAACATTTAAAATGTCTCATGAGATAATATTGCAGAATTTCCACTATTTTATGCAGAAAAGAATGTAGAATCATATTCTTATCATATATTAAGTTACCTAATTCGAATTCGCTGGAATTGTAAAATTGTAGTTGAATTTTCCATATTTTTTCACATTTCAAAAGGAGATTACTAAGGTTACTGGCATTGATGTCATCGGTGTTTTCAGTGCATTTACACATAGCTTAAACTCTGGTTTCCCAAAGTTTTCGTCCTGAAGTGATTACTAATATTGATAGGAAATGTTTCAGCATGTGTTAGTCATTCCAAGGAATTCTCAAACTATAAATACCATTTGCAATTCATAGTTTATCAATGATAGAGAAAAATTGGAAAACAAATTAATAGATCATTATCAGGTTTCAAATACTAAAAGCAATGTCAAAATCTTTCTGTATTTTTTTTTAAATAAACAAATTTAATAAATGTTACTGTTTATACACTAATATGTATGGATCAGCTGTCCATTTCTGAAGGGTAGTCCAGTGGAAAAGAAAATAACCCATTTTTTCACTCGTCTATGCACAAGCCAAGTTTGGTAATAATGGTCTCCATGGCAACAATCCTATAAATGTGATTTAAAATGCTAAAACGTTATGTTTTAGTAGATATTCAAGAAAATACAATCAATTATCAAAATTCTGCGATAAGAATTAGAATCTACATTCTTTTCCCCTTAGAACAGTACAAATCTCGCTCTGATACCACAATGATAAGATATTTTAAAGTATTAAAGAAAACATCTCTGTACGATGGATTTGAAACTTCCTACGTAAAACAAATAGAGAAAAACGTTCCTGGAATCGAACCTGGGACTTCAACCTTCGCCAAATAAAATATAGCCCGGAGGTGGGCCCTGGCAGTAGGAGCCTCATACCAAGTTTCATGAAAATCAGTCCATTGATGCAAAAGCTGTTAGTGGGGGATGTGTATATACACATGCACGACCATTTTATAAGGCTGTTTCCTTTGGAAACCAGCTAAAACATGCATGAAGAACAATAATTGATTTTTAAGTTAGACTTTGAGATGGTGTTATATAAGGAACTATTACATTTTTGTCGTATAAGTTAGGTGGTTTATATCGCAAAATTTTAGTACTATAATTTTCATGCAAATAAAAATATTAACTATACAGAAGTGGTTACAAAAATTCATTTTTAGGCATTCTTTACCAGCGTAGTGGTAGTAGCAGAACGCCTTCCACTTTACATAAACACTTTAATAAATTATACCCATATCTCGTTAAATGGCATCTGTCAAGCACCAATTAAAAACCATAGATTTCTCTCCATTGCTCTTATATGTTCAGTAAGGTATAGATTAAAAGATTTATTCAGATAGAGGACTTCATTTACCACATAGAAGTCCGCAAGACTGCATAATTATAAGTTATAGTTTCAGAGATAAAAATTCAAGAGAAACCCGAGCAAAACATCGCATATTTTGTTTACATTGATCGCTACGACGGTTCTCTTGGCAGGCAATAATTAAATGCCATATTTTTCTCTTCCCATCTCTTATATGATCTGTAAGTTATACATTAAAAAATTATTCAGATAGAGGACAACATCTGTTATAAAACAGTCCATGAGACCACATAATTGCAACTTTAATTTTGGGTATAAAAATTCAAGAATCTTTTGATGCTATTTTGTGCATATTTCATATAAAGAACACCTTCGAAATATCAGGGTATTCCATTTATGGATTATACATTTCCAACTTGTTATGTAATTGCTTGTTCATAAATTTATCGAAAAATGCTGTGGAATAATTGCGTGGGTCTCATCTAGTTTGGTATATTTAGAGGTTCTGATAACAAATTAATATGAACTCCTAACTGTCAGAAATTACTATTTAAAGATATATTGGACATTTCATTTAATTTAAATTTACTCTCCGTCCAGCCATAATTTGGGTCGTTAAGAGTGAAAACAACCATACAACAAACAAGACTGATTTTCAAGTACAAATGACACTGTGTAATATGTTTACTGGATTAAAGAAACCTTTCAATAGCAGAGTTTTTTACCAAGAACTATTTTTTATGTTTTGCATTTATTTTTTATAATATTAAAATAAATGTATCATACAAAGTCGTTTTAGCATCACATAAAAAAGAAAGTACCTAATTCACCCCAACCCATCCCACATTTTTCGATTCACTGGGTCCCTGCATTGAACCCTGGCCTATGGCCCTAAAAACTCTTAATCCGGCTCTCGCCTTTAGGATGATTGAAGAGGGGTTGGCACTGTTTGAAGAGCAAGACCCAGATTGCTCAAGATTTGCCTCAGTCTCCAGAGCTGTCTCAAATGCCCTCACGTGTTACAAGGAAATATATCATGAGAAAAAGAAGGCATCTGTCCAAACTTCCCTAGAAACATATTTTAAGAAAAGTGCTCCTAAGAAGCCAATGCTATCAAGTTCTACAGTCCTTGTAATTGTGCATGATGGGTCTTCCAGTAGCGGCTGCATAAGCTGGTACATTGTAATCTGATGTTTCAATCCCAATGCTGGTGATTTTCATGGATTCAGCACTACTGAATGACGCTGCGGAAATCTACGTCAGAAACCAGTCTTTATAATTTTCCCCTTCAACATCACCAGAAAAGTCTTCTACTTCCTCATCTTCCTCTATTTACAGCTACCTCTCCTCAAGAAACACCACTTCTGATATTCAACGCAGCACCAGCATTCAAGGTAAATAAAAAACTATTTTCCATTCAATGTTTGTTTTCCTATTTTGTATTATTAGCAGTATTACAACAATATTATTTTCTACCATTATTAATTGAAAAGGTAACACACTTAAACTTGATTATGAGTTAAATAACTTTCATTGGTTGGCTTGGGAACCTAATCACCAATTATACTATTGCATCTATGGGGAATTGGGTTCCAAGTTCTGAACAAAAAAATAATAAACTTTTGAAACACAACCCCTTCATAACTTGGGGACTTCCTGTACTGTGTAGAATCTGATATCTCTCTATGGCACACCGTTTTTCATATACAGAAATACAGGCAGAGGGTGTGTCTGAAATGGTCTGCTTGCCTATGCCATCTATCCCCCAGCTCACACACACACTAACAAGATACATATTAATCAAATTGAAGCTGTAAATCCAATAACCACTGAATGTCTGGTAAAACAGATGGATGTTTCAGTGAAAATTTTTTTATGATGGTACATCAATTATATATTCTAGAAACAGCCATAAGGTAAGCTTGATATTTCATTTTTGAGAATATAAGTAAAATTGACTGGTTGCAGAAAAAAATCAAAACATGAATCACTATCAATGGCACAGCCAACTAAAAATATCGTAATATATGCCCAACATAATCCACATTTACATGATCAACCAACCTGGTATGTCTGACAGGCAAAGAGTGTAGCCACCCATGCTGCATGAAGGAATGCATTAAGAGCCACCCACGCAACCCATGAGTTGCAGGTTGCAACTTCAGCTATAGCTGCAAGAGAATGATGCATGTCAAAATTAAAAATAAATAAACAAATATGGACAAAGATACAGAGGAGAATATTTTTAAGTCCTGCAACAAAACTGTACACTAAGACTCAAGCTTTGCTCTTTAACAGATTTATGTAAAGCTCCTCAAATTACCAAACCTAGCTTTTCTTTCTGAGTAATGAAAGTTTTAGGCAAAATAACACATGAAAATACTTTTTGTGAAACATACCAAACTTCACTGACAAGTTACATTCTACACATCAGCCTGTAGAGCACTGGTTCACAACCGGTGTGATGCAAACATTTCCTAAGTGTGGCGAGAGACCATGAAGAGAATATTGCTAATCTACGCGTCTTCCACCGATTATATACCCAGTTTTAACAAAGAAACTAACACAAAGTTTTAAGACTAGTTGAATCCAGTCCAAAAGTATCGCTGCTTTGGAAGGCGCATAAACAGTAAACCTGGCAGCAACGTTGTCAGCGTTGTCATAGTAACCGAATGCCTTGTGCATGAGTCATAGACAACTGATTGGTTTTCACTGCTCTCTATGTCTCTACGATGACATAGCACTGTTTCACTGTTTTATTAATTCGTACTTAGTTTCAAGGACTAAAATCGAATATATATAGTTTTTTGTTTTTAACAGTTTGGTTGGTTGGTTCATATTCACATAAGTAAGAGCGTTTCTTTGACATAACAACAGGTAAAATTACACAGGTAAAGTTGCACATCTTGATTTGATTTTATTTTGCACGAGAAACATAGTATATCCTGAAGCTCTATACTAATAAACATTAAAGAGGTTAAAAAAATAATTGCTGTAAGCACAATGAAATAAATTAATATTCATGTTATTTTAATTAGGTCATTTTTACAATGCTCTAGGTCCCAGGCAACGCTGGGTAACCTATCGCTAGTAAATAATAAAGTTAGAATATTGAATTTAGCAGTAACTGTGTTTGTTACCATTGTTACCTGTTCTTTAGTTCCTAAATGCTATTGGATATTTTCTTTTGTTTCTCAGGGCTATGCATACTATCATTAAGAATAGTTAGCAATTTGTATTATTTTTCATTAGTCATTAAAAGAAGTTCCTATTAGTTTTACTTGGATATTGTAGTTATTGCTATAGCAATTGTAATGTTTGTATGCATGTTAAAACCTCATTCATGAAATCTATTAAAATTCCGTGACTATGCAGACGATTACGCAAAATGTGATGACGGCTTTTGATGCTAAACTATTTGAATTTTGATAAAACTTTACATGGACATGTATAATTATAACAAGATTGGAAAGGTATACTCCATGTCCGAGTAGACAGAGTATCCAAATGCATTCATTGAGATTTCACAATGTTCTCAATATTTTTCGCTCAGATGAGAATTTAATGAGAAACAAGCGAGGTACGTTGTAAAATACATGCAGGTCTTCATGTAAAGTAGTATTGTCCGATTTTAACCAAAATTGGATTGGTCAATTAATTTTAGTAAAACTCCCCAATACCAAATTTCATCTAAATACATCAAACGGTTCCCGAGTTGAAACAAAGGAACATCGTCAACTATTTGTAGGTCATGTAAAGTGGTCGTAATTGTTGTCTGATTTTAACTAAAATTGGAATCGGTTGACCAATTTTAGCAAAACTCTCCAATAGCAAATTTCATCAAGATACATCCAGCAGTTCCCAAGTTGAAACAAAGGAACATTGTAGGTCTCCATCTAAAGTGGTCATCATTGTTGTCCGATTTTGACCAAAATTGAAATTGGTCGACCAATTTTAGCAAACTCCCCAATACCAAATTTCATTATAATATGTCCAGTGGTTTCCGAGTTTAACATGCAGACAGACGGAAACGACCTCCCCTATATGCATTCACTTCATGCAAAGAACGCATAAAAATGCAATTTCTTAAGCCAATGTCAATGATAATTTCATTGGAAACAGACTTGGATTAAAAATTACCTTGGCGAGGTCGTTATTGCTTTATTTGACCTTTTGTGAAAATGAAGATGAATGAAATTATCGTCACTGAACGTGGAACATTATTCAACAAAGCAAAATTATTAATTGGAGTAATATTTCAAAATGTCAATAACTGAACCATTCCCATTCTTTTCTTAGATCTCGAATAATGTATTCTAGGCCGTGCATACATGCCCAGCACACTTCAGCATAAAATCTATGAATTTACTTTTTTGTCGAAAAATGGTTGAAATTTTTGGGGGGTCAGCTAAAATCCAGGGTCGGCTTACATTCGGGCAGATATGGTAATATTAAAAATATATGTACATTTTTGATAAATTCTAGTTCTTTATTCTAATCTAATTCCAATGTACCACGATAAAAGTGAATATCCAAAGTGAGGTGCTAGCACCAAAAGATTGAGAACCACTGCTGTAGAGGCTTCTCATCTATCAAACTATTCATCTCATCTATTTTGGTGTACCATGAAACTCTTTATTAAAGAAGGATTCTTAACTACTTCATTCAATAGAGAATTATTGAGATCACCTTATGGCAGGAAACAAATTTCAGAATAAGCACTTAAGTATCAAAAATTGAAAAATTAAGTACTTGTCTTAGGTATCAGCAATCTTGTTATAGCTATTGGAGATACTTAAGGCAAATGCTTAATTTGTAGGCATTCTTTACCAGTGAAGCTGTAGTAGCAGAATGCCTTATGGGCACATTGCCTCCGTCCATCCATCCTCATGTTTAATCTCCGAAATTACTAGGCAATTTCATTAAATTAGATATTAATGATACTTATTAAAATTTATCACAGAATTGTGATTTTGAACTGCATCCATCAATTAGAACTTCCACTTTATGTAAGTACTTACATAAATTTCTACTTGCTTATCTTGCTGATGTTGGAAATTCATCAGTATTTTCCAAATATACCATATTAACCCGAAGGGAAGACAAGGTTTTTTTCCAAAAATTTCAGCAAAAAATTTAGAGAACATCTTAAAATCGAGTACAAGTTTTAAACACTGCATGGAACACCCTAACACTATGCCCATGAAAACGCATTTATTTATTCATACATGATACATTACATTTAATTTATTAACACACTGCATTTATTCATATTCTTGAAGTTTCCACCTTGCGGGTACTGGTGGAAGGGAAATATTGAAAACATATTTGTTAATTTTCGATTGGTGCTCCAGCGGCAGATGACAAGTGCACCTGTAGATTGAAGAGTATAGCCTCTATGAATGCACGAGATTGGTACAAACTTTACTAAGTTTTAACGTTAAGTGAGGACTATTATTTTTAGCAGTTTTAAATAAGGTATTCCAAATCTTAGAACTGTAATGACAGATCATGTAAGGAAGAAAGGAACCTCCGTAACAAATCAACAAATCAAAATCAACAAATTTTTCCTGCAATTAAATAGCATATTTTTCTCTCTCTAGTTCTTATATGATCTACAAGGTATTGATTAAAAACTTATTTGGATAGAGGACAATATTTACCACAAAAAAGTCCACAAGACCACATAATTATGACTTATGGTTTTTGAAAGAAAACATTCAATAAAATCTCAAGCATAACATCACATACAGTAAAACCCCTTATTTACACTTTTCTAGGGACCTGGGAAAAAAGCATAAATTGCAGGGAAGTGTAAATTGCGAGAAAGTGTAAATTGCAGGAGAGCGCAAATTGAAGGAAAAGGAAAACTGATTTTACTTTTAAACTCGCTCATTTGTTACAGTAAGACTAACAATAAAATCAGTGTTAAAAGAGCTAAGTTTATAAAGAGTATATTTATTCATTTACTTAACCAGCACACTTTTTAATAATAGAAATATGAAAATATATACCGAATTAAAATGCTAGTATAGTATGCTTGGGTTTCCATTACATTCTCCATATTAGATTTTTCTGGAAAATTGTACAGAAAATTATACATAGACATACATAGGTATATTTACTTCAGGAACATCATATATTTTCGAAACTTGAATAGTGTTCATTTTTTGCACCTCTTGAGTTATACTATTTTAAAATTCATGTTATAAATTCATCGGATTCCTCTGTTAACCTGGGATTTGGAAGAACCTTGTTTCTCAACATGATCAACATCCTTTTTGTCATCCATTGTGAAAATAATGGATGGGTAAAAACTCGCTAAGGTAGGTATAAAGAATACGCCGATGCACTGATAGCTTCAATTCAATGACAAATGAGGAGTTCAGCCGCCAACTGAACTCAATCTATTTTTGCCTCAGATTCTTTTCAAGTACATACATTGTAATATTTACGTCTAATGTGTTTACAATGTAACAAGTATCTTGTATCACTTAACAGATGTGCGGAATGTACGGTGATTTTTTGAAACACAATTTTACGATCTTTTAAAATTACAATTATGTACTTGAATATAACGCGGGGGCTACTTTTAGAATTTCATTTTTTGAAAAAAAACATCGTTATATTCTGGATAATACGGTAATTTAAATTACAACAAATTAACTTAAATTTAATTACAAACTGTGGGAGCCAAAAGGCAGAATTTGAGTGGAAAGGGTAAAAACATGATAGCACCAAACTTGAACATCTTTTCAATAGCATTTATACTTGGTTCAAAAAGTAAATAGCATACCTAAATAGTATTTCCATATCTAGGTGCGCTGTTTATGCTCTGCTAGTGTGATTTACGTATGAGGTTTTGGTGTTTTCACCAAAAAGAGTTCATTTATACGCACTGGTGAGCTAAGAATATTTTAACAATGGGCTCTCATTTTTTTTACCCCCCTTTTTAGGCACGTTTCCCTTCCAGCATAAGCAGCTATTAGCATCGGTTTGTCCGTCTGTCTGCATGTTCGTTCTCGGCTTCTACCAAACGGATTTTTATGAAATTTGATTTTAAGGACTGACAGTCAAAGACAATAAGAAAATCACATAAGCCAATCAGGGGTACCACTTTACTGGTGACAAAAAATGAACATTCCGTTATATCTCGTAAATTTTTGGTCAAATTAAAATAGTTTTACATTAACTTGTAGAACTAGAAATGTACAGTATTTCATTTTCTCTATATTTCCTCTACTATTTTAATTTGACCAAAAATGTACATGATATAACAGAGTTCATTTTTTGTAACCGGTCAAGTGGTACTCCTGATTGGCTTACCTGATTTATTTTTGTGATTTTCTTATTATCTTTGACTGTCAGTCCTTAATATCAAATTTCATAAAAATTCGCTCGGTAGAAGCTGAGAACTAACATGCTGTCAGACGGACGGACAAATCGCCGCTAATAGGCGCTTATGCTGAAAGCATAACGCAACTAACAAAATGGAAAAGTATACTCCATAAATGGAATACACAGAGATTTCAAAGGCGTTCTTAATGGAAAATACGTATGAAAAGGTATCGAAAGATTGGGCGATTCTTGAATTTTTATCCTCGAAACCATAAGTCGTAACTATCTGGTCTCAGGGACTATCTTATAGTAAATGTTGTTCTCTATCCAAATAAATTTTTTAATCTATACCTCACACATCAAATAAGAGAGAAATATATGTATTTTTAATTGTTGTTTGCTGAGAGAACTGTCTTCGCGATCAATGTAAATAAAATATACGATATCATTAATAAAGTCAGGCTCAACCTTGTGGAATTCGCTCATTATGAGATGTAATGACACAACTTTGACACTTCCACACTATTTAATAGATGTAAACAAAATATGTGATGTTTTGCGCAGGATTTTCTAGAATTTCTATCACCAAAAGTATAACTCGTAAGCCCGTAGTCTCATGGACTTTCTTGTAGTAAATGTTGTTCTCTAACCCAATAAATTTTTTAATCTATACTTTACAGATCATATAACAGCTAGGGAAGGAAAAGTTTGGTATTTCATTGTTGCTTGACAGATGCCATTTAACGAGATATGAGTATAAGTTTATTAAAGTAATTAAGTAAAGTGGAAGTTCTAATTGATAGATTCAGTTCAAAATCACAATTGGGCAATAAATTTTAATAACAATCACTCATACTTAATTTAATTAAAATCCATCCAGCAGATTAGGAGATGAAAGTTACGACTGACGGACGGACCAGACGTGCCCATAAGGCGTTCCGGTATTACCGGTTCACTGGTAAAGAATGCCTAATAAACGATAATTTTAACAATGGGTTTTTAAATTTTAAAAAATTTTAACAATGGGTTTTTAAATTTTAAAATATTTTAACAATGGGCTCTTGTGAGCCCACTACAGCTCACCATTGTTTATATGTATTTCTGTCTCTAAGTACGCTGTTCCTGAGTAGCATCGTAGTGTCATAGCACCTGTTAAAGCGAGTGCTGTTTTGAAAAGAAAGAGTTCATATTCCTGCCTCTAGGGGCGCTGTTCCTACTCTGCCACCATTTTTCAAATCTTCGCCCAAAAGAGTTCAGATTTATTTGCAAAGCTAAATCGAAAAACATTGAAAATTGTTGGGAATCGCAAACAATTTAAATCCATATCTTTCTCTCCCATGCTCTTATATGATCTGTGAGGTATAGATTTAAAAAATTATTCGGAAAGAGGACAATATTTACCACGAAAAAGTCTGCAAGATCACATAATTACGACTTATAATTTTGGAAATGAAAATTCAAGAACTACCCAATTTTTTGATACCGTTTTATATGCATTTCCAATAAAGAATGCCTTTTAAATCTCTGTGTATTCAATTTATGGAGTATACTGTTCCTTCTTGCTTAATTTTTAATACCTATGTTTATGAAAAATTGCATATCTTTGACTTCTCCATGTTAATGGTCAGCTCAGAAAAGTAAGACATACAAATGAATATCAATTTCAATTTCCAATCTTTCCATCACCACATTTCTTATTTACTATCAAAACAACTTTCCCTTCCATTTTCTCAATAAAACATCCAAGCACTAGGATGAGGACAAATTAAGGAATAACTAAATACAATTGCTCTTTGTGGTCTAACAAAAAAGACTTAATTTTGAAGTGCCTGTTCTTGAATTGTATTTCAGCCATATGAGAAGCTTGATAATTTTCTTTTGAATTGAGTTTTGATAGTAAATACAACTATAACTATAAACTGATGTCAAGGATCAGTCTGCAACTGAATGCTAAATTAATCCTTATTTGCTATTTGGGTAGAGAGCTATCTTGAAATTAATTTTCTTGCAAGCAAGATGGGTTTGAGAAGGTTTCTTTTTAACTTTTGAATGGCTAGACTGTAATAAGTAGTACTCAGAGAAAAATTTGTTGTGGCAGCAGACACGACCACATGCCATGTTGTGATGGCATGTAGGGTCCATATGATACTTGGTATTCTACGTAAGGCATCTGAGAAGTTTAACAAGATAAAAAAACAATGCACTGAAATTTTTATGAATTTTTATATTGATATTTTAACATTGCATTTCAAAATGTCATTATGGCAAAAAATGCATGAAAATCACAATAACTAAATGTGCATAACAATATGAAAAAAAAAAACAAATATATTTACAAATCATTGTAACTTCTTAAAAGGAAAATTGCCTCCACTTCTTTCTTAGAAAGCAATTTGCATTGCTGCCTCAAGGTTTTGAACAGTGAGTTTGTATCAAACTCGTTTTTTTATGAAGCTATAAAATGTAATTTTGCAGTTGGCATATGGCCACAGCGGCCACACTTGAAAATCACTGGTTTAAATAATGAGCTACTATCTCCTCAGCTGCAACCCTGAAATTACTTAAATCCAAAAGAAACAATAATAAAGAATTACTTTCACTTACATTTGATTAGGCCATCCCTTCGTGGAGATGCATTGCATTCCGATTTCCAGAAATAAGTGCAGCCATAAAGCATGAAAATACACATAAACAGCAGCATAGCCAAGTAGTTCATAAAATGTGTATGATTTTTGGCTCCTGTAAAAAAAATACTTTTTCTTAAAAATCTCAATTTAGCAATCAAATACACTCACATTATTTTTAGTAATTGGTATGCAGAAACAAAATCAGTAAATGTTAACAATTTTAGAAAACTAAAGATTTGCTAACAAAATAGAGCGGTGCTACATAATTTAAAAAATATTGAAACTTAATTTAACACTTGAAAATTATTAAGTGCAATTCTCATTAATTTAGCAGAGAGATAATGACTTATGTTTTTAAGTATATTATGGAAGTGAAAGAAATGCTAACTTACAGCCTCTTTAAATAAAAATATATATGTATGAGGAATTATAAGGGGCTTGTTCAACCACTAAGAAATTAAATGTTATATTAATCACCAAAATTGTAATATCCTACCCACTTGTATTAATAATTAATGAAAAGATATGTCATAAAGTCTTAATCAAAGAATTCTTGCATTAAAATGTGAGTACAATAAACAACTCCATCTGAATGAAACTTGACCGTTAAACAGCTGTTTGGCTCAGGAGAAAAATCAATATAAATAACAAAAAGGTCACAGAAAAGAAATTTATCACACCTGACTGACTACTTGACACAAAAAAGCAACATATAGGAGAAAAAATGAGATAAGAGTTCAGGTACATACTTCCTTTAAAATTAAATTAATAAAATAATTTTTCAATAAAGAATGAAATTCAATTTAAAAAACTTTCAGTCACTTCAGATCATATGAGCCTCAACTATGTTTCGGTATTATAGCAGACTTTTGCCAAAAATATTACTATGACTCAAAACAATACTTGCAAGAATATTAGCACAACTGTTGACACACGTACCAATACAATTCCCCACCCATGGACAATGATGATCAAATTTTGCCACACATCGATCACATACTGAACAGTGCTTAGATCGTACTGGTCGTCTAACAAGACAGGAACTGCAGAACCACTGTGCCTCAAACCCATCCCTTTCTGCCAATTCTATAATTGTCTTTAAATAGAGAAAAACAAAAATTACTTGATCATAAAATATTCAAATAGCCTCTAGAGTTAGTGCTATACACTGCATACAAATATTGACAAGGAATAAAAACAGAAAATTAAAAACGAAAACATTACTAAAAGGTCTTTTGCAACGGTAAAGATTGATACAAGAGAGTATAATCATACAATTTTGGATTGCAAGATTCATAAAAAATGTTTAGCACAATGCAAGACCCTGACAAAATCATTAAAGATAGCGCAAATTATTTATCTGCAACCATAGATGTAAATACTCCAACTTAACCACCAGTATGAGATTAGTTTCCCCTAATCATAATTTTTACATTATATCATTATGAATTAAAAATATACATGATAAATCACATGAAAAAGAATTGTATATTGTCTAATGGAAAGGATAAATTAATTTATAAAGGTAAAATTAGAGAAAGAAGAAGGAAACTTTCAGATCCCACATTACTTGAAAGGGAAAAGAGAGCTATCAAGAAATGAAGAAGATTACAAAAAGCAGGAGTATGCAGAGGACCAAGATCAACCAACAATAACCATGACCATGTATGTCTATGGAGAGACTTACCATGATGATGAAGAGACAATGACCAAGCAACATTGAGGATTCTCTCTAACCCTCGACTACCTAAATTATTTGATTTGTGAAAAAAATTTTGAAATTCACTTCTGATTCGAAAAATAAATTTATGATCACTAGGTTTTAAAACTGATCACTCACTACTCGTAACTTCTTTCTTGATTTACCCAATAACACTCAGATGAAATAGTGGAGAAAATTCTGACGAGCCTCAGTATGCTCAGGCTACTGTATATTTGCCTTTATGTGCATAACTTGATCAAGTACTCTCGATCCATGCCAGAAGTTTACATTTTGGCCATCAGAAGTCTGAAGCAGGTGCAGTTTGGATTTCTCCAAGCTAGTTTTTAGTGCTTTTCGTCATTGCTGAAAAGCACTATTATCTTCGTGATGTGCATTCGTCCGTCCGTACTCATATATCGGGGAATAATTGGCTTAACCGGTTTCAACCAAATTTGGTACATATAATATTCACATAAATTAATGTTCAAAGCGCCATATTTGGACAGGACCGACTCAGCAGAGGTGCCACAATCACAAAGTTAAACTTTTTGGTAATTATGAATTTGGAAGAAATTGGCAGAACCGATTTCAATGAAATTTTGTAGGAAGGAGGCATGTAACACAAAATCAACAAAATCAAGATGTGTAGTATAGATGTCGTAGGGACATAAGGAGTATCGAGTAATCGTAAGACATTTGGTATGAGAAGGAATATATTGACAAACGTTTACATAGTATACAACAGGAAATGAGTAATACCCAAAAATGCTTACTCGGCTAAATCCTGTGAGGGGGAGGAGGCGCGGTGCCCTTAGGGATCCTGGTCTCGTAGGAACTGCTAGCCGGTCAATTCTGACACAAATGTAGCCCGTGAAGACGGACTGGCCGGTCAAGGCTGACACAAACCTAGTCGGACCAACGGACAAGGGACCGAAGCGGAACGAGCGATCTAAGTCGCGTAAGGAAGGGCTAGCCGGTCAAGGCTGACGCAAATGTAGCCGATCCCACTGACAGAGGAGTCGCAAGGGGTCATACTGCCCCGAATCAGGGATGACCAGCGCTTATATACTAGCACGAGACATAAAGGTCAAGCGCTAGTCATCCCACGAAGCGGGGGAGTAAGCGAGCGGGGAGTCACCCGAAGGGTGCATTGCCCTGAGATTGAGTGCCTTAAGGATCTGATTCGCCGCAATAGCAAAAAAGGAGTGTGGTGCTGTGGATGACTCTACGATGCCTTGCATTTCGGCATCCTTACAACATCGCGAGCTCAATAACCTTCGTAAAATGAAACCCAAGCTCGAGAGATTCCTTCAAAGTGTGCAGTGACTTTTGGGTTGAATGACCTATGGTGCAGACTGTCCATGACAGAAATCTTCAGCTGGTGTAAGTGACATAAAATAATAGTGTGCAATGTTATTCCAGATACCATGGCCTACCTGATGAAAACTATGTTGCGGTTTTTTGTGTTGTCTGCGATTGTGCCATCAATGGACTCCTCAGGACTTCTATTGGTGCCAAAAGGACAAATTGTGTTTGCAACAGGAGAGTGGTTTGTTCATATAGACATACATATTGACACTTTTGGACAAGCAATAAGTGAAGTGAACGAACAATACTCAGAATTTTGTAAGTTAAGTTCAAGGGTTGCAGCACAAGCGGGATCAAATGTCGTGCTCAATTTACATAATATGTCACGAGAGTATGAACATATTGGGAACAAGTACGTCATGGTGCGACCACCATTTTCTCTTACCTTGGGAATCTAACCCCTTACAAACTCATGGGTTGATTGATTTCACGCCCTCTGTAAGCACCTTACAGCTCTAAGACAATAGTGTTGGTCCTCAAAACGGTGCAATCGGTTTTCAGCTGTCAGTACACCCTGCCGCAATAGGGAGCCAAATTCACTTTATTCCAAATTTTAGTGGGGACGATGAAATAACAATAGATAAATTTTTGGACAGTGTTCGAATCACCAGTCACCTTAGTGGCTGGAATGAGGCTCAGACATTAGGTATAGCCCGCCTACGGCTCAACGGCACTGCCGCCAATTTCGTAGCAACTAATCCCCATGTAACAGAATCGTATGAAAATTTCTCAACTCATCTTAAAAAGAGATTTTTATCGAAGATTTCCCCAATTACACTTGAGAGGATGTTTAGCACCTGCATACAAAACCACTAGAGGGTGTCGCTGAGTTCTCGACTAGGTTGCGTAACATCGCACATAAACTACGTCAGTCAGGTAGTGATCCAAATTCCGAGGCAACAAAGAGAATGACAGATAATAGACTTCTCGCGCAATTTTTGATCGGGCTGAGGGAAGAAATTGGCAGATTTGTTTTAGTTCGTAACCCCAAACACATCTTAGAAGCGGAAGAGTATGCCGCCACCGAAGAAGCGAACGCGAGAAATTACATGTTCAGGAATCGGGAAATTAACTCGCTACAACACCCTTTTGCGTTAGCGACCCAACCGTTTCCTCAGAGCCAATCCCTAACATTGCCACAAGTCCCGCCGCATCAACACTATATGGCAGTTTGGGACAACCAAAATTTTCATTATCAGCAGGTGCCTCAGCCACTTTTGAATTGCAGAAGTCAATTTAACGGCGTACAAGCCCCTTAGAAAGGTCTGTACATGCCACCCGAGCCCAAGTATCAAATACACAAAATAGGATACGTACCTGCAATCACTGTGGGAAAGCCGGACATTTTGCCCGCTTCTGTCGTTTAAAAGAGAAGAGCCCAACTTGAGAATGTTTCAACTGCGGTGATACTACACATATCTCCAAGGACTGTCCTCTCATGCTCTGCAGCGTGTGTAAACAGAACGGGCATCGTCCTATTAATTGCCCTACTCGCCCAATCCCCCACAACTCGGGAAACGGCCCAAGCCCGACCAACCGGTCGGAAATGAATTAATTTTGGCAGTAACACCTGAAGCCAGTTTGACTGTCTCAGTTTGCATATTAGGTGTACAATACAACTTTCTTGTCGATACTGGAGCAGCCGTAACCATCGTTAAGAGTAAGAATTTTCCATTCGGTAAACTCAAAATTTCCGAATATAACTCTCCAGTTAGGAGCGCTGCTGGTCATGCCTTACCAATCATCGGTCAGTGCTACGTTCCATTTTCTATAGACTGTTGCCCATACCCGCATGAGTCCTTGGTAGTAAATCTCGGTCACACAAATTATGATGGAATTCTTGGCCTCGACTTCATGATCCGCTATGGGAGTACTATTTCGTTTGACGATCGTAAAATAAAAATAAGTGAAGGTCATGAAACAAATATGAAGTCTAGCAATAATGGGACTAGTCATTGTAAACGAAAGTAGTTCTCCCTTGGTCTCAAACGACTTGACATCATTTGATAGCGAAAATGGGGAAGTTTTGTATGTTGAAGAGAAGGCTGTGCATATAGTAGACATATTTGGATCAAGTATAATAGAGTTTGGTGAAGCCGATGTCTTTGCCGCTCAGCATACGATGATACATATCACCTGCCTGGAATAACAAATGTTTACAAAAGCAGCTCTTCCATCGACGTTGAAGTAACTCTGGAACCTCTTGAAAAATTCGATGTAAATATAATTGACTCAACATAACTTGACAAAGCAAACGGTTCCAACGACCTAAAGCATATTCTTACGTCGATCAAACGGCTGGATAACCATAACGTACCAACAATTTCTATGTCTGAAATAGAACGCAATGTTAGGTTGTTGTCACCAGTTGACTGGAGCTTAAAGAGGATTCATTATTTTGGTATATCAACCATTGCTATCTTTGTAATATTACTCTGTTGTATTGTTTCACTATTATACTACAAATTTAAGAAACCTGCTATGTTTGCAGATGTACCATTGCAAATTGTCAGTACTCAAAATGTACCGCCGAGTCTGGCGAATAATACAATTAATGTTTATAACATTCCACAATGTGCTCAAGATTCTACAACATTCATAGCTCCTGTAAATGCACCATTGTTTCCAAGGTTGAAATAAAACTTTTATGTAAATTTGGCTATATCCTGTACCCATCCCTAGGGAGCAAGCGAGTGGAATTCAGGTGTATTATTTTTTTCCCTTTCCTCCACCCCGTGGCCTCAACTGTCACCGGGATGATGTTGTAAGGATGCCGAAATGCAAAGCATCGTTGAGTCATCCGCAGCACCACACTCCTTGTTTGCTATTGCGGTGAATCAAATCCTTAAGGCACTCAATCTCAGGGCAATGCACCCTTCGGGTGATTCCCCGCTCGCTTACTCCCCCGCTTCGTGGGATGACTAGCGCTTGACCTTTGTGTCTCGTGCTAGTATATAAGTGCTGGTCATCCCTGATTCAGGGCAGTGTGGCCCCTCGCGACTCCTCTGTCAGTGGGATCGGCTACATTTGCGTCAGCCTTGACCGGCTAGCCCTTCCTTACACGACTTAGATCGCTCGTTCCGCTTCGGTCCCTCGTCCAATGGTCCGACTAGGTTTGAGGTTTGTGTCAGCCTTGACCGGCCAGTCCGTCTTCACGGGCTACATTTGCGTCAGAATTGACCGGCTAGCAGTTCCTACGAGACCAGGATCACTAAGGGCACCGCGCCTCCTCCCCCTCACAGGATTTAGCCGAGTAAGCATTTTTGGTTATTACTCATTTCCTGTTGTATACTATGTAAACGTTTGTCAATATATTCCTTCTCATACCAAATGTCTTACGATTACTCGATACTCCTTATGTCCCTACGACATAGATATAGAAAGCAGGGCTGTCACAATACAAGAAATAAAAAACATTTTTTACAGATATTTGTGTTGAAATGTCTCCATCAATTTGAACCAAATTATAATATTCATAATGTACACATATATAGAAAACCATAATAGCATATTTAAACTGAATCAGCCAAACAGGTGTGCCACAATTACAAATTAAATTCTTTCACGAATTATGGAGTTGGAAGGAATTGGCAGAATGGATTTCACCTAAATTTTGTATATAAGATTTATACAACATACCATAATAAAATCAAGATGTTTAAAGCTGAGCTAAAGAGCAGGGCTACCACAGTAAAAAGTAAAATAATATTTCTTTTACATGTAATTCTAGAGAACTGATGGCATGGATTTTAACCAAATATGATGTATATAATCTTTATATAAATAAATAACAAAATTATTATATTCAACACAGGTCGACTAAATAGGGCTACGACAATATCAAAGTTAGAATTTGTCTGCAACCATTAATTTCGAAGGTATTGGCTGAACAGATTTCAAAGAAATTTCGTTTGTAGGGAGAGTATAGAATGACAAAACGAAATGAACATGTTTAAAACGGACCTAAGAAGCAGGGTTGCCACAATATAAGAAAAAATAATTTTCTGATTTCAAAGCAAATATATTAGTATACGATTATACTAAGGCGAATTTGACGAAAAGCACTTCTGTACCATGGGAAACCCGTGTACAGTCATTTGTAAAAGTCTGTGGGCAAGCTCGGTCACGCCGCTCACGGCCAAACAGTGAAGTTAAAATATATGTTGGCACTACATGATTCGCAGTGAGAGAGGGGAAGGGTGGTGTGGGATATATGTTTTGGAAGTTCGAGCGAATGAGGGGAAACAAGAAATGGCCGTAGAATTGCAGGCTACCAGGGTCGAATTGGGACCGTGCCTCGCCCCTGAGGAAAGGTCTTGAAATTGAGACCCAAAGACGGAAAAGCGTTTTCCATGCTCATGTCAGACCCGACTACAGTTCAGCGCAAATCCTCCACGTCTCTGATATGGTTCACCAAGGATTTGGTTTTCTATTTTCGCCGATATACCGAGAGTGTTTGGAATGGAGAGGGAAGTGAAGGAAGAGGATTACGGGAAATGAGGTTAATGAAATTTACCAAGGGCTTGTTTAGCATACAGCCGCATAACATCAAATTAAGAATTATATTAATCCTTCAATTTAACTTTAATTTGTGTAACTCACGGATTGTATGTGGAAAGAATGAGTTTGAAACCTCGTGAAAATGAAAGCTATTAAATTCTCTAATACGTTTAAATATGTTTTTATTATAACAAATTATTACTATTTTGGTTTAGTATTAACGGTTTAGTAGACCTGCTGTTTTGCTCAGTTTTTAACTTCTTTTGTCAAGTAGGTTTTTAAACGGGTGGATTGGGCTGCGGGGGCATTGGACAAAGTTTCGGTGGGCCGATGGTCTGTGAACCTGTGGTGCTGCCTTGGCCAATAGGTTGGTAGCCTGGGTGTTACCAAAATGAGCCAGAGGCGGGCTATTTTCTGGTCCGTTTCCCACTTCCAATTCGCCCCTAGTTATACACTCGCAATTAGCATTCATCGGGCATTGGAAATGGATCGAGCTCCGTTTGCTGCGACTTCGCCTGCGGTCAGAGGAGAGATTGTGGGGATGGTGGCTGCTGGACATTCGGTCGCCGAAGTAGCAAGGCAGTTCGGTGTGCACCGAAATTGCGTGTACAAATGGGTCAAACGTAGCAACGATGGGGACCGTGATCTAAAAAATAAACCGCGAACGGTCCGGCCCAGATTCACGACTGAAGATCAAGATTTGGCGATTCGGCAGCATGTAGCAGAGCATCCTCTCACAAGGCGTGGATTGGCTTCGGTGCAACGAGATTTCGGTTATGGATGCAGCTATTGGATCTATAGGGCTAGAGCGCTTGAGGCTGGACTGTGCCACCATAAGCCGTGCCGTAAGCCACAGCTTACAGCAGGACATAAGACATCCCGCTTATTCTTTGTGGAAACATATGCGGAAATGGACCAGGGTTTCTGGGATCTCGTCATATTTGCCGATGAAAAATCATTTCGGAGTGATGAGGATGGCAGGATACAGTTGTGGTGTCCCCGAGGAACAAGGTTTGCATCACAATTTTTTTTCTTATTTTCTTTTACTTCTTGCAAGATTTTGTGCTCTGCTGTAAATCTGTGAATATTATCAGCAGAAATTTTTTATATGAAAGAAAGTTTTCCTGAAATATGTGTTTTCAGGTACGAGTTGCAAAATATGGTTCGCACTGAAAAGTCAGGGCACATAAGTGTAGGTTTTTGGGGTGCGATGACTGCAGCTGGACCCGGTCCTTTGGTGAGAATCCCGCCTAGAATGACGGCAAGAATTTACAGTGATATTCTTCGCGAGCACCTCCTACCTTATGCGAAGGAAATCGTCCCTGAAGGCGAGGAAGTCGTATTTACTCAGGACAATAGCCTGATACATACGGCACGCATTACAAGGGATTTTTTAAATAATCGTCCCGAAATACGAATTCTTCCCTGGCCTGCGCGTTCTCCATATTTTAACCCGATTGAAAACCTATGGGGCATCATTGTTCAGGAGTGGTCCGCAGAATACGAGCGCACTCCTGAATCTCTGGAAGAACAAATCAGGGAGATATGGACTTCTCTTGGGCGGCGTCCGGAAATATTCCAAAATGTAGTGGGGTCCATGGGATGGCGACCACGTAGCCCAATGGAAGTTCATGGAGATATCACAGAATATTAAACTTGTTAACATTTCGATGTATTTTATTTATCTAAATACCCGCTAAAAATGACATTTTCCTTATGCACAGGGGAGACCAGGGCTAGTTGTTACACTTTTCACTAATTTTTTTTTTCTCTTATATACCTGAGATGAATTGACAAAAGACTTTCCTTGCTATGTTATAATTTTGCTTTATAAATTATATTTTTATGCACTATTTGCGTAGCGGCTGATTCCAAATTTTAAAAAAACGTAATATCTTCATGAACCCTCGAGGGAGCGGATTTTTGGTATTAGTGACAGATTGGTAGCAAATTTGTTACAATGCCGAATTCATCATATTCTTCCGATATGCACTAATTTAGGACATTTAAAAAACTGATAAAAAACATAATGGAAATGCATTTTGCTTATAAAATAATTCAATTCTATTTAATGTATTTGTTGAAAAGAAGAACTTCTCAACGTTCTCTGGCAATGGTAAAAATTTCATTAAGTAAAACATAATTTTAATAATGCAACAAAATATACTACAATTTTCGTCTATTATGTATTTCTAGTGCCAAAGTCGATTTAATGTTTGCTTCCAGTATACTGGAATACTTATTCGAATAACAGATATTACTATATATATTGTTATTAAAACTTACAATATTCTGCAGTATAATAATAATGATAATAATAACTCTAAAAATACAACCTCAATTCCATGAAATAAGCGAAAATTTAAATTAAAAATTTTGTATTAACGCACGCGTCCACATCCTTTGCTCCGTTGTCGGTTCAAGTCCCTAGTGATCATGGTAACGCAGCCAGTGTTAGTCTAGCGGAAATGGAAAGCCATATCCTTTGGTGAACCATTTCAGACGTGGAATATCCTTGAGGATTTGGGCTGAGTCGTAATCAGGTATGGCATGAGCATGGAAAACACTTTTCCGTCTTTGGGTCTCAAATTCGAGACCTTACCTCAGGGGCGAGGCGCGGTCTCAATTCGACCCCGGTAGCCTGCAATTCTACGGCCATTTCTTGTTTCCCCTCATTCGCTCGAACTTCCAAAACATATACCCCACATCACCCTTCCCCTCTCTCACTGTGAATCACGTAGTGCCAACATATATTTTAACTTCACTGTTTGGCCGTGAGCGGCGCGACCGAGCTTGCCCCCAGACTTTTACAAATGACTGTACATCCCTACTTGTTTGGAATCGACATGGTCATTGACACAGCTAATGGCAAAGATTACTGTTTAAAACCACACTCCCTTTCACCTTTCGGAAAAGCAATTCCTTGAATTTACTCTGCCAATCAAGAAAAAAAGAACTCTATTGAGCAGTATGCATTGGCTGTAAATGAGACTAAAGAGAAAAATGGATAAGAAAAGAGTCAATACACTTCTGTCCCATGTGCAATGTACCACTTCTGGTGCTTTCATATTTATCACACGAGTAAGCATTTGATGTTTTTTAAAAGTATTTATTAGTCATAAATTTATAATCTAGTCCAATTATTTAGTTATTATTATGTAAATAAATAATAGCAAAGCATTTGATAAAGTAGACCATAATTTACTCATTGCTAAACTTAATGCCATTGGCATACATGGAAATTTACTTCAATGGTTAAACAGATATTTGTGTAATAGGTATTTAATTGTTAAAATTAAATCATTTTATTCTGACCCAATTCATGCCTCTTTTGGCATACTGCAAAGGTCTCATTTGGGCCCCTTGTTATTCTCACTGTTTATTAACGATATCAATCAAGCATTTCAAGATGTGGATTTCTTGTTGTTTGCTGACAATCTTAAGTTATTTAAAATTGTACATTCTTTACATGATGCTGAAATTCTTAACGCCAACCTTGAAAGACTCCATGAATGAGTGATTAATAATAATCTTAACTTAAATATAGCTAAATGTAATGTTGCCTTTCTCTTATAGCAAAAACCCTATTATTTATAATTATTCTATTCAGTCATCTTCTATCTCCAAACCAACAGTAAGTAAGGATCTAGGGGTTTGGTTTCACCCTACCCTTAATTTTAAATATCATATTGAGTATATTTCAAATGCAGCAATGAAATCTCTTGGATTTATATGCAGGAACACAACTGATTTTACTAATTTATTTGCTCTCACTGCTTTGTATACTTCTCTTGTCCGCAGTCAACAAGAGTATTGTTCAGGCATTTGGAACCCATATTATGAAATAAACTCTCACATGGTGGAACGAGTCCAGCACAAATTTCTGAGATTGATTGCCTTTAAAATGGAAATTTCATTGGTCAATATTTCCTATAATGATATACTAGCTCATCTCAATTTAACTACACTTTCTATTCTAAGATCCCATACAGACTTAATTTTTTTTACAAAATAATTAATAGCATGTTTGATTGCTCTAATTTATTATCCCTTATAAATTTTAGGATTCCCGCTCACTCAATAAGATCTTTTGCTCCATTTCACCTTGATTACCATAGAAATAATTACACTTTTAATTCACCTCTTATACGTATGGGAAGGCTAGCCAATGAGAAACACATCAGGATTGATTTTTTTCGGATCCTTCCAAGAATATAAAAGGAAAATTAATGTTATTATTTGAGTTGGAAATATAAGTATAGTTATTTTTAAGTGTTAAAAAAGATTTTAATTGATTATTTTCATCTTTTAGATGTTATGTATATGTGAAGTGCAACATCAAAAGCATTGTTGAATTAGGTTTTCAGTGAAAGCTTTGCTAAATATATAAATTGGCATATTTTTGTAAATTATATATCTATAGGTAAATGTGTATGTATATGTATGTGTGAATGTATATATATGTCCATCTTGAACTAATGATGTTAAAAAGGTATGTGTAACTTTCTATTTTTAGTGTACTTATCCATGCATATTTATAAATCCATATATATTTTTCTATATGTATTATATATTTGATGAGTGATTTTTATACGAATTATTTTTGTAATTCTGTATTCCGTATAATTTCTACTTCAAATTTTTATATATTCCAATGATTTGTATTTTGATATATCTGTGTTTTCTTAAGAGAATTATATCTCAAGTACTTTACTACTATTTTTAATAATGTTATAATATTTTGTAAAAGGCTTTTGCCTGTGAATAAATAATAATAATATTGTATAGTATAGTATAAAAGTTAAATATAATTTGTAATAAAGCTTTTATACAAAAAATGAATGAATTTTTCTACTTTCCCCTGTGATATTTTCGGAAATAATATAAAAATGACATCTTTTTGAGCAGGCATAGTAAAAAAAAACTCATAAGGGAAGCAGTTAATGAGCTAGCATTGAGGATATGCTAAGCAAAAGTTTAAATATTCAATAAGTATGGTTACATAAAAGGAAATGTAATCATGCAGCATAACATTTTTACGTTAACTAAAGTTAATGTCCAGTAGTAGAAGGTTTTGTGTTGAGCCTATAAGTCAGTAGTTCCCAACTCAGGTGCTGTAGATATCTTTCAGGGGTGCTGCAGAAGTTTCAGCTGATAAACTGTCACAATATAGTAATCTTTTTCTTTAACATTATGGAAGATAGGCCCATGCCTACCGGTGTTCAGAATGTTCAATACACAAAGGCACTTGACACTTTTTACATACATTTTAGTAAAGTGACATTATTCTGAATCCAAACGCCTCTCAACGTTCCTGCACCATACGTAAGTAGTTGGCCAAAGCAAAGGATGGGCATACCGCCTGAACTGTAGTTCTCTATAGCATGAGGTAAAGCAGACAAATAATTTAAACCAAATTTTATACCTTGGTCTGCCAAGTTAGCTTACTAAGTGGATATTTTTAAATTTCTAAATAAGATAAACTGCAGCATGCAAGGTAAAACCAAAAATATCCTGTCTTCTTCAGAAGAGATAAATGCACTGAGGGAGAAGTTAAGAATTTGGTAAGTGAGAGTGAATGAGGGCAATATGGCCTTGTTCTCAATTGCTGCTGCAACAAATAATAATGGAACTGTACCATTGGTTGTGAGCATTTCAAAATACTAGGAAAAGAAAATTTATCAGTATCTTCCAAAGGAAAGGAAGAGGAGGTTTTTTCCAAAAATTTCAGAAAAAAATTTAGGGATCATCTTAAAATCAAGTACAAAGTTTTAAATAATGCATGGAACACTCCAACGCCGATTCTATGTTCATGAAAATGCATTTATAGTAAACTATTTTGGCCATTACTTTGTAGAAATCCATAATTCAGAAATAAGAATAACTTAGTAAATTCCTATGATACTTTTATTAGAGGGATTCGATCTAGATTTTGATGCTTTGCATCATCATCAGGAGTAATAAGAAAGCATAAAACTGAGAGCTTATATAAACAGTATTATGAGGGATGGGGGATGGAAAAAGGAGGGGAGGTTACTTTTAAATCTTAGCCTAGAGGAAGGCGATTGGGTGATGAGTAGGTGGAGTCTTCAGGGTTTGTTAAGAAACTAGTAGGGGGGGGGGGTGTATGGAGTGGATATCAAGGAGGGAGAAGGGTACAAAAAGTCGTGGCCACTTTTAACAGCAGAAACAATTTCAAGAATTTCCAATGCATTAAGAATGTGGCCCTTATTTTCACAATGTAAAATTTTTGAGTCAAAGTCTTAAAAATGTCCATGATCAAGAAGGTGTCTAGCGAATTGAGAAGCAGTCCTATTGTTGTAGATGTAGCACCGCCGATGTTCTTTTTCTCTGGTCTTAAATTTCCTTCCAGTCTGACCTATATATATATAGCTTGGCATATACCACATTCCATTTTGTAAACACCACATTTTTCACTGGAAGTCACAGTCTTTATTGTTACACAACATATGACTTGAGTTCACTTTACTAAGGAAATCTATCCTGTGGGTATCACTAGAGAATAACTTATTCAATCTGTGGGATAAGGGTCCAAGAAAGGTCAAAATACATCATTTTTTTGGGGGTGGGTCTATCGGGAAACTGTTGTGGGAAAATATTGTTGAGAGTGATGTTCTTTTGTATTTTTCCAGAGAATGTGCTCTATTAATTTTTCTGGATATTCATTATTTAAGGCTATTGTTTTTATGGTTTGTAATTCAGTAATAAAGGCATTCTTTTTTAAAGGTAGTTTTATAAGTCTATGTAATAATGAATGGAACACGGTGTGCTTATGAGAGACTGGATGGTTGAATGAGGCATGAATAATGTTCACCATGTATGTAGGTTTTCTAAAAACAGTGAAATGGTGACTATTGTTTTCAAGGGTAATGGTTAAATCAAGGAAGTTGAGGCAGGAATTCACTTGTAATTCGTGCATGAATGTGATTGAGGAATGCAAAGAATTAAGAATGGAAAGAAAACAAGGAAGCTGTCTATTAATACCTTTCCATAAACAAAGAACATCATCTACATATTGGTACCAATAAATAACATTGTCTATCAATTTATTATTAGATTTAAAAGGTTAATTTCCAGATTATCCATGAAAATTTCAGCAAAGATGGGAGAAAGGACAGAACTCATTGCTTATAAAGAGTGCCATCGAAAATAAAATAGTTTTGATCTAAACATAATTTAATCAGAGAAATAATGTCATTCGTTTATTTTAAGGTTGCATCTGGTTTGAAGGAGATTTCTCAAGATTTCAAGCACGTCTTTAATAGGGATACTGGGGAAGAGATTTGTTACATCAAAGGAAACAACGTGGGCATTGGATGAGATACTGGTATTGTTGTTTTTAGAGGTTAGGTCAATTGAGTTTTTAATACCATATGTAGGAGAAAATCCAGTTGTGGACTTTAGGATAGTATTTAGTTCATGGACTAGTTTTTGGACGGGGAAGATACACTTGATACTATAGGTCTAATAGGGGAACCTGATTTGTATTTTAACAAGGCTATAAAATCTAGGTGGGAGAGGGTTCATGTAAAAATGTTGGAATTTTTGTGGGGAGAAAAGGGATGAGGATGCAAGAAAAGATTTAATTTTACTTGGATACCCCGGGTTGGGGTCTTTAGCAAGTAATTTGACCTTATTATTGTATAGGAAGGTTTGGTATTAATACTGGCAGTGTTAGCACATGGCACAAAGTTACCACTGTTCGATATTTTAAAAATTGGTATACACAAATTATTTTTCCTTTTTAGACCTTGTTTTTTAATGTGGTCATCTTAAATTCTAAGCCATCTTCCTTTAAGGTCAATACAGTATCTATATATCAACAGCTATAACTAGTTAAGAAATCCTTTCAATGAAGCAACATCAAAGCAATTGCAGCTTAGTCTCAAAGAGGAAGAGGTGTTAGCTGATATCTGGGTTAATAGCACTTTGAAATTAAAGCATATTGACATTTTCTGGATACAGATTAAGAATGAATATCCTCAAATAGCAAACAAGGTTCTGGTAATCCTCATGCAGTTTTCCACATCTTACCTGTGCAAACTGAGATTCTCCGCGACCACGAACATAAAAAGTGCGAAAAGGGAAAGATTAAGAACAAATGAAAAAGAAATGCGAGTGTGTTTGTCCAATATTCCACCTAATGTTAAAAGGATCTGTACATCTCATTAAGCCCAAATGTACGATTATGAAAAATAAATCAATTCTGATATTTTTTGCTTGTTATTTAATAGTAATTTAAAATTTGAAATCTAGCAGAAATTTTAAATTTTTGCAAATTTTAAGGTTTAGATTTATTTGCAACATTTCAAAAAAAATTTTAATTAATTGATGTAGCTGTACTTGGGGGCCATTCAGGGGGTGGCTCAAATTGGACCCATCCATGCTCAAAATTGAAGTGTTGTGCAACCTCTAAATATCATTCGATTGATCTGAAATTTTTGGGAAGCTTCTAAGTTGATAAGTGACATAGAATGACAAGGTAGGACAAAACACTTTCAAAAGTTGTCATTTTGAGGACCACCCTAATGTGCATTCATATTCATTTATATGTTGTAGAGACAAATGTATATGGTGCTCCCATTAACCTGCCCACAGTAACAGATGATAAACAAGTGAGAGAGGAATTGCAGAGCAAATTACGTAAGGTGTTTTTCTTTGTTTTAGGATAATGACGTCACCACAAGATTATATCTTGGGTTAAGATCAATGGCCTCATAAAAGTCTATAAATTCCATTTAAAGCATTATATTAATGCAATGTAATAATATGTTTCCCATTTAAAAGCAGTGGGCTTGTTGCCATGACAACTGATATTTCCCATTGCTAAAAACTGGAAATGGTCCTTATTTTTTAATGAAAAACAAGTGCCCGCTCTCATTCAACATGGATTTCAATTCTGTTTTCTAAAAATATAAACTTCAGTATTTCATAAAATGAAAGAAAAGAAAACCACTTCATAAAAAACATCACTTTATTAAGCAGAAACACAATCTGGGTTTCAATGGCTAAAGTGGTGTTTTTTAGTGATTTTTCATTTTAAGAAATGGAACTCTGGAACAAATGAAATGGAACTCCACAAAGTTATGGCTAAACAAATAAGTTTTATTCAGTATTTCAACTATAGAAATTTTCAAGTATTGAGCTCCTATCTTAATTTTAACTAATTTAAAAAAGCAAATTTATAATCAAAGGACAAACAATACTAGAGAGATGAAAAATTTTTAACCACCTTATACACCAAAAAATATATATTAATAAGTAAATACTGGTGACAGTACACACACAGGCACACCTACCCGGTTTACGGAAAATTCTCTCCAGAGACCAAAGTATTATGTATGCGAGTTTGCTGGAAAAAGATTCCTCATCAGGGTCTCATGTGCATGCACAAACATACAAAATCAGACAACTACACCAGTATTTATTTATAACCCTAAATGCACATTTTGACATCAATGATGACATTGTCAATAGGAAAATTAGGAATTCAATACTTAGTAATACTTCGGTCCCTGGAGAAAATTAATTTTCTGTAAACTGGGTAGGTGTGTGTGTGTATGTACTATCACCAATATTTACTTATTAATATATTTTTTTGTATATAAGGTGGTTAAAAATTTTTCATTTAACTTGACACCAAAGGCAGCTCATGTATTTATTAATACTAGATAGTATTTTTATTTGTACTAAACATTTGCTAATTTCCACAGAATATATCAAACAAGACTGGTTTTGGTGACCAATTACCATCATCAGGTGATTACTCACCAAAACCGGTCGTGTTGCAAATATTATGTGGAAATTAGCAAATGTTTAGTACAATTAAAAATACTATCTAGTATTGTTTAAGTCTTTTGATTATGGAATTCCACAAACAAGGAGAGTTAGACAATTAGTATTCTGATATCTGGAAGAAACCACTTCGAGATGAAAGAACATCAAAATTAATCAAACATGTATTTTTTCTTATACTTCTAATGGCCACTCCTTCAAAATTTATTAACATTTAAATGTTGCGAAAAACCTGCCGGCTTTTTAAATCCCCCAAAAATCTCCTTCTTTCGCAAGGAAGCGACGTGGTCGAGCGGTTCAAGTTACTGGTAACTTTTTTTCAACCTGAGGTCGGGGTTTAATCCCCATGCGCGGCATATTTTTTGTCGTCGCCTATGGCCATTTTTTTAACTTACATTTTTTCGTTTATATTATGTTATTAGCTGTGTGACCCGGCATTGCCCGAGTGCAATTTGGGATTGCACAAACTTATATACCCTCGCACCGCCCACGTGCTCGGCACATGCTCTCGCGGCCAACGCTGCAACTTAAAAATCCTTGCACTGCCCACGCACTCAACATACAAAGCATTGCTTCTAAAAATTACCTACAGAGAAGTATTTTGTTCCGTAAAATGTCATAACTTTCGATCAGACTGTATATTCATGTTTTTTGAATGTGAAACATATTTACACTATAGTTTAAAATGTTATTTGCCTTAAACCTGCTGTATATTGTATTTTTTACGTAAACCTGTTCGTTGTAATGCTGAACAAATTAGTGAAAGAATGGTGCAAATCGGTTCAGCCATTCTCGAGTTATAAGGGAACATAGTTACAGACAGATAAACAGAAATGAATTTCTCACCAAAGCTGTGCTGCGCGAGAGTGGAGGGGGTTATGAGTGGTATCCAAACCTACTTTGGGGCCTGCCCTGTCGCCTAAAAAAAGGTTGATTAAAATCTGCTGGTTTTTTCTGGAGATATTTTGGTTAGAAGAGGGTTTTTGACTTTCGCCTTTTATATATTAGATTGTGTATCTCATTTGGTAGATTTTTGTCACTATTTTTGTCATATTTATACTTACCTACCCTCTTGCAATCCCCTCTCAGTGTTACGCACATTAAAAAACAAATTATATTATAATATTATTAGCGCATACAAAACCATTGGGTGATAATGGAATTTCTTCAATTTCAATTGTAATGGTTATACCGCCATGAATTGGTTGCCATTGCCTCATTAGTAAAATCAGAGTACACTATGGGAAGGTTGAGGTTGACTATGTGTTATGCATCACTATCCCATGTACTCCACCTAACCTAACTAATCTAAACTGGTAACACTAATCTAACCTGTAAAAAGTTTCCCCGTTGATGCTTCTTTTACAGGATTTTATTTACATTTATGAAAAACTTACTACTAATATAACTATAACTAATGTAATCACTACTATAATTTAATCAACGACAGATTCCACGGTGGAGTCCTTTGGGTGGTAATCATCATAAAAGCACGAAAAGCACAAAAAGTTTGCACCATGAGCATCTCACAAATGCTTGAGTACCACAGTCACATAGTTTTTTGTGAACCTCTTCAGAGAACACCATGTCATTTACATTTAAATTTCCCGAACCTCCGTCAATTTTGCTGAAAACCACACATATCTTATCAATCTAATATATCAAAAATATGACAAAAGTAGTGATAAAAATCTACCAAAGAAGATACACAATAACATAATATAAATGAAAAAATGTAAGTTAAAAATGGCCATAGGCAACAACAAAAAATATGCCATGCATGGGGATTGAACCCTGATCTCAGGTTGAAAAAAAGTGATCAGTAACTTGAACCGCTTCCTTGTGAAGGAAAGAGATTTTTGGGGGATTTAAAAAGCTGGCAGGTTTTTCGTACCATTTAAATGTTCATAACTTTTGAAGGAGTGGCCATTAGCAGTATAAGAAAAAAATACATGTCTGATTAATTTTGATGTTCTTCGTCCGGATATCAGAATACCATTTGTTTAACTTTCCTTGTAAGTCACAGCCTTGTCCATTAAATTCAAATTTACAATTCCCTGCACCAATATCGTGTTTTTCTTATTAAGGATAGGTAGAAATGAAACAAAGGGGTCGGAATAAAAGATGCTGATTACTACCCAGCAGTTGATCCTAGATCCACCAAATTTTTACCATGTCTAGCTCTCATATAGACAACCCTATCCTGGATTCACCAAGTAGCAGACTTCCAGAGATATTGCCTGAATAGGTGGACGGATGGACAGACAAACCAAATACATAAGCAATGTTTTTAGAAAAATATTTGAAACAGTGGCTAATAAAATACAGCCATATTCTTGGGTAATATTTGATGTAGTATGGTTTTGTTAAGGCCTAGTAGTACTCCCTTAAATGCATAAATATTTCAAATCTTAGACAAACTGATGTCAGGTTGCTCCTGGCCATGGCATTAGGAATAAAAAAGGCCCTGATGGCAGAGGATGCAAGGATCCTTTGAATCTAAGCACACACAGCAGATATTACCCATCAGTGCCTATTTCCTTACCCTTAACCTAGCATAAACATACTCTTATTCTGCAGGGCCAAAATTAAGATACTTAAAATGAACTAGAGAAGATGATATGGAAGATCTAAGTTTGAAGAAAAGGCAAAGATCTCACAGAACCAGATGGCGACCATTTCTTTTACTGCCAAAGAATTAGACAGATGCAATGCAAAATAGAAGTGTAGCACCAATTAGGCGATTCTTCTGAAACATTTAATGCCAGTTCCAGTTGTTTTCAGAATTTTAAAAACCATTCAAATACCCATTATGCTCATTTATCTGGTGAATCAACAATTGCTTTAACATTTTGTGCTATTTATTAGTAATAATGATTAATAATAAGTGAATAGTAAACAACTAACCATACTTTCAATAATATTCACATGTATTTATACATTTTATTGTTTATATAATTTAAAAATACAGCGAATCATGTGCTATCATGAAATGCAATATAACACGTCACATGAAGACTGAGGATTACCTGCATATTTCCCAATCAACACATAATTGAGATGTTTATACTATATCTGCCCGAATACAAGCCGATGTTTTTCGTCAAAAGCTATCATGAAAAAATCACCCCTCGGCTTAAATGTGAGTCCGAGAAACAATTTGGGGTTAAGGTTAAGTCTCATAGTCACCCATAGATGGCAGCACGTCTCTCATTGCCATCATGCTCAAATGATAGAACTATATTTTTCGTAAAGAAAATATTTGACCAACGATGAATACTAATGAATAAATAATAAAGCTAGAATATTGAATTTAGCAGTAACTGTGTTTTGATACCATTGTTACCTGTTCTTTCATTTCTAAATGCTATTGGATATTTTCTTTTGTTTCTCAGGGCTATGCATATGTATCATTAAGAATAGTTAGTAAGTTGTGTTATTACCAACTTTTATATTAACTTCACTTTATATATATATATATATATATATATATATATATATATATATATATATATATATATATATGAGTTACTCTTTCGCTGAAGAAGGGCATAGACCCGATAAGCTTGCGTGTTTTTTTGTGTTCATGTGTTTTACGTGTCTCTTCGACGCCCCCAGCAGCCTGCTAACTTGGTCCCCAACTTGGTAAGTGTCTGCTGCGCTTCCTTCAACACCTTGTTGCCACCCTCATCAGTACCTTTTCTTTTCCTTAAGTTTATATATAAATATATGTTGAAGAAAGTCCTGTGGACATTTACCAAGTTGAGAACCAAGTTGGCAGGCTGCTGGGGGCATGGAAGAGACAGAAAAACGCACACAAAAAACACAAGCTTTTCGCATATATATATATATATATACTCTATCGCTGAAGAAGGGCATAGACCCCGATAAGCTTGCGTGTTTTTTTGTATTCGTGTGTTTAACATGTCTCTTCGACGCCCCCAGCAGCCTGCCAACTTGGTCCCCGACTTGGTAAGCTGGGCTTCCTTCAACACCTTGTTACCACCCTCAACACTACCTTTTTATTTCCTTAAGTCAATATATTTATATATATATATATATATATATATATATATATATATATATATATATATATGGACAGATCGACTCGGAAGAGTTCACGGTAGTTTACTCTGGAGGAAATAGTGGGGAAAGGGAAGTAGGTCTGGTACTTAGGAAAGATATGATGAAAAAGCATGACAAAGATAATAGCAATGAACGATAGACTGATGGCAATTAAGCTAAGAAGCACACCCAGTGGGCATGCTGATAATCCAGGTATATATGCCAACGTCAACCATGAAGATGAAGAAATCGAAGAGATTTATGAGCAAATTAATGACATTTACGAAGAAGACGGAAGAGGAAAGGTAAACTACATAATAATGGGAGATTAGAACAGCATTGTCGGAGAAGGACAGGAAGAAAATGTTGCTGGGCAGTACAGACTTGGAAAGAGAAACCAAGGAGGGGAAAAACTAGTAGAATTCTGCATCAATAATGACCTTGTAGTGAATAATACATGGTTCAAATACCATAAACGAAGTTTATACACATGGAAAAGCCTAGGAGATAGATTGGGATGCCAAATAGATTACATCCTAGTAAAACAAAGATTCAGGAACAGCATAAAGATGGCCAAGTCATTACCAGGAGCAGATATTGATTCAGATCACAGCCTTCTAATAGTTGACATAACTACAAAGCTCAAACAAATAAGAAAAACGAGAAAAGAAAGACAGACTTGGGACCTAAAAAAACTGAATGAAAGGCAGGATGTAGTCAGCATGAAGTTGGAAGATAACTTAAGAAAGTTGGAAAACAAACCGAAGACCATTGATATAGAATGGGATGAAATTAAAACCACTATCAAGGATACCTTGGATAAAGAGATTGGAAAACAAGAGAAGAAAATTAGAAAACCATGGATCACTAAGGAAATGCTGGAGAAAATGGATGTGAGACGAAAATGAAAATACGTTAACAGTGAAGAAGGTAGAGTCAACTATAGACGTATAAACAATGAGTTGAGAAGGGTAACAGATAAAGCTAGAGAAAATTGGATGAAAGAAAAATGTGACGAAATACAATAAATGGAGAAGTTAGGATGGTACGTTATGATGTACGCTGTGATGTGATGTACACTGTAATTAGAAGATAAGAAGTCTAATGGAAATTGTGGTAAAGGAATTATGAATACAGATAAGAAGATAGTTTCAGAAACAAAATAAGTAGCAGAGGTATGGGAAGAATACATTAAGGAACTATACAGCAAGCAGGCAGGATCAGCAAAAATAGAACTGAAAGATGAGGAAAACATTGACGAAGAAAACTTGGACCAAGTACAGGGTGATTCAAAAGTCCCCGAACTATACATTTTAAAGAATTGTTTGCTGTAAACAAGAGGAGACCATCGAGTGTTGTTGGCTTTAGTATGTATGGGTTACCTTGGCGAACGTGCTGCAGTGGTGACATCACCACCTGCCAGTGCGCATGCCTGGGAGTCGGCTGGAAGTGTTAGTCAGTCCGCCATGAGTCTCAGCCAAGAACAGAGGGTCGCGGTGCTGGAAGCTTATTTTGCGGAAAAATCTTATCACACGTCCACTTGTTTCAAGAGAAGTTCCCTGATGCTCCTATTCCAGGGAAAACAGCAGTGTATGATCTTGTGCACCATTTTCGCGACACAGGTACTGTTAATGATAGGCCTAGAAGCGGCCGACCGTCCGTGTTAACGCCCGCGTTTACCGAGCATGTTCAACAGGCCCTGCAGCGCTCTCCCGGCAAGTCACTTCGGCGGTTGTCACAGCAGGTTGGAGCGTCTTATTCAGCCTGCCAAAGGGTTACTAAACGTCTGAAGCTACGGCCATACCGAGTTCGAGTAGCGCAAGAGCTTCGCCCACGGGATCCAGAAAAGCGTGTCGCCTATTGCGAATGGTTTAGGAGATTCACTCGCAAAAATGTGATTAACCAGTTTAACATGACTTTCTTCAGCGATGAGGCTTTCATTTAAATGGGTATGTCAATAGCCAGAACACTCGCATCTGGGCTGCGGCAGGGGGAGGGAACTCTTATGGGGCGATTTGGTTCTCGTCAGATACATCAAGTTGGTGAAGGCACCGTGAAAGCGAAAGGTTGAGCGCTGTCGTCGCTCTAATTTGAATGGTAAGACAGCCAATGAGTGAGCGCCGTGAGCGCCAAGCCGAATTTGAAGTGATCATGTTGAGAAGTTGTGACTGTTGAACTAGGTAACTGCGTAACTGAAAGTTTATCCGCCATTACGGGAAATCTTGGGAAAGTGTTATTTTTTAGTACAGGTAAGGATGTTTTGACTATAGAGGAGTATATGAATGAATGGTTAACAACTTCATATATGCTGGTGATACATGTGACTCTCTGTGTGTGTTAATTAAGTTATTTTCTGTACGTTGCAACGTTTCCACTAGCTTGCAAAAATGAATCAACCAGAGAAGATGGTGCGTTCACGTAAGTGCTACGCACTAAACTGCAAGCATACGAGGGGAACGACCGGAGATCCAAAGTTGAAATTACATTCGTTTCCTCGCACGGAATCTACGTAAGTACTATTAGCTATATTTGTAAAAAATATTTTTGTAAGTCGAAAGAATTATATGCAGTAATACCTCGATATACGAAGTAGAAGCGCTCCGTGAGTTGCTTTCGAGTATTGAAACAATATATCGATTAATTAATGTACTTCTGTATTTTATTACCTACAGTACTACATATTGTGTAATAATATTACGTACCGAGAAAAATAAAGAATGAGTTACGTTTCTTTTTGAGATTAATCTAACTATGGTTGTGTTTACGTATGTGAAATTATATCCAGATTGCAATTTAGAACACACGAACCTTGTTCTACCGCCCAACTCAGCTTAGTTGTTATTTTTGATCCTTTAATAAGTGACTGAGAACCTTCTCTCGGATGTGTTTGTTTATTCCTAAGAAAGGCTGTGGCCTTATATCTATTGCATAATAAGTACAGCCAATTTGACATCCTATATATATATGTATATGTCCTGGGATGAATAACAATTATTATTGTTATGGGATTGCAATTTTTAACTTGAAACCTCTCGTTTCGAGATACGGCGAGTATATCGTGGACTACCTGTAGTAAAAAGGTCACTTATTTAGTGTACAGATTATTCGCATATCGAGTTATTACTGTAGTTAGATATGTATCTCAGCATTTTCAACTTTAATAATAGTAACCATTTAACGAGATACTTCACTATGGCTTGTTTTCATGTGATGCATATCTTCACTTTAGGCTCTTTAGGAGCAAAGTTGTATTTGATGCATATGTTGAAGTGTTAATAATTCTGTAATGTTATCATTCCAGGTGCCGAGAATGGGTTCCTATGCTTATTGATTCATTGAGACTGGCAAAAGTCACTTCTGTTCATACTTTGTCATGACTTGTTTCTTTATTATTGTTATGATGTTTGTCTGGTGGCTGGCTTCTGCAGCTTTCATATGTTAATTATTCCTTCGTCTGTTACAAACATTCTACTGTATTATTTTTTCAATGTGTGCATGTTTCCTATATTTATTAAACAATAATTGATCTATGTGGTTCAATTCCATTTAATATCTGTTATATGTAAATATGTACAATATTTCTTCTGCAATAAAACTATTTCAATTTAAATTATTATTCTTTCTATTCTCACCCATTACTCCTCTGGTTACGTTATTCGTAAAAAGGTTTGATTTGCTAAATAAAAAAATTAGCGTCATTTATTGAAAAATAATGAATAAAACTAAATTGGTGTATGATTTTTGAAAATTGCGCTCGCCGCCTGTACGAAGCTGCCATTGGCTGCTGAAATTCGTCTGCTAGCTGCCTGTTCTCCGCTTCGATTGGCTGTAAAAATGACGTCATACGTCAACGCAACAGCAGCGCCAGCTAGCCAGTGCCTTCACCAACTTTTTGTACTAGCCAGCTAAGACCACGATTTTAACATGGGAGTTCCCTCCCCCTGGCTGCGGTTAATCCTCACGCACTGAATGAGGTCCCACTTCACCAGCTGAAAGTTGGAGTGTGGTATGCCATGTCTAGGCGGCAAATTGTGGGACCAATTTTTTTCGATACAACTGTTAATTCAGCTGTGTACTTAGACATCATCCATCAATTTGTAGCCATGCTGGAAGCTGATGAGCGTTATTGTTGGTTCCAACAAGATGACGCAACGTGCCACACGTCCAACGAAACAATCGAGAAGCTCCATGAGTTCTTCGATGATCGATTAATCTCGAAAAATCTTTGGCCACCTCGCTCACCGGACTTGACTCCTCCAGATTTCCTTTTGTGGGGCTATCTGAAGGAGACGGTGTATCGCAACAACCCTAGAACGCTGCAGGACATGCGGAACAACATCAACAAAGCCGTGAGGGACATCCCAGTCAATGTACTGAAAAGAGTTTCCACCAACATGTGTCGTCGGGTGAATATGTGTCTTTCACAAAATGGTGGAAATTTCAAGCATCTGTTGTAAACTTTAGTAATGGTTTCAATGTAAAACTTATTTTACATGTACAAAATCTATTGAATTTAAATAAATCTTTTAAATCAGAGCTCGGGGACTTTTGAATGTTCAGAGTTCGGGGACTTTTGAATCACCCTGTATTATGGAGAGCTAAGTAGAAAAGCGATAGTAGAACTAAAGAAAGCGAAAGCCACAGGCAGCAATGGAATACCGGCTGAGGTACTTAAAGTCATTGGATCAGGACTAAAAGCGATCACGAAATTAATTAATAAGATTTACGACACGAGAGAGTGGCCTCAGGATTTCCTAGAAGTAACAATCATTCCTCTAAAGAAGAAGCCAAAGGCAATGCAGTGTAAAGACTACAGAATGATCAGCCTTCTGTCACACACTTCGAAGATCATCACAAGGATTCTTAATAAAAGGCCGGAGAAAAAGGCAGAAGAAATGCTAGGGGAAGATCAATTCAGTTTCAGAAAACAATGAGGAACTAGAGATGCTATAGGAGTAGTTAGAATCATATCAGAAAGGACAACAGAATACAGTCAAGATATCTGCGTATGTTCCGTAGACGGGCAGAAGGCTTTTGATAGAGTAAATTTGGCAATGTTGGTGAAGGTATTAAAGGATATAGGTGTAGACTGGAAAGACAGGACACTGTCAGGAATGTGAATCAAGTTGTAAAGGCCAGGTTGGAGAATGCAGACAACTGCTGAGTAAATATTGGTAGAGGAGTAAGACAGGGCTGCTGCCTATCATCGATCCTATTCAATATATATGGAGAAAGTCTAATGCAAGAAGCATTAGAAGGCAGAGGAAAATCAAAATTGGAGGAAGGATTATAATAACAATAAAATACACGGATGATCAAGTACTTCTAGCAAGAAAGGATGAGAAACTCGAGAAAATGATAAATAGACTAGTAATAACAGGTAGAAAATATGGTATGGAAATAAATACAGAAAAATCCAAGGTCATTCGAATATCAGGCAAAGAAGAGAATCTGAACATAAGTATTGGAGGAAAGCCTTTAGAACAAGTTTCAGACTATAAATAACTTGGAAGCATCATAACTAGAGAAACAAAATGTACGGATGAGATCAGAACTAGAATAGGAAAAGCAAAAGCATCTTTCAGAAAAAATAAACACCTACTTACAGGGAATATAAGGGAAGATATGTGCAAGAAGTTCATAAAATGCTATGTATGGAGTATAGCTTTGTATGGGGCAGAAACATGGATGCTAAGGAAAAATGACATCAAATACTTGGAAAGCTTTGAAATGTGGACTTGGAGGAGAATGCTGAAGATAAAATGGATAGATAAGATGAAAAACAATGAAGTGCTACGAAGAGTAGGAGAGAAGCGAATGATTATACAGACTATTAGAAAGAGGAAGGCAAACTGGGTTTTGACATTACCTGAGGAGAGAGAAGGTATGATTAAAGACGTGTTAGAAGAAAAACTAGACGAAAAAGGGGAAAGATGTAGGAAAAGGGATGATAGACGATTTGAAAGGGAAAGAGAGTTATCAATATATGAAGAGGACAGCGGAAAATAGGAGTACATGGAGAACCAGATTTAACAATGAATAATCACAGACCTGTCTACGGACGGACTATCTATGATGATGATATATTTTGGACCTCGTCTAATCTGAAAAAACATCCAAAGCTGCTTGCAGGGTGTGAACCACCTCACCTTAGATAAACATCGTGTAAGACGAGTGATTTAGTCACCTCGCATCATCTACGCACTGGCACTGCGATAAATGTTAATTTCAATTCATGTTGGAAGATAGATATATAGTATTAGTGGCATTTTTTAAATTGTTTTCTTTTTAGTTGTTTATTTTTATAATTTCATTATTTTGACAACAGCTATCACACTATATAACCTTAACTTTCCTTTTCTGTATTTATATTGTTGAAGCGAATCTGAACAAATTATAAGCGCCCATCATAGCAACGAGATTAAACAAACTGTTGTCATTGTTCGTGGTGTAATAGAAGTGTCTTTATTTTAATGTGGATTTATATTGATACGAGCATTCCTACATTTTATGAAGAGATATTTTTGCTAATAATTGTAAGTTTTTATTTATCGTAATTATTGCTGGTGGAGGTTTTCGGGTTTCGCTGCGTTGGCGGCATTTCTGGCTCTCGACAATTCGCAGGCATTGCAGTCTGCATCTTCAGGAGATGAAGTGAAATCCGATGGTAGGGATCTGCTTTTATATCCACTCTTGCCTTCCTGGTTTAACCGTTGTCCATCGCTGATTGGCTCGGTCGAGTTGCTATCCCTTTCTCTTTAGTCGTTGCTCCAACATATTTTTCCTCCCTTTCACTTTTCCATTGGAAGAGTCGCTTCCATGTTGTGCTGATGTGCAAACCATCGTCCCGGTTGAAATTGACTGGATGTTTTTCGATTTCAATAGCTTTGCGAATTAACCTCGGAAAATATCGATCTTCTTTCGCGAGCAATTTTGTTTCCTCGAGCGTGATTTTATGTCCCGGACCGGAGATGAAGTGCTCCGCTATGGCCGAATCCCTCAATTTCTTGTTCATCATGGCCCGTTTATGTTCGGCTAAGCAGCAACAAATCGATTGTCCTGTTTGACCAACGTATACGTGTTCGCAGCTGCATGGAATCCTGTAGACTCCTTCAGATGTTAGCGGGTCGAGTGCATCTTCCGCAGACGGAAGTTCTTCTTTTATTTTTCTTAGCGTGTTAAAACGGACGACGATATTTCCTTTTCGTAGAATCCTGGCTGTGCATTCTGATGTCCCGGCGATGAAAGGAATTTTTGCGTAGGCTTAGGTCGTTCCACCGAGGGTTTTTGTAGCCATCATTCATGAGTGCCCTTCTTATATGCTCTTCTTCGTCCTTTAGCAACTCAGGATCAGAAATCGTCTTTGCTCGGTGCATCAGGGTCTTGATTATTGATGCCTTCTGCTGAAGATGGTGATGAGAGGCAGCATGCAGGTAACAATCAGTGTGCATCTTTTTCCGAAATACGCTGTGTCCAAGGCTTCCGTCAGGTCTCTTCTTCACCATGACATCGAGAAATGGTAGGGTGCCATTCTCTTCGACTTCCATGGTGAACTGGATGGCCGGATGGACTTGGTTGAGTAGACGGTGGAACTCGTGAAGTTTGTTAGTCCCATGGGGCCAAATGACGAATGTGTCATCCACGTAATGCAGCCAGCATGAAGGACAAGGACCACATGATGGTAGCACCTTAGACTCAAAATGCTCCATATACAGATTGGCTATGACGGGGAGAGAGGACAGCCCATAGCTGCTCCCTCCTTCTGGTCATAGAACTGTCTGTTCCACAGGAAGTAGTTGTTGGTGAGGCAGAATTCTGTTAACTCCAGATAGCCTGCCGGAAGTCCATGATGTATAAGCTCCTTAAAGATTTCGATGGAGTCCTTTATGGGTACCTTAGTGAAGAGTGAGGTCACATCAAAGCTCTCTAGAATATCGTTCTCTGATACTTTCATATCGTTTAACCTTTCTATGAAATGTGCTGAATTCTTCACGTGCGCTTCCGTTCTGCCTACATACGTCTGTAAGCTGCGTGCGAGGTATTTTGACAGCCGATATGTTGGGGAGCCGATGGCGCTGACAATGGGTCTCAGGGGGACGTCATTCTTATGTATTTTTGGTAACCCATACAGTTGTGGAGGCCTAGATGATGATGGCAGTAGGTTCCGTTGGTCTTCAATAGGTAAGGAGGATTTCTTAATCAGCTCTCAGATTTTCCTTTTGGTTTTCATCGTCGGGTCGCCTTTGAGTGTGAAGTAAGTTGGATCGTCCAGCAGATTGCGGATCTTCTCGTCGTAATGCTCCTTGGAGATGATTACGGTGTCGTTTCCCTTATCAGCCGGTAAAATCATGATGCTTTTGTTGTTTTTCAAATCTTTGATGGCCTGTCTTTCGGTTGTGGAGAAAGCCGCAAGACAGGCCATCGCTAGATATACTTATACAGTGGTTTTATATGGATGGTTGATGTGATGTTAGGAAAAGAACAATTTATTTTTTTTGTCATTTAAATTAGACAACTAAAATATGAAATATCCAACAGTTTCACACCTACTAGTATCTAAAGCTGAATTACTCTGAACTAGCAGCACATTTTTGTTGATTTTAAGCAATAAGAATGAATGTCAGTATTTTCATTAATGAAACATAAGATACTATCAAACTTCTTACTACTTATATATCAAACATTCTTACATTTGCCACTAAGTTCTCTACTTCTGTCTGCCATTCTCTCAACTGTAAAAAGATTAAAGGTTAAATATAGAGACATCACTCAACAGCTGGTAGACACTTTTGCAACTTTTTATGCCCATGCAAGCAGAAAGATTATCATAATTATATTATAAAGTTTATTCATATTAAAGTATTAACTATGAACATAAAAGTTGGTTATAAAAATTCATTTTTATATTTTCACTTGTTTTTCATTATGCATTCAAAGAAGTTTCTATTAGTTTTACTTGGGTATTGTAATTATTGCTATAGCCATTGCAATATTTGTATGCATGTTAAAACCTCATTCATTGAATCTAATAAAATTGCATACATTGACTACGCAGACAATTATGCAAAGTATGATGATGTCTTTTGATGCTCAACTGTTTCAATTTCAGTATAACTTTACATGAACGTGCATAATTATAAAAACGCAATTTATTAAGGCAATGTAAATGCTAATTTTATTGGGAATAGAGTTGAATTAAAAATTTCCTCACGAGGTCGTTACTGCTTGATTTGACCTTTTGTGAAAATGAAGGTGAATGAAATTATCGTCATTCAACAACGCGAAATTATTAATTGGAGTAATATTTCAAAATGTCAGCAACTAAACCATTTCCCACTCTTTTCTTCGATCTCGAATAATGTATTCTAGGTCATGCATGCACACCCGGCACACTTTAGCATATAATCTATGAAATTTACTTTTTTGTCAAAATTTGGTGGAAATTTTTGGGGGGTCGGCTTCTATTTGGGCAGATATGGTATTTGTGTTTTATTCAAAGATTTGAAAGTATGGGACCAGGATTTTCTCTGAAAAATATTTTTTAAATACTTCTGTGACTGAAGCACATCTATGCCTAAACACACATTTTTAAGCTGAAAAATTGAGATAAACTTATGCACTGTGTCAACCACAATATATAGTAACACCTCAATGATGCAGAAGATATATATCATAAATATCAGTAGGTTGAGGAGATTTTAAGTTTCACTGCTGATAGGCTCTAACCTTTTTAAAATACTATAACTTACCTAAAGATATTATGAACATTGAAAAATACTATTATCTGGGACCTAATGGGTTCAATGGCTCAAGGAATTGCTATGCGTCTGTTTTATAGAAACACACCAAATGATATATGAAAGTATTCAATGTAAAATGTCACTATTATTTTCTGAGTCATAAAATGTAGCACAATCATATTCAATTTCTTTTGCTAATAAGTTGAAAATATTATAGATTATGCACAAAATCAACCATTGAAATTTCAGATAATGTAAAAACTTTCTGTAAAATTAATCAACAGTAGGAAGATAAAAAAACAGCACTCACTCTGTATTTCTGCTCTTGCGTAGCAGACACCACACCTGGGTCGCCCCTCCAAGACTTGAGAAAAGTATACCAGAGCAAAAGAGATGAAGTGACAAAGGCAGCACTAAGCCATGGTGATACCACTCGTGATATCCATACAAACCAAGTCACGTACATCCAAAACTAGAAAATATTTGCAAAAATATGGGACATAAATTATTTGAATGAATTTTCATATCAATCAAACCATACCAATTCAATAAACTGGAAGTTATCTATTACTAGAGTAATAGCTTCCAATGTTTAACTGCAAATTTTGCAAAACGACTACATACATCTTGTATCTGTTATTTTTGTAAGAAGAGCAATAAAAAGGCTACGATAATTTCAACAAACATACAAACTAAATAGGACAGATGCATAAGGAGATAAGCAATATTTTTAAAAATCTATAAAATGTGAAAATCTAGGATAGACAATGCAAACAATTTTTAAGCTTAGACTATTATAAAAATTAACATCAATTAACATCAAAGAATCATCAACCTACCTTAGTTGCGAGATAAATAGACATAGGCAGGAGATTCATAAGCCGCTCATCATATAAATATTGCCCTCCAAAGTGAAGAACAATGTATGCTAACACAAACACTCCCATCTTCACCAAGTAGTTGAGACTGGACTCAAGTGTAACTCCAACCACATAAAAGGCCATAAATGGTGTTGATACCATGCACCAGAATCTTAGGTGCTATAAAATAGAAATGGATAGAAAGAAAATTATTAACACCTATTTGAGGTAAAAGTGAAATGACTGTGAAGTTTAATCACCCTTAACCCTAGATTACTAGCCTTATCAGTGAAAACGAGATTAATAAACTTTAGCCTGAGAGACTATGCTATGTTGATATTTTGTAAACAACTTTATGAAATTATTTTTTTTTAACACTAAACAATACACTAATAATCTAGTTAAATTCTAGTAATATTAATTTTTAGAACATTTAGAAAATTCCTCACAAATTTCCATGACGTTCTTTGCATATTGCCCGTGAACAACTGCAGCAGTGGAATTGTGTCATTCTCCTCTTACTAGATTGAAAAAATGCACTTATGAATCTTTCTCTGTTCACCCTGATCCTGTCTCTCCTGAGTAATACATCAACCATTGACTTAAGTGAATGAGGTAAAGTGGAGATAGCCACGCAACGTTCCAGCCAAGGCTTCATTGGTTCGTCTCACAATAATTTGCATATTCCCTTCTTGATAGTGGTTTTCTCCTCCGGTATTAGTGTTATGACAATAACTAACATATGTATTCACTATCATCATATTTAGCATGCCAAAAAAACATACATTGGCCATCTTTGCACTTTTTGGCTGCAGTACCTACTATATTACTTGTTTACAAGTTCCCTATCCATCTAAAAAAAACTGCAAAGCTTGGAAAATAATACAGAAAATGTTCCTGGAAACAAAAACAGGTTTTTAAAATAAGTTATCCTTACTTTATTGAAATATCAAAAGTGTGAAGTAATCTGAAGAGGATAGAATGACCAACAGAGGCAGAACTATGGCAAGGCACAGTAAGGCATTGCCTTGGGGCCTCAAAAAATACTGAAATACTTCCCCTCCTACAGAGAATAGACACTAAAATTTTTCAATAATTTGTCCATTGAATTTCAAGCACATTTTCCCATGGTTGAGAATGTTGCTTAATTCCTAAGTCTAAGAAATATCCAATGCACTAACAGCATCCCTTTGAAGTTGCGATATCTAAATATTCATCTCAACTCGAATGCATTCTTGTAATGTAACAATATTAGTAATGTTAAGGCTGTTTGACACGACACTTACTTCAATCACTAAAATCAGTACTGAACTCAGCGCCGAGAAAATAATGCTAATATCATATATTGAATTCAATTCTAATATCGAATTCAGTTCAGTACTTGACATGATTCGATTTTAAGTGCCATGAGTTCAGTTGTCATTAGTTTACTTCTACAAACAAAGGAGACAAATTTAATAATGGCCATAAAGGTGTGTCTCCACTGATTAACATTTAACAACAACATTTTAAGTTAACATGTTAATATTAACATGTATATCTAACTTCGTTTCTCGATTGACAAAACATGTTAATCGCCAAGCAAAAACATGTTAAGTCAATCGGGATCTCAATTGACATTCTTTGGAAGCACAGTGGTCAATTTCCGCGTTTTGAAGGGGGAAATTGGATACTAAGTAACTATATAACTAATTAATACAATTATTTCATTTAATTCTCAGGTGGAGACTACTCCCAAATTGCTACATACACTACAATGTAATAAATCATTAACAATTTTCAGTTTACATTATTTACGCAAATGATCAAATAAATTTAAATGTAACTTTGTGATGAAATCCACAACAAAAGGAACACCACACAGTATTGCCAAAATAATATGGGTAATTGTCAAAATTAAATTATGAATTGTCAAAATTAAATGAACCGCAGTCAAAATAGAATCATTGTCAAAATAGCATGAACCATTGACAAAATGAAATGGGTCACTGTCAATATAGGATGGGCCATTGTCAAAATAGAAAAGTGTAAATACAGTGTTGACTTATTTCCCCTCAAAACAATGAATTGAGGATGATACAGAGCAAGTAGTTATATTGCAGCAAGTGCCGTGGAGTGGTCGAAGACTGTAGACCTTATAAATGCACTGCACGGGAGGCCCTGTATTTGGGATATCTCTTCAAAACAATACAGAGATCATAGTAAGAGGGCAGAGGCATATCAAGAGATCGCAAATTTATTCAGTTGGACTAGGGACGATATGGAAAAGAAAGTTGCGGGCCTCCGGTTTCAATACTGCCGAGAAGTACAAAAGGTGAAGAAAAGTAAGAAAACCAGTAGCGGAACAGAACAAGTGTATAAATCTAAATGGTTTGGATTTGAGCTAATGGAATTTATGAGAGAAGGGAATGTACCAAAGACAACTTACACAAATATTACCTTTGAAGAAGAGGTAAGTGTATTTAAATATCAGGCGCAAACTAGAAATATTTTTATACAGCTGTACAACTTATTCTTTGTACTGTATTTGTTGTTTAGAGACATTCAAATTACACACTGACATTCACAGATTTTAATTAAAATCATAGACATTAATTATGCGGTAGCGTAGTAAACCATACTGCAAGCAATGTAATGAAGTAAACAAACACGCTTTTTAAGTGCATTTTACAATTGGTTCCTTCTCGACTTAAGTGGTGTTCTGCCAAGGTACTCTCCCAAGGTCACTTAAAAAGAAATCGGTGAAATCCTGTCTCACTTCCTTAGCGAGCCAAGTGTTTCTTCGGCCAAACCTTCATAAAGGACGATGACCCTACACCTCTCCTTCATTTCTCCAAATACCAGGAACCGTTATTCCAGTATCTGTATTTTCTGAATCAAATGATCCAGGTGGACAATATATTGCCTGTGCCGCTGTATTTTGGCGAAGAAAGTTATGCAAAACTACACTCGCCAACATGACGGAAATTGCAGTGTCGACACTCACAGCAAGTGGCTTTCTAAAAACCCTGAATACAGTATTCCAAAAGCATTCTCCACTATATTCCGTGCTTGTGAAAGCATGTAGTTAAATATCCTTTCGCGAGACACTATTTCGTATATTCCATGATGCAGCTTCATAATATATGTCATCCGCAAATAAAACATATGGTACAGATTTTTCACTCCCAGGTAATGGTTTTTCTTTTGGAAGCTGCAATGAGTTGTAGTGGAGACAATGAAAGAATTTTGTATTCCTGAAAACTCCACTATCTAAAATTCTCCCTTGGCACCCTACATCCACAAAAGTGAAATTGTAAAATGCATCCACCAAGCCTAGCAACACAATGCTGAATGTTTGCTTATAGTTGAATTGCTCCTGAGTTTGACGGTGCTTGAAGCACAATATGTTTTCCATCCAGTGCCCCCACGCAGTGATTGAAATTCCATTTTTTATGAAATCCTTGTTCTTTTTCTTCCCAATACTGCTCTGTGAATGTTACCCAGAACAAAAAAACACATGAACCTTCATATTGTAAAATGTTTTCTTTATTGAAGTAATCTCATTTTTTCTTTCGCATTCACTGCACGCGGTAAGACGATTCTCAAAGCACACATTTTGAGGAAGAAGGTAATGCACGTCTGGATAACACGGCTGACATCCAAACACAGCCAAGTAATTCTCCAGACTGTGATCCTGCTACAAGAGTACAGCAAAAAGTAGATGAAATGCATAAAAGAATTAAGGGAAAAGAAACAAGCTGCAAGTAGGGATGAATGTGACATTTTCGGGGAACTTGTAGCTGTTCAATTATGAAAAATAGAAGATCCTATTGGAAGCTGGTGGAGGTTTTCGGGTTTCGCTGCGTTGGCGGTATTTCTGGCTCTCAACGTTTCGCAGACATTGCAGTCTGCATCTTCAGGAGATGAAGTGAGATCCGATGGTAGGGATCTGCTTTTATATCCACTCGTGCCTTCCTAGTTTAACCGTTGTCCATCTGTCGCCACCAACTTGACTCCTGCTCTCGAAAGCCCATTTACACCACAGTCCTCTGCATGTGCCGAAAACAAGCCGTTGATCTTGCATTCTACTTCTAATCCCGAAGGTGAAAATATTCCAAATGTTTACTTTCCCTTGTGATTGGCAAATTTGATTATTTTTGTCATAATTTTTCACTTATACATGTATTGTAAATGTTCTTAATAATATAAAATAAAGAAGAAAAAATTTACCTTCATGTGTTCTTTCATTAAGGATGTGATGATTGCTTCACAAACTTCTAGAATGATTTTCGAGATTTGTTGCTTAGATACTTTTACTAATTACATCAAACTTGTATAAGAATCTCCGGTGGCGAGGAAACAAAGAGTTATTCCTAGTCTCACATGAGATGGAATGGCTGCTCGTAATTGTGTCCTGTTTGGATATTATAGGTGATATTACATTTAGTAATATGCTCAAGTCCTCCTCGGACATATGCAGGAAGTTCTTAAATCCAAATCTGTCCTCCACTCTCAATTCACTTAAGATATCTGGCACACTGAGTCTTTTAATGAGGTATGGTCGCATCCACATCTTCCTTCTCTTGTTTTCCAAGCTTTGTACCATGTGACCATGGTAATGACAAATGCCAAATCCTCTTCATCCTAATCCATTTGTGAACTTTAAAGTCATTCAACTATCTCTTCAGATGTTCCGCTTCTGACACTTTACAAGTTAATATGTGTGACACAATGTTAACGTCAATCCAATTAACATTTACAAAAAACATGTTCATTAACATGTTAATGTTAACATGTTAATGTGAATGTTAACGTCAATGGTTAAATGTTAATTAGTGGAGAGATGCCTTAACAGTAATTGAAAAATGCACCGAAACACTTTTGTCTCTAAGAAATGATTTTGATGGATTTAAAAATGAAGCAAATCAAATGGCTATAAAATATGATATATCTATCAACTTTTAAACAAAATTAATTCAAATTAAAAACAAGTTCTTCGATGAACCTAGTGTTGAGGAACAATTCGTTAGAAGCAGAAAATTTTAAAATTAATATTTTTTGTAAAACATTTGATAAGACATTTTTTTCAGTTTTCTAGAGCCAAAGAAGCTTTTAATGTTAAGCGCATTGAAATTTGTGAACACTCAAAAATATTTTAGGATAAATATAAAAAATTTTTGACTCAAAGTTTACAAGACCAATTAATAGCACCGACAACAAATTCAAATATGAAGATGGAATAAAACAAGTGCAAGGACATTAATGAATTCTTGGAACTTCTGATTATTAAATGGGAGCTGATTATTGCAATGTTTGCACAGCACTTATGATTTATTTGACTCTTCCTATTTTGGTAGCAACCAATGAAAGAAGTTTTTCAAAGATGAAATTAATTAAAAATATGGTGACAAAAAGATTTTAAAATCTAGCAATTTTGTAGCAAGAAAGCTCAGATTCTAAGAAAATATTATCATATTTGGACGCAGTAATCAACAAATTTGCTAGCATAAAATCGAGAAGGGTAATTGAAATTTTGCGTAATACCTACAATATAAATAAAATTATTTTGAATTTTTTAGTATAATGTAAAAATATAATTCCTGCTTTCAATATAAAAAATGGAAATTCTCTTACTTTATTGATATTATTAATTAAATATTTTTTTGTGTATTGTGTATGAGCAATATAAATATAAATATATAAATATGCAATTTGAACATAGTATGTTTTGTTATTATGTATTTAAAATGTTAAATAAAAATTTATATTAAATGTATTTATTTTTACTTAATTTTGTTATGGGAGCCTAGTTTGAATCATTTGCCTTGGGGCCTCAAAACTGAAGTTATGCCTTTGCTCTCGGGCAACTAGAACTGCATAGCTCTCAACCAAAGCAAACTATCACTTGTGTACTCAGTCACAGACTCAAATTCAACAGATGGTACAAAAAGGGTCAACCCCTGAGAAAATAAGGTGGTGGGAAGGAATTTTTGTTTTGACCATCGTCTGACAGACGAATGGTTAGTAATCCAGGACTAAAGGAAAAATTGTGATTTATGACGAAAAATACACTAGACTTTACAGTTCCCATTCATCACAATTTTTCTTACAAAAAGGGATCAAATTATTTAATTCTGTGGTTAAGTAAAAATGGTTATCTAGAGGGATACATCTTTCTAAATATTAAGCAGATGTCATCCTATAAAACAAATGTAATACAAAAAGTGTAAGCTAATTGTTAAAATTACAAAAATAGTACCTATAGGAATTAATATGAATGATCCAATGGAGATTTAGATTTTTTGTGAAATTTAGGAAAACTATAACTAAATTACAATAAGAAAATAAGTACCAAAGTGACACATTTACATAACTTTGTCTTAACCAATTCCTACAATAGTAGAGGTATTTCTTCTTTCTGAAAGAAAATCAATCAATACCTTTACCTTGTCCCTCGTAAGCCGATAACATATATTTCTCCTCCTCCCAGATATTTCTTGAATTTTTTCATTGACTTTCTTTCCTACCCATGTAGCTTTCTGAGATGACAACATGTTGTATACAGTTTCACCCTGAAAGAAAATGTAATCAATAAAATTTATGGCAAATTATTATACGTGTAAATGTGCATTAAATGATAGGCTGCAATTATATGAAGAACAATTTAGGAAGCCTGAAATTACATTTATATATTTCTTTTAATTCTACTAGTACAGAGCCTAAAATTCCATTGCAGGAAATTTTGAGAAACATTAAAAAATGCTATACATATGTTAATACGAATAATGGAAAATAACACCAAACTCGTAGATTTATTAAGCGACAGAAAATTATGATAAATTTATTTCTTTTATAAAAATTACAATTAAATACCTTTTCTGCTGCTCACACGTCTCCTCTTTACTTTCTCCATATACGTAGTATAGGGGAAAGTATTTTTTTCAAGAAAAAAATCGATTTCGATATTTCAATGGAAATACATGTTTTGAGGGCCCCTGAACACGTTTTGACCATTTTCTCGATGATGTCTGTGTGTTGTGTGTGTATATGAGTTTTTTTGTGGGTAATCTAACTCAAAAACTATTAATCAGGTCAACGCGAAATTTTATATTTAACATTTTTATGAGTCACAAGAACTGATTAGTTATTGGTAAAGATCGGTCAACCAGAAGTGGGTGTTTACTCTTGTCACTTATCCGTTATTTTGAAATATTTGCTTTAATATTTGATAAATGCAAAAATGTATTGGAATAAAGGTTGTAGGAAATTTAATTTTATACAACCTTTGTTGGAAACATTTTCCCATATAATGCATTGTTTAAGAGATATCTTATATGTCACCACCATGCCATGCCACCTACCGACGACTATTGTTAACAATTGATGCATAGTTACGTCTTAATAACGCTCCTTTTTATTTTCTTAATTGTTGGCGATTCCTGGATATATCCATCATCAGAAGGCTACAGTATGAGTCTATTTCTGTTCTTTGTAAAGTCTTTAAATTTTTCTCGCAGTTCCTTAAAATATTCATTATCATTTAACCTATTTGGAATTTTTAGAAATATTACAGGTATGAAGAAAGTCATGTGGTGGCCACATTAGATTTTTTTATTCTGCTACTTCCCTATAATCTTGTATTTCCCACTCCTTCAATTCTCTGCTTGCCCTTACTCTTCTTACACTCCCAGAGTAAACTTCATATTTTTAATATGATAATCATACCACAAAAAAATTAAATGTCTTCTGGGTGTCTGACCAGCAAAGGTAATTGGTGAATTTCTATGGAACTAATGATTTGATTTTGACCGAACTTTCACCGTTTATTTGGGGTGACCTGCTTTGTGTTCTTGCAGGATCATTAACTCCAACCACTCTAATAAAATAAATAAATAAATTATTTTCTCTTATTTAGTTTTCTTTATTTTAATAACACTGGAATTAGTGTAGCATATTTTTTATTTACACTTTAAAATTACTTAAACCCAAGTATGGAAAAAAGAATGAAGTTTTATTATTATACTGTGAAATTTCAAATTCATTCTGAATCTGTCCGAAATTGCGATTTTAACAACACAATTGCAAGATTTTGAAGGGAAATTTTTTGTCCCCATAGCAACTCCATTGTCACTGATCACATTCTCTATTCCTGGCAAAAAGGAAGGGCGGGAGGTTATTGTCAGCTGCATGCACAGGTGGCACGTTGTCGTGAGAGTGGAAGAAGAGTAAGGACAAGCAGTAATACTGTAATTTTCTAACCATAAATAAATCTATGAGCTCAATGTTATTTTTCATTAATTGCAAATATGAACATATAACATTCCAGCTTGTCCTATGGCTGAAAATGATTCAAGAGCAAGCAATTTAAAAAATGTATTTGCCTTAGGTATCTCCAATAGCTGCAACAAGGTTAAAAAACCATACGTGCATTTCGGCTACAAAGCAGCGATCTTCAGTGGTAATTCACCAAAAATAGATTCTATAGAATGGATATCTAAGGCAAGTACATTTTCAAACTGCTTGTTTTAACGTTTCTCATAACTACCCTCAGTAATTCTCTACTACTTTATATAAAAATTTAATTAAACCATCCTTTATATGCACTAACAAGTAAAAAAATAACTATACATACACATAACTGAATGTTCCGGAAAGAGAAAATAGTTTTGGGCTTACAAAATTGAGTGGCATTATGTACAAAAATAAATCATCAATAATATATTTTTCCCATACAACTTTTGTAGGTCCAAAATAATTTTTAGTTTAGGGAGTATTCTGACTCAAAGATATCAGGACAAGGATAGCAAGAGCAAAGGAAGCATTTATGAAACAATGAGAGTTATTGAAAGGAAGTAGGAATAGAGATATTAAAAAGAGGTTAGTGAAAACTTGGATATGGAGTGTAGCATTATATAGTTGTAAGACAGTGCCAACAATAAAAGATGATGTGAGCAGATTGGAGGCGTTTGAGAGGTGGGGATTGCATAGACTGGGGAAAACAAACAAGGAGGTCTTAAAGACAGTTAGGGAGGAGAGGTGCTTAATTAAAGTAATAAGGGAAAGACAGAAGAAATGAAAGAAGCCATAGAATGGAAGATGCTAGGAAAGAGGCAAAGAGGCAGGAAGAGAAAAGGAATATCAGAGGCATTAAAAGAAGGGGTTGGGTATGAGAAGATAAAGAGAAAGGTACAGACTGCGCTGGATGAACCACAAACCTACCAAAAATTAGAATACCTAACTATGAATGAATAGTATGCTTCATACAGTCTGACAGTTGCATTTCTCTTCACTGTTTAACATGATCAAAATTACCTTTGATCACATGGACGAGGAAAAAATATTATAAAATTACCAATAAACCTATAAAAGGGTAAAATGCTCTCTTCGCTTCATTTGATTATTTTTTAAATTTAAACCCAAATTAAACAAAGAAACTGTAACTGAATGGCAACCCATTGGTAAGGTAGTGAAGGTCTTGTAGGATCTCTGAAAATCCTTATATAAGATTAACCCCTCAATGCCGTCAGGCGTACTATTACGTCCTGCAAAAACTGTCTAATCGGCCATCAGGCATACTATTACGTCCTGCGGCAGCCCTAATTTATTTTATCTTTTGACGCTAGAGACTTCTTTAAATCTAAATAACCTATATATATTTTGAAAGAGAAAGCTTTGTACTTCCTATCTATGTCTGTCCTGTATTTTTTTTCTCTTTAAAAAAATATATAATCAACGTTGAATTTTGCGATAGAATTTTCAATTTTGCTATATTATGATGGTGTTTCTCCGTTTAAAAGTCGCTTTTCAATGTAGCAAAGAACCTTTCCTTGGTGTTTGAAATGCAATGTAGGAACTGTGTATCATTTCAAAGAAGAGCACGTTTTTTCTCCTCTTTTTTCCTGGTGGAGATATTTGGCTTATGTCATGCGACAAAGGTCTTGGTCGGTATGTAAAGAAAGAAAGGAAAACATCTTATGTCTGTCTATGCACAGCTTATTACAAATGTTTACAATGCAATTGATGAAGAATGGAATTAGGTTGAGTAAAAACATTTCTGTAAACATTCCCTTCCATTACCGCGCGATCCTTCGTTCATTGCTTCATAGGAGAGCGTCAAAGTCACAACAGCTGATTTCAAAATCCAAGGCCGACATTCTTCCGATAATTTATTGCCACGCCTCATAGAGAGGCATTTTGTGAGAAGGATAATATCTGTCATATAATTTTCAAGACCTTTAGAATTTTATTTAAATCTCGAGGAAAATTGCGGGGAATTGAGTATATCTATTTGTAAGTATTTGTTTACATATAATATACGTTTAGTTTTGTGATCGAATTTTAGTTTTTACCACGGACCTACGGATTTTCGGTTTCTAAAGTTGACCCATAAATACCTGAGGAAAGGGAACCCACAAAATTGGGTTCCTTTTCTTTGACACTTGAAAGAAGACGAGGTCTGTTTTCCTCTTCAGTGCTTCGCTGTTGTGCTATATAGCAGGGCCAAAGCAGCGATGAAGCAAGTAGGCAAGAAGAGGACATGCCAGCAAAAATCACGAAAAGCTCTTCCATATATTTACACAATAGATTACTAGAATTGTTTACTAAGCTATATGGCATTTCTTGTTGAATCCAATTACGCATGTGTAAATTTTCTGAAAATATTTGGGAAGGACCTATAAGCTAAAGTTTTCCTTGTTTTATACAACGTCATATCTCCCTTTCCAATGAACTAAATGCAACCATTTCTTCTATGTGACTTCTGTAATGACTAAGAATGATGACTGTATAACTAAAACGTTTATATTATAAATAAATCAACTTTTAATAAATCAATAATACTACATTTACTTAAAAATTTCCAGTCAAGACATAAAAAAGTTGAGATGCGTAAAACTTTTCACGTAATTGGTTTAGATGGGTAGACTTACCGAATGAAATAGTTACTAATTTAAGCTATTTTTTTATTAAGATTGCACATCAATATCTTCTATAGATTTTCCGGTGCTGAATATTATATATAAAGCGCGAATGCACGCCGGAAAATTAGCGATTGGTTTACATTCTCTTCTACTCCAACAATCTTTGTATGTAAAATATTTTAGGCAAAATAGATATTTACAAATTTCATGTCTTTCATAAATCCACAAAAAAAAATTCAGAAAATCAAGAGAAAACTTCCCAAGTTATGATTATTTTAATATTTTCGAGCGTTTTTGCAACGCAATCGTGAAAATTTAAAAACCTCATCCGGCCGTACGGGTGGGATTTAATAAATCTCCTCCGGGATTGAGGGGTTAAATAACGATACAAAATTTCTAGCTAATGCTCTGTCCTCTGCATTCACTTAGTTTGCTTGACGTAATACCAGAAATTAAATGAGAAAAAATATAATTTATTCAAGAATGTAAAATCTTGTGTGTGTATTTTTGGCTAATCAACCTCTTGGATTATTATAGTAAAATCTTATATTTAAGTATGTATAATTATTAATATTACTAGGTATATTGTTGTTTTTGATGCCATTCTGTTGCCTTCTGACCAACTTGTAATGTTTTTTATAGTAATAATAATAATAATAAAAATTATACAAACAATGAAAAATTAGTCTACTTACCTCAGAATTTGGTATATCCATACTGGCGCCTCTCATAACTAATGTGGACACTGCAGTGTGATTCCTGGCAATCACAGCCCAATGGAGAGCTGTGTTTCCTTGTAGTTTGTCCTGGGCTGCAGTACAAGCACCAAAGGTAAGGAGCAGTCGTGCTGGATCAAGACTAAAGGTTAATATAAAGATTTGTTCCATTAACAGACTAAGATTAGATAAAAATTAATAATGTGAAACTTTTTCATAATTTTTAAATATAAAATTACTCAAACATATTATAATTACATCACGAGAGAAGGAATCTTTTGTAAAATTAAATGCTTAAATAGTCCTGAGCAGCTCATGCAAGGCTAAAAGGCTAAGGGAGCTGGTCATGAAAATTAAGTGTACAACTTAATTCACATGTTCACACAATTGCCAAAAGGAACAACAGAAGAGATAAAACGAGTAAAAATCTTTGGATCAAACCAAAAATAGTATCAACAGTACCGTATTTGCCCGAATCCAAGACGAGGTTTTTTCAAATTTCAGCTTGCGAAAATCGGGGGTCGTCTTAAATTTGAGTACAAAGTCATATACCATCAATATATTGCGATCAATTGATTGCGCATCAATTCATCACACGACAAACTCATCGCGCTTCATTACAGTGTGTGTCAATACATTAGATAAATTTGTCGCGTGACAATTTCGTTGCGAGATAAATTCCTCACGAGAGATTCGTCGCGAGACAAATTGGAAGGCGAGACACCATGACTGGTGTACGGCAGGGGGAGGGGTACATTTGCTGGATTGGGTGTCACCCTCTGCCATACACCATTCAATGTGTCTCGCATAATTCGCAAAGAGAATTGCGATTTATTCTGCTACTATCAAAATATAAGGAAAAATGTTTTCGTGGAAAAGTCTCCCACTGCTGTTCACCCGTCATGATGTATCGTGACGAATTTGTCGAGAGATGAATTGACACGCGATGAGTTTGTCGTGCAATGTATTGACGCGTGATGAATTTTTCGTGCGACGAATCGACGCATGACGAACTGACCGGGACGAATTTATGCGCGATGAACTGATTGCGACGAGTTATCATATAACCGTTGGAAGTATGATTATGCGTTTTATCGATGTTTCTTAAACACACGAAACACATGATAAAATAACTGTACCTACTGAACCTTTTCATTGCATATGATCCGGAATTCAATTAATAAAGTCTTAATTTTTAAAATATATTAAAAGATTTCTTTAAACAAAAATTTGAAATCATTAAAATTAATGAACGAACTTGTATACCTATACTGAATACGTGTGTTGGAAATATATACCAAATACATTCACTGAGAAATTAGGTCATAAAATCTTTTTTCTGTTTTGACAGTCAGCTAAAAGGGGTGTTGTCTTAGATTCGGGGTCATCTTGGATTCGTGTAAATACGGTAATAACAACATTTTTATTTGAAGCATAGAAATATTTTCCATTTTTAGGTTAAATCTATATGCATAGTGATTGAGACAGTAAATTAAGGCCATTTTATTGGTAGTCATAGTTTTATTTTGCGCACAGATTCAACGACATTATTGACATACAGTTCAATGCATTTTAATTTATCACTTGTATACAGTAAAACCTCCACATTCGCGAGGGTTATGTTCCTGTAAACTCTTGTGAATGTGGAATTCGCAGACGTTGAGACCATAATTCAACAGGAAAAAAGGGGTTAGGTTAATGGCATGACAAAAAAAGCGAGGAAAAGGTAAATATATAAGAACATAGACAAAAATCACTAAAAATTAGTATACTGTTTATTATACAGTAATTATAATGATATAATAATAATAATAATATGGTGATGAATTCAATCTGAATCCTCCAAAGAGGGTGGGTTGAGGCTGGTCAAGGTAGAGAGTTTGGGCTGAAAAAACTTGATGATGGTCATTTGTTTTGCTGTTTCTGCAGTTCTTTTGAATTTCGAGGTAGGGGCTGGATGTAGACTCAATCACCCTCTTAAATTTGAGGCTACTCTCCATTACAGAATCACATTCCACCACTTTGTCTATCAACGCCCGCTGCAGTTTCATTATTTCAGCAAGAGCTTTGAGATTGAGAGTAGACCTTGTAGCATCCTCCTCTTCATCACTGTTTTCCTCATTGATGAGCTTGTCTAGGTCCTCTTCAGTCACCTCCTCGGTGTGGGATTTGATCAGCTCCTCCACCTCTTGTGACTGCACATCTTCATAGCCTTCTCCTTCAACTAGATGCACTAGCTGAGCGATGTCTTGAAGATCATCGCTAATGGAAGAAAACCCAATAAATTCATTGACAACCTCTGGCCACAGTTTCCTCCAGCAGGCATTGATAACTTCATCTCATTTAGCGACTCTTGGACATCAGTGATGCAGTCCACGATATTGAACATCTTCCAACAGGTTGTAACATCCAGTGTTGGGTCTTCCTTGATTCCACCCAAAATGCTCTTGAAGGTATGTCTTGCGTAGATGGCTTTTAATGATGCAATAACACCTTGATCTACGGATTGGATGAGAGAGGTTGTATTAGGAGGAAGGTAAATCAACTCCATGTTGGGATGTGCAAAATTAATGTCAAGTGGATGCCCTGGAGCATTATCAATGAGGAATAGGACTTTGAATGCAAGGTTCTTGGATGCCAAGTATTTTTTTACCTCATGGATGAAACAATCGTGGAACCACTTCAAGAATAATGGTGCCATTACCCATGCCTTCTTGTTTGCATGCCAAAACACTGGCATCCAATTCTCATACTTGCCCTTCAGTGCACGGTGGTTCCAGGAGCGATACAATAGCATAGGCTTCACCATGTAATCTCCTGAAGCACAGATGAGGTGATAAACGATCCTTTGCTGCCTTAAATCCAAGGGCAGTCCATTCCCTTTTTGAAAGAAATGTTCTTTCGGGCATATTTTTTCCAAATTAACCCGGTCTTTTCAGCATTAAAGACCTGTTGTGGCACATACCCCTTCTCAATAAGCTTACATAGTTCCTCAGGATACCTCTGTGCTGCCTCATGGTCTGCTGATGCTGAATCACTAACTAGTTTCACATTGTGCAAGCTGTACCTGCTCTTAAATTTGTCGAACCATCCCTTACTGGCTTGAATGGCCCTCACTCCTCCGCCCCTTAAAATGGTCAAATAGCCTCTTTGCCTTAGTACAAATGACAGAGCCACTCAGAGGAATATTCTTCTGGGTTTGGTCTTCAATCCACAGATTTGTTCTATTGTTCTATCTGCAAGCATTATAATATTGGTATATTACCAAATAAAGGAATAATAATAATTGTTGTATCTCATACTTGTGACACCATTTCTGCACTTAACACCTGCAAAACTACCCCTGATCGCCTTTTCATTGTTCTTTATTGACCTTACTGTAGACTCGTTTATTCCAAAATGTCGGCCAACTGCGGATGCACTCTCACCTGTATTCAGTCTGTCTAACACTATTTCTCACTTAAGTGCATCACTTTCTTCAGCCTTTTTGGAGTAGAAGCACTTGTCGCAAATTGCTTTAGCTTGTGCATCATTAAGGGCAAGTAAGGGCAAATAAACCAAATAAATGATAAAACTGAGAAGAAATGTGCCATGAGGTCTTAACACTGCGTGGGGTACTGTGACACTGAGATCTGAGCAGTGTTGCCAGAACGAAGTGAGAGTTTAGCACTTTCCTGGTCACCAGATCGTGCTATGTGGCCAACACTATCAGCTGCTTGCTCACTTCAAAGATATGCCTACCCTGTGTCAACCCAGTGCTTCTCATGTCCACATTGGTTCATTTTGTATACGTATGCTATAACTATCGGTAAACTTGTGAAAGAACAATAAATGTGGGCCTGGCGGTATCATTTCAAGCTGTTTTGAAAACATAATGGTAGAAAACGTTTAACAATGGAATTAAGAACGCATAAAAACACACTAAATAGGATGTAAAAAATAAGACCACAAATGTTTCTGCGTGTGCATGTCCCTTTTTGACTTAGGTCCTGGGATGGTGTTTATCAGCAACCTGCAGCGTGAGTGTGAGTATTCTCTTCCATTTTATGGTGAAGGAGTTTTTGTTTATTTAATATTGTATTGTATTACCACATCTCGCAACCCTCTCTTTTCATTAAACATATCTAATTAGAAATTTTTTCTGCAATAACTTTTAAAAAATGTTAATAGTTAAGGCATTACTTCTGTAATTATCATAAAATATATACCTGGTCACTTTGTAAGCGCTCCACATGAGAGGTGTCATTCCATTTCGATCACGCATATCAACACTTACACCCTTAGCAACTAAGTATGCTACAACTGCAGTGTGACCAAATTGAGCTGCGAGATGGATACACGAAGCTCCTTCACCATCACGTAAAGAAGGATCAGCTCCGCATTGCATTAGAAGAACAACTGAGCCAAGATGACCTTGCCTGAAAAATACGGGCATACCTAATTTTAACCACTATTTACTTATAATGCAGATGAGTTGCAAAAGTGACAACTATGAAAATATAAATTACATCAATGAAACTAGAGCATTAAATATTTATCTTAACAGTTTAAAGAAATTAAAGCAGAATGGCTACACAAAATTGAATAAGAATTTGGAGAACAAAATAATGAGACTGTAACTGCCCATTTACATGACCTTGATAGAAAAACTAATTAAGCAAACTGGTTTTTAAAAAAGCAGCACTGTAATACACAAAATCACCTTGTGGCCCAATGAAGAGGAGTTGACATAAGCTCTCCTCCAACTGCATCCACAACAGCACCTTTGGACACATAATATTTGATTATTTCTTTCCTGTTATTTATCGATGCCCAATGCAGCAAGGTCACTGTTTCACTGTCAGGCTTGTTCACATCGTAACCTTCTTCTATTATCTCCTTACATCGTTCAAGAGCACCATACTTAAAATAGATCAACCAAACGATTCTCAATTTTCTACCATCCACAAAGACTGTTAGATAAGGAAAAAGTTTTGAGTACCTAACTTCATTTAAAATGTAACTGAGCATTACCTGAGTAGCTTTGACGATATCAAAACCGCTATAGTCTGGTTCCGAGGAAGCGTTTTTAGTCACTGGTTCTTGAAAAATTGTGTTTGCATCACCTCGATCATCGTGATTTCTTTCGGTTCCATAAATTGTTCCAGGTTTGCAAGCATCCTGTCCATTACACAACGATAACAATTAGACTTAATAGATAGCTAGAATCAAAATAAAACTAACAATAAGACAATTTACGCATAAGATAAATAAAGTAATCACTTAAACATACTAATGATAAATTATAACATCAGCATAATATATTATCTCAATAATCAACAGAACAAACCTGAGTAACAAAATTTACGGGATTGCAAGTCGGGTCAACTTCGCCAGCCATTTCCAATGTAAATAGAAGAGAAAAATTCTTATCATAGAAGAAGACAGCAGACTATCATTGTGATGTCAAAAGTTTTAGAGAGGAATCAGTTTTGATGGTCCCACCAAAACCCTAACAATAAAAATCAATACTGAAAATTATGTTCTCGAAAGTATCTAAATGTATTCGAGGATTAGGCCCTGTATTTCTAACGCAACTCACGAGTGCATGAACCTTAGGAAAGTGGCACTAAAACAGTATCTTTAAATTCCGGTCAGAAAAATAAGTAATTTACCCAGGATTGATGTCTAATCTACAACATAACTTGAATTTTATATCGATATAGCAAGATATATGTCGATAGGTTGCGATTCCTTTCGCAGCTATTACTCTCATCTCATATTTTTGTTACTATGGAAACGATAAATGGCGGGTTGTATAATTTATGGGTATGTAGACGTTCATAAATTAATTAGAAATTACAGACCACTGTAATAATTTTAACTGAAGCAAGATGTTTTATTTAACTTTGGGAGACTCTCATTCTCGCAATTTCATTTTCTAAACTACCAGGACAAGACGCGCAATACATCAATCCTTTCCGTTAACGCCTATCAGTTCCGTAGCTAGAGCATGATGAAGCGGGCATTTGTAGGAAGCGTCCCTTATAAAAGGCGCCAAAAATTACTTTCCTGTAAATAGGCATTTCATGAATATTTAATTATTAGTTTTAATAAAAATGCTAAAATTCTCGATTACTATAATAAATAATAATAATAATAAATATTTATTTTCCAAGAGACCATACAGTGTGTAGGTATAGGAATCGTCAATGGTACAAATATATTGATTAATAATAATACAATAAAAAGAAGACGTCAACATTTACAATGCTAGACAATAATATCCTACCTGTTTCCTGAAATTTTGTGGTAGGCACTATAGGTCCCAGCTACGTCTCTACTGCCTTATACAATTTTGCTCTTAGAAAAATCTTCATAACTGAGAAATAATTAGAATTGCGCCAATGCTATTGTTTTCATCAAATTAAAAAAAGGAGCATAAATAAATACAAAAAGGACTAAAAACCTTTCAAAATGCTCTAATTTTATCGAAAATACTTCTTCTTTAAACACGACCTATCTATAAATGATATATTCATGCCCATGGAATAAGTTTTGGTGCTCTAGGAAAATAATACTCTTTACTTGAGCAGGTTCAACAAGATGGGGGGTGGAGGGGGTCTACAGTATCAGGGCCCGTAATTTTTCAAGGGGCCCGGCCAAGTATACCGGTATGTTGTATACTTGTATTGTTAACAAAGTGGATGTGCAGGGAAAGATGTTAACAAATTAGAATGTCTAATTATTAAATGTGCTTCTTCCAAGTTAGCCCAGGGTCCAAAACTATGCCTAGCAGTTTGCCGGTTTCATTTCTGTTTAAGAAACTTTTAGATGGGTTCAAATGCATATGTTGGTTTTTGCTAGCATTGAGGCTTAATTTATTGCAGGCAAACCATTTTTCCAATTTCTCCATGGATTTTTTAATTTCCCTTTTGTTTTCCTCAGAATTGGGGGTTTTAACAAAAAACTAGTATCATCGGCAAATTGGAGGGTATATGACATATACATGACATATATTATACAGACTATCAGAAAGAGGAAGGCTAACTGGGTTGGACATTACATGAGGAGAGAGAGTATGATTAAAGATGTGTTAGAAGGAAAACTAGATGGGAAAAGGGAAAGAGGTAGGAAAAGGTATCAGCTAATAGACGATTTGAAAGGGAAAGAGAGTTATCAAGATATGAAGAGGACAGCGGAAAATAGGAGTATATGGAGAACCAGGTTTAACCATGAATAATCACGGACCTGTCTACGGACAGACTACCTATGATGATGATGACATAATATTTCCTGGGCAGTCATTAACATATAGTATAAAAAGAAGAGGACCGAGTATTGAGCCCTGAGGCACACCATGGATATGGCTAAAGTTTTTGGATTCACCATTTTTAGTTACCACAACATGAAGTGTATTGCTTAGAAAAGATTAGATTAACCTTTTTGCTGCTATCGACGTATATATGCGTGGAGGTAGCGCACAGCCGCTACTATACTATATACTACTACTACTACTATATGAGGGCGGGCAGAGCGGTGCCCTGACTGCTAATGATGCAAATATGCGTTTCAAGCTTTTCCATTCGCTGCTCAAAACACATTTAGTCGTATCGATGCTAACGAAGTGCCGTGGATTTTTGTGGTACTAACAGATGTTATAGGCACTCTGTAGATGGCATAGACATATATTTTCAAGCTGTTTTTAGTCTAACCTTGGACGATGAAAAAGGCTGCTTCTACTTTGTTTCCCCGGGCTTTTTACACCCAGATAAATCTTTTTCGTCCCTTGGCTATCACTTTTCTCACCTCCTATGCCCTAAAAGGCCTAAAACAGATGGAAAAAAAGCCAGAAATATCTTCAGTTCTGTGTCAACTTTCATACGTAATACATCCCATTCTCAAACCAAATTTTTTTAGTCGCATTTAGATTCTTTCATTTTCTTTTGCTATTAATAAAAAGAATCAACAAAAAAGATGAAAATATCTTTTCGAGATGGTTAATAATCAATATGAATGTAAATGACTGACAAAATAACTTGTAAAGAGACTAAAAGATGAACGAATGAACATAGATGCGGAGCTCCTAGAAAAAGTATTCAGCACAGGGGTGCCTTCAAGGTCACTGGACTCGGCACGGGTGGCTGACGGAGAAGCTTAACGTCCATAGCAGCGAAAAGGTTAAATCATGAATTTTGCCTCTGAAGCCATAATGATTTAATTTGGCAAGAAGAATCTCATGTGATAGGCAGTCAAAAGCTTTTGTGAGGTCACACAGAATGCCTTCAATCTGATGCTTCTCCTCAAAGACATTTACTATGAATGACACGGCTTTTGCTACAGGATCTATAGTAATTCTACCTTTTCTGAAACCCAACTGCCTGTCATTTAATATGTCCTGCATTTCAATAAATGTATTTAATCTGCCAATTATAGCCATTTCATACACTTTGGACAAGTTAGGGCCTATTGCTATTGGTCGGTAATTAGCAGGATCATCTATTGGACCATTTTTATAGATAGGCAACTTCAATTCAGATATCAAGTAACTTCTCCATCTTCACCATACTAGGATTCTGTTTCACAAGAGTAACTTAAGCATAGTAATTTTTGCATATTCTTTTATCATGTCACTAGACTTCAATATTGTATGCATAGCTGACAGTGGAAGGTTCAAAGCAATTTCTGTTCTATGATGTTCTTCTTTAAAGTGGTTCACAACTTTTGAGATTTATTTCAAGGGAAATAATGATTTCCTTCAGATGCAACTTTAACACATTCACTGCGGGCTACGAACTCGACGCTTTTATTAAGAAGCTGATACAATATGAAAAATTGTTGTCTATAAGGAAGATAAAAGTAGGCACAATCTGAATTGGCAAACAAAATTTTAGAACATTAAATCTAATGCACAAAATGTAAAAGGAATATAAAGGAGATGAATAATACTGCCAAGAGTATTTTTAACAACCAATATTTACAATATGTCGATAAAATTCTTTCTTGGACAAAGAACAGTACCGGTAAGGTAACTTAAAAAAAAAAGAAATATAAATAGAAAAACTCCTGAAATATGTGAAATATATTATATGTTATTTCTATATATGACTCCTACTAAGAAACACTTCAGATAATTTATATTATTAAAAACAGAAACGATAAAATAAAACCTTAAACACTGGTTTTCGGAAGGTTGGGAGAAAAAATACTCGGCAGAAGTGGAAACGATGCTATTCACTATGAAGCTAGAGTCATACTGAAACGAGAGATATCGTTACAAAAGCATAAGCCGCATGCGGGTGTTTGTCTCACTATTTTCAAAAGAGACTCGGGTGGCTCATACCGTGAGTCGTCCGCCCCTCCGTAAAATACCGGGTTAGAATACTGAGTTGTGTACCATTATGAATTTATATGATGGTCTCTTAGCACATTTTCATGATACCTGCAACAAATTTGATGTGTTCGAGGCCATGGCAAAAGAACTTACACCATCTGACTATAAGGAATGTACACAATGCAAACAAATGAGAAATTGATTTTTTGATAGACTAATGGATAATACTGATCCGAGTTTAAGCCTGAGTGCCAGTGAAAAATTCCGCACAGTCTTTCTATCCTATTATAGACAAACTAATAATAGAGATGAGTAAACGGCGAACAGCATACGTAACACTGTAAGAAAGGTTTAATTTTCTTCTTGACAGATCTATGTCCAGTGATGAAGTGGTTTCTAAAGCAAGGGCATTAATTGAAATATATTCTTCAGATCTCGAAGATGCATTTAATGAATTTCTACTGTTCTCGCGAATGTATGCAGACAAGAAATCTGTGGCCAAAATGATCAGTGCACAAATACAGGATAAGCTGATTACAAGTTTTCCAAATGTAAATATTTATTTAGAATATATCTTTCCATTTCTGGAACAAGTTTGGAAGGAGAGCGTACTTTTTCAAAACTCAAACTCATAAAGAATTGTCTTTGGTCAGCCATAAGACAGAAGCGGCTCTCTTCCCTGGCACTACTGTCAATTGAAAATGATATAATGCGGGAAATGACATTTTGCTAACAAAAAGAGTCACAAAGTTAACACAATTTAAGTTTTGGTAATATTTTAAAATTTTGTTTAGGATATAAACATTTCACTGAAACGTTATTATTTTTTATTTAGAAGTTTATTAAGAGTTGACATGTAAGTTTTTGTAAAGACATTTAATTAAAAAGTTATTAATTTTGATTTTGCAGTTTCCTTTTCCTATTTTCAAGTCAGTAAATTTTTTTAGGTCTCAAACATTTTCGTAGGCCCTTGAAAAGCTCGTAGGCCCTAGGCACTGTGCCTATTGTGCCTAATAGATAAAACAGCCCTGGTCACAAGCACCTTTTTTTACCACTCACTTTGTTAAACGACTTTGCTCCATTGCCAAACATATCCAATGCTAGGCTGTAGAATCAAGGATGGGGAATATGACGCTTTGCACAATAAACATTTTTTGATGGCTGTGGGGCAAAGTTGCTTTAGGTGGTGAATGGTAAAAAAAAGGTGCCAGTGACTAACATCACATTACGCAGTCAAAGGGTTGATACACAAAAATAGTGATCACAAATAATGTAATGAAAAACCCATGGATGCAAACATTTCAAGAGAAAGGCTGCAATTGAGTTAGCTTGAGGTCTATAACACCTATAATGTATGCAATGTACCATTTGTGTCCATGTTTCCATTATGGCTTCTAATCTTTCAGTCTCTGATTTATCAGCTTTCCTGCAGTTGGTTTATGAATTAATTTTTATTGTCTAAGTTCTGTGGTTCTATGTTGTCTGTGTTTAGATGTTAGCTATTTTTTTCAATCAATTAGTTCAAAATGGCTTCTAGCTCTCATGCATTGGATGGTGATGACATACTATGCAAATATATGTGCTCAGAAATCGACATAACTGAAAAAAGACATGCTTATGGATTTAAATGCCATGGAAAAAGTCATGCTTGAGGAACTAATCTTTGTTGCTAAGAATATTAATGTGAGTCATATCATCAAGAGAAACAACATGTCACAACAATGAAATATTTAAATTGTCGTATTAGCTAGAGAAGACCTCGTGTCTCAAATTTTGTGTCCTTCATTTTGTCATGAAGTATTGGCAAAAAAGTATCTCAAGGAATACCTCTATTAAAATTTGTTATTGAAGAATTTAGGTGCTAAGTAGACTTTATATGAAGAAGAAACATTGCAAAGATGAAATTTGCAGCTTTCTACAAGACCACATGTTAGTCGAGAGACAGGGGCGCACATAGGGAGGGTCCACCGGGTCTGGACCCCCCCCATAGGGGCATATTTTATCCTGAGATGAGGGTGAAGGCAAGACGTTTAAAGTGTTCTCAGGAATGCTTTTGCTCCAGGAATGACTGCGTGAATATGGGGAAGACGGAAAGAGGGAAGGAAGGGAGAAGGGAAAGTTCCTTTTCCAAGAAAATATCGGTGTTTAAAGTGACCGTTTGTCAAGACAAAATCTTTTTGCTGAAAATATCCTATTTCCATGAGAAGGGGTTTCAGTTGAGAAATGTTCATTCCTTTCTGGGTCTTATGTTCTCCGTTTTTGTCTTTTGGAGACTTCCTGGATCCCTGCTGTGTGGGAGGAGGTTCAGGCGACCAGGAGAATGGCCGTTTTTGTAAAATATCCTATTTCCACAAAAGGGGGACAAAAAACTGCAGCTGAGACTCTCAAAAGAATACAATTGGAGTCTCCAATTTGGAGAAGTTGGTTAGTTGGAAAAGAGGTCTCGATGAGTGAGGAAGTGTAGTGATGAGTGTATCTCTTACTGTGGAAAAGTGCATTTTTTGGAAGAATGGAAGCATCCGAGAAATATTGAGGTTACAGATCTCGAACATCAAAAAATCGGGTACTTTTCCAGAACTCCGCAGCCTTTTTTCACATTTTTTGCACATCCTGAATTTCGGTAACCCTGTGGAGTTTCCACTGGGAAGTCTAAACTCACCATTGAAATTGGATAAGTATTTAATGGAGAAATTGTGAGTGCGGATTCCATGCAGATAAGCTGTTTTCCTCGAATCACACGAGCATTTATTTCATCTCGTTGGCCTCGTGGTCGGTGAAATTCGAATATATAAAACAAAGTAGGCTGCTTTGATAAGTGTTGTCCGTGAAATTACATTAGTGATATGTAGTAAATAGCCGTATAGTAGTGGCCTTTAAATATGTTATACTACATTATTTCATTTCTAATTAGATAGTTTGCTGCAGTTACGGAGAGTACCGGCACTTATTTATTTTTATCCAAGTAAAGCACTGCTTATAGACGTAAGATAGGCTACTCGCATTCTAGTGCAAATGAAAAAGTGAGAAACTATCCTTTTAAAACTCTTTGGTTTACCCCTTACATAGATAAATATGAGTAGTAAAAGAAAACAAATATCAATATTATCATTTGTGAAGAAGTCGCGTGGAAATGTGCATAGTGAACAAAAAGATGGTGAGAAAATTAATATCAGCGAACAAAGTGACCTCATCGATAGTGCATCATTGCAAGAAAAAGAGCCGTGTTCGTCGTTCGCACTGGTTACTGGACGTACTATGGAGACAGATGCAGACAATAAAGGTAACCCTAATGATATAGCAAACTTTTTGAAATCAAAAGAATATTGTTCTGGTAAGAAACTCCTGGAAGTTTTTAATAGTTTATGGTCACCAGATGCTAAATATAAATTTCCTGTCAAGAATATTAAAGGCAAAAATTTAAGGTGCCAAGCACATTGGCTTGAAAAATGGCATTGGGCATGTTATTCGGAATTAATGGATGGTCTCTTCTGCAAATATTGTGTGCTATTTTCTCCATTTAGAGTAGGAGTGCATAGGGAGCAAAATCCGGGTAAATTTGTTTCAGAAGCTTTCAACAAATGGAACCATGCCTTAGAATATTTTGAGAAGCATGGCAAATTGTCATATCATGCACGGAGCTTGGAAATATTTTACAATTTAAAGAAAATTGATGAGAAAAACGTGCTTCCGATTGATTTGATTTTAGATAAAAACAAAGCAGCAGAAGTAGCAAAAAACAGGGAAATACTTGGCTCAATAATAAAAACTGTCCTATTTTGCGGGAAGCAGGGGATCCCCTTACGAGGACATTTAGATTAGAATGCGTGTGGAAGCAGAAGACGAAATTTTAAGGAATCATTTTAAAAGTTGTGGAAGAAATTCCTACGTTAGCTGGAGAACACAAAATGAAATCATTTCTTCCATAAATGATATAATTTTAAGGGATATTGCAAATCGCATCAATAAGAGTAAGTGTTTCAGTATAATAGCAGATGAAACTACTGATGTTGCTGGGATAGAACAGTTTGCTCTTGCTGCTCGATTCATTGAAAATGATACTGTCCAAGAACAGTTTATACAATTTATACCGGTTGTCAGTAGAACAGGACAAAGTCTTGCCACACATTTGATAGATTCTTTGCAATATTTCAAAATTAATTTAAAATTTCTCAGAGGCCAAGGATATGATGGGGCTAGTGCAATGAGTGGACAGTTCCAAGGAGTTCAAGCTCATATTAAAAAACACTTCCCCTCTGCATTATATGTGCATTGTAGCTCACACAGTTTAAACCTAGCTATTTCAGATTCTTCTAATTTACCCAATATCAGAAACTGTGTGGGAATAGTGGGTAAAATCTATAATTTTTTTCACACTCCATTGAGGCAAAATGTTTTAATAAGAAATATTGAAAAACACTGTCCTCATTCTAGAAAACGAAAATTAGTTCAAATGTGTGGCACGAGATGGATTGAAAGACATGATTCGATACTAGTCATGGTTGAATTATTTAATGCTATACAAGCATCACTGAATGAAATGACAGAGTGGAATGATAACAATGTTTCCGTTCAAGCTTCTCTTTTAAATGTATCGATTTCTAAAGCTGATTTCATCATTTCTTTGCTGACTATAAATAAGGTATTTGCTCTTACTAAAAGGTTGAGTGAATATTTACAAACAGTTAATATTGATTTGAAGAAGGCAATGAGTTATGCTGATTCGGTCATTGAAGAAGTTTAAACATTAATTCTGAATCAGTTTTCAAAGAGATTTTTGAAATGGCCATAAAGCTTCTGGAATTTGTAAGAGGTGAGGAAGAAATTAAAATTCCAAGATGTCCCACGAAGATATCAGTGTACCGCAACAATATTCCAGCTAAATCCCCTAAGGAGTACTACAGACGGGCTATATTCTTACCCTTTCTAAACAATGTAATAAGTCAAATAAAACAAAGACTTGAAAAACATAATAACATTTTAGCTAAATTTGGATGCTTACTGACTCAAAATTACGATGATGAAACGGAAAGTGATTTTATCACGTTAGCAGAATTTTATTCGATCAGTGATGATCTTTTTTGCGACAATAAGGAAAGCATGCTTGGTGAACTTAAACTATGGAAAAATTTTATACGGAACAAGGAATTATTTTCTGCTATTGAAGGGTTCATTTATTGTGACAGAGAGTTGTATCCTCATATCAAACTGCTCCTACAAATACTATGTACACTTCCCATTAGCACCTGTACCAGCGAAAGATCATTCTCTACTTTGAGGAGGCTAAAAACTTATCTAAGAAACAACATGAAAAGTGATAGACTTAATGGTCTTGCATTATTAAATATCAACAGTTTACAGGTGTCTCCAGAAGATGTTTTGGATGAATTAAGCAAGAAACCGAGACAATTGGATTTTACCATTTGAGGTAAGAAATGTTATTTTTAATCAAGTGCAGTAAGGCCTCCAAAGGGGAACCACCTCTCAAAGTGACTCCTATTTAGTGGAAAATTTTCAAGAGTGCAATTATTTTCTCTGAGATGACTACTCTGACCTGTCCCCTCTAATCTGATCACCGTCTTCCCAGACCAGCAGATTCTAGTAGTTAACCTGACCACTATGTCCCATTAAATGACTTTTCTGTTTTCTTTCATTTGTAATTTTGAATATTATCAAACTCAGTGAACCCAGTTAATAATTGCGAGAGTATTTTTCATTTTAAAGGGTAATGTAGATTTAATATAAAACAATTAAAAATTAGATTATTAGAAATCGAATGTTTTGAATATATTTTCTTCTTATGTTCCCGATTTTCAGTAAATTTAAACGACAAGGGAAAAACGATGTAAACCGCTCCTAAGAATCATATTTTGTGTATTCCTCTGAAAATACTGGTATTTAAAAAAAATTAAGCGCATGACCTAGACTATTGGATTTCGCTGTTTGGGAAACAAAATAGGACTTTGAAATAAAATCAAATTGTATATATGGTATGTTATTTATGTTATTTTTGCTTATATTTTCGAAGTTAAAATATGGCGTTGAAATATGTCTACTTCTGCTGATAACCTTTAGTCTATATTTCACTGTAATAATATGCTCAGAAAATTTGAGATATTACACTGTAATATATTTATTCTAATTGTGTGTTTTACAGTAATAATGTACTATTTAGAAAGGGAATTATTTTTTAAACGCAAGTTGTCTAAATAAAATAAATAATAAAGGGTAACCTTAAACTTTTTTTATTCCTGCCAAATAGATCTGACCCTCCCCTAGAAAAAAGTCTGTGTGCGCCACTGTCGAGAGATGGAGGTTAGAGGTATTTTATGGAAGTGAAGGTTTTACCTGTACATTTGGGAGCATAATGCCAGATAGGCAGTGTCAGCAGGGCCTGCTCTGCCATTATATTATTACTGTACAGAACTTTTTTGTACTTATAATATATTCTTTTTGTATTTTACAAAACAAATATGTTTTTCTGAAATATAGCATATTTATTTTTAATCTTGAAGTGCACGTTATAGGACTTTACATGTCTCTCAGGAATCACTTCCCCTTAACACTAATTTCTGATAAGCCCCAGCCCTTGCCAAACGAGGTTTTGTTTACAGTGGGTTGTCAAGAATGTAACACTTCTTCCTCCTCCAGTAATTAATTGTTCAGGCTGGGAACAATGAATGTATTATTATTATTATTCTTTATGAAAAAAATCAAATATAACATGAATTCGGAACAAATAAAACACAAGCTACCTATGTAAAAATTCCACTACATTACATAGCTTGCATTTAATTTGTTCCAAAGTAAGGAATTCCACATAGTTAAGGCTCTCATAATGGATTATAACAAAAGAATTAATTTGCCAATATGCAATTAGAAAATCAGCCAAATATCAGTATTGAATTTAAAAGTACAATGAAACAATGAATGCACTCCTATGATCAAAATATATCTCCCTTTTTCCTGCTATTCTATGGCTTTAATTGTTGATTTACATTCTCATACATTTACCTCTATTTAAGTTAGAAAAATTTGTCATTTAGTATACAGTCAACTCTCAATTAACCCGGGTAATGGGGGGAAGGATGTCACGGATACCCAAAAATCACGGTTAAAACAAAACTAGTAAAAACATGATACAAAATGGATTTCATGTAAACTTGCTTAGTTAAAATTACGTCCAATATTTATGAACACACTTACCATTCTACAGATGTCAGGCAAAAATGTAAAAATAATACAAGTACAATAGTTTAGGAACAAAACATCACATCACAAAAGGTTACACTCTGTTAAAATAGTCTGTTAAAGTTGTCTGTTTCTTAGCTGAGCTTTCCTTTGTCACTGAGCAAACTGTCACAAATACATGGTATATTATTATTTTTCACCACAGTTAATCCACAATCAAGAGTTGACTGTATAATTATATTATTTTCCGACAAAATAATGGTTTTTAAGGCAACGTGTGTCTCAAAAATGCAAATGATTACAATTACAAATTTCTACTTCTTCAATTTCCTCGCCTTTTCCCTCATGTCATGAACACTGCATCAGAACATTCAGCATTGGTGGTTTGAGTGCCGATCTGTGTGCACTTCTGATAAGATTCAAGTTACTAAAAACTCTCCATTTCAGCATTGCTATGAGGAAGTATAAGCAATGCCAGGGCCATCTCAAGGACCCGCAGGGTCCTTGGCAAGACAGCTTCCCCCTACCCTTCACAGAAAAATCATATTTATCATTTAATTTTAATTTTATTTTTTTGTTTGTAATTTTACATTAATATTATTGTTCTCCATAAATACATAAAAATAAAAAGTTTCAAAAATCTTATTTATTAAATTTGAATAAAAATCTATAAAATAATAAATATCCGGACTACACATTTAAAAATGTACTTTTCTACCTTGAATATGTGCAAATCAATCAACTATTATTGATTGGTCAATCTTATCAACTTCCTTATGTTCAATTGACAACCCAGCCAGCCACTCTTGTGATATCGTGGATAGTAAATAATTTTTTATTAATTTTAATATTGAAAATGACCTTTCAGTTGACACCACGGTAACCCCCATTGCAAGAATTATTCTACAAAGTATTTCAGTATTTGGATATACTTCCTGAAATCTATTTTTATGCAGAACATTCAAAACATCAATTACACTGATTTTCTGGCACAACCATTGATAACATTCTTAGCTCTTCACTGGATTCTATTCCATCTATGTCACAATCTGAACTTGTTTCATCCTTCAAACTTTCTATATATCGCAGCAGCCTTTCTGTAAGTTTAGTACATCCCAATTTTTAACTTGGCCTATGATGTGCATAAATCCAAATCTAGAAATATACTCAGTGTATTGACCAAAACGCTACAATAGAGAGTTTAATGTCATATCTATGACTCGTAAAAAGAAATCCGTTCTAAATCGCTCCTTCACGTTCTCCAATGCATCATCCTCTCTACCGCAGTCAGAATGTCTCCTTTTTCCCTTTATAAAAATCTCTGTACCGATAGATATATCATTTGCGAGTTGATCAGCTACTTGCAAGGTTTGATTAAATCCTTCATTTCAGTATGTATTTAATATTGGTTTCAAAGCACCCAGATGATTAATTGCAACACCCAATGGAATTTGAGCAGATTGCAGGAGTACTGACTTTAATTACAGCTAATAATATGTCATACCAAATAACAATAGATATAAAAAATTCAAAACTATTTCATTCATGGGAGAGCAGTGAGTTTGCCTCGCTTTTTATTTTCGGATCTTTACATATTTCAGCTACTTCGAATAAAGCATTTTAATTTTTGGTATTTGAAAGTGTACAGCTTTTAAACTTTCGAGTCGGGATTCCCACCTAGTGCTAGACAAAGGTTTAAGTGATATATCTGTATAATTTTTTAAGATATTTCATCTTGCCAGCGAAGCTGCAAATAAAGTATACCTATATACGCTGAATTATACCAAAAAATCTCCAAATCTGTAATATTTCTAAAAATTCCAAATAGGTACCATAATAATAAATATTTTAAGAAACTACGAGAAAATTATAGACATTACAAAGAAGAGAAATAAACTCAAACCATAGCCTTTTGATATTGGATATAGCCACAAAGCTCTAATAATTAAGAAAAGAAAAAGGAGCATTACTAAGACGTAACTAAGCGTCAATTGTTAACAATAGTTGTCGGTAGGTGGCATGGTGGTGGCAGCTAAAAAATAAGATATCACTTAAACAATGCATTATATGGGAAAATATTTCAAACAAAGGTTGTAGAAAATTAGATTTCATACAACTTTTATTCCAGTACATTTTAACATTTATCAAATATTAAAGCAAATATTTCAAAATAATGGATAAGTGATAAGAGTAAACACCCACTTTTGGTTGACCGTATAGACCAAAATAGATAGGATAAACTCTGATTAATTCGATCGTTACTTATTACTGAAATTTCTATGTTTCTCATTAAAGGGGTCCAAGTAAGGAAGGTGTCTTGTGTCAACTTGGAGTCAGGAAGACTGTTGAATTGGCACCCAAAGCTAAGTCTTTGTATAAAGCTAATAAGTTATTGAGGAGGAGTGCTATTCCATATTTAATTTTTGTTGTGGTGATTACTTTAAATATTTCCTTAACCTTTTGTACTCACAAGTCGAATGTGACTTGACAACAGCTTACAAGTTGAGTGTTACTCGATACATGTTTTTAGAGAGATAGGCATGGGATTTGTAAATATTTTTCTGCAACATGCTTGCTCGTACACCTCAGGTGCCTCCTAACGATAAACAATCTGAGTGCAAAGGGTTAAGATGTGGTAATTCTCCACTATATTGATCCATACCTTTTACAAAATTCTTCCTGGGTCCTAATTTTATATGTAAAGGGGGTAAATAGATATAAAGTGGATCAACAAGGTTTCTATGTACAATGTTTTTTTGACCTTCCACTGATTGTCTGGTTAGCCAAACATGAACAATGCTGCTCTGGCTGTCCCAATCAGAAGGAAAACAGCAGTATTCCATGTGCTCTAGCTGCAATCCCAAAAGAAGTGCTATAATTTTGAGGTCATCACAGATGTTCCATTTACACCTGTTATATTCTATACTGTTTAAGAGGTATTCCATATTACCATGTGATTCTGTTAGGTGAACTGAATGAGAAATGGGAATCGATGGAAATATATTGCCATTATGCAACAGATTTGCTTTTAAACTCAACTTGGAAGAATCTCATTGGCGTTAAAGACTTGCTCAGGTCGGTAATTTTCCCTTTCAGTGAGTTCACTGAATACATCTGGATATTTAGCTGCTGCTTCATGATCGGCAGATGCAATTTCGCCAGCAGTCTTCACATAATGAAGTTGAAATCGCTTCTTAAATCTATCAAACCATCCTCTGCTGGCTTGAAAAGTAAAGGCTCCTCATTCTTCACCACTTTCTTGCGATTTTAAATGCTCATATATACTAAGGGATTTATTTCTGATAATAGGCCCATCCAAAGGAGCACATTTTTGCACCTGATCTTCGATCCAAATGTTTAACATCTATTCCATTTTCTCCATTAGTGCATCTCGTCTGCTAACATAGAAGGTACTAGCAGAAGCACCGGCACAAATACTAGAACGAATCTTTTCTTCCGTCTTCTTCATGGTTCTTATCGTAGATTCATTTACGCCGTATTGTCGGGATGCTGACCATCCAGAATTCATCTCGTCAATACCTTAGTGATTCAGCCTTGGCAACCTCCGCAGTGAGTTTTGTGTGCGTTGCATCTTCGGGGAGAAAAGATATTTCCAGCGGAAATATTCCTGGGGGCTAAGAGATCCATCGGCGTTACTTATGTGACTTCTTTTTAACGAAGGTAGTTAAGTGCTAAGTCTCACATGACGTGAAAAACTGAAAAAAGGAACCTCATCTCCAGGTTGGAGTTGAAGATAAAAAAGCAGTTAAAAACGCTGAATGATTTTTTATTGGGTGCTGACAGACTTAACAAAACACTATAATCGTAGTACGATTTTTTCTTACTAATGATCTTTTCAGGGCAAACCTTTTATTGAAAATGGCCATTCAAGGAAATCGCGTAAAAGTGAATCACTTCCCGTGGTCGGTGAAGCTCATCACACATTTGAGTACTACGTAAATTTGAATCCGCGTTGCGGGAAGCCGCGTTTGGCGAAGTTTTACTGTATATATTTTCTTTTCCATAATCTTAATCAGGGAAAATATTAATCTATATCCTAAAAATTCTAATATACATAACTATCCTACTAGGAGGCAGAATGACTTACATTAATACCAAACACATTATAAAAAAACTGCACTGGGGCCCAAAGAGCTTGGTATTCGTCTGTACAATAAATTGCCTGTTGCACTGAAATTGACATCAAGCACAGAGGTGTTCAAAATTAAACGAAAAAAGTTACTACTGAATAAATTGTATTACACTGTGTCTGAATATTTGACTGACAATACTCTATAAGTTACTCTGTTTATGCATTACTGTTATTCTACCATTATGGTGATTGTGTAAATTATATTTATGTGATCTCTTTTGAATGTATTTCCTATGTTTATATTTTATTTTATATATGACCAAATAATGTTTTATGAATATCTTTTTTTTTGCATTGTTGAACTTATTTGTATCTTTAACTTGCACTTTTTCACTTTTATGCTAGCCCTTGTATTAATCTCCATATGTACATTCTTGTTTGTATTATTTTGTATTTTATTTGACCTGTCCTATACAACAGTACAGTTGTCTCTTGGACCAATAAACTTCTATTCTATTCTATCATGTTGGGTGAGGAGAATATATTTGTATTGGAAGGTTAACTGATCGAAGGAGCTTCAAGACATCTGTAATTGATGGCAGAAAATCAATGCACAAAAAAATAAGGAATTGTAAAATTGGACACAGCACAATAAGCCACATGTCGCTGTACATGCTTGAGCGGTTAAAACGCTTAATAAATCAACTTTAAAGATGTTTCGAAGTAGAACACCTCTGCTCAGAAATGTAAACAATGCATATTAGATTATTTTCAAGAAGAAAAATATTTTCTATTCACTTGTTTTTTCTTTACAACCATTTCACACATAGATATGAGGATATCCACATAAATTACTACACACACTAACTTTCTGTCAATGAGGAACTCATCATCCTGCGTCAAAAATCTATAACAGACTCCCAACCAACATTAAATTATCTTCGAATTTATTCAAAACCGCGATAAAAGATTTATTACTGGGAAAAAACATACTACATCCTTGAGAATTTTATGAAGGATGAATTCACTAAAATGTAAATATTTTGTACTTTGCCATTATTAAATTGTTTATATGTCATACTGTGTACCCAGGGGTAGATCCAGAAATTTCCCAAGGGAAGGGTGATCACCCCACTTACCCCTCCCCCACTCTTGGTTCCACCTCTGCCGACACCCATACATTTTGAAAATCCCTATCCCCATCAGAATCTTTCTTTTCCTTGTCATACACACTTAATCTTCAGTGTAGAAACAAGGAATGTTCCATGGAATGACTTTAAGAATGCAACCAGTGGAGGGCAAAGGAGTTATCCAAAGGGAGGGCGATCACCCCCATTGTCCCTCCCTTGGATCCGCCACTGTGTACCTATGTTACATATTATGTATTTGACTTGACCTGTTCTATAACTTTGCTAGGATCTTTTGGAGCAATAAAGTAGTATTATTATTTGCTGATTTGCTAATTTTATTTTACTCCTTTGGTTTACAAATTTTCAATAGTGAGCCAACTCAGTTTAATACACAGTCACAACTTTAATTGACTATGTTATCTCTGATCTTCAATGTGTAACCATCAACACTGGTCTGTCTAACTATTTTGGCCTAAATGTGACTGTCAGTGTTCATCAAGTTCCAACTAAACCTAAACCTGTTTATATCTCCAAATGAATTTTCTATGAAACATCAATTAAAAATTTTGTTTATTTTCTATCCCAAGAATCATGGGAAGATGTCTTCAATGCACAAGAAGTTGACCACAAGTTTAATATATTCATCAATCTTTTTATGACATTTCAATGTAGCTTTTCCCTGTGTTAAAGTTAGACAAAAAACCCCTGGTGGCAAAAATATAATCTATACTCAGACACTTATAGCAATATCCAGTCAGGTATGTGATCTCCATCACAAAAGTAAATTTATTGATCCTAATCTATGTGATATTTAATCGCATATTAAACATTTAAAACTTGTCCACTGAATACTAGAAAAACTGCAAATGAGGGCTACATAAAGAATCCTAATAGTATAATTAGATCTACCTGGAACCTTATTAAACATAATACCAAAGCTTCTAAGCATTGTCCCAGTCCCACGTCCATCAACTTTAATAATGAAATAGTATCTGATCCTGAAAAAATAGCTTCAATTTTATAATGAGACCTAAGACTAGCACAAATTTGTCATCATACCCCATACCCAGGAACCCTTCTCAATGTTCTATTTTCCTTTTCCCTACATTTCCCAGTGAAGTCATGAATATCATAAATACATTTGACAATAAGTTCTCTTCTGGCCCTGATGGTTTACCAATGCCCATCGTCAAAGCATCTACAAATTCAATAGCCTTACCTCTTTGTGATACACTTATCTTTCCACATAGGTCAATTTCCATCTTTTCTCAAACTTGCTTGGATTTCTTGTCCCCAAGAATGGTTCTTTCTAATTTAGACAACTATTCATCAAGTTCTGTTCTGTCAGTTTTTTTTTTTTCAAAAATATCTGAGAAAGTGTTCTATATCCACATCTATGACTACCTTACATCCAACAATATACAATCAGATAGCCAACATGGTTTTAAATCAGGTCAGTCTACTACGAGAATTACTTTCGAACCTTTGAACCTCAATCATCATAGCCTGAGCAATAAACTGTATACTGTTGGCATCTTTTTTGATGCCATTGTCAGCAAAGCTTTCGACTGTGTTGACCACTATACCCTAAATCAGAAACTTGAAAGTCTAGGCATTGATGGTGCTGCATTAAAATGGATGATGTCATTTTTAAGTGATAGGAGCCAAATTGTGTTACTCTCAAAAATCCACCAATGGTTCAATAACAAAAAATTCTTCACTCAAATTACAAACTGGCATTCCCCAAGTATCCATTCTTGCTCCCTTGTTCTTTACCGTTTATAAATGACCTTCCCAACTTCTTGTCTAAAAGCAAATCCACCTTATATGTGGACGATACTACCAGCCTGATAATCTACCTTATTTAATCGAATATGCCAACTTAACAATCAGTGAAATGACGGATTGGTGTAGTAAAAATAACCGTTCTAAACAATGACAAAACCACAAATGTACAATTTCATACTAAAAATTCTTTACTCTCTTATCAATTCCCCCTTATGCATGACTCAAGCATTTGCCATTCACCATGTACAAAGTTCCTTGGCCTGAATATTTCCAAAGATCTAGTTCGGTCTGCCCACACAAATGCTTTAATTAAAAAAATCACTATTGGCATTTTTATGATAAGGCAATTGGCTCCAGTTGTGTCAATTCATTCTCTAAAATTGCTATATTATGCTAAAGTGCACTCTGTCCTATTCATTGGAATAATGTTTTGGGGGAACTTAAAAGTTTCAGAAAAGGTTTTCTCTCTGCAAAAGCAGACGTGAGAGCCATGTTTAGAGTATCCACCCACATACCTGGCAAGCCCCTTTTCACCTTGATGAACATACAGGTTTCACTCTCTTTATGCGAATTCACTATTATGCGACAAACTTATTGATACTGGAATTTCCTTTTAAGCATTTTTGATTTCGTGGCCAGTGCAATACAAATGAAAGAAAGTTCTCCACTACACCACAAGGCAACCATTCAGTCTCTCATTGTCTCTTATGCTGTGTGTACTAGCACTACAGTAAATGAGATGAGAGTGGAGTGGATATTGGAGATGAGATTTCGTGTGATACTGTCTGAGCACACTTGAGAAGTTTTCTCTCCTTCCTTGTCCGTGGAACTTACGTTGGGCCAAGACAACCCTCCAGCACTTTAAACCTCCATTATTATGTCACCCACAACAGCCACCACTGGTGCTTGGCTGCTTCCTTTTATTGGCGAGTATAATTTAGTGTTGTTTTAAGTTTGTACTTAGCGCATAAAAAGTTGTTATGAAGCGAAAGAAAAGCATCTTGGAGGAGAGTTTGGATTGCTTGTGGGACATATCCTTATCTTTTACATGTAAATATGGTTTTTTATGCAAACTCGCTTTATGTGTCACTTTCCTGGAACACAACCCTTGCATAAAGAGAGGGAAACCTGTACTTATGCTCACTTCCCTTTATATATATGCTTGTGCCTCTTTTGTTAATAATAACTATGAAATTGATGGAATGATGTGATCCGAAGATCCTATGCAGACAGGCATAAGCTGTGAAAGTTAGAACAATTTTTGAAACGAGAAAAAAGTCTGCTATGACCGGGAATTGAACCCGGGTCTTCCACTTGCCGGGCGGATATTCTACCCCTGAACTATCGTAGCAGAACATTTTCTCTCGTTTCTGAACACGGAATTCGTGTTCCGTGTTCAGAAACGAGAGAAAATGTTCTGCTACGATAGTTCAGGGGTAGAATATCCGCCCGGCAAGTGGAAGACCCGGGTTCAATTCCCGGTCATAGCAGACTTTTTTCTCGTTTCAAAAATTGTTCTAATAATAACTATGACAAGTTTCCTGTCAATTCGGACTACCATAGCTATAACACACATTTAAGAAACAACATCCATGGCAAACAGTACCATTACTCTGTTTAAAATGCCCAAACAACTCAGCATCCATTATTTAAAAAAAACTACCTCATGATATCAAGACTTTCTTCTACTACTGCCTTTCACAAAAACTTGAAATGTCTCCTTCTCAGTAAATGCTATTGCTGTGTCAATGAATTCCTCAAGCATAAATTCTAAATGCCAAATAAATAAACTGCCATTGCTATGGTTTAAAATTGTTGCATGTATATATAATAATATTGTATCTTATTTTGTGTTTTAATGATCGATATTGTTAATTTATCACTTACCCTGCTATTACTGTGCTGCTATAGATTAACATTTTATAATGTAATGGTTTCCTTAGTTAAAGGTGAACTTTGTACAAACCTCTTTTGTGTTAGTGAGGTATCTCTGTGTTAATCTCCATATGTACATTTTTGTATCAACTTAACGATACAGTTATCTCTCAGATCAATAAACTTCTATTTTATTTTCAGGAATGCAACTCTCGTGTAAATCAATCAATCAAATATACTCACATAACTTAGCTAATAGCTCAGATAACAACTGAATTTCACCTTATAAATATCCGTGAATCAAGGAAATGTCTCAATTTTTCATCTTTAAAATATCCGTAAAAACGGATAAAATGCGTGAAAACGGCAGCCCTGCTCTAGTTAAATGTAAATAAGCTACTACAGACTGCATATGTAATAGTGGATGTTTGTATAAAATTGTGATGCAATGCAAAAATTAGTTAAAAATTCCAGAATTTGTAAAAGAAATCTGAAAATGAAAAGTAGACCATTTCAGTTCATGTTCACATAAATATTAACTATACAGCTGGGATCTTTTTTTAAAATGATAATAACATGTGTCAAGTTTATACACAAAAATCACATTCATTTGCATTAATGTATTTTAGTTTTTGTTAGAAAAACAATCGTATATGTAATGCTTAACCATATTAAAAATATTTTATTTGACAAATATCACTATAAAATGTAATTATAAAATCACTGAAAACATGATAAATTAATTGTAAACTTGATTTGTACAGCCAATTTTATGTGATTTTCACATTTTGCATGACATGAAATGACTGGAAAATTTTCAAATATATTCCATTTACCAAAGGTCAGCAGCAAATGTATTAGATAAGTAATTACAGCAATTAAAATACAAAAAGACTTTTGTAGGCAGGGTAAAAATTATCAGAAAAAATAGGTAAAAAATCTATTGGAAGAATTAATTAAATTTAAAGAATTTGAATACTGAAATAAAAAATTAAGCCTGACACCTTACTGAATTTACTCAACATAGCAGCTATTAATGCAAACAATGATAACCATGAACATAATTGAAAATTATCCCATAAATTAAGGAGTAAAATTGAAAATGCAATTAAATATTTTTATTGAATATAAATAAAATTGTTATACTAAATACTGTACAAACATAAAAATTGAATACAATATTTTCAGATATCATGGTTTACAGGGAAAGGGGAATATTGCTGTTTACTGTGATATTATTTACAAAAATATGTATTTTATGTTAAGTGCATGTCTTGTACAACTGTAAAACAAACAATATAACCCCAATTCCTTATAAAGCTTATATAATAGTAGCTAAAACTTGATGACATACAAATCCACATATTATATGTTGGGTAAAGACATCACTTCACCCGGTAGTACAACATTCTTTCTACAATCTCAAATACTCCAACAAAATTTGGAAATAAACCTTAAATTTTGTGTTTTAAACCTATTTTCATAAGACTTTTATTAGTTTAACTTCATTTTCATGGCATACAATATTTCTTTTGAGAATACATTTTCAAACTTGATGACTAATACCAAATATGGCAACATTTTCCATAATTTCTATAATCTTGTAATTATATACACAAAGAACATGGAACTCTCAAGAAAGATTAAAAATAAGAGAATTTTTTATTTAATGATAGATATTTTGCTTTTAAGGCTTAACAAATAAACTGATGCACAATAAATAAGTTGCAACTTACTTGTCAAACTTTGAAGTTCATTTAAAAAGGATTTTTCCTTTACTGTAACTTGTAATTAATTTAATTTATAGTTAAGGAGAAATTTTTCCCAAATTAAAAAACATGTGCCATACCCTCCAATTTAACTTTTAATCACACTTACAAAGCTTATACTTATTTTGTTATATGACTTTTTGAGATAAATAAAACTAAATTTACTTCTTATTGTTACAGTATTTTTAATAACAATAAAAACAAGAATGTTAACTTGCTAAATATAATAATGTAATTTCATAACAAAAAAGTATGAGGAAAAAACAAAAAAATCTCAAAAATATAGAAGGCTGGCTTAAAAAAGGAAAAGAATAGTAATTACTTTATTAATGTTTCCTTTTTAAAAATATTAACTAATGAATGATAAGTTTTAATGACCGAGACTTATGACTAGTAAGCAAACTTTTGCTAAACAGGCACAACAGAAAAAATAAATTTATTGATTAAATTGAATAGCACAATTTTTTCTAATAAATTTATATTTCTATCTTTAATAGATTTAATTTTTGTTTTTTATATAGTTAGCATTCAACTTTATTTTTAAACATTTTCTTGTAATTTTATCATACAATATTCATGACAGATTCCTATGCTTCAAACAACCAGAGCTACATCACTTTGTACCTGATCTTCCCTAACAAAGTCTTTATGTTGCAATTTAATATGTGATTATCATAGTCATTTTTAAGCTTGAACTCCTGGCCACATTCATTGCACGTAGATCTAGAAAGTTTCATATGATATTTCCATATGTGTAACTTAAGGGGATATTTCCGCATGTAAGGCGAATTACATGCATTACAAACAAAAACATTTTTACTGCATTTCATGATGTGCTTCTTATATTGAACTTTTTTTAAATACGATTTATCACAGCCATCACACTTATAAGTGCGGTTGCCATGTTGACTCGAAACATGAAGGATTAAATCATTCCTTCCTTCAAACCTTTCAAAACAGAAATTACATGCATATCGTCTATTTGGAAAGTGTGTACGGACATGGTCACGGGTAGCCTCCTTCCCTTTGTAAACGTTCTTGCACACTGGACATTGGTAAATGCCACACCATTTAAGGTGTTTCTGAAAACGTTTCAAGCCTGATATGTTTTTCTTACACTTAATGCAGTATATAACTTTATCATCACATTCTCCACTTTCCTCGTGGCTTTTCAATGACGGCTCGTCCGTGAACTGCTTTCCACATTCATTGCATTTCAAAGCAACAGATTCAACAAGCGAGTAATTACTAAGTGAAGTTACCATAGGAATTTTAGCCATTGTATTCATCTGACAGCTTTCTTCACTTAGCATGTCCTACAAGAGAATTGAATATTTAAAATTTAATTATATGAGGTAACCAGTTGATTCATTCTCATTTTCTTAGAATAAAAGATGTAATGTTAAATATTACGGAGCCATTATAACATGAATAAAATATTTTTATTAAATAATCTAGAATTACACTAATTTGGATTGATAATTCCAGAGTTGAAATATTTTTCTATAAACATCACCATAATGCAATTCCAACCAAATTTATGTTTTGGGATTATAATTGTTGTCATGATAATGAATGATGCTGAAATAGGCCACTTTCTCATGCAATATTATACCTTTTCTGGAAACTAAATCTTGCTTCCAACTTATCATTCATTCATTAGTATGGTGAAAACCTTATTTTTTCCTTGGATTATTAGGTAATCAGTTACCAGTACACCTTGCAACCAGAATTCACTGGGCCATATGATGATCATTACATCATCAACCTCTTTGAAATTCTGTTTGCTTATTACCACTTACTGTTTCCTCTTTGAGAACTGGATTGGGAAGATTGTCTTGACATCCAATGAGTGATTTTGTTGAAAATCGTTCCTCTTCAGTTGATGTGCTACAATTTTTCACTAAAGCAATCTGCTCTGAAGGAGGCCTTGGGAATGATAATGGGTCTGCACATGTTGCTATCAAATTGGAATCAACAGGCTCATATTTGTACATCAATTCTCCTATATTTAAGACGTTTCTTCCATTTATATTTCCATCTATCTTTAGGGGTGGGATAATGGAACTAGAAGTAGACTGAAATAAAGAAATCATTTTAATAATTCATACCATAATTAAATTAAATATGATATAAAAATTAACCTCTAATAAATAGTTGAAGCTAAGAATGTTTTACACTACACATCCAAGTTTTCTGAAGAGAGTCCCAGATGTTTGTATGCTTCTCAGGCATCTTGGCTGGCATGTCCAATTCAGAATTAGTTAAGCTGAAAATTTTTTGCTTCTTATTTAAGGAAATATTATTTGAAATGCAAAAAATAATTACTGTATTTTTTGGGCTATAAGACACACCCCGAGTGGTTCCCAATCTTTTTGAGTGTGCTTCCCAATCTTTTCAATTTTCAAAAATTTTGTGGGCTACATCCTGCTACTAGTTGTTTTTACACTCCATTTATACGAAAATCTAAAATAATATCAAAGGAATAATATGCACTCAGCAATTGTTTGCAATGTTCACACCTTACATTTTGTGACATTATTACTGATTACCTCAACTAATATATTTGTGGAGCATAGCTGTAGTAGCCTTGCAGACCACAGATTGGGAACCACTGGTGTAGCCGTACCTTTTTACTCTTGTATCCATTGCAATCTCAATAAACATAACAGTATTTATCCTAAATGTTTATAAAAATTTTATGACATCAATCGGATTTCTAATGGTCCATGGTGTGGCTATTTTTGGCTAATCAGCCTTTTGGATTATTATAGCCATAGCTCCTTCCACACTGATCACACTCACAAAGGAAGAGGGAAACCTGGTGTCGGCATTAGCCTACTCTTAACGAAGAGCACCAAGGAGGCTAATGGCTTAACGTCCCTTCTGAAAGATGGAACGCTGACTTTGTACGGTCTCCTCAAATCACACAAATGGGGCCGGCTGACCTTGGAAAAAATCCTACTTTCGCAGGATTTATGCCTGCTGTTCTTTCAAACAGCAGGCGAGTAGCAGCCAGCATCCTAACCACTACACCACCTGCAACCCCAATGTTCCATGGCATTAATCATGCTATTCAAGAGTCTCATTAGGAATTAAACATCGCAAACACACCAAAATTGTAATTATTGTCAACAGACAGTAATAAAATGCAATGATGAAAATGGGTCATCATAATTCATGTTGTATAAGGTTTTACTGTATATATTACCAATTTTTCACTATTAATTATTAATAATGAATATTTTAGTGATTTTGCTACAAATGGCTGCCAATTATTCCATTTTGGAGAAGAGTGTAAGAATTGAATACAGAAATACCCTTACTTTCAGTCTATAAGCCAAAGGCTGATTTTGGGAGTAATTTTTCTGGATAAAAGTGCATCATATAGTCTGCAAAATATGGTATATTAAACTGTAAAAGCTAAGATTTCTAAAACGATTTATTAATTATTTTAACCAATGAATAATATTGTTAGTTTCCAATCATATATCTCTGCCATAACAAACTCATTTGAGTAAGAATAACAAGTGAGGGAATAATTGCAAAGCAAATTACAGGTGTTTTTTTTCTTGTTTTAGGATTTATGACGTCACCATAAGATTACATCGTTGGTTGAGATCGACGGCCTCATAATATAATCTATAAATTCCCTTTACAAGCATTATATCAATGCTATTTTTAGAACTAACGAAAGAGTGCCCTGAGCACTGTAGACAATTAACACTCCAAGCAGTGCGGACAGGACAATAAACATAAACAGTCTGAACACCTACTTGAGTGTTTACCCTGAGAGCTAGCACAACCATGAGCATGACAAGCATGTTCGCAAGAATCACGCACAGTTTGAAGTTATTGTTGATGCTCGACATGATTGATGTGCTCGTCTCTTTTTAGCTATAAATTTTATTGTTCATTTGGGAAGGCTCCACTTTGTGGAAAGAATTCATAATTGAATTAATACTTAAGTATTTGTGCTACTTTGTAACTTCCAAGCAATTATTGTATTTTCTGTTAACTGGTTTCAATTACAGTAAAACCTCAATTACCCGATGGACTGTTGGATAAAGCAAAAAGCCGGATAATTCGTAAATAATGAAAAAATTACTCTTTTAGGAACATTATGTATTTATTTAAGTATTTCGCATAAAGCTCAGCCCATTTTACGGTGAAATTTAAAATTAAAATAATGTAGTAAAATATTATCAACAAATATATTAAAATTAAATTATCAGTGATCTCCCGAATGAATCAATTGTCAGTAGGGTTGCCACCTCATAAGAAGTTAATTCCAGGGGATATTCTTATAGATTAAAAAAAAACCTTATGTGAACTATGAAACTTGTTTTAATTATTGATTAGGAGGCATTTAATTAATATTTAATCATAATTTTATTTTATTTTACTAGCTTAAATAATTCACAATAATTATCCCCCGCATGAATTATCTGTCAGGCGATCTCTTGCATGAACCAACTTTCAGTGGGGATGCAACCAACATATGCTTTCCGACTATAGTAAAACAGCTCATCTATTTTTTGGTTGGTTAAACCACGAGTTGGATAAATGAGGGTCGGATAATCGAGGTTTTACTGAATCTCATTATCAATCTTGTTCTCTACCCTGTACCACTATACTAATTCTTACTTTAAAAAATGGTTGCAATCCACCATCCAATCCCTCATTTTTTCTCTTTTTCGTTCATAGTGAATGAATCACAATTAAAGCAATACTTGCAATTTTCACATCTTCATCACTCCATCTGGACACTTTCCAAGCTACTGCACAAAATGAAATTCACTAAAGACAACTGATATGAACACCACAAACTAGGCCAACATTGTAAGCACGAAAAATCACGAGCAGTCTGGATAGGGTAGCTACAAATGCGAAGAGCACTGCAAGCAAATTTTCCCTCTTTTTTGGATTAAAAACAACTGTTTGCTCTCATGTGACATGGATTTGAATTCTGTTTTCTAAAAATATCAACTTTAGTCTTCTGGCTAAAGAACTTTTCATGTCTTGAACCAAATATCTTAATTTTAAATAATTTAAAAAATGCAAAATTATAATGCCCTGCACGATTTTATTATTAAGGGGGTAGAAATGAGACAAAGAGGAAAAAAAAGGCAACGATTACTACTTCCCAGCAGTAGCTGATCTTGGTTCCACAAAATTTAGGCCACATGTAGCACTCATACAGAACAATCTATTCTGAAAATTTGGCTATTCCAAGTTGCAGGATTCCAGAGATATTGCCCACATAGACGGACAAACAAACAAACACAACATACATAAGCGCTGTTTTTAGAAAATAATGCTAAAAACCACTGTAAAATATCTTTCCAAGAAACCAAAGATAAATTCTGGATGAATTTAGGGCTAATTAAATCAATATGCAATGAAAAATGCCTTATTAAACAATATATTGAAACATAGATGAACTAAGACTAACAGTGGTTAAAACTTCTATGTCAGTACCTGGTTACTTTTTAATATCTCCATCAATTTAATTTTATGCAATTATTATTATGAATTGAAAAGTAGAGTTCTTGAATATTATATTAAAAACTGTACTAATTGTACTGTTCACTAAAGTGAACTGTATTCTTCACTTTAAATGAGAGTTTAGAATTTTGGATGTGAAAGTAAATAGCAACAAATAGTTAAGTGTGATGAGTGCTCAGAAGAATAAAATGCAATATCAATAATGGCTATTTTCATAACTCACCACATATTCAACAATGCATGAATCGTCTGAACTTCCATCCTGCTCTTGATTACCTATTTTTGCATTTCCAACTTCCCTCTTCACCAGTGAAATTTTTGGAATTTCAATTTCAGGTTTAGGGATGCGCTCGAGAATGTACATTGAGCTTTTTGTATTCTGATTCTGGGTTTGAAAGAGTGCTGAATTTCTATCCTCTTGCATGACATTGCAATCATTTTCACCTTTGACCTCTGCTCCCATGAGAACTTCAACTTGAGGAATAGTATTCACTCTAGCAGTACTAAATATGCCAGATCCATCATTTGTCCAAAAGACCTGAGTGCTTTGTGATGGCTTCACGTTGGCAAGATCATCCACACAAATTTCCTCAGATTGACTATTGGTGCCATTATCTGCAGCAACAACTCCAAATGGCTTCTCTTTATCATTTGTCTCCTGAATATTATACGAGTAATACCAATTTGAAGTCCAGCACTTGGGCTAAAAAAGAAAATAATTCCAACATGTAAAGTGGAAAAATAAAAGATACTAAAATGAATTAAAATAATTGAATGTAAAAACAAGGGCATGTGTTTGAATTACAGTAAGAGACCATAACAAAATATGGCAAAGATTGCATTTGGAAAAATAATACGGTAAGTAACTTTCCTATAACTTTCCAGCTACAGCTTGGTAAGAGATAATCAATCTAGTTTTTATTTTCCAAAAAAAATTTAAATAGAACATAAATAACAAAATAAAATAAATCCAATACACAGTGATGTTGATATTTATAGCAATGCCATTTTTCTGTACTAACTTTACCTCAGAACATTAACCATTAAAACAAAAAACTTACATTGACCCCATTTTTTTGGGCAATAGCATATTGTAATTTATGTTTTGACTCCAAACATATGCATTTGAAGCGTTTGAAATCAATTATTTTACTTAAACATTGATTGCAAATTATTTCTGGAAATCCATCATCCTTAAAGACCTGAAAATGAGCAAATGGAATAGTTTTAATTGAAACATTTGAAATGAGCCAATCAAAAGGCATCATATTAAATTTAACTTTAAATAATTTATTGAGCATCCATGAACCAATTAAACATCCAATGAATATTTAGCTGTACCCAGCGGCGAACTTCTGCCTAGGCAAACTAGGCAGCTGCCTAGGGCCCCAACCTCAGCGGGGGCCCTGACCAGGGGCCGAAATGATACACATTGAGGACACAGGACACGGAAAATAATATGTCAATTTTTCCGAACGAAATAGAAAATAATTGACCATAGTTAATTTTTTGACAAGTCAAGTGGCAACACTGTGTTTGTGTTCTTTGTTTGTTTTGCATCGCACCTGACTTCATTCTATAACTTGTCAGTAAATTTTAATGTAAAAATTATAATGTGTAAAAAGTATCGTTGGTACTTGTCTATTTCATTTCTAAGTCTGCTTGTCTATTTTCTAAAGTCAAAGTACGTTAAATAAATAAAAAATAAAAGTAAAGTTTTTTTGCTAAATTACCAAACAGGGGGCCCCGACTCTGTTAACTGCTTAGGGGCCCTGGGTCTCTATGTCCGGGCCTGGCTGTACCTATTATAAAAATGTATATGAATATTTCATTCTAGCTAATGGAATGCCAAACTGAAATTGTATGTAGACAACTGTATAAAAACAATTATTGCCCTATGAATACTAGCCATTGTCTCAAAAATTGTATACTCTTTTCCTTTTTAGAATAAGAAAAATAGTTTTCTGTCTTGTATTTATAATTATTTTTGGTTTGAATGTTGTTCTGAAATAAATAGAAGGTGCAGCAGCAGGAGATTTTACTGCTTATTTTGTATATACATATGTATTTAATGCAGAATTGCTGAAAGGCACATTCAATTATATACTATGAATCATGTTTAACAATGCAAAGCAAGGGAAATTAACATCTAGCCCATAGTTTTAAAGGAAAGGGGAGAGGTATGTATGATTTTTTTTCTGGCCAGCACACAATTGTTTTTTCCTCAACTACTCTATTATGATAAACAAGCTAACTTACTGATAAACCTAAAAGGAAAATTGATAGGGGATTCACAGGATTCTCTGGACACAACAGCACTTTACTTTAGGTATACAAGTACCATGATGTTTTTCAGAAGCAAAAAAATCTTTTAGCTTAGAATAATCTGCATTCAAGCAACCATAGATAAGCTGTATTCAAACACTATGTTGCAATTTGGATGGGAAACTGCACATAATCAAATCTCATCCTGAAGGAAAGCACAAATACTGTCTAATGTATTTGAATAGTAAATAAAGTCCAGGAAGAAGAAGTGATATTATGTGTGAGTGTGCAAACGTAAACAAGAGGTTGATTTAAAAAATATCACAATGAAAATAATAGACATTAAAATTAATCAAATGTGTATTACTTTTGCAAAGTAAAAATTGAAATATTTAGTTTATATTTAATTATAATTGTTATTTACTGGAGCATGGCTATTTCAAAATTACATCCAAGTAGACGAGCAGTCATTGAAATTTCATAAGTGTGCTATTCATTGATGAAGACTGTCTTGCTATTGAACTGATTATCAGTCATTACCAAGAATTGTATGCAAATTTAAAAACCTTCAAGATTTAACCCATACATAAAACTCATTGAGCAATTTTTGCTTTTTTTGTTCTATGGTTTTCAAAATATAAGAAAACACATTGTCAGATATAAAATAAGCTTAGCATCAATTTAAAGTTGTATAAACGATCTCACAAGAAACAAAACCAAAATAGGTTTAAAAACTATGCTTTAAGTGCAAGACGTCTGCTAAATATCAGCTTTATGAATATTGATTCCGAGTTCATTAATAAATCAACTTTATAGTAACTGCAAATCAAAAAAACTATTCTTATAATCAACGTTCAGTCATTCACCACTGAAGATCGCTGATTATCTATATGTAACATTTCCTATCATAATTTGGCATAGTTTATAAATCCTCAATTATGCACAGAAAGCACAACAAACGCGCTTAGGAACTCGGAAATTTCATATTTAAACTTAATAGCATGGAGGCACGTTGAGGGTTTCCACCGATACTTTTAATGTTTACGTTTTTTATACGTTGTTAAATTGTACTTTCTTCGTTTAGAATTGGAGTTACGTATAGAAAATAAATACAAAAAACACTTAATTTTATAAAACCTAATTGCTAATTTTAGCTTCAACTAAATTTCATAGGTATTGCTTATGATTCCATATGCAAATATAAAATACTAACTTGTCCAAGTATGATTATATCATCAAGGTCTTAAATATCCTATTAATCTTGTTTTTGTCGTAATTTCTGCGATATACCAGATACACGATTAATTCAAAATAACTCCAGTGTTAAAGTTATCTTCTTTCGTATCTTTCTTCCACAAAACGAAAGGTGGAAACCCCAGGTAGTTATAATTTACAACCATTTCATTATTTAACCACCATTTTTCCGTATATACAACAAATTACATAGCAGTAAAATTATTGAATGACTAGAAAGAAGTGCGCATGATAATTTAACTTAATACGCTCTTGGAATCAGGGTTTTAATGTCAGAATAATTCATAGTATTCTAGTATTACGCACATCAAGTTGTAGGATCTCATTGATGACTTCTGCTGCGCGAAATCCATGTACTCCATTCGCATCAAATATGTCTACATAAGAATTGCTCTTGCATAAACATAACCTACATGAATTAAATATTTCTGAAACATTCATGTTTGACAAAATGCCATCAACAACTCATGCCTAACTCACTAAAGGAATTTGGTTCTTCCATCAAAACATTAAACAAAACATTCACTCAAACGACTCGACTTTTGACTGCGCTGTTGCCAAGCACCAATAGCGGGATTTATGATCGTCAAGGGAATCGTAAAATTAATTTTCTGAATTATTTTTGGCTCAGAAATTACAATGGAAGGAATATGAACATCGAATTTTCAATATCTACGTGAAGGATTCATTTAAGCGAGAAATATCTGATCTACCACAGTGGTGCACAACCTTTTCTACAAGGTGGGACACATCCGTGGTTCTGAATCCTTCGGCGAGCCGGATTAGAAGTTGCCAGTTCTTCGGCTGGCAGGATTAGAGTTTAAATAGAAAGATAGACGTATATACTGAGGTGCCATGTGGTGAAAATCAAGTCAAATGAGGCTGATATAGTTAACATTTCAATATTATAATATGTAAGCGAAGGAAATTCTCCAAAGCCAGTCAAACTGATAAAACCCGGTTAAAAGGCCGGATAAAAACAGATGAACCCGGATAAAAACCCAATACAAAATTACTTCGTTTTTAACAATAAGTTCTATAAACAAATTAATGGAACATCAATGGGCAATCCTCTCTCACCACTTATAGCAAATATTTTTCTTTATTCTTTTGAGCAACTCTGTAAAAATACGTTAAACTATTTCCCCAACACATGGTGCAGGTACGTTGATGACATTTTTGCCATTTTTGACACAAAACTCTATAACATTAACACCTTCGTCCAAGAACTCAACTCATTTCACAACTCTATCAACTTCACCTTCGAAATCGAAGAAAATAAGTCTTTACCTTTTCTTGACATTTTGATCATTAATAATAATGGACGACTAGAATTTGACGTGTACAGGAAACCGACCAATACCAACAATTATATTAAGAAAGACTCCAATCACCCTTACAAACAAAAGATCGCGGCTTTCAACCATATGGTACATAGACTATTGACGACACCGCTAAATAAAAAACGTTTCGACAAAGAAGTCAAATATATTAAAAACGCGGCCCTGGAAAACGGGTACACACACGAATTGATAGACAACATTATTAACAAGCAATCCAAAACATTAGACAAGAAGACAAGTACTACGCTTGCTCTAAGTGACGATAGGAAAAAAAAATTTATTTCACTCCCCTTCCATCCAACCCTAAACAAAGGGCTAACAAAAATTTTTCATAACGCAAATTATACATTAACGTTTCACAATACAAATAACATTAAAAATTTATTAGGGAACCCTAAAGACAAAATACCCACATTAGAAAAATCCGGCATATGTCAAGTGTTGTGCCCCACATGCGACATGTCTTACATTGGCCAAACGAAAAGAAATATCTCCATCAGATTTAAAGAACATTTAGCGCACTACAGACATGGACGCTTTGAAAAATCGGCCGTCGCGAAACACATTTTGGAATATAACCACCCATTAGACACAAATAACCTCAAACTGCTTAAACAAGTCCCAAATACCAAACTCGACGCAACAGAAAGCTTACACATTCATAAATACAGACACACCCTGATGAATAACGAGTTAGGGGTAATAAACAGCGTTCTTTTTAAACTGACCTCCCCCCCTTTTTCTCCCATCACCTAGGTCATCTAGGTCCCCCCCCCTTTTTCTTCCCCCCCTCTCCCCCCCTGCCCACCAACCAGGTATAAATACACAGACAAAGCCCTGGACATCCACTTGAGAGCGTGCCACTGGTCTTGGTTTCGGTCGCCCTCTCTCAAGTCTCCCTTCCCCCCTTTTTTAACCCCTGATGATGGTTACTTTGTAGCCGAAATACGTATTGGGTTTTTATCCGGGTTCATCTGTTTTTATCCGGCCTTTTAACCGGGTTTTATCAGTTTGACTGGCTTTGGAGAATTTCCTTCGCTTACATATTATATATTTGCCAGTGTAGCTCGCTCTCTTTTACTTAACTAATTTCAATATTATATTATTATTTTTTATCAAAATTTTCATAAAATGTATGGACTTGAGTGTTAAATATTTCGTATTGCTTTTTCATGATAGCATCCGGCTGGCGGACCGTAATTTGGGCACCACTGATCTGACAGATTTGTCAGGATTCAACCTTTAAGTGATTTTCGCCACATACATATAATATTATGCCTGCAAGAAAGGGGATGATTATGGTTCAGTATTAAAGAGAAAACGTAGTGAAAGCAGTTCATTAACTTACATGTCTTGTTTTAGTCTCAATATAATAAATACACATCCTTTTATAATATGGACACTAATTTTTATTTAGAAACATTTAATAATAATAATGTTTATTTGTCCAGAAAGATTACAAATAATGCATATGACACATCAAAACATAAATCTTAAAAAGAATAGAAGAATACAAAAGCATTTCAAATAACAGATATTAAATCACTAATATCATAAAGACATTTAGCCACTAGGAACTCATGAACATTAGGGGTGAGCGAAAAACAATTTTTTTCGAATTTCCTCTGAGCCTAGTGCGGAAAAGTTGCCATTTGAATAGACTAACAAGAGGGGAAAAATATTTTTGATCGGTGTGCTTGAGTCAATCATCGCATCACCATGCCGAAGTGTTCAGGTAAGAAACGGAAAATGCAGTCAGTGTGACGTGTTCGGCCAGGGGCAAAAGATGAGCCCTCGAGTTTTGCCCATGTACACGGACGTAATGAAGCATTACATTTTCATGAGAGGACAGATGACTTTTGAAAGAAAAGGCTGTTATCATTCAGTTTCAGAAATAGCTTATTCAGTGGCAAAGGTGGAGGAGATATGGGATTCTGCCTCGCTTCCAATCATATCCCATAAATGTATAGTAAAAATGATTCGTCATCACAATGAAAAATGTAAAGAAATGCCACAGCAGCACATATGATGTTGTGAAGGATTTTCAAAACCAGATGCCAAATATTTTGTTTGATGTGTCAACCCGTAAATGTAAATATAGTAAAACCCCTTATTTACACTTTTCTAGGGTCCTAGGAAAAAAGTGTAAATTGCGGGAAAGTGCAAATTGAGGGAAAAGGAAAAATAGCTACTGATTTTACTTTTAAACTCGCTCATTTGTTACAGTAAGAATAACAATAAAATCATTGTTAAAAGAGCTAAGTTTATAAAGAGTACATCTATTTATTGCAGTAGGTGGTAGCTCGTGAACACTTTGGCTCCAAGTTGAAGTGGTAGAAAACTCCTTAAGTCCGGCTTTTCCCGGACATGTCCTCCTTTTTAGGGTGTCCGGGGACGTCCGGGCGGGATTTAAACACCTGTCCGGAATTTGAATATTTCCTTCTATTGTACGTTTTTAAAGTAATTTATGTTAATTTTTGGGAAATATGAAACCTGTCTTCGGACAGCAGGATGATGATGATGATTGCAGCTTGTGATTTTAACGTTTTATCTCTAATTATATCGTGAGATGTTAAATATAATTTTTGACGCTTTACTCGATCATTTTGCTTTAAATTTGTAAATAAGTCGTTCCGCCAACCGCGGTAATAATATAATGTGTCATATTATTATTCCTTAATAATCAGTTTAACTTTTATTTCCAAGTTAATTAATAAACTTAGGTTTAGAGTTTATATTTTTGTATATATTATTCAAAGACATGTATAAAAAGTTGTATATTCCTATATATTATTTACATATTTAGTCTGCATCCTCAGAATTATTGTTTCGGATACCAAGTCATAATAACGCATGAAATTATAAATATTGTTGCATTTTGTTTTTATGCGTAAATGTTTAAGTAATAAAAACATTTACGTTCGAAAATTAACTTTAATAATATTTAATTACATTTCCTTTATTGATATAACACCACAGTAGAATTTTTTGTGCTTAAAAAGATAAAGTCCGGGTTTTGTCCGGATTTTTGTATTCTTGTTGTCCGGGAAGTAAGATTAAAAATATGGTAATCCTAGTTATGACTATTTTGAAATTCACATAACTTCGTCGAATTCCTCTGTTAACCAGAGATTTTGAAGAACCCTTATTCTCAACATGATCAGTGTCCTTTTTGTCACCCATTGTTAAAATAACGGATGGGTAAAAACTCGCTCAAGAAGTTACAAAGAATACGCCGACGAAGTTATAGCTTCAATGCAATGACTACCGAGGGGTTCAGCCGCCGATCTTTTCTCGCCTCAGACGCTTTTCAAGTACATTGTAACATGTAGGCCTAATGTGTCTACAATGTAACAAGTATCTTGTATCACTTATCAGACGTGCGGAATATACGGTGATTTTTCGAAACACAATTTTACGATCTTTTAAAATCCCTACCTATATAGAACTTGAATATAACGCGGGGGCTACTTTTAAAATATTATTTTTTGGAAAAAACATCGCGATATATTCGAGACAATACGGTAATTTAAATTACAACAAATCACAAATTAACTTAAATTTAATTACAAACTGTGAGAGCCAAGGGAGTGGAAAGGGTTAAAAAATGATAGCGCCAAACTTGAACATTTTTTAGGGGGTGCCGGTGGTGTAGTGGTTAGGACGCTGGCTGCTACTCGCCCGATGCTTGAAAAAATCATCGGGTACGAATCCTGCGCAAGTAGGATTTTTCCAAGGTCGCCCGGCCCCCTGTTCGTGTGGTTTGAGGAGACAGCGCAAATTCAACTGTTCCGTCCTTCGGAAGGGACGTTAAGCCGTTGGCCCGCCCTGGTGTTCTTCGTAAGAGCAGGCAAATGCCGGCACCGGGATTCCCTGCTCCCTCCCCGGTTATTTGTGCTGTAAGAGAGGCGAATTGACTGGGCACTCAAACAAACAAACATTTTTTCAATAGCATTCATACTTGGTTCAAATAGTAAATAGCGTAAATAGTATTTCCGCATCTATGTGCGCTGTTTATGGTCTGCTTGTGTGATTTACGTATGAGGTTTTCGCCCAAAAGAGTTCATACTTATTTCCATCAGTACGTTATTCCTGAGTAGCATTTGTTAAAGCGAGAGCCGTGAGTCCTGGTTTGAAAAGAAATAGTTCACATTTTTGCCTCTAGGGGCGCTGTTCCTACTCTGCCGCCGTTTTCGAAATCTTCGACCAAGAGAGTTCTGATTTTTTTGCAAAGCAACGTCGAAAAACGTTAAAACCTGTTGGGAATCGCATGCTAAATTGTAAAAAAATTGGAAATTCTAACGCAAAATGACGCGAATAGCGGGAAAACCTCAAATGAAATAACGTAAATAGATTCTTACTTACATTGGAATCATAGGAAAATTGATGGGACCCATATAAAATGTTGTAAATAGCGGGAAAACGTACATTCCGATAACATAAATACGGAGTTTTACTGTATTTCACTTCATGCACTTGCCCTAAAGACTGAAAGGCGCCTTTATGGGAACAGTCTTTACTCCTTGATCAGGGGTCACTCAGATTGATGACTATTGGGGAAATTGATCATGCTACCACTAAAATGCTACATAAAAGAGAACAGAGGAAAGGGAAAGCTCAAAACATTGGTAAAAGAAAGAAGACTAAAGTGCAAATTTTGCAAGATGAAGAAAGTTCTTCTGTTACCGCTTCAGAGACCAAATCTGAGAATGACTGCGAGGAAAATCCTGCAATCAGACGACTGAAAGTAAACATTGCACAACTTGAAAGGAAGAAACCTAGGTTTAAAACGTTGGCTACTGCCTGTGACAGGCTTGGTGTGTCTGACATGGCTGGAGTGCTTATAGCAAGCACCACAATGGAATATTTGGGCATTGTGACAAAAGAAAACTTATCGAACATTGTAGACAGAAGAAAAATTTAGTGAGTGAGACAGAAGACCAGGAATATCGTACATAAAATGATGCAGTGCAACGGGTCTTTGGTCATCCCGAAAACGTTCTACTTGCAATGATTTATGATGAAAGTCAGAGTGTAAGACAATGTGAAGTGAACTACATACTGCAAGTAAGACAAGAGAAGTACGGCACCCATATTCATTACTTTAAAATGCCCGATTTGAGCTTTGAAGCTAAAGACTACAGGAAAATGGTGAACTTGGAAACAGGGCTCCCACAACTTTTACCAGTGATTACCTGAGACTCTACCCTAAAATCAGAGAAATTTCCATAAATTCCCAAAGGAAATTTCCTTAAAATATTTTGAATATAAATATATTTATCAACAAGCTGTAAAATTGTCCCAATGACACTTTTTTCATTAAGTTTCAAACATTATTATGTGCGATAAATATTATATGAATAAAATGTAACTGCTAAACTTACTTATGTTAAAAAATAAACTACTTTTTATTTTTTTGTTCTTTTGTTGAAGATGTTAATATTACATACTGTGACAATTGTTCCTCGAACTATGTATTTTTTAACAAATTACTCTAAGAAACCTCGATAGGATAAAAAAATAAGAAGTGTAGTTTATTTTTTAACATAAATAAGTTTAGTATTTACATTTTATTCATATAATATTCGCATAATATTTTTTAAAACTTAATGAAAAAAGTGTCATTGGGAAAATTTTACAGCTTACTGTATATATATGTAATTATGTATGTATATATGTATGTGTGTATATATATATATATATTAACTACAGGAAATGAAAAGGTAGTGATGAGGGTGGCAATAAGGTGTTGAAGGAAGCCCAGCGGACACTTACCAAGTCGGGGACCAAGTTGGCAGACTGCTGGGGGCGTCAAACACATGAACACAAAAAACACAAAAAAACACATGCAAGCTTATCGGGCCTATGTCCTTCTTCAGCGATAGAGTAACTGAGAGTGACACTCTGGGCAGGGAATAGCAGGGTGATATGGGGAGGTTGATGATTGGAGGAGGCGGGGAGTAGAAAGGGTGGATAGCCAAGAAGGAGGTAATGTGGTGAGGTAAAGTGCGAATAGCTACAATGTAACAGAGGAGACATTGTAAGGGGGCTAATAGGGTTAGAGGTGGAGGTTAAGACCAGGCGGGGAGAAAGAGTCAAGAAGATGTATATATGCTAGTTCCTAGTGTCGGAGAAGGGGGGCAGGAGTGTCATTGGATAAGGTGCGAATAACCCTTACATTGTAGCGACTATTGAAGGGGACATTGTGGGCAATGGCGTGTAATGCAACTGGGAGGGGGCGTCTGAGAGAGATGCTATTCCGGTGACCGTTCATGCGGATATTTAATGCATTGCTGGTGAGTCCTACATAAAACGCGGGACAAAGAGTGCAGGTAAGGGGTAAATGACGTTACGGGTGGTGCAGTTGCTTCTAGAGGTGATGGGGTAGGTGATATTGGTGAAGGGACTCGAGAAAGAAGATGAGGGTAGGTGGATAGGGCAAGTGAGGCAGAGAGGTTTGCCGCAGGGGTGAGACCCTATTGCAAGAGGCTTGGTAGAAGTGGTAAGATCCTTCATCCGTAAGATATTTCCCAAATTGGGGGGCCGGCGGAAGGAGAGCAAAAAGGTTGGTAAAGAGGGACTGGTAGGAGGAAGAGGTAAGAATTGGGTGGGCAGCATGGAGGGTTGTTTTGAGGGCTTCGTGGGTACCAGGAAGGAAAAGTGTAGTAAGAGTGAGTGAGGGGTTGATGCAGGGATAGTGGGTGTGTGTGGATGGGATCCATAGTGGGTAGACGTCATCGCCCTATGGATCTGTTCGCGGACCAAGACTGGAGGGTAGCCACGTTTGAGGAGAGCGTCCTCGAGGACAGAGTAGTACTGTAGAAGGGATGCTCTATCAGAAGAAAGCCTCCATCTTCGTCGAGCAAGGGCATAGGGGATAGAGGTTTTGGTATGAAGGGGATGGCAGATATCAAAGTGGAGGTATTGGAGGCTGTTGGTGGGTTTGATATGAACACAGGTGTGAATTTTACAGTCTTGAAGGTAAAGATCGACATCCAGGAATGTGATGTGGGAGGTAGAGGATTGGTGGGTGAATGAGAGTGGAGGATGGGAGGAGAGGCGCGAGAGAAAGGACTTGAGAGAGTAAGGTCCATGCGTCCAAATGAGGAAGACATCGTCGATGTATCTCAGCCACAAAAGTGGTCTGAGTGGTACGTTGAGGAAGAGTCGTTCCCATTCTCCCAGGTAACAATTGGCATATGAAGGCGCCATATGGGTGCCCATCGCAGTGCCTCTAATTTGAAGGTAGTGACGCCCTTCGAAGGAGAAATTGTTCATTTTTAGTCGGGGACGAAGTTGGCAGACTGCTGGGGGCGTCGAAGACACACGTTTAATACACAAAAACAAAAAACAACACACACACACACACACACACACATATATATATATATATATATATATATATATATATATATATATATATATATATATATGTATGTATGTATGTTTGTTTTTGTGTTCGTGTGTTCAACATGTCTCTTCGACGCCCCCAGCAGCCTGCCAACTTGGTCTCCGACTTGGTAAGTGTCCGCTGGGCTTCCTTCAACACCTTGTTGCCACCCTCATTGTGGCATGCACATCGACTGATATCAAATCAGAAGGGCCGGTTAAACAAAGGTTAAATTGAAATAATGATTAACACGTATGCAATATAGTGGACTGTATAATTAACGTAGTCTAAAGGTTCTACACACACAAAACAAGCACCGTAGTCCGCAACTCGTCGTCAGTTTTCTCACTGTCCTCTCTCTTGAACGTCTCAGCACTAACTGTCGTCTCTGCCGTGCGTAAAGCCTCCGAAGCTTCGATTCACCCAAACAAAAGAGTTTTATAAACCGAAACATAAGCTCCCCCCGTTGAATTTACAAAATTCAAAACAATTGACATATTACATACAACAACAACATATTACATTGCAATACTAAATACTATTAAACACTTTATAAGCACATTTGTGTAGGGGTAAAATTATCAATTTATGTATAGGTCTCTTTACAATGCCGGTGGGAGTTTTTATGCTGGCTACTCGAACCAGCCCATCTTCTCGCAGAAATACTTCCTGGATGACTGCAATCCTCCAAGAAAGTGGGGGTAGGTTGTCCTCCTTGACCAGAACCACGTTCCCAGGTTGAAGATTCTTCTGTTCCGAACGCCATTTTCTTCTCTGCTGAAGTGATGTTAGGTAATCCATGGACCACCTCTTCCATAACTGCTGCATCACCTGTTGGATATGCTGCCATCTGGAAAGATGCTTCAGCGACGTCAGACAGACTAGGCTCAGGGAAGGAAGTTAAAGGACCACCAATGAGGAAATGACCAGGGGTAAGATAACTCGGATCATTAGGGTCATCGGATAAGACTGTAATAGGTCTGGAGTTCAAGCAAGCTTCTATTTGTGCGAGAAGGGTTGACAGCTCCTCGAAAGTAAAAATGGATGTTCCCATTACTCGTTTTAAATGATACTTCATTGATCACACCCCAGCTTCCCGTAATCCTCCAAAGTGTGGAGAACTGGGGGGAATAAAATGCCATTTGATTTCTCGTTTATAATCTGCTTGCTGAGCTATCATAATGTAGATGTTAAGTGCTAGCCGTAATTCGGACATCGTCAAAATGCCTCCTCGTTTATTTTCTGGGTACTTGGCATTGTGATAGAATCTCAGGCAATATGCAACTACTCTCTGAAGTCGGAAAAGCGATGAATATCGATTAGTTATGTCATCTATTACTGGTTGAGTTGCCATCGCTGTAAGTGCTGATGCCCGTTGCTCTGGCGCCTCCTCAAATTGCATGTTGCAGTTTGTAGTCGGCCACTGTAATTCACACTGACTTAGCCAGGCAAGGCCTTGCCACCATAAGGTAAGGTTACACAGGTTTGAAGGATCAGAGCCACGAGAAATCAGGTCTGCTGGATTTTCTTCGGAGGCCAACTTTCTCCAGTGACCCTTAGCTGCAAGCTCCTGAATCTGGGCTACTCTGTTTGCTACAAACGTTTTCCATCGCGCAGCTGGCGCTGCCAGCCATGATAGGACAATTGTTGAGTCTGTCCACAACATTGTCTTGGAAATATCTCAATTCAAAATAGGTGCTACTTTGTTTACCAGTCGAGCAAGCAACAATGATCCACACAATTCCAGTCGAAGGATCGTGATACATTTTACTGGTGCCAGCTTTGATTTTTAACACAGTAATTTTGTTACTACCTCCCCATGTTGAGACACTGAGCGCAGGTATAAACAAGCACCATAAGCTCTTTCACTTGCATCTGAAAACCCATGTAATTGTATGTCTAACAGGATTCCTTTGGCTAACACACGTCGTTCGATTGGAATGTTCTTAACTTCAGGGAGAAGTGAACACAGCTTCTTCCAGTCTGCTAATAACTCAGTTGTAAGACATTTATCCCATTGTAGATTACACTGCCATAATTGCTGTAGAAACATTTTATATATAATAACAATGGGACTTACTAGCCCAAGCGGGTCAAAAATAGATGCAATCACAGAAGACACTGTACGTTTAGTGAGAGGTGAGTTTAGCTGATCGCTTAACAACATCGAGGATGATTATGGTGTCTTGATAGCAATTAAAAACATGTCTAGTGTTGGATCCCATAATAACCCAAGTGTTTTGACTTCATTAATGCTGTCAAAATGTCTTGGCAGTTCCGTTTCTCTGTATTCCGGTGGGACGGCTTCCAGAATGGCAGAAAGATTAGAGCAAAACTTTCTCAACTGAATGTCACCGGTACTGAGTATATCTATCAATTCCTGTTGCAATTGAAGCGCTTCCTTGCAGTTGTTTGCCCCGCAGAGCACATCATCAATGTAAAAGTCTCTTCGCAATACTTCAGCAGCGTGAGGGTATCTGACTGCTTCTTCCTCAGCTAATTGCTGAAGACATCACGTTGCAAGAAACGGAGCTGATGCCGTTCCATATGTGAGAGTGGTGAGCTCATAGATGCTCACTGGATCTGTAGATGATCTTCTCCAGAGAATGCGCTGGAGTCTGGTATCGTCAGCATGCACCTGAACCTGTCTATACATTTTAGCGATGTCTGCTGTAAACACCAATTCATGAGTTCTAAATCGTAGAACTATGGAACTCAGATCTTGTTGTAATGTGGCTCCAATTAACAGCGCATCATTGAGGGATGTTCCTGTAGTCGTCTTGGCGGAAGCATCAAAAACTACCCTCGTCTTGGTGGTGGAGCTAGCTTCTTTGATCACTGCATGGTGGGGCAAGTAAAACAATTCCCTCTGGTTGTTGGTTGCATTGTCATCTAGCCTTTTCATAAGGCCAAGCTCTTCATACTCTTGAAGAAAGGCATTGTAAGTCTGACGCAAAGGTGGCTGTCTGTGTAGTCGGCGTTCCAATTGTTGTAGACGTGTGCTTGCCTGTTGATATGATTCACCTAAATGTTCTACTCCCTGGCGGCGAGGCAATCGAACAATGAACCTGCCTGTAGAGTCTCTTCTGGTGTGTTCCTTGAAATGTTGTTCACATAACTCTTCCTCCCTCGTATCGTAGGTAATGGTTGAACCAGTTCCTCGATTTCCCAAAAACGTTGAAGTTGCTTATCCAATATGTTGTCTCTCCTAGTAAAGAATGATCGCTGTGAATCATATCCTGAGGTCTGGCAGGGAAGCCTTCCAGCTAGGATGTATCCAAACTTGGTATCTTGCAGAATTGGGTAGTTGCCAGTTCTGGTTCTTTGATCAGGGCATAAGACCTGAAGGTAGAACTTTGCACCTATTAGAAGATCTATCTTGCTTGGCTCGTTGAACTTGTCATCGGCTAACACAATATCTGAAGGTATACCCCAATCCTTGTAATCAATGAAAGTTGAGGGAACGTTGTCTTATCTTCTGAAGAATGGGACAATTGAGGTTGACCTTGAAGTCATTTGTTCTTGAATGGACACCTACATTAACACTGTGCGTGGTGCCTTGTATCGGAATTACGTCTCGAATTTTCTTTAAATTGAGTAGTCGAACCATCTCGTCAGTAATGAAGTTGCTTTGTGAACAACTATCGAGAAGAGCGTTGCATTGATTAAGTCTACCTAATGAGTCCTCCACATTTACAATAACTGTGGACAATAGCACCTGCTTAATCAGTCGTGATTTTAAGGCACAGTAACTTCCCAATGTCCTTAAATCATTCTCTAAGTGGTTGGGGCTGACGTTCCTGGAGTGGTCACTAGTTGAGCCACATTGTAAGTGTGGCCGTTCATTCCCGTCAGGCAATTTCGCTGTCACCGGTCTCTCAAAATGAAGCAACGTATTATGTTTCCTATCACACTTCCGACAGTTGCCTGATTGGCACTCCTTAACGCTATGAAAAGCCCTTAGACAGTTAAAGCATAATTTGTTTTGCTTAACACACTCTATTCGTTGTTGTACGCTAGCATTAGCAAAGGATAAACATTTCTGCAACCCATGATTTTGTTCACAATACGGGCACAATGTACTATTGCTCGTCGTATTAAAGGAACTAGATGACCTGGTCTTGTTCAATTTGAATTTGGATTCCACTGGTTTGTATATATTGCTGCCGCTAGCCTTAACTGGTTGACTGGGTTGCAATGATTCTAACGTTTGACATTTTTGTTCTAGGAATTTAATAAACTCCTCTAATTTGGGAAAGTCATGTAACACTGATGTAGTCTCCCACTCCTTTCTGATAGAAGGGCCCAAATGGTCTAGAGTGAATTGCATAAGCATTATTTCATGCAATGGTGTTTCTAGGCTTAAAGATTCAACTGCGTTTAAATTGCTTGATAAATGATTAACTACTTGTCTCAACTCTGTAGCTGAATCATCGCTAGCCTTCATGGGCGTCAACAAAGCCTTAACATGCTTGGATGCAATGAGTTTTGGATTGCTGTATCTCTGACATATGAGGTTTCATGCAATACTAAAATTTTCATTTGACACTGTCAAATTCTGTAACAATGCACGCGGTTCATCCTTTAAGGATGAAATCAAATAATAAAACCTTTGAATATCTGGAAGTGCTGGATTGACTACAGTCAAACTTTCAAACGTGTCTCTGAACTGTATCTATTGTGTATAACACCCAGAAAATTGAGGTAATTGTACTGTGGGAAGTTTCACACTGTTATTATGAACCGGTATGTTCGCACTTCCTACTCTACTATTTCAACTGGGAAGTGACCTATTGTCAGCTTCTTCTAGAAGAGTATTAATTTTTGCTTTCACATCACAAAAATTATTCTCAAAAAGGTCTCTGTCCGCAGCATGGTCTTCCTCAACGTCATAAATTTCTAACTTATTCTGAACCTCATCATATCTCTCCCAGATGTTTGTCAAAAGCTCAGCTCTAGCACGTATAAGATTTAAATTTAAACCTGGCTGAAACTCCTCTACGTAAGTTATAATTCGTGTTAAACTACTCTTAGCTAAACCTCGTTGTTTAATGAGTAACTTTCTCTCGCTTGATTCCATGATTACACAACATATACAATGTAAGGCAGGGTAAATATGTACGGGAAAGGATAAGAGCCGTCAAAGTCTGTCTGACCTGGATGATGCGTAGACAATGTTGAATTTGGAACAAAGTAGGATGAATCTGCTGGGCGGCGTCTGGTCTGGACTGGAAACCACGGTCGGCGTCAGGCAGCTCTTACGTCATCCACTCCGCGCAGCTGGTAGCCTGGTAACACTCACGGAGCCGGCGTGCCTTATGACCTTGAAAGCACCTTTCGTCTTTCTTGAGCCGATGCACACGAGTATATATCAGAGATTTCTCAAAACTAGATGCTTGAAACCAATACTAAATACTAATTTAGCACGAAGATCAGGCCCGAAGAACCAAAATGTGGCATCGACTGATATCAAATCAGAAGGACCGGTTAAACAAAGGTTAAATTGAAATAATGATTAACACGTATGCAATATAGTGGACAGTATAATTGACGTAGTCTAAAGGTTCTACAAACACAAAACAAGCACCGTAGTCCGCAACTCGTCGTCAGTTTTCTCACTGTCCTCTCTCTCGAGCGTCTCAGCACACATTGTCGTCTCTGCCGTGCGTAAAGCCTCCGAAGCTTCGCTTCACCCAAACAAAAGAGTTTTATAAACGGCAACACTCATCATTATCTTTTCATTTGCTTAAGTCTATATATATATATATATATATATATATATATATATATATATATATATATATATATATATATATATATATATAACAACTTACGGAAAAGGAAAGGTAAAATGAATATATGGATGTCAACAAGGTGTTGGGATGAGGAAAGCCAGTGAGCACTCACCAATCAGACGACTTCAGGTTGGCGAGGCCCCGGGGATGTCGAAGCGACACACGTAAAATAACACAAAAACACAGAAACATCACAAACGTAAAGCTTTCGGAACTACTCCTTCTTCAGCTACAGAGAGAGAACTCTCTCTCTCTCTGTAGCTGAAGAAGGAGTAGTTCCGAAAGCTTTACGTTTGTGATGTTTTTGTGTTATTTTACGTGTGTCGCTTCGACATCCCCGGGGCCTCGCCAACCTGAAGTCGTCTGATTGGTGAGTGCTCACTGGCTTTCCTCATCCCAACACCTTGTTGACATCCATATATATATATATATATATATATATATATATATATATATATATATATATATATATATATATATATATATATATGTTCCCTCTACACAAACATCCCCCACGATGATGGACTCTCTGCCCTTAGTAAAATCCTGGAATCAAGACCACCCGACGCAAGACCTTCCTCCCATTTCTTATTAGACTTGGCAGCTATGGTGCTAAAAATGAAAAACTTCACCTTCGATGGGAGTCACTACCTTCAAATTAGAGGCACTGCGATGGGCACCCGTATGGCGCCTTCATACGCCAATTTTTACTTGGGAGAATGGGAACGACTCTTCCTCAACGTACCACTCAGACCACTTTTGTGGCTGAGATACATCGACGATGTCTTCCTCATTTGGACGCATGGACCTTACTCTCTCAAGTCCTTTCTCTCGCGCCTCTCCTCCCATCCTCCACTCTCATTCACCCACCAATCCTCTACCTCCCACATCACATTCCTGGATGTCGATCTTTACCTTCAAGACTGTAAAATTCACACCTGTGTTCATATCAAACCCACCAACAGCCTCCAATACCTCCACTTTGATATCTGCCATCCCCTTCATACCAAAACCTCTATCCCCTATGCCCTTGCTCGACGAAGATGGAGGCTTTGTTCTGATAGAGCATCCCTTCTACAGTACTACTCTGTCCTCGAGGACGCTCTCCTCAAACGTGGCTACCCTCCAGTCTTGGTCCGCGAACAGATCCATAGGGCGATGACGCCTACCCACTATGGATCCCATCCACACACACCCACTATCCCTGCATCAACCCCTCCACTCACTCTTACTACACTTTTCCTTCCTGGTACCCACGAAGCCCTCAAAACAACCCTCCATGCTGTCCCACCCAATTCTTACCTCTTCCTCCTACCAGTCCCTCTTTACCAACCTTTTTGCTCTACTTCCGCCGGCCCCCCAATTTGGGAAATATCTTATGGATGAAGGAACTTACCACTTCTACCACGCCTCTTGCAATAGGGTCTCACCCCTGCGGAAAACCTCTCTGCCTCACTTGCCCTATCCACCTACCCTCACCTCTAGAAGCAACTGCACCACCCGTAACGTCATTTACCCCTTACCTGCACTCTTTGTCCCGCGTTTTATGTAGGACTCACCAGCAATGCGTTAAATATCCGCATGAACGGTCACCGGAATAGCATCTCTCTCAGACGCCCCCTCCCAGTTGCATTACACACCAATGCCCACAATGTCCCCTTCAATAGTTGCTACAATGTAAGGGTTATTCGCGCCTTACCCAATGACACTCCTGCCCCCCTTCTCCGACACTAGGAACTAGCATATATACATCTTCTTGACTCTTTCTCTCCGCCTGGCCTCAACCTCCGCTAACCCTATTAGCCCCCTTACAATGTCTCCTTGCTACTTTGTAACTATTCGCACTCTACCTCATCACACTCCCTCCTTATTGGCTATCCACCCTTTCTACTCCCCGCCTCCTCCAGTCATCAATCTCCCCACATCACCCTGTCATTCCCCGCTCAGTGTTTCACTCTCATTTACTCTATCGCTGAAGAAGGACATAGGCCCGATAAGCTTGCGTGTTTGTATATGGACGGCAACAAGATGTTGGGATGAGGAAGCCCAGTGAACGCTCACCAATCGGACGACTTCAGGTTGGCGAGGCCCCGGGGATGTCGAAGCGGCACCTTTAAAAGAACAGTAAAACAACACAGAAAACGCTTAAACGTTTTTTGTGTACTATTTTCGAAAAACAAGAAAGGTTATTAAATGAACTTCGCGGAGAGTCAAAGTGTCGAGCTGAACAGATTAGAACTGAAATCTCGAATCAAAAGGGAGAAATTGAAGGTATAGGGACCCGACTAGAAGCCGTGGAGCGTAGCGAAATTGGTAATGCCAGCGATTCCAATCCTAGTGAACTTACTCATGCTGTCTTTGTACCCGCTCCAATGTGTCTTCCCAAACCAAGGTTCCGTGCCCGATTTATTGAACACCCAGTGAGTTTTATTCGTTTTGAGGAATTTTAATTCAAATTTTTCGAAAGATCTAGAGGCTCATGTCAGCACGAACTGTCCCTTATGACAGGGTCGTTTGATCGAAGGTCCCATCATAGAATGTCCGACTATTTTATGGAAAAGGTGAAGGCCGCGAAATTATGCGAGCCCCCTATGGGTGATAAAGAAATAATTTTCACTCTCATTAGAGATTTTCCACCCGATATTAAAATTTGCTTCATAGCGCCGACAAGTTAGACATAAATAAAATGCATAACCTTCTAAGTCATTATGATACCACTTTCGCCGTGTTTGGGGATAACCGACGAGGAGAAAATTATTACAGCTGCGGGAATTTTCGACCTGAACGGGAACTTCCTAGAGTACAATGGAGTTCAAACTCGCATGCAGATTCTCGCCGCGCACGTCCGTCGAATAGAGAATGGGAGTCCCGTTCCGCTTGGGTCGGAAAACAGACCTTACCGGCCGGAGCCGTCACCTCCGCGTAACGAAGGGCATTTCACGCGTGATATTCACTTCGCTGTAGGGCATCGAACCGAAAGTTTTTTCGCTCAGGTTTTCGTTCCGGTTCACAGAAAACAAAACATTTCGGTTCGGTTCCGCTCCAGCAACCACCATTGAACCGGTTCGAACCGTTTTTTTTTCGCTCCGAGTTTGAATTTTTTAAAGATTATTTCAAGAGAATTCCTAAATAATCTTTATTATTTAATGCTATTTTTATTTAAACCAAATACGTCTTAATTATCGAAAGTCAAGAAGAAAGAAATAGATATCCGCACGTAACATCGCGAAAGCGTCCTCTCCCACCATGTAACAAACAGTAAAAAATTGTATGAATTCCCTTCTTACATTTTTCATTATTTAATTTTATAAGAATACGTCTAATACTGTTCTATAGGCATTTAATATTTATTTTTCTTTCCTTTTTAGCGCGTATAAAAGCTATTGAAAATGTTATTTATTTTTTAGTTATTAATTTGATGTAATACCGTTTTTATTCTTTCAAAGGTCAACATTTATTTGATTTTAAAATTCCAATATTCCACATTCCAATATAAGCAGATACTCTCATTTATTATTACATTACATATATTAAAGAGAATTCTGTCTTTCTTTCTGTGTGTTTGCACGTTTGCACAGTTGCAGCACTTTTTTATTTGCATTTTAAAACCACTTAGAATTGTGATATGAATACGGGACTTACATCAAACGACGCCTAAAAGAACGGATATTAATTTTCCAGCCATCGATTTTTGAAAACGCGTCTAATCGTTCCACAAATACCTTATTAACACGAACATTTGCTAAATTTTAGACGAAAAAATTTCGTCGTCAAGGACGACGGCATTGTTGCTGATCTAGCAAGATTAAGTCTATATCTAAAAGAAATTACATGAACTTTGATATTGTATTTGAAATCAATTGCGAGAACTCTTCTTATATATTTTGAATGCATTTTAATCGAAAGGGAAGTAATGATGGCTTAATTTGAACGATAGGTTTGTTTACTGCAGTGCCATTTCTAAGGACTGGAAGAAATGCAAACGAACATACGACCGCTAATATTTTAATTAGCTGTTTGTTTTGTTTACTTTGACGAAGAGGGAAGTTAGTAAGTAACTTTTTTAATTCACTCATTTTTTGTAATCACTATAAATGCACCGGCCATGCGTCAAATATCTTGCTTAATTATCGAAAGAAATTAATCATAATCATTGTCAATATAGTAATTTGCTTTAAACTGCTCAATAAAATTTGCAAACGAAAAGATATTTTCAATGTACGCATGAAGTAGCTTCCTATTTGAAATGTTGAGTTGTCCATCATTACAATGCATTGGAGTCGTTTCTGACTTAAAGTTTTTAAGCTACGTATTTATTTGTTTTAAATTTACATGAACATTTTCACAAATTATCAATCTGTTTTTGTCCTTCATGATTTTGTTTCATTTTAAGCTGTGTAAATGCACTTGAAACTATTGAGAGACAATCTCAAATTATGTAAATAATAAAAGTTCTGTAGTTAGTAACAATAATTTCAGAATGAAATACGAACAACGTCCGCACAAAGAAAAAAGCGCCGATTTCCGTAATGTGAAATGTAGCACTCTCTTAGGAAAAACATACAAACTCAGAGGAATACTACAGAGAACTGAAAATTTTTAGTAGAAAAGGTTCCAAACACATGTCATTCCAGCTACTGAAGGGCCTGGGTCATAAAAGGCCAAAAGAATAGAACCCTGTCATAAAACCTATGCCTGGGGTATCCACAGCACCCCACGCGAGTACCGCAGGGTTCTGGGAAACCTAAGCAGGACATATCTTTGACCCTCTTTCTATGTATTAAGATGCCCATGGAAAATCCCACCATTGAACCTACAGATATTATCACAAAGATGCATCTATCCAAAGGCTTTAGGAGCATGTCTTCTCAAGAAAACCATTAGCTTTTGCTTTATTCGGTGTTGAAAAGTGAGCCTTTCAAAAAGACTCATATTAAAGCAAAGGAAACTCTTCTTTCGCTCCCACTGTTTATGCGAACCAAAAAAATGGAACGAAATAAATAACGGTTTTCGGGTTCGGTTCGGGTTCAGAAAATATTTTTTTTCGGTTCGGGTTCGGTTTCACTCCAGCTAAAATAACGGATTTTTTCGGTTTCGGTTCCGGTTCGATGCCCTGCTTCGCTGCACGTCGACAGGCTGTCGGAGATTCTGCTCAATCGCCGCCGTTAAACTAGAAGGGTTTGGTTTGACGAGATTCCCAATACCAAACACCAAGTCGGATGCGGATCTCCCTATGCTAACTACCTACGTATTAGACGGTAATCCATACGAGGATCTTTTATGGGAAGACGATCATGAATTCTGGATGCGGAAATGTCCCATGATAACCACAGTGTGTTACGGAAGGGAGGTAGAAGCGTTATTGGATACAGGTAGCCAAGATCGGCCGTATCTGAAGAATTTTTTAGAATAATTAGTGAAAATAACTCTCAAATTCCCGTTTTTCCTATCTGTCGCTCTCACATAATATGCGCTAATGGCAAGAGGTCGTCGCCCATTTCTAAGCAAGTTTTTCTACCACTGCTTATAGGGGAACAAGTAATTGAGGTCGTTTGTCTGGTGATTAGTAATTTAATAAAACCTTTAATACTGGGAATCGATTTCTTGACGGAAAACCGCGCTGTTATGAACTTTGAGTCAAAAAAAGTCACCGTGGGTTTTCCATATGATAGTATTGCTCATCGGAGCATCTCCAAAGAACTTGCCTGCGTTAACCAGGGCAGTGCTGAATTTGAAACTAATGTTAGCGAAGGGGAGAACAAAAGCGTTTCTATTGCTGAAACATCGCGATTAAGAAGTTGCGAAAGAGGAAAATTAAAGGATCTGTTGAACGAATTTGAGGACCTATTTTCAGAGAGGCCCGGTCTTATAAGTAGCTTTGTTCACCGGATAATATTGTCAGATAAAACTCCATTCCGGCAAAAAACGTATCCAAACCCTTGTGCGCATTGAGAATCTGTAGACTAGCAAATTCAATTCATGTTAAGAGAAGGCATAATTGAAAGATAGCCGAGCACTTATACCAATCCTTTGGTTTTAGTTACGAAGAAGGATGGCAGCGTACGCTTGTGCTTAGACGCACCTAAGTTGAACAGTATTACCATCCCCGACCGTGACGAACCTCCGCGCGTCGAGGAATTATTGACAAAATTCAATGGCATGAAGTATTTCTCTAACACCGATTTTACTGCCTCATACTGGCAAATGTCCCTGCACCCCGATGATCGGAAATATACTGCCTTCTTATCATCATCATCATAGGTAGTCTGTCCGTAGACAGGTCCGTGATTATTCATGGTTAAACCTGGTTCTCCATATACTCCTATTTTCCGCTGTCCTCTTCATATCTTGATAACTCTCTTTCCCTTTCAAATCGTCTATCAGCTGATACCTTTTCCTACCTCTTTCCCTTTTCCCATCTAGTTTTCCTTCTAACACGTCTTTAATCATACTCTCTCTCCTCATGTAATGTCCAACCCAGCTAGCCTTCCTCTTTCTGATAGTCTGTATAATCATTCGCTTCTCTCCTATTCTTCGTAGCACTTCATCGTTTTTCATCCTATCTGTCCATTTTATCTTCAGCATTCTCCTCCAAGTCCACATTTCAAAGCTTTCCAAGTATTTGATGTCATTTTTCCTTAGCGTCCATGTTTCTGCCCCATACAATGCTATACTCCATACGTAGCATTTTATCAACTTCTTGCGGATATCTTCCCTTCTTATATAACTCGTGTTTTTTCGGGTACCATTCGGATTGAAGAATAGTGGTGCTGATAAGATGTTTGAACGAGGTCTTGGGAACTGATGTATTAGCCTTCACTACTACCTACGTGGACGATCTGCTCGTTACATCCTTGGATTTTGAGTCTCATCTGATGCACTTAAGACGGGTTTTTGAACGTCTGAGGGCCACCAATATGACTTTGAATTTAAAAAAGTCTAAGTTCTGTTGTCAAGAAATCCCATTTTTAGGCTTCTTGCTAACGCCAGAAGGTATCAAACCTGACCCACAAAAACTCAGGCAATCAGGGCGTATAAGGCACCGCGCAACCCCAAGCAATTAAAGGGATTTTTAGGCTTATGTAATTATTATGCCCGGTTTTGCGATTGCTATGCATTTCTCGTCCAACCACTGCATAGGTTGTTAAAAATGGGGGCGAATTGGCGGTGGAATGCAGAAATGCATGTCTCATTTTGAAAATGTTAAAGAAAAGTTTTTGGAATCCGTTGTGTTAAAACATCCCGATTTTCAGATACCCATGGTGCTGCAGACTGACAGCAGAGGGTATGGGATAGGCGCAGTTCTCTTTCAGAAAGATGAGAGGGGTCAAGACCAAGTGATATCATTTATTAGTCGAACGCTCAAGGGTGCGGAGCTAGCGTATTCGACCACAGAAAAAGAGACACTCGCGGTCGTGTGGGCCCTCAAGAAATTGGATTCCTTTACTTCAGGAGTTAAATTAACGGTGTTGTCTGATCACCGTGCGCTCACTTTTTTGTGCAAATGTCACTTGCGGAATAATCGGTTAGCAAGGTGGGCCTTGGTTTTGCAGCAGTATGATATTTCTCTTGAATTTTGCCCGGGCAGGCAGAATATTGTTCCGGATTGGCTAAGTAGGCAGCCTCTGCGCGGGAAAAGTACAGTCGAACCTTCGACAGAACAATATGTAATGGCTTTGTCAGAATTAAATATTTCAGTCTTCCCTGGGGAAGAGTTACAAAAGATATCGGGAATTCAGACACCGAGACGCAGCACGTTTACGGTTATTTAACTGGAAAACTCCTTCCAATAGACCCTCTTTATAAGAAAGTGGATAAGGAATCGAGAAATTGTAAAATATTTGAGGACGTGTTATTTTGGAAAACCGGTAAGAATGTGGATGCTTCGAAAGTTTGGGTCCCTTTAAGTCTACAGAATAAATTGATTTGGTACATTCATACCAAATATGGACATTTCGGACCATTGAAGTGTTTGTCGGTCGCTCAGGAATGCTTTTATTGGAAGCATATGCGTAAACGTATTCGGACCTTGTTATCACAGTGTGATACTTGTCAGCGAACTAAACATTGGCAAAATCAAGGTTAGGGAATAAGTCATCATCCTCATGCCTCTGTCCGAAGACAGGTTTTAACTGAATCGCTGCCTCCATTTCTCTCTCTCCCTAGAAGCCTCTTTTATACCTCTATAAGTATTATATCCCTGCTTTATATGATCTAATATTCCTATTCTTTTTCTCCCTCTTCCTCTTCTTCCACTAATTTTTCCTTCTAAGATCGTCCTTTGTAAACACTGTCTTCTCAATATATGCCCTATCCAATTTGCTTTTCTTTTCCTGATTGTTTTTATTAGGATCCTTTCTTCTCCCACCATTTCTAATACTTCTTCATTTCTCTTCCTCTCTGTCCATTTCACTTTCATCATTCTTCTCCATACCCACATCTCAAAACTTTCTAAATATTTTTTCTCCTTTCTCCTTACCGTCCACGTCTCTGCACCATAAAGAGCTATGCTCCATATGTAGCATTTTGCTAATTTCTTCCTTGTTTCTAAATTTATTTTCTTGCTTGTGAGAAGCTCCTTCTTCTAGTTAAATGCTGCTTTTGCCATTGCAATCCTACTTCTGATGTCCTGTGTACTACTTCCATCCTGCGCTAAAATACTGCCGAGATATTTGAAACTACTTACTTGTTCCAATTTTTGGCCATTTACCATTATATTTAATTCTTTATGTTCCTTTGAAACCACCATGACTTTCGTTTTTTCTGCATTGATCTTCATTCCATATTGTTGGCCAACCTCCACTAGTCTGTCTGTCATCCTCTGAAGCTCTTTCTCGCCTTCTGCTATTAAGCCCTGATCATCTGCGTATTTAATGGTGGTAATACTTTCACCTCCTATCTTAAATCCTTTCTCTTCCATCAACACTTCTTCTGTTATTGTTTCTGCATAAATATTAAATATCGCTGGTGAAATAGGACAACCCTGCCTCACTCCCCTCCCTATTGAAGTACTTTCTGTTTCTTCTCCTTCAACCCTGACTCTAATCTTGTGATCAAAGTAAAGGTTTTTAAGCAGTCTTTTATCTTTCCAATCTATTCCTATTTTGTTTAAAATACCCAGCATTTTATCCCATTTCACTCGGTCAAAAGCTTTCTCCCAATCTACAAAACAAAAATACATACCTTTATTGACTTCTAGCACTCTTTCTATCATCATCCTCATACATCCTAGGTAGCGACCATTAAATATTATTCAAAACTAACCTAATTTTACCAAAATTATTTTTTTCATAATGGAACAGATTCAAAATCCAGTTTTTCAAAACGTAAAAATAAGGACCACACTTATATATATATATATATATATATATATATATATATATATATATATATATATATATATATATATATATATATATATATATATATTAACTAAAGGAAAAGAAAAGGTAGTGATGAGGGTGGCAACAAGGTGTTGAGGGAAGCCCAGCGGACACTCACCAAGTTGAGGACCAAGCTGGCAGGCTGCTGGGGGCGTCGAAGAGACACGTAAAACACACGAACACAAAAACACACGCAAGCTTATCGGGCCTAAGCCCTTCTTCAGCGAAAGAGTAACGTAAAGTGACACACTGGGCGGGGAATGACAGGGTGATGTGGGAAGGTTGATGATTGGAGGAGGTGGGGAGTAGGAGGGGTGGATAGCCAATAAAGAGGGAGTGTGATGAGGTCGAGTCCGAATAGTTACAAAGTAACAAGGAAACATTGTAAGGGGGCTAATAGGGTTAGCGGAGGTTGAGGCCAGGCGGAGAGAAAGAGTCGAGAAGATGGATATGTGCTAGTTCCCAGTGTCGGAGAAGGGGGGCAGGAGTGTCATAGGGTAAAGCGCGAATAATCCTAACATTGTAGCAACTATTAAAGGGAACATTGTGGGTATTAGCATGTAAAGCAACTGGGAGGGGGCGTCTGAGAGAAACGCTATTCCGGTGACCGTTCATTCGGATGTTTAACGGATTGCTGGTGAGGCCTACGTAAAACGCGGGGCAAAGGGTGCAGGTAAGGAGGTAAATGACGTTACGGGTGGTGCAGTTGCTTCTGGAGGTGATGGGGTAGGTGATGTTGGTGGAGGGACTCGAGAAAGAAGATGATGGTAGGTGGATAGGGCAAGTGAGGCAGCGAGGTTTTCCGCAGGGGTGGGAACCTATTGCAAGAAGCGTGGTAGAAGTGGGAAGATCCTTCCTCCACAAGATATTTCCCAAATTTGGGGGCCGGCGGAAGGAGAGGAGCGGAGGATTGGCAAAAAGGTTGATAAAGAGGGACTGATGGGAGGAAGAGGTAAGAATTGGGTGGGCAGCATGAAGGATTGTTTTGAGAGCTTCGTGGATACCAGGATGGAAAAGTGTCGTAAGAGTGAGTGGAGGGGTAGATGCAGGAATAGTGGGTGTGTGAGGATGAGATCCAATGTGGGTAGGCGTCATCGCCCTTTGGATCTGTTCGCGGACCAAGACTGGAGGGTAACCACGTTTGAGAAGAGCATCCTCGAGGACAGAGTAATACTCTAGAAGGGATGCTCTATCGGAACAAAGCCTCCATCCACGACGAGCAAGGGCATAGGGGATAGAGGTTTTGGTATGAAGGGGATGGCAGCTATCAAAGTGGAGGTATTGGAGGCTGTTGGTGGGTTTGATGTGAACACAGGTGCGGATTTGGCTGTCTTGAAGGTAAAGATCGACATCCAGGAATGTGATGTGGGAGGTAGAGGATTGGTGGGTGAAGGACAGTGAAGGATGGGAGGAGAGACGCGAGAGAAAGGAAAGGAGAGAGTCAGGTCCATGCGTCCAAATGAGGAAGACATCGTCGATGTATCTCAGCCACAAAAGTGGTCTGAGTGGAACGTTGAGGAAGAGTCTTTCCCATTCTCCAAGGTAGCAATTGGCGTATGAAGGCGCCATTCGGGTGCCCATCGCAGTGCCTCTAATTTGAAGGTAGTGACGACCATCGAAAGAGAAGTTGTTCAATTTGAGCACCATTGCTGCCAAGTCTAATAAGAAATGGGAGGAAGGTCTTACGTCGGGTGGTCTTGAGTCCAGGAGTTTACTAAGGGCAGAGAGTCCATCATCGTGGGGGATGTTTGTGTAGAGGGAACAGACATCGATAGTGGCCAAAATGGTATTGGGTGGGAGACGAAAGGGGAGGTGTTTGAGACGTTTGAGAAAGTGGTTAGTGTCTTGGATGAAGGAAGGGAATTGACGAATGAGAGGTTGTAGGTGGGAGTCAACGAAGGCGGAGATGCGTTCTGTAGGGGAATTAAAGCTGGCAACAATGGGGCGGCCGGGGATGTTGGGTTTATGGATTTTAGGGAGAAGGTAGAATGTGGGTGTGCGGGGTTTGTTGGGGATCATTAGAGCAATGGCGGAATCGGAAAGGCCTTCCTGTTTGCCTGAGGAATGAAGATAGGACGAAATTTGGTAGGAGTGGTGGTCTGTGGGGTTGGAAGTAAGGTGATGGTAAGAGGTTTCGTCAGAAAGTTGGCGCTCGGCTTCCTCGTTATATTTGGCGCGATCCATCACAACCGTGGTGGTGCCCTTGTCGGCAGGGAGGATGATGATATGGTCAAGATGTTTGAGTGTGGAAATGGCATGCCTTTCACGTCTGGTAAGATTATCTGTATGGTCGATAAGATCGGAAAAGTTAGGTTGGGAGATTCTGGAAAGGATATAATTGAGGTATTGTTCGACCGGGTGTAGGGAAGGAAGGGTGGGTGGAATGTATTGGGAAGGAGGTTTGAAGATGGAAAAGGTAGGTGGGAGGCCGGGAGGGAGTTTTGGGTTGGCAGAGGTGAGAGAGTCTTCTTTGGGAGGGTTAGTTTTTAGACGTAGTGTGCGGGCAAAGGACTGGACGTCGGCAAGGAGGCGAAAATGATCAAATTTGGTGGTGGGACAAAAGGAAAGGCCGCGTGAGAGGAGTTCATTCTCGGCAGGGGTAAGTACGTGGGAAGAAAGGTTCAAGACTTCATCTGGTTGGCAAGATGAAGAGGTGGTGGCAGGAGTGTGCGAAAAATATGAGCGCTTCAAAGGTTTGCGGGTTAGGAAAGTGTGGGTCTTTTTCAGGATATGAAGTGATGGTGGCGTTGGGAATCCCAGGAGGTCCGCAAGACAGGGAGTTTGACCGATGAGTGGCGGGAAGGAGGTGGTTTGTTGACCTCGCCAGCTGTTATGAACGGAAGGGGAAGACCAAGTTTGAGGTGCCGGACGCAAAGCAGAGAGAGTTTACGGAGAAGTCTGTTGCGATGTGCGGTGATATCATTAGCCGCTTGAAGGAAAGCGGCACGAAGGTCGGATATGGATTGCGAAGAATGACGAAGATAAAGAACGAGAGATTTACAATTAGCGAAGTGGGAGTTAGAGAGGGTGGTATAATGGTGTATGGTGGAACGGATAATGTAGATAGAGGCGAGGTGATACGTGAGGGCTAGGGAAGCGCGGATAGGGGGAGGAAGACCTGAAAGAGGAATTCTGATGGTGAGGCATTTGGGGGTGAGTCCAAGTGCAAGGCAGGAGTTGAAGAATTCAATCTGGCAGTTGAGGGTAATGTGTCTACGGAGATGATAACGGAGACGGGTCAGTTCCATGGTGGAAGAGAAAGATAAGAGGAAAAGAAGACAGGAAAGAAACGTAAAGATATAGACAAAAAAGGACGGTATATATATTAACTAAAGGAAAAGAAAAGGTAGTGATGAGGGTGGCAACAAGGTGTTGAGGGAAGCCCAGCGGACACTCACCAAGTTGAGGACCAAGCTGGCAGGCTGCTGGGGGCGTCGAAGAGACACGTAAAACACACGAACACAAAAACACACGCAAGCTTATCGGGCCTAAGCCCTTCTTCAGCGAAAGAGTAACGTAAAGTGACACACTGGGCGGGGAATGACAGGGTGATGTGGGAAGGTTGATGATTGGAGGAGGTGGGGAGTAGGAGGGGTGGATAGCCAATAAAGAGGGAGTGTGATGAGGTCGAGTCCGAATAGTAACAAATATATATAAATATATATAAATATATATATATATATATATATATATATATATATATATATATATATATATTAACTGAAGGAAAAGAAAAGGTAGTGATGAGGGTGGCAACAAGGTGTTGAGGGAAGCCCAGCGGACACTTACCAAGCTGGAGACCAAGTTGGCAGGCTGCTGGGGGCGTCGAAGAGACACGTGAAACACACGAACACACAAAAAAAAACTACTAGTATATATATATATATATATATATACACACTAGTAGTTGGTGCATGCATTCTGCAAGCATATCATCTCAACATAAAAAAACATTCATTTTTCATATTTCATCATTACAAATATTTTTTATTCTAAATATTTCACCTCCAAAGCGATTTTCGTTTTTCCCTTGTGTAAAAAATAATAGATTAAAACAATCCCAAAACTTTGAAATTTCGAATCTCCAGCTCATCTGGAAGTGCCTAAACATTAGTATCCTCCTATATGTTATATAGTAGAAGGTCCTTGCATTTTGCAAGCATATCATCTCACCTCAAAGAACGGATGGAAAACCAGTGTTGCCAGAAATCATTAAACTGAAAGTCCAATTATCACGATCACTAAACATCCCACGGCAAGAATTCAAGGCTAGCATGGTTGGTGCACATGGATGATGAGTCATAATGGTTTTTATCTGTGATGAAGAACTTCTCTTAGCCAAAGTTTACTGTCTGACTACATGTAATTGCAAGGTGAAAATTCTTGATTACCTTCTGAGTCAAATGAGTTATGCAGACGGAACTCATATTTGTTTCGACATGCCATCCAATTACACAGTTAATGAAGAAGGTGTAAAAAACGTCATTATAAAAACTTCGGGGAATGAAAAAATGTGCATTACTGTTAGCAGATGGCACTAAGTTGCCACCATATGATACTTTAAAAATTGGCATTACGAAGTTGATTATTATTTTGGATGTTTTAAATTCAAAGTCGTCTTCCTTTTGGTTTAATCCAATATTATGTAGCCTACTTCAGATGATTTACACAGTATTCTGGAATAATTGTTAGATATAAAACTTGAATTAATTATTAACAATGCAGCAGCCACACACTATAGAACACTATGCTACTCCACTTTCCCTTCTCCCTTGCCTTCAGTCATATCAACTGGAAACTGCGTGGCTCATTACCAGCGGCGAACTTCTGCCTAGGGCCCCAACCTCAGCGGGGGCCCTGACCAGGGGCCGAAATGATACACATTGAGGACACAGGACACGGAAAATAATATGTCAATTTTTCCGAACGAAATAGAAAATAATTGACCATAGTTAATTTTTTGACAAGTCAAGTGGCAACACTGTGTTTGTGTTCTTTGTTTGTTTTGCATCGCACCTGACTTCATTCTATAACTTGTCACTACTTGTCAGTTCTCGTTGAAATTGGGTGTTAGAAAGTTGTATCAATTTCAATTTTGCGGCTCAAAGGTTTTATCTTCCATGCGAATTTGCTGAGGTTAGTTAAGGTTACGATACGAGTAGTGTTAAGTTAAGCAAAAAGTTGGACTTTCTCACGAAGCTACATCGTTTGGAATCTCAAGACGTCCGTGAGAGAGCACGGAACCTGGAAGCCTTCTATCCGGGGGATTTGGACGGTACTTTGGAAAACGAGTGTCTGCACCTCATCTGTTGTCCGCTGAGGCTACAGGGGGAAAAGTGTTATCGTCACTGGAGCTATACAAGTACATCCTGGAAAAAGGCTTTTTGGGCATTTATCCAAACGTGGGAATAGCGCTCCGGATGCTGTTGTGTACACCAGGATCAAACTGTTCGGCAGAACGGTCGTTTTCAGCGCTAAAGAGAGTCAAGACTTATTTAAGATCTACCACAGAAGAGAACAGGTTTAATTCACTCTCTGTGCTGCACATAGTCAGAAATAACGCAGTCTGTGAACTATAGTGAGGTCATCCGTACCTTTGCAGAGAAGAAAGTTCGTGGCATGGCAATTTAATCTTGTAATTATATGTAAATGTAAAAATTATAATGTGTAAAAAAGTATAGTTGGTACTTGTCTATTTAATTTCTAAGTCTGCTTGTCTATTTTCTAAAGTCAAAGTACGTTAAATAAATAAAAATAAAAGTAAAGTTTGTTTTTTGCTAAATTACCAAAAAGGGGGCCCCGACTCTGTTAACTGCCTAGGGGCCCTGGGTCTCTATGTCCAAGCTTGCTCATCAAATACAGTATTTGACTTAAAAAATGAAGGACAAGCAAAAGTATTACTAAACATGGATCTGCTGACATCTGACTCTATATGTATAACTTAATGTGCTTCCCTGTATTAGATATAATGACAAATCTGAACTACCCTTTAATATATAAAAATACTTGAGAATAAACTCAAATAAAATTTTTATTACATTTAATTTTAACCATTCAAGAATAATTGTGTACAGAAGAGGTCGATGAAGGAAATAGTGTGATATTTTTAATTAGAATAATAAAAACAAGAAGTCCAAACCAGGATTAATGCAGGCTGGTTTCCCAAAGTTGATGTCCCAAATTGATTACATACATACTTATATTGACAGGAAATGTTTCAGTATGTGTTAGTCATTCCAAGGAATTCTCATACCATAAGTACCATTTGTAATTCATAGTTTATCAGTGATAGAGAAAAATTGGGAAACAAATTTATTATAGAGCATTACCAGGTTTAAAAATACTAAAAGCAATGTCAAAATCTCTTTCTGATATTACATTTTGCATGTATTTTTTTAAAATAAATAAATTTAATAAATATTACTGTTTATAACCTAATATGTATGGATCAACTGTCCATTACTGAAGGGTAGTCGAGTGAAAGAATAACCCATTTGTTACTCGTCTATGCTCAAGCTGAGTTCTGTAATAATCGCTCCATGGCAATAATCCAATAAAATGCAATTTAAAATGCAAAAACGCCATGTGTTAGTAGAAATTTAAGAAAATACGATCAATTATCAAACTTCTGTGATAAGAATTAGATTCTACATTCTCTTCCCCTTAGGACAGTACAAACCTGACTCCAATGTCACAATTTTAAGATATTTTAAACTATTAAAGAAAACATCTCTGCACGATGGATTTGAGACTTCCTATGTAAAACAAATAGGGAAAAAAAGTTCCTGGAATTGAACCTGGGACTTCAATCTCTGCAAAATGAAATATATCCCGGAGGTGGGCCCTGACAGCATGAGCCTCATACCAAGTTTCATGAAAATCAGTCCATTGGTGCAAAAGTTGTTATAGTTGGGAGCACGAATGAAGGTGGGTGAGCCATGAATTAATACTAACAAACTCCACTTGGGAAGGCTCGACTTGGTGGAAAGATACGACAATGCAAATAAACACGAATGTTGTAAATTACTACTTGACAAATTTATTCAGACTGGTTTTGCCTGTTACAGCATCATGATCATGATGATGCTGCAACAGGCAAAACCAGTCTGAATAAATTTATCTAGTGGAAATTTACTACTCGTTTTTGTTTACATTAATACTATTTAAAGAATATTTAAAAAATATTAATAGTGCCACTGAATTGCAGAACTTGACTTCCTAAAATATCCAATTATCCTGATATTTAATTATTTAGAACACTTTTAGTCCCAATAAGTTTGGATGATTAGATCAGTTTTTTCCCTTTTGATTGGTTTCTAACATGAGAGGTAGAAAAAACTTTAAAAGCCTGTTAGTAAAATTTTCATAACAGGTTTTGAGTTAAAATAAAAATCAAAGATTAAGCGATGACAGATTTAATTAAACGTAATACAGGCCGTTACAATTTTTTTAAATTAGCCATCAACCAAAGTAAAATTTCTAAAAAGATTCCTTTGTTTTACATTGAAACAGTATTATTCAGGTATATAATGATAATTTCATAGTTCTAGGAAACATTCCCCTTGAATAACCTTTTTTAAATATTAACATTCCAATATGAACAAATTTAAACTATTACTTACTACTAATATTACAAACAGCTATAAAAAATTAATTACTTGGCACTTCATGCTAGAATTATTTATTTTTAATTCAATTATCTAGCATATTTTGATTCTATTTGTAAACAACTTCTATAAACCAAACTACTGAATAATAATTGGAAATGCTGAACCAACAGATATCATAAATGAATTCAGCTAATACATCATAGCACTCATCGTTCAATACATAATTTTCACTTAATTTTTGCTAGTTTCATTGATATGCTTTTTGTAGAATATTTGCTTGTACAGTATGGGATCCCTTATCTGGCAAGCTTGGGATGCACGGATTGCCGGTTTTTGGGATTCACTGGATTTATCTCAATTATTGTCGCTGAGAGTATATAATTACAGCATTTTTCAATAGATAATGCGCACCTAATGCATAATGCGCACCTAATGCATAATGCGCACCTAATGCATAATGCGCACCTCAATATTTTCGCCATTCATTAAAACGTAGGCATAACACGCAGTCAAAAATTTTCTGCCAGGTGTGATTTAACTCCCAAAAACATTGAATAACTAAAGGAAAGGGCTATTTATTTAATCTAATTTTCAGATTTAGAGATTGCTGCCTAAAGAGTCCTTTTGTGAGTTGCCATGTTTAAAACTTGACTGTGTTTGAATACAGAAGCATTTCATGACTCCATCTGTATAGTATGGAAAAATATGTGGCCTTTTACATTTTAAACTATTAATTAAAATCAGGCAAAAACTCGAGACTTAAATAAATACTTCTCAAATGAGAATCTCTTCCAACAGCTTCTTTTTTATTATGCTTTAAGATTAGAGTAAATTATTTTTGAACTTGGAAATTTTTAAGTTAAGAAAATCCAATTTCAAATAATTGCGTATGCCAAGGCTTTAAAAGAAAATGAGATGAATTATCATGAATTAGTCGTCAAGATGGCAAAAAGTGTCACAACGCTAGAGGTAAATAAACTTTTATTCACTTTTAATGTTTTCATGTTATTCTTATGATCATTTTTGCCAGATTTTGATAGTTTTTGTATAGATAACGTGCGCGTTATCTATAAAAAAATACGATACTATCTTAAACACCAAAGGAACATTACCAGATTTATAGTGATGTTATCAAGGAGGCTTTTATTATTGCGGTAGTGTATTTGCCTGTAAAAAATTATGGGTCACCACACACCCATCAACTCAATTTCTAGATCGTAATATTTTGCTAATATCTGTATTTAGCACTCATAGGAATATATTATTTTAACAACTTTCACGTCTTTCAATCATAACCTGCTCCCACGCATACTATTTACAGTAAATAATCAACACGCCAGAGTAATTTTGTGCAGTACAAAGAAAAGATAAACTCCCGGGCCAGGCTGCCACTAGCGCCATCTTTTGGTAGCAGAACGAAGCTTTGCATTCACAACCATGACAACCTTCTGGTTTTTGGGCCCTTCCAGATTTCGGGATTCTGGATAAGGGGTCCAATACTGTTATAAGCATAATATGGGAATTATTTACTAAAGAATAAATAGAATTAACAAAACAAAATACTTAAAAGATCAACTTCATTTGGATGGCAAACACACCCTAACCAGCTATAAAATCCTTTGAAATTACTTACATACTGATTTGAAACTATACAGAAAACTAGCTTTAAAAAAGATGCAGAGAATGTGGCAAGTGTCAGAATTAATTATTTTAAAATGGAAAAATATTATTTAAAGGGCATTTACATATTTACACAATGGAAAATTAAGCTTTTTAATTAAATGGTGCAATACAAGATAATTAATAAGAGAGAATTATTTTCCAGGTTCTGTACTGAAAATAATACAAATAGCTGAGTATGACAGATGTAATTTAGTAATCAAAATTATATATATGACAAACTTAGATGTTTAAAAATTCAGCTGACGGAGCAGTCAACTTCACCTTCCCTTGGGAAGCAATCTTTAAGACAAGAAGCAACAGCCCGCATTAGATAAGTCATGGTGCCATAGCTTCCACTTGGTGCACTGTCATAAAAATGCTGACAGACATAAGCTGCACCACCACAGAGAAGACCTCCAGAAGCAGTTGTTTCTCGGCACTCACGTGGTTTGGCACAGCAGAGGGTGGCATCTCCATCAACTCGCATCTATTGTAAAGAGATTATTTTACTTTAAATCCTTGTGAATGAATTTGGAACACTAAGTGCACCAATCTGAGTTTTTATCAAAGAATAGGTATTTTAGAAAAAATAAAATATTAATGAGTAAAAAAATATACTAGTAAATTACCACACACAGGCATGCCCTGGGTTACGTAAGCCTCGAATTACGTAAACCCGCACTTATGTAAGTGGCCCCATAAATTATGTACAAAAAATTTGTTATGCCTACTTGAGTGGTTTTTGTAAGCGAGCTCGAACTAAATCTATATGTATGTGCGCAGAGAAAGAATGCAAGGTGCAGGTTGTAATGCGATATCCCCGCTTTGCTACTCAGCCAATGTTGTCATTCTAGCAAATTTTTAGCAATATGTAGCAACCTTGGTTTCAAATTACGCATGAAAAAAGGCCACAGCGACTACCTACAAATCTAGAGAATTGATGTAACATTCTACCAAATTCTAGCGACTGGCTACAATTGTGGCATATATTTGCACTCATATGAATACAATAATAGACTACATTGTTGTTACATGTCTGTGTGGTAATGTGGTTTCTCTCCCAATCCTTTCAGTCTTTTTCTGACCATTGACACGGGTGCTTGATCTCTTAACATGTGTTTGCTTTTGCACAAATTAACGGAAGTGTTGTTCTTGTAATCATGGCTGATAAGCATTTAGTACTGCATTAGTCTGAATATAGTCTCCCCTTTTTGGTCAAAATATTAGCAAGTAAAGTAAGGGAGAGACTATATTTGTGCCCAAAAAATTAGCAAACGAAAATATCACCGTCAGCAGTAAGTATAGGTAACAATTAATGCCCTCACTTGATTTGATTGTTTTATGGAGAATTTCTTGATACATATGCCTCAATAACTCAATTCTTTTTGTTCATTTTATGGAATCCTTGCCTTAAACATTCGTATAATCATAATAGCGGGAATTGCAGAAGTTTTCGCTTTGAAAGTGTTGATTGGCTAACTTCATCCCTTCCCTAAGTCCCAAATATTGATATGAAGTGGTGCCACCTATCGTTATTTTAAAGAAAATATCACTACGGTGAAAGAAATTATCTTCGTTAACCCGTCAATCCATAGGCAACTCGTGTCAGCTGATCAAAGTGCCCAGCTTACGCAGTTGTTGATTGTATATAATGCAATCGCATTATATAAGTATTATTTACATAAATCAAACCAAGCCATTGAAGGTGTTTCAACTACCTACAGAATGTATTCCTTGATGTGATATTTCGAGACATAAATATCGGAAGTAATGAAAATACGTGTAAAATAAATTATGAAAAGAATATGTTAACTGCAAATCTGGTGATAATTACATTTTTATACAAGCACGATTCAAGTAGCCATGGTATCTGAAGGATAAGGATGGAATTTAAATAACATTCATAAATGCAAAGTTTTCGAATTTAATACAGTAACACTTGATAGATATTTAAATTATGCCTGCAACTATAACATGCAAAACGTGATGTCACCATTTTATTGTAAATTGATAGCTGTAACTAGATTGCTTGTACAGATTAAAACATGTTTAGAATATTAAAAGTGAGATCTGTAATGGGGTTCAAACGTTTTTCCAAAACTGAGGCTTCAGAAATGGGGGGGGGGGAGGGACTATAGACTATATTCAGGGAGGGACTATATTCAGACTAATACGGTATTCAGTATTTTAGTGAACAACTCTTTCGGAAATTCTCCTTAAACGATTAAAGTGACTTTCCCATAATTGCATAATATGTAAATGACTTGAATTGCCTTCATTACATACATTTTGTTTACCAAGAAAATGTCTATAGGATGCTGTGAAAGCAAACTACACTTAGTAAAAACCGATGTTTCACCTTGCGTAATATATTATTGATTTACATAGAGAATTCATTTATTCAGCTTTAAATTCACACACCATTAGTCTTAATTTTCTTTGTAAGCTCCGTTTTCTGTTAACTATATTCTATACTCACATAAGCTACTGCATTTACATGCCTCTATTTTAACCGAGTACTTGTACCATACTGATGCAGTAAATTATACGTACTTTTTAAAACATTAAACTGAAAGTCAAATTATCACGATCACTAAACACCCCACGGCAAGAATTCAAGGCTAGCATGGTTGGTGCACATGGATGATGCGTCATAATGGTTTTTATCTGTGATGAAGAACTTCTCTTAGCCAAAGTTTACTGACTGACTACATGTAATTGCAAGGTGAAAATTTTTGATTACCTTCTGAGTCAAATGAGTTATGCAGACGGAACTCATATTTGTTTCGACATGCCATCCAATTACACAGTTAATGAAAAAGGTGTAAAAAACGTCATTATAAAAACTTCGGGGAATGAAAAAATGTGCATTACTGTTGGCAGATGGCACTAAGTTGCCACCATATGATACTTTAAAAATTGGCATTACGAAGTTGTTTTTTATTTTGGATGTTTTAATAAAGGTAAAATACTCCTTTAGCCAAACAATTAGAGGGTTACAACACCCAATGCATTTCGCCCACAAGGTGGGCATCGTCAGGGGTAAAACCTGTTTCAACAGTGACTAAAAGCCAACTGCCAGGTTTGAAACGGAAAGTGTTAAGAAGACGACCGAGAAACAAGTGAAACGCGAAAAGATTTTTCGGCGTGTGTGTCGTTTAAATCTGTCAATTTGTATAGGGTCTTGTTGAAATCTGTGACCGTGTTCATAAGTATATCGCGGTTTTTGTAAATGTGAAGGTTTTCTAACGAGTTTAGTGAGTTATTGGCTGAAGTTATCAATGTTAAATCGTTTACGTGTATACTATGACCTGTTTCAAAAATGTGGTTGGCAATGCTTGATTTTTCAAAACGATTATATTTATAGTGAGCCATGTGTTCCTTAAAGCGTGTTATTAGTTTCCTTCTAGTTTGTCCTATGTTCTTTTGGTCGCAGTGTGAGCATTGTATTTTATAAATACTGGACTTGTTCAAAGATTCTGTTCTGTCTTTTGCACTGCCCAGTAAATTTTTCAAATTATAAGGATTTGTATATGTTATGGTATAATTCTTATGTTTAAAAATTTTGTTCAAGCCTCTGTTTAATGGTGGAATATAAGGCAATTTTACATATTTGTCCTCTTTTTTGTTGTCTAATTAAAGGGAAGTGGCATTGGACAAGGTTTTATTAAAGTTATGTTTTCTCACTAATTTATTAATTAAATTATTATCGTATCCAAGTTTAGCGGCAATTTGTTTTATGTGTTTAAGTTCCTTTGCATATCTGATTTTATTGAGGGGGATGTTACATAATCTGTGTGTTAAAAATTGAAACAGCTATTTTTTGGGTCATAGGGTGAAAGGAGTTGTTAGGAATAAAGTTATCAGTATGTGTAGGTTTTCTAAAAATGTCAAACTCAATGTGTTGTCTATTATTTATGATAAGCAAGTCCAAAAATGGCAAGGTGTTGTTTTCTTTAAGTTCATAAGAGAACTTAATTGAAGGATATATGTTGTTTAACTGATTAACAAATTCATCTACATTTTGTTTCTTTAAATCAAAGATTGTGAATATGTCATCCACGTACCTCAACCATATATCTGGAAAGTTATGAAATTTTTCTTTGCAATCGTTTTCAAAAGAGGACATGAAAATGTTGGCTAGAAAAGGAGATAGGGGTTTCCCATAGAAGTGCCTTGTGTTTGGATGTTTTAAATTCAAAGTCGTCTTCCTTTTGGTTTAATCCAATATTATGCAGCCAACTTCAGATGATTTACACAGTATTCTGGAATAATTGTTAGATATAAAACTTGAATTAATTATTAACAATGCAGCAGCCACACACTATAGAACACTATGCTACTCCACTTTCCCTTCTCCCTTGCCTTCAGTCATATCAACTGGAAACTGCGTGGCTCATTACCAGCGGCGAACTTCTGCCTAGGGCCCCAACCTCAGCGGGGGCCCTGACCAGGGGCCGAAATGATACACATTGAGGACACAGGACACGGAAAATAATATGTCAATTTTTCCGAACGAAATAGAAAATAATTGACCATAGTTAATTTTTTGACAAGTCAAGTGGCAACACTGTGTTTGTGTTCTTTGTTTGTTTTGCATCGCACCTGACTTCATTCTATAACTTGTCACTACTTGTCAGTTCTCGTTGAAATTGGGTGTTAGAAAGTTGTATCAATTTCAATTTTGCGGCTCAAAGGTTTTATCTTCCATGCGAATTTGCTGAGGTTAGTTAAGGTTACGATACGAGTAGTGTTAAGTTAAGCAAAAAGTTGGACTTTCTCACGAAGCTACATAGTTTGGAATCTCAAGATGTCCGTGAGAGAGCACGGAACCTGGAAGCCTTCTATCCGGGGGATTTGGACGGTACTTTGGAAAACGAGTGTCTGCACCTCATCTGTTGTCCGCTGAGGCTACAGGGGGAAAAGTGTTATCGTCACTGGAGCTATACAAGTACATCCTGGAAAAAGGCTTTTTGGACATTTATCCAAACGTGGGAATAGCGCTCCGGATGCTGTTGTGTACACCAGGGTCAAACTGTTCGGCAGAACGGTCGTTTTCAGCGCTAAAGAGAATCAAGACTTATTTAAGATCTACCACAGAAGAGAACAGGTTTAATTCACTCTCTGTGTTGTACATAGAGTCAGAAATAACGCAGTCTGTGGACTATAGTGAGTTCATCCGTTCCTTTGCAGAGAAGAAAGTTCGTGGCGTGGCAATGTAATCTTATAATTATATGTAAATGTAAAAATTATAATGTGTAAAAAGTATAGTTGGTACTTGTCTATTTAATTTCTAAGTCTGCTTGTCTATTTTCTAAAGTCAAAGTACGTTAAATAAATAAAAATAAAAGTAAAGTTTGTGTTTGCTAAATTACCAAAAAGGGGGCCCCGACTCTGTTAACTGCCTAGGGGCCCTGGGTCTCTATGTCCGGGCCTGGGTGTGCCTGTACAATCGATTGTAAGCCGACCTTTAATTACCTTTTTATCTTCTTAGAAATTGTCACTTGGCTTAGAATTGGTGTCTTAAAAATAAATGAACAAAAAAGAAAGTAATCAATGCATTAACCCATAAATGCTGTCAGACGTACTATTATGTCCTGCAAAAACTGTCAAATCGGCCATAAAACGTGCTATTACGTCCTCCGTCATCCCAATTTTCCTTATCTTTTGACACAATAACCTTTATATATTTTGAAAGAGGAAGCTTTGGATTTCCTATCTATACTGTATTTTTACTGTTTTTTAAATATAAAATCTATATTGAATTTTACGTGTGTGTGTGTGCTGCATCAAAGTCATCAAAATCATGCTATTACCTAGCACTTGTATGCATAAGAAGCTTTATACTCTAGATTTCTAGGTACACAAAGTTTCATTTTACTTTTTCTAAACATTTACATTGCTTACTATTTTGATTCAGTGTCTAGCATGTGCATACTGGGATTTCCAGAGCAAACCATCACATCCTCGTGCCTATGCAAGTATAAATTTCAGTCCTTCAGTGTGACAAAATTTTCAGTTTTGTACAATAATTCCATTATGAGACGAACACAATATTCTGTGGAATTTAAGAAGTAAGTGATTGCATTTACAGAAGAAACATTTAATCTTGCTGCACAACTGCAGGAGGAGAGAAAAAGAGAAGCATTTATACTTTTTAAGCAAAATATCTGTGAAAACCAAAATGTCTGAATACCCTACAAGAAAATTTCCTTGTGTGCCCTTGAAAAAAGTGGGAGTTGGCTTACAATTGGTATTGGCTTACATTTGATTATACATATATATTACAAGTAGATGGTGCTTGCATGCTGCATTTCATCTCATCTTGAAAACACATTAATTTTTCAGACAGATATTTCATTATTACAAATATTTTTAATACAATAGTTTGCACCTCTGAACCATGGACAACTAATAACACAACAACAAATAACAATGCAACGTTAACCCTTCAGGGCCGGGATCAGTACGTGGTACGGACCTAGGTTTCTTTTCTTGGCACCGGGATCCGTATCATGTATGGACCCTTGCCGCGACTCTTTTAATTTGCCGTATTTCGATTATAAACATTTCTTATAGAATGATATTTTTGTTTAACACTGAGGAATGATTGTTTATTTGAATTTTATAAATAGAATACGTTTTGTGAACTCTTAAATTGACTTATATAATTTTTTTTAGTGTACATGAATGGAAAACTGCAAAAAAACTTTCTCAAATCTCTTTTTTATTCTTTACTTTATCAGTTCGTAATATTTTCTTTTATTATAAATTAATCACATGGATAATTTCTTATATTTTTAGGAATTTAAACAATTTCTTTTGTTCATCTGGCTCTTATTAACATTATAAAAATTTATTTCGAAAGTTACGATTTTAACATCCAATTTTTTGTCTACTTTAAAATATATAGTACTAGTAGTTGGTGCTTGCATACTGCAAGCATTTCATCTCACCTTGAAAAAACATTCATTTTTCAGACAGACATTACATCATTACAAATAGTCTTTTAATTCTAAAGATTTCACCTCCGCAGCGATTTTTGTTTTTCCCACATGTAAAAATAATAGTTTAAAACAATCCCCAAATGTTGCAATTTTAAATATTTTACACTATCTTCATTATAGGGTATTAATGCTACACATTTTTGACAAATTTTAAAGTTGTAGCACTTCTAGAAGTAAAATAATATTTTTCTAATTGTTTAAATTTAAATAATTTTTAACGGCCGCCGCAATTCATATATGGTGAAATTGAAATGTTTATTTTTATAAATTCACTACTCTGTAAATAAGTTGAAAATTTCAGCTTCCTAGCTCATCCCGTAGTACCTAAACAGTTATCTATTTGTTTAAACTTTAAGAATTTTTAACTGCCAAACAAATTAAAATATCAAAATTTGTATAATCCCTATTTCGTTTTTTTAAGAATTCCACTTATAAAAAAATTTCAACTCCATAGCACATTTGGAAATACATAAACCTTGAAAATTTGTTTAAACAATTGCGAATTTTTAGCGGCCGCATTGTTGCACTTTTTCAAGATTTTCGTTTTTTCTAGTTGGTTTTGCACAAAATTCTACCTAAGAAAAAATTTCGAATCTCAAGCTCATCTGGAAGTGCCTAAACATTAGTATCCTCCTGTTATATGTTATATCTATCCTCCTCTGTAAGAAACGTCGATATATAATGATATTAAAATATAACTGTGCTTTGTAAAAACTAAATGGACAGATTATGCAAATAACTAAATAAACGTGTGTATATTCTTGGAACACAGCTGCACTGGAGTAGGCTAGTATTGTAAAGAGGCAAGAGACGAAATGAAAACGGATCGTTCTAGAGCGTCTCTTTCTCAGTGATGGAAGGGACCCTCCCTGTTTTCTTCATGATATATCTTCTCATATCTCATCGTGTGTGCTCTCATTCGAAGGAACACTTCATATTCTCAAGACTAAACAAACTCGAGAGGAAATAAATCATTGTATATTGGTGCCGTCTCGGTGAGACCTCGAGGAAGTAATTTCAGTGAAGATTTTGTGAGCTAAGCTAAGTGGTCAAGGAATGGACGATAGGAATACAATACTTTTCTTTGTTAGGCATCCGAATGCGATAACATTCTCTCTCTCTGAGAGTGAGAGAGAAAGTTAATAACCAGGCATAGGCTCCAACGTGTCGGTGTTTACAAGAAGCCAAGGAAGCGAATGCAGTAGACCATTGAGTAGACCAGAGAAGCAAGCTAAGACTATACAGAGAACTTCAGCGTGTGATATCACAAAACGTTGAATATATCAATGACTATTTCCGAAAAAATTGCATTCAGGAATCTGTAACACATTTCAATTGGCATGGTCTTTCATCTTCAGAGGTTATTAACGTAAAAGAATATTCAGATATTATATTGTAAATTTAATACTAAACGCAGAACACTATACAGCCGTTGGTTTCAAGATTTCATTCATCTAACATATATAGATGAAAATTTATATTTTTTTAAAGATGGTACTTATAAAATCTGATATCCTGTTTAAATACCAGCCGGCGTACGATGCCGTAGCATTTAAATGCCTCCCGTCGCTGAAGGGTTAAATAACACTTTTTATAATCACCTTTATAACAGTTATAGAATAATGGAAGGAACATAAAATTTCACACTGAAATATGCAAAGTGAAAAACCATCGTGGAGACGTGGTAGAAGTGACAGGGGAGGGATGAAAGGGTAGAGGGGGAGAGGAGTGTTCAACAACACAATTGGTAGAGGCCTCCCCACCACCGCATTTAGCGACCCTGATGTGTTCAAATGGCTAAATCGCCCTTATATGATCTGGAAGGTATAGATTAAAATTTTTATTCGGGTAGAGGACAACATTTGCTACAATAAAGTTTGGGATACCATGTACTTATGATTAATAATTTTTGAGATAAAAATTGATAATACATAATAATCATTCATTCATTCGTGTTCTGTCTTACGACAGGTCCTACCAATTAATTAATTAATTGGTTTTGACTAGGGAATATACATACACGGTGTGGTGGTTTCCCGTTGCCTTCCACACTGGACACATACACAGAAGGGAGGAGGGAAACCCGGTGCCGGCATTTGCCTGCTCTTACGAAGAACACCAGGGGGGCCAACAGCTTAACATCCCTTCTGAAGGACGGAACAGCTGAATTTGCGCGGTCTCCTCAAACCACGCAAACAGGGGGCCGGGTGACCTTGAGAAAAATCCTACTTGTGCAGGATTCGTACCCGATGACTTTTTTCAAGCATCGGGCGAGTAGCAGCCAGCGTCCTAACCACTACACCACCGGCACATCATTAAAAACATGTATAACAATTGGAAATTCTATTCCCTTGCCCTTATATGATCTGTAAGGTATGGATTAAAAAAATTATCCATATGGAGGATAGAATTTGGTACAAAGTGATTGCAAAAGCTTGTACCTACAATGAATAGTTTCTGAGATAAAAATTATTAAATTTTAATGTACAAATGGGATAAAAACAACAACTAAAAATTAACAATTTTGAAATTTTCAATTTTTCTGGATGGTTATGAGCAAAATTCTATAATCCTGCCAACTTTCATGTCTCCAGCTCATCCAGAAGTGCCTAAACATTAGTATCCTCCTGATATATATATGTTATTACTAGTAGTTGGTGCTTGCATTCTGCAAGCATTTCATCTCACCTTGAAAGACATTAATTTTTCAGAGAGATATTTCATCATTGGAAATATTTTTTAATTCAAAAGTTTTCACCTCTGCATTGATTTTCATTCTTTCATTATGGAACAATATTGGAGTAAAACAATCACTAAAGTTTGAAATTTTAAGAATATTATAGTTTTTCCATAGTGAAATACTAATGCCACACTTTTGTGTCAAATTTTAAAGTTAAAGCACATTTAGAAGTGAAATAACATTTATCAAATTGTTAATATTTTCAAAGTTTTAACGGCCGCAATAACAACTTCATGGAGATATTCAAATGCTTATTTGTGCATTTACACTATGATCTATATAACTTAAAAATTTCAGCTCCCTAGCTTACCCTGTGGTATCTAAACATTTACCTATTTGTTTAAATTTTAAGAATTTTTAACAGCCAAAAAAATTAAAATATCAAAATTTCTATAATCTTCAGTTTATTTTTTTTACAAATTCTACCTTTAAAAAGAATTTCAGCTTCGTAGCACATTTGGAAATACATAAACCTTGAAATTTTGTTTAAACAATTGCAAATTTTTAGCGGCTGCATTGTTGATTTTTTCATGATTTTCGTTTTTTCTAGTTGGTTTTGCACATAATCCTACCTACGAAAAAATCTTCAAGTCTCCTGCTGATCTGGAAGTGCCTAAAAATTAGTCACCATCATCATAGGTAGTCTGTCCGTAGACAGGTCCGTGATTATTCGTGGTTAAACCTGGTTCTCCATATATTCCTATTTTCTGCTGTCCTCATCATATCTTGATTACTCTCTCTCCCTTTCAAATCATCTGTCAGCTGAAACCTTTTCCTGCCTCTTTACCCTTTTCTGTCTAGTTTTCCTTCTAACACGTCTTTAATCATACTCTCTCTCCTAAGGTAATGTCCAACCCAGTTTGCCTTCCTCTTTCTAATAGTCTGCATAATCATTCGCTTCTCTCCTACTCCTTGTATTAGTAGATTAGTATCCTCCTATATATACATACAGTGGAATCCCGATTTAAGGTTTCTCCATTTAAGGCTTTCCTGCATTTAAGGTTGTTTTTTTGTGGCCCAACCAAAGCTCCATATAAATAATGTATTATACAACCCAATTTAGTGATTCTCCATTTTGTGAATTTAAGGGACAAAATTCTCATCCCTAGATGGACATCGCCTCGATTTAAGGCATGTTTACATTATGCGACGCAACAGTATATTATTTAGTGGAGTTGTAATGTAATAATTCACTTTATCCATCAATGACACAACACATATTGGCATTGTTACATTAAATGAACTCAAATAATTAATATTTTGTCATACCATGTTTTCTCAATCCATCTTTAGTCCTTAAATCATGTTATGTATGTTACGAAAGTTGTGGTGATGTCATTACGTGAACATGTATTTTTTTTACACTTTGGTTCCAAAGTTCTCATTTGTTAATGTGACATTAGCTAATTGTGCCACTCATGTGTACTACCGCCATATTTACTGTGTTGACGCCAAAAGAAGACAATCGCCTAAAAAAGGAAGGTTTATTCAGATCAATGCTTTAGTTACATAGAGGTTATGTTATTCAAACTTCATGAACCTACTCGTCCGTTGCCTAGAGCATTTCCCTACACCGCACAAGATAAGCAATTATATTTGTGTATTTCGCATAAAGTGCCAAAATGTAACAAATGTCCTTATTATCTAATGACTACAAGGACGTGGGAAATTCCAACATCTGCCAGTGTTGTCATTTTGTGTGGATCATTGTGCACGCTCAGCCGATTGCATGCGCTGACATGTTTGCCAATGCTCACCGCACCACTACATTGCTGGATAAATTATTCGAAGCTCATTTAAATTACAGTAATCCCTCCATATTTGCAGGGTTAAGTTCCTAAAAAACAGCATGAATATAGAAACCATGAATATAAATACTAAAAGTATATGGGAAAATTGAGGTTAGGGGAAAAACTACCCCCTGTTCATATAGTAATAATATATTATTAAAACTTATCTTTGGTAATTGTATGCATATCATTTCTTTTAAGATAAAATATTCCTTATTTGCTCGAATAAAGTACCTTTAATTGTTACGCAATATCGTTCATCTCTCCAGAGTCTACTATGAATTATATTATCCATAAATAGGAGATATCATTCGATTCAGTTTAACCGTTTAGGCTGCAATAAGATTTTTAGCGGATCGCAGCGGAGGCATGACGTCATAGGGCTTGGGTAAGGTAGCTTAGCGCACATTGTAATGCCACTGGATGCCATATAGTGATTTCAAGAGATGTATGGCTTATGCAGTATAACTTGTGACATCAGGCTCTACAATTGGATTGATTTTAATCAAATTCTCTGGAGCCATTTACGAGTAAATAAAATATTTCTAAAAATCGCTAAGAATAAACTACACTTAGTTTTTGAGCAATATCATTTTTATGAAAAAAGGGTCTGCAAAAGATGATATATTGCACAAATACGAAATATCATTTGATTTCATGTATGTGTTTGAGCACTAGAACAGCGAACAGACAGAATGGCGAAAACCACATTTATGGACACCTAAAATGTGTATTTCCATCAAAATCTCAAAGTCAAATTTTTTCACGATAACAATACTTGCTCAAAGTAAAAATAATCAAAACCATGAAGCAATGGTTATTAGGAATCACTCTGCTCTCAAAGCAGAAAAGAATTGTTACCACTTTGGAGCACCTGTCAATACATTAGATTTTTAACATTTGATGGTTCTCCAAAGAATAACCTAATGGAAGTTTTGGAGCTATCAGGCAATAATACCTGATCATCCAGAAATATGCGGTTGGCTTGGTGAACAAGTTGTTCCACGGGAAGAATTCCACAGCCCAGCTGTGGGGCAGCATCATGTTCCACAACAAGAGTCAGTACCATTAATGCTTCTACAATAAGCTGCCGATATTCAGGTTGAGGAATGGTATTAAGGACAGCTTCAACAGCAAGTGCAAACTTCAACTCACCAGGAGTCATCTGATTACAATAAAAAAGAAATGAATCATTAATCTTCTTAAAATTACTTCAATCACCCTACTGAATGATTCATAATTCTAAAGCATCACAAAAAACGAAAAATAAAGTTAAATATAATGACTCATGCAATAAAATGAAAATGCAGGGAAATGAAGAAGGTGAATGATAATATAGTACTATAATAAACATCCTACAGTATAGTATAGCCAATTTACGATTTAGATGATGTTTATAAATATAATTAATTAATTATAATTAATCAATCATCTGTGGTCCAAATTTTTGGCTGGGAAGATTTTTAAATACTGTTTTGCAATAAACAAGTTTTTGTGTAAACTTTTAAGTGCTGTAATATTGCTGAAACAAGTTAGAACTTGTGGTAGAGACACTTCCTTCTGTATCCCAAAATTAAAAAGTTGATATTAACACAAAAAAGAGTGAATAATACAATGAGAAATAATGGAATGAAGTAAGAGTTAATCATGAGACAAGCATAAAATTTTTCATTCAAACAAAGTTTGGTAAAAATTATCTTATTCTTGCAACCAATAACTACACTGAATGGGTCAGGCTCTTGTACAAAAAAAAGCTCTGCAGTCCTGTAATCAAGAGAGGACTTGTATATATTTTGAAGGCAACTACTTAGCAAAAGAAATGGATTAGATATTTTTCATTGGAATTCAGAAGATTAAAAAAATGCCTGCCTATACAAAGTTTGGCATAAACCATTAAATAATGGGCCATTTAAAAAACTAGAGTAATCTTTTGCAACTTGATGATAAATTTTAATTACCTCTTGTATAAGATTCTGTGCCAGAAGTCTTCCTTCTATAGCTAACCCTTGACACTGTAATATGCAGAATAGAGATTAATTCACAGAAAATATCAAATGTAATTGAATATTGCAAATACTATATTTAATAGACTATGAAACACAGTACGGGCCATAAGTATTTTACCACCAAGGAAAATTGCCCAAAATTGTAGTAGTCACCAAAATGGTTATTTTGCACAAACTGATGTTTATTAACAAAACAATATTCTGTGAAACTTCTCATATATAATGAAATAAAAAATATGAAGTTCTGTCCTAAAGCTTAGACTAATCAAAGTAACCACCCTTTGACTTGATCGCTGCCCTGCAGACGAGGCATTCTGGCAAATAATTTCTCTAGAGTTGTGGTATTTATTGCTTTCCAGGACCTCTCCAGGTATTCCCAGAGCTGCTTCATGTTGGTCAGTCTCAGTTTTTGGACGTTTCTGTTGAGCTCTTCCCATAGCAGCTCTATCGGATTTAGATCTGGTGATTGTGCATCTTCAGTTCCTGATGTTTTTCTTTCTTAGTCACATAGTTCCTGCACAATTTTGATGCATGTTTAGGATCATTGTGCAGGACGAATCCTTTACCAATAATTCTCTTCCCTGTAGGTACCAGCATGCTTTTACAGAATGCGGTGGTAGCACTCTTTCATGAAAATTCCTTCTATCTGAATGAGATCCCCCTCCGAATCACCTCTGAAACAGCACTAAACCATCACCGAACCACCTCCATGTTTCTCTGTGAGGACAACACACTGCTCTGACATCCTCTCACCAGTTTGTCTGCGAACATACTGCCTGCATTTCCCGCCGAACAATTCAAACTTTGATTCGTCGGTAAATAGCACTCTTTTCCACTTTTCCAAGTTCCAATCTCTGTGTTTTTGGGCCCATTCTAACGGTTTCCTCTTGTTTTTTTGTGAAGATGTGGTTTTCTTGCTGCTACATACCCAATGAGTCCATACTTCCTTAGATGGCACTGCACTGTTTTCACTGACACAGGAGTCTCTCGTGTGGTATTTACTACATCATGTATGTCAGGTGCAGTTTTGGTCCAGCACTGTTTGCTGATGACCCTAATCAACTTATCCTCCTGTTCTGATGTGATTCTAGGCCGACCGAGCACAATTGGAATTGTTTTCTCATTTCTGCTGATAGTGTAGAGCACAGTCAGATGCGTTACACATGTTTTTTGAGCTATTTGTGCAACAGAATAACATTCTTTCCAAAGTGCTAATGCCATGGCATGCTTTCGAGCCATAGTATGAGTCTGAGTCATACACACAACTGTCACAACAAACTGTTGAAGTTTTGGTTCGTCGGACATCTGAGATGCATAAAGCAGGTTTTCAAACTGTGAAATGGCATACCTGGCACCAATTGGTGGGTAAAGGAGTGCATATGTGAACGGTGCGATAATTTAAAAATACCGCAGATATTCCTATTTATCAGCATGTCACGCAAACCTCGCATTCTGCCACGTTTTAAACCCCTTGAACCCACTGATACAATGCACTTAAATGTTTTATTCATAAAATGATGAATTAGATGCTTGTGTATATGGAGTCAGCATGGTTTATAAGGTCTAAATGAGATTTCAAGTGAATTTCATAGGTGGTAAAATAGTCCACTTGGGAAGGCTCCCTCCACTTTGTGGAAAGATTCCATTTAAATGAAAAAGAAACTTGTAAATTTCCACTAACAATTTTAATATCCGACCGGTTTCACTTGTTACAGCATCATCAAGTGACGAAAGCTTTCATGGAAATTTACAAGTTTCTTTTTCATTTAGGTGGTAAAATAGTACTCATGGCTGGTACTGTATAATAAAAAAACTATTTTCTAAAGTATAACACATACCATGCTTTTAAAGTAAAAATTTAAGAGAAGTATGTCATATTTTTGTTTAACATAATGAAAAGAGCAGTGTAACAGATTAACTTCCTCCCTGATTATAACCCGAATATACTCCATTGCATGAGTGGAAAAATCCTGATTATCCCGAGTATACTAGGGCTAAACCATTTTTTTGTTTCCATAAGGGTGCTAGCTGAATTTTCTCGATTTGGTTTATGGTTTGACCACTAGATATCAGGAACAGACTCAGATTCAACTCCTCTTCACAGGAAATTCTAAAACTCGGCATGATGCATCTGTGGAGTCTGAATAGTCGATGTTTTTTTTACAACTTTGCAGCTCTGCTTTCATCCCTCAATTTGTTTTATTGCACCAATATACTTTCTCATTCAAGACATTCACACTCAGATCCTGCCTAGAGGCAAAGGTGGCCTGAGGAATTTTGGCACCCAGGGTGAGATAGCACTCCAGTGTCCCCTTCTGTTAATGTTAGATGAGATATTTACAAAGTATGTTAATTTATTCATCGCTCTGTAAAAATTATTGATAATGAAAAGCTAAAAGGAATGCCATAGAGATTCTAGTCTGTTCCTCGATATAAAATGGTATCCAATATTTATTCACTTGCAAGAAATGCAGAGATAAATGATCGGGATAGCGTCCCCAAAACTCGGGTACCCTGGGCAGCTGCCCGATTGGGCTGGCCCTGCCTCGAGGTTTTCATTCTAGTTCCTGGAATATTTTTCCAGGTGCTCAACATGTCTCCTGAGTAACAGTGCTTGACCAGATGTTGTGGGAACTATTTCCTCACCAGATTTGGTGGAACCCTTTTCCCATCAGGGATCGTAGAGATTTTTGTCTCAGTAATTTGTTGAACTCTAGAGTGAATACAACATCTACTACTGCATTAGTGCTTCATTACAGTTTTCTTTTTTATTTTTATTGCAATTTTTAGTTACTCTTATGGATAGGAACATCGGATGTCATTTGAGCATGAATGTGTTAGTAGGACCTAAATCTTGTAGCTAGCATAAAGTAACTTACCCTTTCAAGAACATTCCAAACCCTAGGATAGAAACCCCTTGGAACACGATTAAGGGCTCCATCAAGTCGTCTCCGACGAAGCCACTGTCCCTGCCTCTCACCTCCCTCACCAATATTGTCAGTATCTTCTACTCCCTTCCCTACACCAAGAAGACTTCCAATCTGGCTTTTCTGTAAGTTTGACATCAAGATGTTGTTGTGAAAACCTAGAGGGTATAACTGCTACTAAGAACCAATGCTGAACTTCAGAACAATACTTTTTTAAGTACCGTATTGACTCAAATACAGTGCAATGTTTTTTTCCTCAATATGTACCTTTGAAAGTCGCATTCGCACTATATTCGAGTACTTGTTGCATTCGTACTATATTCGAATACTTGTATCTTTAAAAAATAACTGCATATTGGCGCATTTCATGAAGCGTGTCTCATTGCATATTTTTATAATTGCTACAATGTAAGTGAATTGGACGTTCATGTTACGATGCTACATTGTACAAATATACTCGGTAGGGGTCTGAGGAGACTTGAAAATAGATCAAGGTCAAATTGCAGCAACCACAGCACTGGCACAACTTCACGCAGGGTCGCAACACTCAACGTTAGAAAACGAGGACCGCCTAAACGTGGCGCCACATTACCCCCCTTTAGTACATAATTCATGAGTTTACAGGTAATTTAAATGTGCAAAATAGAGAAAATGAAATGTTTTTTGTCTTTTTCTAAAATTCCTTTCAAAATACTTGGGGTCGCACTATATTCAGGGTCGCATTATATTCGGGCTAATATGGTAAGTACTTTTTCATATTCTTTCAAAATATTCAATATAAATGCTGAGACAATATTTTTTTGGTAAGATCATATTCTTTGACATTATAAAAGTATTAAGTGTGTCTTACCAATGCCCTGAAAAGATTATAATGCATAATTAACAAATACACTAATACTAATTTTTTAAAAGGAAACCTACTTTCATAAAATATTTTTAAAATAAAAAATTCTTTAACATTAATGTGTATATTTGTTACACCAAAGTTTCCAAAACTGCTGTTTTAATATTTTTTGTCTTCAAAATACAGTAACAACAGGTTAAAAGAACCATTGCAAGCAATTCTTTTAGAGAAGCTTCATGAAATTGAAAATGAAGTACCGTATTGTCCCGAATATAACACGATGTTTTTTCCAAAATATTAAAATTTAAAAGTAGCCCCCGCATTATATTTGAGTACTAGTGATATTAAAAGATCGTAAAATCGTGCTTTGAAAAATCACCGTTCATTCCGCAAGTCTGTTTACTAGATACAAGATACTTGTTACATTGTAGACACATTAGGCATATGTTACATTGTACTTGAAAAGCATCTGAGGCGAGAATAGATTGAGTACAATCAGTGGCTGAACCCCTTGATAGTCATTGCATTGAAGCTATAAGTTTGTCGGCGTATTCTTTGTAACTTCTTTAGTGAGTTTTTACCCATCCGTTATTTTAACAATGTGTGGTAAAAAGGGTGTTGATCATGTTGAGAAAAAAGGTTCTTCTAAATCCCAGGTTAACAGAGGAATCCAATGAAGTTGTCAAATTAATTTTAAAATAGTCGGAGCTACATAAATTGGTGTTGTTAAAATCCGGAAATGAGAAATGAGAAATCAAGGATAACAGTTATGTTTGCAGTCACGGCCGATGGACAAAAACTGACTCCCTACGTAATTTTAAATTGTATAAGGATGCCAAAGGTAAAGTTAGTGTCAGGTGTAATCTTTCGCGCACAGAAGGCATGAATGAACGAGGAACTTGTGTTAGATTGGCTGAAGGTTGTTTGGGGTCGCGTTACATTCGAGGTTTAGTTTTTTCTTGAAAAACTTTCCAAAAATCTTAGGGTCGCATTATATTCGAGGTCGCTTTATATTTGGGACAATACGGTAATTCAACTCCTAACAATGTTTTCACTTCTTTATTCTTTTCTCCAAACTTCTTCCCATTTGGACAATGTTTGCGGCAATGTATTTATCACATACAAGTTGGTAATATGTCTAAAGGGTCTTTGAATTTTAGAAATAATTTTAAAAGTGTAGCCATGGAGTAGAATGGAGATTCACTGTTAGACTTATTGAAAAGGTTAGACAGTTTATAAAAAAAATTCCCTAAGAATGGGTCTATGCTAACTTGGAGGTTTTGTAGAAACATCAGAGGAATAGTCAAAATTTTTGGAAGGCATGGGACTCACATGAGAGAGCAGAAATGAAGTAGAACTGCTCCTGTTTGTGAATAATTGCACACAACACAAGTTTACATTGAATTAGTGACAAGATTTCTCTTGATGTTGTCTATTTCTAGGCTTATGCTTTGGCTCATAACTTTTTAACAAAACTTCTATTTTTATTTTCTATTGCAAAACATGCTCAAGTGTCTTATACACTGAATGGCAGGAGTGCCTTATCATGATTCTGAGAAATTAATTTTGCTTCTTGATTTATCTGTAATTAAAAAAATAGGAATGAATCTAGGTATATACTCATATATCTGCATGATTTAAAATGGCAAGAAATTTTTTAAAAGTAAGGGAATCAAAAAAAAAGGCAAAAAGCAAGACAGAGACCATTTCAATGAGATAGTGATCAGATGGTTATAGAGAAAGGGTCTGTATGGTTGGCACACAAAAAGATTTTATGAAGTGCACTAATTCAAGGTGAAATTACCAAAAATGTATAGAATTTTAGTTTTCTTTTAATTTCACTCTGCACTGTAACTTTCCCACATCATAACCAGAATGTCCAATATAAAAAATCACATTTTGTAAGTGCTAGAGATCAAATGAATATAACAGTGGCATGTAGAGCAGATTCCAAATTTTGAATATTGGCAATGAATGGCACTTGACTGAAAACATTGCTGACTCCTGTCATAAAGCATCTGATTATAAAATACCACAGCTGCTAACTCATATCAAGATATCTTTTAAATTTACATAATGTATAAATATTGAGCTTTTTCAGAACAGCCTAGAATGAATTTTGTTTTGAGTAGGTGCTTATTATTAAAGTAAATCATAACTTCTTTAAAGATTCAATACTTTTGAAATTAATTACACAAATAATCTTCATCTCACAAAAGATGAAAAAGATAAATAACTCACCTTGCTCACTTTGCTTGATTTACTGCTAATAATTGAAAAATTTCCACGACCAACTGAAATTTTGAATAGAAAAAATTGATCAATTTGTGAATTGAATGCATGACATATTATGGAGAAAAGTACGTAATTTTCCGGAAAAATGTCTTAACTGAACAACAGGAATTTATAAATTAATTATATAGGTAAACCTTTCGTCACAAAAATAACAATATAAATCATGTGCATAATTCAATTAAGAAGTAGTAATAGTGACACTTTCACAATAACTAGCATAATTGCCCGTAAAATAGGTATGTGTGGATTAAGTATTAAATTTAAGGAACTTCCCATTTTTCCTCCTTTTCTGTCTCCCATCCTCCTCCTCCCCATTCTCCCTCCCTCTCCCCTCTCTGGAAAAACAGACTTCATAGTCTCAATCTCGACCTAATAAAGACCATCTATCTCTCTCTCCCTCCTTCTCTGTCTCTCTCCCTCTCTCTCCACTCTCCTTTCTTTCTCATCTCCTCCTTTCTTCATGTATTAAAACATTCAAACTAACCTTTCTTTATACAATTATAATAAATAAATAATAATATTCCCTCCCTCTCTCCCTTCCTCTCTCTTTCCTTACCTCTCTCCCTCACTCTTCTCCTACCTCCCCCCTCTCTCATTCCCTCCTGTCACAATCCATAGCTCTCCCTCTTTATCTCTTTCCTCTCATCCTACTACTTGCATAGACTATAGGACAGTATTGATAAGATAGTTTTTGTTTTTAGCGTTTGCAGTCTATGATAAGTTAATATTGTGTACAATACTTTAAAATTGTCTGTATGCCATTTATCAAATTGTTAAAATACAGTGGAATCTCAATCTATCATTCCTGTAGTCATCGTTTTCCTGGATGTATTGTTCATTTTCTGTAGTCCCGACAAAAGCCCATAACGAACAATGTTCAATAATACCGCATTCACCGTTCCTCGAATTTCATTTTCCCGCATCTATCATTCAGATTTCTTGGTCCCAACACATGCTTAAACTCAACTGATCACTTTTGAAGTTTTATTTCTAAACGGGAAGAAATGGATGTCCAGCATGGGTCTCGGAAACCATATTTTTTGGGTGACTCGGCGAGTTCTTTCCAAATCCTCTTCAAAATGTGGAAGGCCTCTGCGAAGCCAGGCCCACAAATTGGTGTTCCGAGTGTTTAATTTCTTGAAGGAGCTTAAGAAGGATGAAGTCTTTCAAATCTTTCAAGAGTTATGATAAAAAGTTGCCCTTATTGGATAAGTAGAATCCGAGATATGATGTTGTATGTTTAATGATTGATAAAAAACTTACTGACTGCACATTTTTAGTATCTATTTTAATACTTGAACTGAATTTTTACAAAATTATAATCATTTTGCCACCCTGCAACGCCCGAAATTCGAATTGAAAACAGAGCTGTTGTGATCCTCTTGCGGGGGTTACCCTGAAACAAAGCGCTTCTGTTTATTCAGACGGGAAATTTTCATGGTGTCGAAAGTCGCATGCGAGCATTGCCAGAAAAATTGGCTGCGCCACCAGAGTGCCCTGCTGCTGCCTGTGAAAGGTCAGAATACTCAGAAAAAATTGTGGACACACTGACGAACATTTCCTGTCTGAATGAACAGAAGCGCTTTGTTTCAGGGTAATCCCCGCAAGAGGATCTCAGCTCAACTCCATTTTCAATCTGAATTTCAGGAGTAGCAGGGTGGTCAAACGAGGCATACTTTGTTCACTGCAAAACACCTTTAAAAATTAAGTTTAATGGATCACTTATTAGAACTATGTTGTTAACGGAATAACTAAAATGCAGTAGGAGTATTTCTTCTTCGAAAAAATATAAGATCTTTCTTCCCTCCCCTCTTTCTCCCGAATCACAATGCCCCGCTTTCCAAATCTGGAAATTTGGCAAGCCTAGGCATTCAAATCGCTCCATTTAAATCTCACAGTACAGTCAAACCCTCATACATACTTGATGCTCTCAGTTTGCTAATGCCCTTTACTTCATTCTGACTGCCTAGTGGAGTTTAGTGCCTTGGTAGTGTCGATTAGCAAATATTTCTGCAATATTTCTTTATTTAAAAGGAAGTTGCTATGTCTGCCCCTATGAAGCAATTCAGGACTCTGCATGAGAGATTAGCGATAATCGAAGAAATATAAAAAATATCCTGGAAAGAAATGGGTTGATGCGGCCAAGCGCCTTGGATTACCACCCTCGACCCTTAACTCCATATTGGTGAAGAAAAAAAGGAGATACGAGAACAAGCGGATAAGTGTGGGAAGGCATGCAAAAAGAGAAAGCCTGGGAAAGAGACGAGCTACAGTGATCTTGAGAAAATTTTCTTCACCTGGTACCAGCAAGCAAGGTCTGCAAATATCCCCATTGATGGAGCCACAGTTAGAGAAAAAGGAAAGCAGATAGCTGATAGACTCAGAATAGAAAATTTTGCAGCATCCAATGGGTGGATTACGTGTTTCAAAGAACGTCATGGCCTTGTTCATAAAAATTTTCAGGAGAAAGTGCCGTCATTGACACTGAGACTACCAAACTTTGGAAGGAGAAGTTGCCATCTCAAGTGAAGGGTTATGCCCCACGTGATATCTATAACGCCGACGAGACCAGTCTCTTCTTCAATTGTCTTCTGGACAGAACCCTCAGCTTAAAGGGTCAATCCTGCCAAGGTGGGAAGACTGCAAAAGAGAGAGTAACAATGTCGTTGTGTGCCAATAGTGACAGCAGCGATAAATCAGAGCCGATCGTGATTGGAAAATCATTAAAACCGCAATGCTTCAAAAACACAAAAACCTTGCCAGTTAAATATTATGCCAATAAAAAGGGTTGGATGACATGCAATTTTCATAGAATTCTTACGGTCTCTAGACACTGCGATGGGTGTTCAGCGTCAGAAAATATTGTTTGTGGATAATTGTGCCGCTCATCCACAAGACACATAATTCCTCAAGAACGTGAAGGTTTTATTTTATCCTCCAAATTGCACTAGCGTTCTGCAACCTCTCGATATGGGTCATTAAATGTTTCAAACAATTGTATCGAAAGCGGCTGGTGCAAAGAGATGTGTGCCTTATGGATTCGGACAAAGGGGTTGAGCCAGTGACAATAAAAATAAACATTCTGCAAGCAATGCATTACGTTCTTTCAGCATGGTGGCGGGTTACTCAAGCCTCAATAGCAAATTGCTTCCAAAAATGTGGTTATGGGGAAGAAAGCAATCCTGAGGAAGCTTCGCAATTAGTAACAGAAGAAGGGAGTGAATCTTCCCAAAATGATTGTAAACACATTACTGCAGGGTTCGCAGTGAACTTTGACACTTATGCACTTTGTGACAGTGAGGTTGCCACTTGTGGTGTTGTGAGCATCGAAGCTTTATGTGACGACAAAGAGGATGGAAGTGGCAAAGAAGGAAACGGAATCAATGAAGATCCTGAACCTGATTCTATTCTGACATTTCCCGAAGCTCAAATGCCTTAGAAAAAATAAAAACTTTTTTCTACGCCCATAAGATTGAAGAAAGTGAAAAGCATAAATTATTAACCCTTAAGAGATCCCGCGGTAGTTTCTGACGTGAGAGGTCACGCACGGTCTTTCTGACCGTGCTGGAAAAAGATACAAAAATACAAATAGATACATATTTTTATTAAACTTTTTCATTATTTCAAAATGCATTTAGGTTCAGACAATTGTTTTTCATCAATAAAGACGCTTTGAATTAGTTAAAATATTAATTAACTGAAATCTATTGTTAGACATATATACAGGATGTAAAGTATTTCAAAGGACATATATATATATCCCCCTCCCTAAGGACTGCATAACCTTACAGAGGTGGGAGGGTTTGTGTACTCTTATGAACCAAAGAGCTATGCCGGCGGGAGATAATTCTCCTGGTAGGACCATTCAAGCCGGAAAGGACTGAGGGGAAGAGTCAGACTAAGAAGCAGTCTTGGGGGTTTTACATCCCCCTGTGCAAGGGCAGCAGCTTGCACAGTACCTCTGTAGGTGGTGATCATGTGGATCTGAACAGCTACAGATGGGTAATCACTCTGTGAAACTGCGATGAGGAAAGCAAGGGGAAACTACCTCATTATATTTCCCATGATAAGCTGAAAAGCTGCAAATACCTCTATGGATCTCTCTGGGGTAGAATATTCCGGAGGTAAAATAGTCCCCAATCGGATCTCTGGGTGGGGACTACCCTAGGGGATGCACAGAGGAAATGTAACATTAATTAGAAGAAAGCAAGTAGTGAGAAATTAAGAATAGGCACATGGAATGTTAGGACTATGAATTCAGGGGGTAAACTAGAGAACTTAAAAAGGGAAATGAGAAGGAATAATGTAGGTATAGTAGGTCTTAGTGAAGTTCGGTGGGAAGGAGAAGGCGAGATAAATTCAGACGAATTTAAAATTATTTACTTGGGAGGAGAGAAAAAGGAAAGGGGAGTGGGGATTATAATGAGAAAAGAGATAGCTGAAAGAATTAGCAAGGTAGTGACAGTTAATGATAGATTAATAGCCGTAAAACTTCAGATGGAGCCAGTGGAAATGCTTATAATTCAAGTGTATATGCCAACGAATAATGCTGGCGATGACGAAGTAGATGAAATGTATGAACGGATTATGGAGATATTGGAGGAGGAGAGAAAAGGAAGGGTCAACACCATAGTAATGGGAGACTGGAACAGTGTAGTCGGAGAGGGACAGGAAGATAACTTAGTGGGAAAATATGGACTAGGGAAAAGAAATGAAAGAGGGGAGAAACTTGTGGAATTCTGCCATAGAAATAGATTGATTGTAACTAATACATGGTTTAAGCATCACCAGCGGAGACTTTACACATGGAGAAGCCCAGGAGACCAGAGACGATACCAGATAGATTACATACTAGTCAATGAAAGATTTAGAAATAGCATTAAAAATGTGAAAACATTACCAGGGGCAGATATCGATTCCGACCACAACCTTTTGGTGGCAAATACACAATGTAGACTGAAGAGCATTAAGAGAAACATAAGAGTTAACAAGAAATGGAACATAGAGGAACTCCTTAAAAACAAGGAGGCTATCATGATAGAGCTGGAGGAAAGGTTGCGGGAGAGAGCTGAAGAAAATAGGAAGAATGTAGATGAGGAGTGGAGATACATCCATAGCAACATTAAAGATGTAATGGAAAAGAAGGTAGGAAAGATAACGGGTGAAAGAATCAAAAAACCCTGGATCACAGCAGCCATGCTGCAAAAAATGGAAGAGCGGAGAAAGTGGAAGAACATAAACACTGAAGAAGGCCAAAGAAAGTACAAGGAGTTAAATAATGCTTTAAGAAGGGAAACAGATAAAGCCAGAGAACAGTGGATAAATGAGAAATGCGAGGAGATTGTCGAGTGTGAAAGAATTTGTAGAACAGACCTCATGTATAGTAAAGCAAGGGAACTATTCAAGAAAAAGGCAAGAAAGATAGGACGTAAAGGAATCATGAACAAAAGTGGTAAAATAGTCTCGGAGCCAGACAATGTAAAGAATGTTTGGAAAGAATACATTGAGGTTCTGTATGACAAAGAAGGAAAGCCAAGAAATATTGAATTAAACGAAAAAGAGGATGTGGAAAAAGATCAGCTAGGACCAAGTATTCTCGAGTCTGAAGTTAAAAGAGCAATTGATGACATGAAAAGAAGGAAGGCTGTTGGGAGTGATGATATACCCGTGGACATTCTTAAGGTTTTGGGGTCTGAAGCAGTTAAGCAACTCACAACATTTTTTAACCAAGTATATGATACTGGCATATGGCCTGAAGATTTTTTAGATGTTGTGATGGTACCACTGGAGAAAAAGGACAATGCAATATGTTGTAAGGATTACGAAACTATTAGTTTAATTTCTCATACAGCTAAAGTTCTAACCAGAATAATAACAAAAAAATTGAATGTAAAATAGAAAAGGAGCTGCAAGATAATCAGTTTGGTTTTAGAAGAGGAAGGGGGACTAGAGATGCTATAGGATGTATGAGGATGATGATAGAAAGAGTGCTAGAAGTTAATAAAGATATGTATTTTTGTTTTGTAGATTGGGAGAAAGCTTTTGACCGAGTGAAATGGGATAAAATGCTGGGTATTTTAAACAAAATTGGAATAGATTGGAAAGATAAAAGACTGCTTAAAAACCTTTACTTTGATCAAAAGATTAGAGTCAGGGTTGAAGGAGAAGAAACAGAAAGTACTTCAATAGGGAGGGGAGTGAGGCAGGGATGTCCTATTTCACCAGCGATATTTAATATTTATGCAGAAACAATAACAGAAGAAGCGTTGAGGGAAGAGAAAGGATTTAAGATAGGAGGTGAAAGTATTACCACCATTAAATATGCAGATGATCAAGGATTAATAGCAGAAGACGAGAAAGAGCTTCAGAGGATGACAGACAGACTAGTGGAGGTTGACAACAATATGGAATGAAGATCAATGCTGAAAAAACGAAAGTCATGGTGGTTTCAAAGGAACATAAATAATTAAATATAATGGTAAATGGACAAAAATTGGAACAAGTATGTAGTTTCAAATATCTTGGCAGTATTTTAGCGCAGGATGGAACTAGTACACAGGACATCAGAAGTAGGATTGCAATGGCAAAAGCAGCATTTAACGAGAAGAAGGAGCTTCTCACAAGCAAGAAAATAAATTTAGAAACAAGGAAGAAATTAGCAAAATGCTACATATGGAGCATAGCTCTTTATGGTGCAGAGACGTGGATGATAAGGAAAAAGGAGGAAAAATATTTAGAAAGTTTTGAGATGTGGGTATGGAGGAGAATGATGAAAGTGAAATGGACAGAGAGGAAGAGAAATGAAGAAGTATTAGAAATGGTGGGAGAAGATAGGATGCTAATAAAAACAATCAGGAAAAGAAAAGCAAATTGGATAGGGCACATATTGAGAAGACAGTGTTTACAAAGGACGATCTTAGAAGGATAAATTAGTGGAAGAAGAGGAAGAGGGAGAAAAAGAATAGGAATATTAGATCATATAAAGCAGGGATATAATACTTATAGAGGTATAAAAGAGGCTTCTAGGGAGAGAGAGAAATGGAGGCAGCGATTCAGTTAAAACCTGTCTTCGGACAGAAGCATGATGATGATGATGATATATATCCGATTACAACTCTTAAAAAAACGTTTACGTTAAAATGAAAATTGAACTCGATACATAGTTCGGTAAAACAAGTTTTTTTATAAAACATTTAATAATCGTCATCTTCAACTCAGCAACAATTGACACATAAAGTAACGGTGTCCTCTTTACAAATATATTTTGAGCATGTTACACAGCACTTACGGGTATTCCTGTTTTTTCCAGGAGTAAAAGGCACATCTTCCTGGTCCCCTGTGCTCCACTTTCTCCTTCAGAAATTCCTACCAACTTCCTGATTTTTACTTTTAGGCTCCGAGGCAAATTTTTTGATGTAGCACTTATTTTCAAATAGTTCTTTTGGAAGTTTTTTCAAAAAAGCCCTGCAGTTCATTTTATTTTCTGTGTTACTTTCAAGTATAATAAATCCATTGATTCCAGCTATATTCATAGCACATAAAATACAGTAAGTGGCCAAAGACAACTTTTCCTAGCTACAGAATAAGTTCCTTTTAGATGATCAACTGTGTCAACTCCTCCTTTGGTTGTGTTATAAAATGTAAGAATTTCTCTGCAATACCAGTATCTTCATCGATTTTATCATCAAAGTGCATTGAAGACAACATCATGACTACTTTATTTTTCTTTGGAACGTAAGACAAAAGTGTACATGAGCTTCCAAATGCAAATTGGCTGCTATGAGGCTCACAGTATTTACGAATATCGGTGGTATTTCCCGTAAAATTTTTTAATGCGCCAACAAGTGTTAACCTATTGTTATATAGCAAGTAGAATAGAGCAAGCAGAAACAGTTATCTACAGTTACATTGCGACCGGATGCTGAAATTGGACATATCAATCTTTGCAGAACCTTCTGCGGGCTGTTATCTACATCAAAATGACCGTCAGGCTGTTTACTACATAAATCTCCATATTGGGAGTATAAAATATTTGTGCATTAGATTTCTGATAGAGAACCTGGTCTTTTAAACCGTGCGCGACCTATTTAGTATTTGATCAGAAAAATTCGATGTGCAGTAGTGGAAAACCACAATGTAAATAGATAAAGCTTAATTGGAGAGCCCTTGAAATTCGTCATATGATTCATAATGGACAAGAAATAAGGTACTTAGAAGGCCAGAGATAAAGTAATGCTGAGAGGTGTAAAAATTTTAATAATGTAACCCACCCGGTCTTTTCGACCGTGCGCGACCTCTTAAGGGTTAAGGATAGAAGAATCCCTGTTTCATTTAAAACACCAATCTTCAAGGTAAAATTTTTAATGTAACCTTTTTTATTTCAATTTTATTATTATTCTTCTTGTTCAATACTTTGATGCTAATTTTAGTGTTCTACAAATAGTAAGCTTAAGTTATGTTTTTGTTTTAGTACTTAAGCAGAATTCTCATTTCCTGCTTTCATAATTTTCCCACATTCATCGGTTTTTTCTTTCGATCCCTTCAAAAATGATAGATTGAGGTTCTACTGTATAACAATTGTAAGTACCTACGTATATTATATATTTATATAATTTGAACGATTTGTTTTTCCAAAACATTTTTTAAAACAATATTTTTAAATATCTATCTTATTGTTATCCCCATAGAAAATTAAGCAGTCATTCGATTCAGGATCAAAAAAGTGAAGACTACAGAAAGAAAGAGAAAAATTGGCTGGAAAACAGAGAAATTCAATGGCTGCATTTTTTAAACCATCCAGCTCAGGAGCAAAAATAGGTACATTTAAAGAAACAGAAGTCAAAATCAAAGAACAAGATGGTACAAAGGGCAGTTAAGTAGAATTGATCGAAAATATAGAAGAAACTGGAATTAAAGACCAAAATCTAGAAGTTGAAGAAATTTATAATATTGAGAATGAAGCAAGTGAATGTTTAGTAAATAATCCAAATGATATTGCATTATGGCCAATACCTTTATGTAATAATGCCATTAACTATTATTTAATAAACCAGCCTAGTAATATAGGAGACATTACTAAACTGAAAATTGAATATACTTAGAGGAACAGGGTTTATTACAGGAATTTGCAAGTCAAATTTTTACTGCTAAAAAGCAAATGGCGAGAAAGAAAAAAGGGAATGGCTTATATTTTTTTAAACGAGTAGTGTGCCAATTGCTACATTTGCAAATTATTTTGTACAGGTCTGGACAATAAAATTGATAAACTAGCGCCCCGCGAATGCAAGTTTCCCGATAAACTTTGAGAAAATGTGAAATCTTGCAACACTGTACACCCTCCCCCACAACTCGTTCTTCCTCCAACACAACCGAGAGTTTGGGCTCTGTGTAAATGAGTTCAACTGTCAAAGCTTTGGCCCTCATGATGTATCACCCTCCCCCACAACTCGACCTTCCTCTCCCACAACCTGAGAGTTTATGGCAATATAAGTGAGTTCGGCCGTCAAAGCTTTGGCCCTCATGACATATCACCCTCCCCCACAACTCGTCCTTCCCCACAACCCAAGAGTTTGTGGCAGTACAAGCGAGTTCAAAGCTGGGCTACCTTTAGCGTGGGCTTCGAGGTTGTGTGAGCATGTGACGTATCACCTTCCCACTAGAATTCAAATTATGCATATAAAAAATATAAGAAGGCATGTTATTAGAAATAATGTATATATACAGCATAATTCTAAATAATTGTTATAAAACAATTTTTGAAATTTGATTTAACAATTATAAAATTTACTTAGAAGATGTTGTAATGGAATTCATGTTTATTTTGCATTTTCAATTCTTGGACCTTTTATTGGAGGAATTACTAGCGATATCAGTTATAAAAATAAATAAATTTATTTTAAAGTTTTGCTGGAGAACTAAAAATCTGAAATATCCATTAAATTAAACAAATACAACTGAGGACGGCATAAATGCGATTTTTTAATGCTGTAGTAACATCAAAATGATGGGATTCTGGTTACTATGATTAGCTTCTCCATCATGTATTGAAAAACATTCCTGCACTCTAATTCGCAACTTTTTGAGTTATCGTATTTTTTATTCATCCACACAGGCACGTATGCATTATGGTATGCGGGCACATTTCAAAATTAATATACAGTACTCCCTCTCTTTATGCGGGGAATGCGTTCCAGGAAATTGATGCATAAAACATTTCGTGTAAACAGAACCTATATTTACATATAAAATATAGAACTGTCTAATGGAAACTTTGTTGTAATTATGTGGCCTCAGGGACTGTTTTGTGGCAGATTTAGTCCTATCATCATCATAGGTAGTCTGTCCGTAGACAGGTCCGTGATTATTCTTAGTTAAACCTGGTTCTCCATATACTCCTATTTTCCGCTGTCCTCTTTATATCTTGATAATTCTCTTTCCCTTTCAAATCGTCTATCAGCTGAAACCTTTTCCTACCTCTTTCCCTTTTCCCATCTAGTTTTCCTTCTAACACGTCTTTAATCATACTCTCTCTCCTCAGGTAATGTCCAACCCAGTTAGCCTTCCTCTTTCTGATAGTCTGTATAATCATTCACTTCTCTCCTATTCTTCGTAGCACTTCATTGTTTTTCATCCTATCTGACCATTTTATCTTCAACATTCTCCTCCAAGTCCACATTTCAAAGCTTTTCAAGTATTTGATGTCATTTTTCCTTAGCGTCCATGTTTCTGCTCCATACAATGCTATACTCCATACGTAGTATTTTAACAACTTCTTGCGGAAGTCCTATATCTGCATTTAAAAAATATATATAGCTTACAGATCATATAAGAGCTAGGAATAGAAAAATATGGTATTTAATTGTTGCTTACCAAGAGAACCATCTTAGTGATCCATGTAAACAAAATATGCAATGTTTTGCTTAGGATTTTCTCGAATTTTTAGGCTGGTTTCCAAAGGACACAGCCTTATGAAATGGTCCTGTCTGTGTGTGTGTGTCCCCTACTAAGAACTTTTGCCATTGGACCAATTTTCATGAAACTTGATATGAGGCCCATGCTGCCAGTGTCTACCTCCAGGCTATATTTCATTTGGTGATGAATGAAGTCTCGGGTTCGATTCCAGGAACTTTTTCCCTATTTGTTTTACATAGGAAGTCTCTAATCCATCATGCAGAGATGATTTCTTTAATACTTTAAAATATCTTAAAACTGTGATATAGGAGTGAGGTTTGTAGTGTTATAAGGGGAAAAGAATGTAGATTCTAATTCTTATCACTGAATTTAGATCATTGATAATATTTTCATGAATTTGTACTAAAACATAACATTTTTGCATTTAATCGCCTTATATCGAATTGCTGCCATGGACAAGATTATTACTGAACTCGGCTTGCGCACAGATGAGTGAACAGAAGGGTTATTTTCTTTTCTGCTCGACTACCCTTCAACAATGGACAGTTGATCCAGATATATTAGTGTACAAACATTAACATTTATTAAATTAATTAATTTAAAAAGATACATGCAAAATATAATGCCAGAAAGAGATTTTGACATTGCCTTTAATAGTATAAAAACTGGGAATAATTTTGAAACGAGAAAAAAGTCTGCTATGACCGGGAATCGAACCCGGGTCTTCCACTTGCCGGGCGGATATTCTATCTCTGAACTATCGGAGCAGAACAATTTTTCTCATTTCTGAACGCGGATGTTTCCTTGGTTGGGATGGAACTAGCCAAGCTAGTATCAAATTGCCCCAACGGATGTCCTCTAAGAGATACATCGAAGAAAACTCCTCCCTCTCAAATGGTGAGATTGCCAAGCAAGAAATTGATGGAATAATATGATCCGAAGATCCTATGCAGACAGGCATAAGCTGTAAAGGTGGGAATAATTTTGAAACGAGAAAAAACCTGATAATTCTCTATTAATTTGTTTTCCAATTTTTCTCTATCATTGATAAACTATGAACTACAAGTGGTATTTATGGTATGAGAATTCCTTGGAATGACTAACACATACTGAAATATTTCCTGTCAATATAATCAATCAATCAATTAGGGACGTCAACTTTGAGAAACCAGCCTGCATTAGTCCTGGTTTGGACTTCTTGTTAACTCCGAAACTATAACTCGTAAATATGTGGTTTTGCAGACTTCTTTGTGGAAAATGAAGTGCTCGAACCAAATAAATTTTTTAATTTATACCTTACAGATTGTATAAGAGCTAGGGAGAGAAATTTATGGTTTTTAATTGAGTCCCCATACACCGAGGTCACCACCTCACTTTCGGTTATCTTCACAGTTTTACCCATATGGGTAAGTTGGTATGTGTATATTGGAGGTGGACCCACACTTTTAGTTTTTCACCAGTCTTGTGTCTGTGCTAGAGGAGATCACAATGACTTTTTACTATTGTTAAGTATCCTTTTTTGCATTGTAAGTAGTGACCTTTTCTCCAAATTAAAATGTTTTTCTGTATTATTAGGCATTCTTTACCAGCGAAGTGGTAGTAGCAGAACTCCTTATGGGCACGTCTTGTCCGTCCGTCATAACTTTCATCTCCTAAGCCGCTGAATGGAATTAAATTAAATTAAATAGGAGAGATCCTTATTAAAATTTATCTCCCAATTGTGATTATGAATGGCATCCATCAATCAGAACTTCCAGTTTACATAAATACTTTAATAAACTTATACTTGTATCTCATTAAATGGCATCTGTCAAGCAACAATTAAAAGTCATAAATTTCTCTCCCTAGCTCTTATATGATCTGTAAGCTATATATTTAAAAAAAATATTCGGATGGAGGACTACATTTGCCACAAAACAGCGAGACCACATAATCACGACTTTAATTTCAGGTATAATATTTTTTATATAATTTTTCTCCTAAAAGGTTCAGATCCGCAGATCGTATGTTAATTCTTTCTAATTTTAATCTAAAAAAGAATAAAAGCCTGCACATCGAAAAGTCAATTTTTACGTGTTATTTTATGGGAAATGGAAATGTCTCCTTTAAGTCGAACCCAGGACTTCTCTCAAGAATCTTTTCGTCATCACCTTAAAATATGTAAATCAAGCATTTCTTCCAAATTTCAAACAAATATCTCATTCCTTTATTGAGTAATTCTCATTTATCATCGTGAAGGAGGTCGAAAATTATTAATAAGACAAGAGAAAATTGCGGCCAAAGGCCACTTTCGGAGATGGCTTGCAGAGTGCGCAACCTCGATAATTTGTTCATTTTCGTTATCGTCGTATTATTAATCGTTTACTCTGCAAAACAGCATCGAAATTTCGAAATTTGCAACATGCAACACACCACGAGTTCATAAAACTGTACGGTTTTGGAACGAACACGAATTTAGCTCCACACTGGCAGACTTGCCCGTACACCGTGACTGGACCGAGCAAAAATCAAGCAGTGACAGATTTCATTCATTCCAGTCCCTTCTTCCAGATTTCTCCTACATGCTCTCCGTTTTACCTACACGGTTAAAACCATCAGAAAACCGAGTGTAGAGTGCCCTTTAGATGCGTGCCTCATGCACCTAAGCATAAACGTACCACTGCACCCTCTCCCAAAATCTCCTGAGATTCCCTACGTCCCAAGGCACCGACCTAGTAAATAACTTCCACCTCCCTCTCACTCCCTCCTTCCCTCCCTTTTTTGTCCTTCCACATTTATTGTAAGGCTTATGGTCGGTGGTCAGCCATCCCACTCCCATCCTCTCCCTCACCCATGCCCAACATTGCAAGATTTCACGTTTTCTGAGGAGTTCATTGGGAAGTCTACATTCATGGGGCGCTACTTTGTCAATTTTATTGTCCAGGTCTGTACATCGGCATCAAAACTTACTACAGGTTGTAACAATTGGAAAAATATAAACATTGTGTTAAAGGAACATGAACGTTTTAAGGGCCATCTTACATCGAAGTGTGTTTTTTAAAGAACTTCAGTTATTGGTCGAATTGATACAGAGCTGGCTAATCAAATAGTGACTGACAAGGGGAGACTACTTACCTTGGGTCGTCGATTTCGACTGAAGTTTTTTGGGTGGTAGAATACTTAAAATAAGAAGACCATATCAGCTTTTTATTGAATGGGCCTTAGTTTTGGCAATCTTTTTTTCTTTTTGCAGGATTAACTGTGGCTGGATAAAATGCAATAATAGGCCAATAATGTCAAGTAGGTGGGTTGGCTGGGTGGTTACCATACTGGCTTCCAAATATTTTGTCCTGGGTTCAAATCCCACGTCATACCAATTTTTTTTTCGTTTTAATTCACTTTATTATTTTTATTTTATTGTATTATTATTTATTTATTAACTTTATTATATTATTTTTTATTTATTATATTATTATTTATTTACATCATTAAAATCGATGCACAGGAGCATATTGGTAGATATTTCGATGTGAATTGTAAATCTAACGCTACAAGAACGAGGATTGCAGCTCTTGAAACACAAAGAACAAGTATCACAGTGGAGTAAAGATATTGCGAAAGGAGCAACGTGCTGTGTGTTTCTCTCCGACATTCCCTTCCCGTATTCCGAGGACCTCCTGAGGTCGCGCATTAAATGCTGACGCGACGCAGGATCTTACATTGGTGTCAGAAGTGGGATCCTGCTGATTTGCTGATCAGCATTTTGGAGGCGGGAATATTGAAGGAGGGAATTAGAGATGAGGTAAGTCCAGAATGGCTGGTCGTGTAAGTTTGGGAGGGCCACAAGGTCGAGTTGCAGCAGGTAATTGACGAGATTAATAATAGATAATAAGAATTGGGACGTGAGAACGAGAGAATGAAAGCACATGTAGCAGTCTCCTGTAGTAACGAGTCGCCACAAGCTAGTGGGTAGAATTTCGGACTGATAACCACAATCAATTCCTTTACGGGTAAAGCGGGAGAAAATGTCAATGCGTTTTTTGAGTGGGTCGAGCAGGCAGGGGAACTGAGTGGATGGGAGAGTGCGGACCGGTTGAGGGTCGCGAAGTTGAGAATTTGTGGGGACGCAGAGGAATTTTTGCGCAGCAAGGAAGAATGCCGGGAAGCAGAGTGCTACGAAGAGCTCAAGACACTGTTGGTGGAACAGTTCTGGTCTAAGAGAGACGCATGCGGGAGATGATGATCTGATTGTGAAGGCGAAAATCGAAGATTGTGGCAGCTGGTTGTTACTGGACACTGGGGCTCGTGTGAATCTGCTAACACGTGAATTTTGTGGGCAAGAAGGACTTGTTCAATCCACCTATCGAGTCAAGGGAATCACGGGAAGATTACTGTGGAATTATGGGGAAAAGCAATACCTTTAAAGATAGGGGGCCGAATATATCCGACCCGAGTACAAGTGGTGGACTCTTTGGAAGGGATCGATGGGATTATAGGCTTGGACTTTTTAAGTTGCCATGGTGGGGTGATAGACGTGTGGAACAGAGTGTTGAAATTAGAAGGAAACGACGTAGCCCTGGGAAGTGGTTGTGTCAGAGGACAGGAAAGGCAAGGGGGAGGAAAGAGGCACGTTGAAGCAGTGGAGTGAGAGAGAGACATTCCGGTATCACTTACAAATTCGGAAAAGACACCGTTGCGGGCAGAAAAATTATTGAGGGTGACGGTGAGAGGACGAACAGATGGGTCGTATTTGGTGGAGCCCATTTTAGACGGTGTAGGAAAATGTTGTGTCGCACAGAGTCTATGTACGGTTGGTGAGGACCGCGTGGTATTGGTGCAAGTGGCGAACCTCGGTGAGGAAGAGATCACGTTATACAAAGGAACAAAATTGGCAGTAATGAACCTGACCGAACTGGTTGGAGGTGCAGTGGCACCCGTGGAGACGAACATTATGTTGGTGAAACCGATGGGTAGGAATGTGAACTTTTCTGAATAACTATCACATCTAAGCGAAATGGAGATAGCCACGCTGCTGCCGGTGCTGGAGGAATTTTTGGATTTATTTGAGGACAAACAACAACTGCCGGCCACCAAAATCACATCACACCGAATACCGACAGGGGATGCGCAACCAATTTACCAGAAGCCATACTGTGTTCCATATCACCAAAAAGCAGTGATCAACAAGGAACAGTTGAAGGCCGGCATCGTTGTTCCAAGCGACTTTCCATGGGCAGCACCGATTGTGGTTGTTGGCAGAAACTCAATTGACAGAACTCCCGCTTGACAGTTCTGCGTCGACTTCAGGATGCTGAATGCAGCTACCATCCCAGATCTATACCCTCTTCCCAACATCATAGAAACATTAGATTATCTGGGAAAATGTAAATATTTCAGCACAATAGACCTCACCATGGGATACCATCAGATCCTGATGCATGCTGATGACCAAGAGAAGACAGCCTTCAACATAGATTCTGGCCACTATGAATACACGAGGATGCCGTTCAGACTACGGAATGCACCCACTACATTCCAACGTATGATGGATGGTATTCTGCGGAGACTGAAGCCACTGATGTGTATGGTGTATTTGGACGACGTGATCATCTTTTCAGTGACAATAGGAGAACATGCAGCTAGATCAAAGTGCATATTGAGTAGATTGAGGGAAGTAGGACTAGCCCTGAAATTTGAAAAGTGCCAGTTTGCACAGGAGAAAGTGAAGTACCTGGGCCAAGTCATCACGAAGGACAGCGTCTATCCCGATCCCGAGAAACTATCCGCTGTTCGGGAATTCCCTACACCTACCTGCATAAAGGAGCTGCAGTCTTTCCTCGGGTTATGCAACTATTATCGCCGGTTTGTGATTATGCAGCATTGGCGAGACCGTAGACTAGGCTGTTGAAGAAGGGAGTGACCTTTAGTTGGACTGCCGAGTGTGAGGTTGCCATGGAAAAACTAAGGTCCGCTCTGACGGAGAGTCCAGTTTTGTTTTACCCAGACTTCGAAAAACCTTTCACAATTTCCACTGATGTGACAAATTTTGCAATCGGAGCAGTCCTTTCCCAAGAAATAGGAGAGGAGCACCCAGTAGCCTATGCATCAAGACAGTTCAATGCTGCCGAAATGAATTATTCAGCAACAGAAAAAGAACTTTTGGGGGTGGTGTGGGGCATGACTCACTTTAGATGCTACGTGTAGGGAAAGAAGTTTAAAATAATAACGGATCACACAGCTTTGAAGTAGTTATTTAGTTTGACCAACCCAAGCAGCTGCCTGATACAGTGGGCACTTAAGCTGTCCGAGTATCAGTACGAAATTGTCTACAAACCCGGGAAACTTCACACTAACGCTGATGGCCGCAGCAGGAAGGTAATGCGCATGAAGGCAGTACCTGATGTCAACGTGGGGGGAGCCCAAGGGAGCGACGTCCAGTGTAAGATATGGTGCGATAAAGAGGGTTTTGAAATCATCGATGGAGTACTGTATAAAATTATTAAGAGAGGAAGAGCGATGGTTGTCCCGGAGGGGGTGCGACGAGAGATTTTAGTACAATGTCATGACCATATCCTTGCAGGCCATCTAGGGGTCCGAGCAATGAGAGCGAGGATAGCAGCACAGTATTGGTGGCCAAATTTTAGGAAGGAGAGTGAAGCGTACATGAGGAACTGTGTTTTGTGCAATCAGAGGAGTCCGTACAGGAGAGGCAAAGTGCCACTGCAAGCCCTTCCGGCCAATGACCATTCATATGACCTGATCGCACTAGACTTCCCAAAACCGAGTCAGAAAATAAGTACATCCTGTCTTTTTTAGACCATTACTCACAATATTTGATCATGGTGGCCTTGCCCGATCAGATGGCGGAGACCATATCGGTTGCATTGGTGAAAGAGTAGATCATCAAATTCAGCGTGCCAGCAAAAATTTTGACCGACCAAGGAACCAAATTTATGTCGGAACTGTTTAAAAACATTTGTAAATTACTAGGAGTGGAAAAGTTACGCACGTCACCATACCATCCTGAATGTAACAGGTGAGTTGAACGAGTACATTGGATGATATCGCAAATGCTAAGCCATTACATTAATTCCAAGAATAACGATTGGGATGAGTGGCTGTCATACACAGTAGCCGCATACAACTCCAGTGTACATACCAGAACGGCCTTTATCCCACACGAAGTAGTTTTCGGGCACGCTATGAATTCACCGTTCAAGTGTGCGAATAGGCCCCTAAAGAGAATGGATAACGCGTATGTGGCTAAGCTGAAAGATAGGCTGTGGGCGATGTGGAAGAAATGTGAGAGGAATAATGAGGGGGCAGGTGAGAAACAAGATAAAGGGACCAAGGTCAGGAAAGCAGAGAGAAAGTACAAGATAGGAGATTTGGTGTACTTGGCATACCCATGTTTAAAGCCAGGGCAAATTAAGAAATTCCATAAGCCATGGCGAGGACCTTTCAGAGTCCTTTCAATCCTCCTTCCGGTAAACGTAATGCTCGAACTCTCTCATAGAACCCTGTTGGTATACCAAAACAGGATTAAACTGCACCCCAGTCATTTTGGATTTCCTCCTCCCGCTGTCGCAGAATCTAGCAAGAGGAGAAGGGGAAGGCCTAAAAGGATTTCCCCTCCCTTCTCTCTGAGCAACCACACCTCTTCCGAGGAACCATCAGTCACTTGGGTCGACGCAGAGAAATCTTCACGGTACAAGATGGTGGATGAGAAGGGAGATCCATAACAAGACCTGTCGCGTGGGGCAGACAGTGCGGTGCCACCACCTTCCCCTACAACTTTTCCGGCGGCTGGAGATTCTGGAGACGACATCTTGCTGACACCCAGCGAGGATGCAAGACTTCTGCTGCCCCTCCCCCAGAGGTCCCCTTACCCCATGAGATCTCGAAGAGTAGCTTATAACCCACCAACCCCTCCTCCTCACCCCTATCATCTGTGGCCATGGAAGACCTGCAGCAAGCATGGAGATGAGAACTAACGTGTGTGTATTGCTGCTCCTCGTGACTGTCATAGGCTTTATGAATGCGCAGATTGTGACTCACTTGCGGTGTTCTTTTTAAGAGATGTCGAAATGTTATGATTTCGGAGCACACGTGGATGGTTATTTTGAATTTCGATATTTCTTAGTTGGGTTTAGAAAGTAAGAGACTTGGGGATGCTGTTGATAGTGTAAATAAATTTGTTAGCAAACTTCAAAGTAGACAGGGGGGGGGGAAATTATCAAGCAGCACTAAAGCATATGCACAGGGAATATTATAGGGTTCGTGCAGAGCTAGGATATTTGATGAACATCATGGAAAAACGGCAACAGAGGTTTAATGCAGGGGGCGGCCTTCTTAAAACGGTATTTGGAACCCTAGACACTGCAGACTTACGCGTGATCGAGCAAAGGATTACTAGAATCGAAGGGAGGTAATGACAGGAAGGCGGCAGAGGTTGCCAGCCAATTAATTCTTTTGGAAGAACTAGAGGAAGTAGTAACTAATAACACCAAGTTCATCAGGAATCTGGTTTCAGAATTAGTAGGCTACAGTAATGGAACTGGTGGCTGTGGGTCTAATTTAGCAGTTAATACTGAAATTATGATGTGGCAAATTGGCCAATTACGTGTGAGCGGCCAAATTGATGCTGTGAATTTGTGCCTGGCCCTGGAGAACAGTGTTTCCAATAGAGTTAGCAGTACTTTAATTCCCCCTAAGATGTTTTTGGAACATTTAAAACGTATTGAATCTAACATATGCCTACCACTGTATATGGTTGCCCCATGCACCCATAATTTTCTATATGTGTATTATGAGATGGCGAAAGCGACAGTCGTTGCAATTGGTAGGCAGCTACGATTAGTAATTGAAGTACCTTTGGGAAATAAGGAATGTACTTACGAGCAATATAAAATCGAGACATTTCCAATTTACAACCAAATTGTAGACCGATATGTAAATTAGAGACTGAGGGATGTTTTACTAATTAGTGAAGATCGGAGTTCGTATGCTCTTGTAGATGGGAGAGAGTTGTTAGATTGTAAAAAGGGCCCTTTATATATATGTCCTGCATGTTTTGCGCTTTTGAGTAGTGTAGTTCGCACCTGCGAGTATGACTTTTTTGTCTAGGCAAGCAAATAATTATACTAGAGATGTATTACTGTTGGGACAGCCATATTTTAAGAAATTGGAGGCGGGGTGGGTATTCTCTTTGGCAAAAACAACGCAAGTTATGTTAAATTGTCAGAATTTTATGAGCAGGAGGGACCCTCTGACTATAGAGATATCCGGAAGTGGAATAATTAATAATGTCAGCCATTTAGCATCTATACTGAAAAAATGATAAAGGAGTGTTGGGAGACGAGCACAGGAATAAGCGTTGGAGGAAGAATTACAGTGTCAATTAGGTTTGCTGATGACATGATACTGTTTGCTGAGAGGACGGAAGACTTGAGGGAGATGCTACAGAATCTGGTGAGCATGGAGGACAGATATGGGTTGAGAATAAATGGAAAGAAAATGAAAGTAATGAGAATAGGGGGCGAGGAAAGGATGGAAGTGCAGGTGAGGGGGGAGAGGATAGAGCAGGTGGAACAGTACAGGTATCTTGGGAAGTTGCTGACAGAGGACTGGAAATGTGAGAAGGAAATTAAGATGAGAATAGGTTTGGCAAAGGAAGTGTTCAATAGAAAAAGGAAGCTATTTAACAGCAAGATGGATTTGGGATTGAGGAAGAGATTGGTAAAGTGTAATGTTTGGAGTGTGATGCTATATGGATCGGAGACATGGACATTGAAGAAGAGAGACAGGGAGAGGGTGGAGGCATTTGAAATGTGGGTGTGGAGGAGGATGCTGAAGGTTAAATGGACTGACAGGATTACGAATGTGGAAGTGCTAAGAAGAGTAGAAGAGGAAAGGAGTTTGATGGACATGATAGTAACTAGGAAAAAGAAATGGATAGGACATGTTTTGAGAAGAGAGGGATTACTAAAAGATGTTATCGAAGGAACGGTGGAGGGAAGAAAGAAAAGAGGAAGAAGAAGAATTAAAATGTTGGATATTCTAAGGGAGGGAGGAGGGTATGGGGAGATGAAGAGAAGGGTAGAGGAGGAGCACCTGAACCTGCAGATATGCAGAACACTATTCATTATTATTTGGCAGCCGAATCCATGGATCACTGTACGAAATTGGGGATTGGAATGGTTTCACCCCTAGGTATTTTACTTCTTGCAGTGGGAATTTTATGGTGTGTCAGGAAGAATTGGGGCCCAAGGAAGAATAGCCCTAGTCCTATTGCTGCCAGCAGGGTGCGCATCATAATGCCCATCTTGTGCGAAGTAGTTAGTTCTGTTAAGGATAGCGGGTGATAGATTAGTGTTGGTAATTAATATGTAGGCGTATAAAGCAAAACATTGGATACATAGTGGAAAATAAACATTTGGATATAGTGTGGCAAAGGCTTTGGCGGTGTTTGATGACTGGATGCATGGTTTTCGGTGAACCACCGCATGTGCTGACTTTAATGGACAACAGTTTTGTTCCCATTCCAGGGAACATCTTCAGGTCGATGTGTTTCTCTCGGACATTCCCTTCCCGCGCTCCAAGGACCCCCTGAGGTCTCGCATTGAATGCCGATGTGATGCGGGATCTTACACTTTTCTTGTTTTTACGACAGTTACCTTCCAAAAACATGTACACACACTTCCCCTTCAAGTAACGAATAGCATGAATCTAACAGTTATGTTCTTTCGGACGTCAATTCACATCGAAATAGCTACCAATACACTCTTGTGCATCGATTTTAATGAAGCAAATAAATAATAATAAAATAAATAAATAATAATATTAAGTCATTCCCTCCTGTCACAATCTATAGCTCTCCCTCTTTTTCTCCATCTTCTTCTTTATCTCTTTCCTCCCATCCTTTTCTAATTCTTTATCTCAGATTTATCTTCATATTTTAGAATACAATACTATCATTATGATACAAACATCTGAGATTTTCAATGCCAGCTGTATCTAGCAATACAAAGTTCTTCTCATAGCCTGGCACCTCCAGCGTGTCACACATTGCAGTAGCGTTATATATATATATATATATATATATATATATATATATATATATATATATATATATATATATATATATATATATAGATTAATGTTTTAAACGATGCTCGAATAACAAATAAAATGGTTCTTCAATTCAAAGGGGAAAGGTCCACTTATTCTTCAAAAATGTTCAAAATCCATCTAATCAAACAAAATGATGTAATATTGTCAAGGGGATCATGAGTATACACCCAATATTACCACTCGCTTGCAGAATGCAAGCGCCTTTTACTAGTAATGATATATCGACGTTTCTTACAGGGGAGGAGGAGGAGGATATAACAGACATATAACATATAGGAGGATACTAATGTTTAGGCACTTCCAGATGAGCTGGAGATTCGAAATTTTTTTCTTAGGTAGGATTTTGTGGAAAACCGACTAGAAAAAACGAAAATCTTGAAAAAGTGCAACAAAGCGGCTGCTATAAATTCGCAAATGTTTAAATAAATTTCCAAGGTTAATGTATTTCCGATTGTGCTACAGAGCTGAAATTTTTTTTAGGTAGAATTTGTAAATAAACCAAATAGGGATTATACAAATTTTGATATTTTAATTTGTTAGGCAGTTAAAAATTCTTAAAGTTTAAACAAGTAGGTAAATGTTTAGATACTATGGGGCATGACAGGGAGCTGAATTTTTTTAGTTATTTAGAGGTTAGTCAATACAAACGAATAAACTTTTCAGTGTATCCAAGAAATTGTTATTGCGGCCGTTAGAAATTAATTAATTTTAAACAATTAAATAAATGTTATCTCACCTCTAAATGTGCTACAAATTTATAATTTGGTATAAATGTTATTATTAATTAATTTAATTTAAGTCTTATGGGATCTCTGGACTAGCTAATAAATGGATAGAATCTTTTCTCACTGACAGGCAACAAGCTGTAACAATCTACTCTGAAGCTGATAATTGTAAAATTTCCTCTGAACTCCACTATGTTACTAGAGGCATCCCTCAAGGGTCAATTCTTGGACCTTTGTTATTCCTACTATTCATTAATGATCTCCCCTCCTACCTTAAAGGAGGTGATCTATACATGTTTGCTGATGATACTAACCATCTACTGATAAACCCCTGTGATTCCTTCAGCCTGCAAAATGCAATTAGCGAAATGGAAAGTTGGTGCACCAAAAACAAGGTCTTCTTAAATAATAACAAATCCACATTCATACAATTTCATCCCTCCCAAAAGATAATAACTCAAACTCCTTGGTTAAAAGTTTCAGACAATTCTCTGAAGAATTCGGCAGTAGTAAAATTTTTAGGAGTTCATTTAAGTGAAACACTAAACTGGGAAGCACATATTGATGCCACATGCAAGAAAGTTAGTGTAGGATGCTTCCTCCTCAAAAGAGTGATGCAGATCACTAACCTACACACAGCACTTACAATATACTATGCCTATATTTATTGCCATCTAAAATATGGCATTATGGTATGGGGTCGCTCTCACCATTCCTTACATCTGTTTAAACTCCAAAAGTGGGCTGTAAGAATCTTAGCCAAGGCAAAAAGACGAGATAGTTGCCGAAACTTATTTAAAAACCTCAACATTCTCACTGCCCCTAGTGTATACATATTTTACTCAATTCTGTTTATTAAAAATAATGCATCAATTCTTAATTTAAAATCTAATTCGGATATACATGATCATAATACGAGAAGTAAACAGGACTGTCACCTTTCGTCACAGACCTTAAAATGTGTGCTAACAGTCCAATTTATGCTGGATCAATATTCTTCAATAAGCTCCCTGCTACGCTAAAAAATGAGTCAAAAAACAGATCCTTTAAGCATAAACTTAAGGAGTATCTTGTAAATGGCTGTTTTTACTCAACTGATGAATTTTTGTAAAACTAGATCATGACTAACTTTGTATGTTTTATTGTGACTTATACCTGCATTTTTATGAATATCTATGTGTGTGTGTATATATATATATATATATATATATATATATATATATATATATATATATATATATATATATATAACAACTTACGGAAAAGGAAAGGTAAAATGAATATATGGATGTCAACAAGGTGTTGGGATGAGGAAACCCAGTGAGCACTCACCAATCAGACGACTTCAGGTTGGCGAGGCCCCGGGGATGTCGAAGCGACACACGTAAAATGTGTTATTTTACGTGTGTCGCTTCGACATCCCCGGGGCCTCGCCAACCTGAAGTCGTCTGATTGGTGAGTGCTCACTGGGTTTCCTCATCCCAACACCTTGTTGACATCCATATATATATATATATTATCATTGACTTATCCTATATTTGTATTAACAGATCACTTGGATGAATAAAATTATTATTATTATTATTATAATTCTTAAAATTGCAAAGTTTGGGGATTGTTTTAATCTATTATTTTTACATAAGGGAAAAACGCAAATCGCTCCAGAGGTGAAATCTTTAGAATTGAAAAAATATTTGTAATGATGAAATATCTGTTTGAAAAATGAACGTTTTTTCAAGGTGAGATGAAATGCTTGCAGTATGCAAGCACCTTCTACTAGTATCATTATATATAGACGTTCCTTACAGAGGAGGATATAACATATAAGAGGAGGATACTAATGTTTAGGTATGTACCCCCTGATGAGGCTCCAGGTACCCCCTGGGGGTATATGTACCTCCAGTTCAGAACCGCTGGTTTAGTGTGAAAGATCACTTATTCAAGCAGATAGTGAAATTCGAGAACCAAGCTGAAATGAAAAACGTTGCAAGAACCCTCTTTTTCCGTCTACTTTTCATCACCAGGTATTGCTTGCCTTTTTCTATTGGATGATGCCATGATAACTTCGACTCTTTTAATCTCTTAGAAATTAAACATAAAAGTAAAAATAACGAACAATAGCTGCCTCCGTACAGTGTAAATGTTTCCCTCAGAGTGGCAAGAGAATATTTTTTGTGCGATCCAAGTGCTTCCCATGTGCTCTGATCACGCTTGCGGTCAATAGGTAGCATCGTAAATATCTTTGAATGGGCTTCTTTGTGCATTGATGTCAGATAAGTGTTTTTCTCTCTCATTCTCATTATATTGTTCTCAAGAAATGCTGAACCAAGCACTATCCCAGATCCAAGGATCATTCCTCCTCCCTTTCCATATAGCTCTCAAGGGTTATAGAAAGATCTGAGGCATTCCTGGCGAATCGATGTGGTGAAGAGTTCCCGGGTTTCCAGCTAGGTGAATATGGTGTCAACCGACGTTTCGGCACCTTCCTCAAGTGCCATCTTCAGGGGTCTCCTGAGTGCCGTACCATTATTTCGTCCTTGTATTAGGGGTGAGCGATATATATCAACCTGGTATTTAGTAACAGATACCAGTCAGGAACAGATATCAGTGATATATATTTTTCAAAATATCTGTTATTGGAATATCAGTTAAGAAATAATAGGTGTAGGTTGAAACAGACCGTTGGACCATATCTGTTTGCTTTCCATACTCGATACCAGTCAATCCTTAATACTCGCCTTTTTTCTTCGCAAGCTTTCACGCACCACAGCCAGGGGCGGATCCAGAAACTTCCCAAGGGGAGGGCGATCGCCCCACTTGATTCCGCCTCTGCCGACGACCATACATTTTGAAAATCCCTATCCCCATCAGAATCTTTCTTTTCCTTGTCATACAGACTTAATCTTCGATGTAGAAACAAGGAATGTTGCGCGGAATGAATTTAAGAATGTACCCAGTGGATGGCAATGGGCTTGTCCAAGGGGAGGGCGATCGCCCCCATCGCCCCTCCCTTGGATCCGCCACTGACCACAGCGCACTCTCTATCTTCCTGCAAGGGCTAGAGAAGGACTTGAGTGACAAGGGTGGGAGGTGATGGTAGGATTTCCCCTTCCCACCAAGCCGTCACCCTCGCCCCACCACTAACAGATGCCGTTTAAAGGGCAAGGATATACCTATTATCCAAAATTGCAGACTGTTCTCAATGCTCGGATACTCAATACTCGGATAGTTAATATCAGTTGATGGATTTGTGGGCGCTCTAACTCAAAAACTATTAATCAGATCAACACTAAATTTTATATTTGACATTTTTTGTAAAAGAAGAAGAGCTGATTAGTTTTTGGTAAAAATCGGTCAACCGAAAGTGGGTGTTTACTCTTGTCACTTATTCGTAATTTTGAAATATTTGCTTTAATATTTGATAAGTGTAAAAATGCACTAGAATAAAAGTTGTAGGAAATTTAATTTTCTACAACCTTTGTTTGAAATATTTTTCCATATAATGCATTGTTTAAGAGATATCTTATATTCTTAGCTGCCACCACCGCACCACCTACCGACGGTTATTATTAACAATTGACGCTTAGTTACGTCTTAGTAACGCTCCTTTTTATTTTCTTAATTGTTGGTGCATTGTGGATATATACAATATCAGAAGGTTGTGGTTTTTCCTGTTCTTTGTAATATTTAAAATTTTCTCGGTTTCTTTAAATATTTGTTATTACGTAATCTATTTTGAAATTTTTAGAAATATTATAGACATGTAGAAAGTCATGTGGTGGCCACATCAGATTTTTTTGTGGATTTCTGTGCCTGAATTACGATTTATTTTTAAAAAATCGCTAAATACAAAATCACATATTTCTGGAGAACTTAGTAAACAATCAAGTTGAAATTTTACATTTTGTTAGAATATTACATATTAATTACATTTATGTAGGTAATGTTGTCTAAAAACGTATAAATAAAAAATTATGTCAACAATAGTGAAAAGTTAATATTTTTAAACAAATTGTATAAAATTGCAATCATATGAGATTTTCAAAAAGTGTTAGTATACGATGTTTGCTTTATCATCTCGATTTTGTAATAAGGAAAAAAAGACTAATATAAGTGCATCATCAGAGATTGGAGCTTGAATAGGCCATCGCCTGGCATCTTTGCCTGACGCAAAATGAGCTAACACGGCAAAGTACTGTTTATTTTTTTAATTAGAATGAGAATTGATTTCTTTCATCTAAACAAACCTGCAATCAAATTAAAGCTTGACTTCTTATCTTTGTAATAAAGAAAGACGCAGAGCGTTATCTGCTTTCGTTTACAAGATATATGAGTCAGAAGGAGATGCTGCGCAAAACCTGCAATTCGCCGGCTGTTTACGTTAAGGGCATTTTCAACCGGCTGGCGAATCACCGTCTCTTTAAGCCAATGGTTTAAGGGCATCTGCATCTGAAGAGTTAACAATTTTATGGAGATATTGAAATGTTTATTCGTATATATAGGGTAATGTCTAAACGACCTGAAAGTTTCAGCTCCCTAGCTCGACCCATAGTATCTAAATATTTACCTATTTGTTTAAATTTTAAGAATTTTTGAAAGCCAAATAAATTATAACAAAAATTTCTATAATCCATATTTTGTTTTTTTTTTACAAATTCTACCTATATAAAAAATTTCAACATTGCAGCACATAAATCATGAAAATTTGTTTAAATATATATAATAGATATTACTTATATGATATGGAAGAACTATGTGTTTATGTTTAAAAAGTGAAAGATTCATTTAATTGAAAGTAATGTATTTAGGGGATTTTCACTTATTGTAACTGATTCATGTAGCACAATAAAATTTTTAATATCCCTAAGTATTTTCATTACTACTTTATTGAAGCTTATTTAAATTAATAAATGATCATTAATTTTTTTAAATATGTAAAATAAGTACGCGAACCAACAGTTGTAGAAGCATTATAAATTATAATGGTATCGGAAGGAGCATTCTCCGGTAGGTAGTACCAGAACCAGCTCCATAAACTGATATATCAGTAACAGGTATTTGGAACAGATACTGCCTCGTAACAGATACCAACATATTAGGTACCGGTAAATATCAGTTTAGCTCATCCCTACCTTGTATATATACTGACCGGGTATTGGAGGCTCGTTCTCCATTGGCTGTTGGGTCGGCCTATGGCGTTCCACGATTTTGGGGAGTATGGGATTCCACACCTTGCTGAGTGGGAATCCTGTGTCCCTGTTAATGTTGTTTTTCTCGATTCTGATTTCAATGGCTTCTTTCACTAGCCTATCCCAAAAACTCAAGGGTTGATGCATAAGAAAAAATATTCATCTCAAGAGTGAGAGACATCACAAAGGAGACAAACATTGCCTGCATCCTCTTTCATCATACAGTGGCTTTCGTGTAGAGGTTCCGTTAGTCTCAGCATTGAATAGGGGTTTTTAGAACCCACAATTCGCATTACTATGCGAAAATTCAATTACAAAATTTAACGTAAGACATAAGTAAAAAGAAAACAGTAAAAATTGCAGAATAAAGCACAATAAGAAGGTTCAATGTTACTGTTTTTAAATATATCAAGATTTTTCAGATTTAGGAAAATTTATTGCTCTGCGGCGTACCCAGTACGCAAGACCACATTATTTTGAGATTTTTATTACAGCTGTGTAATATGGATGGAAATAAAATTGCAATGCAATGTATGAAATTGCCTAGAGCTATTAAAGAATTAATTAATTATTTTTGACCATACTGATGGCATGGAAAGTTTGAACGAAATTGAAGAGAATCACTATGCGATGGTTCCTATCTATTATCTAGACAATATTTCACACTAGCATTTTCCCAATCTTTTTAGCATGCATTTTCATAATCTTTTGGCTGAGTAAGCATGGTTGAAAGTATTTTCTTCCAAAACGTGGTGTAAAAGAGTAACTTGAAATACACACTGGGATGTTCACTCGAGCCTATTTTTCACACATGGTGATGTTCGTGAATCATGAATTAAGTGGTCACTTCACCTCTGTTCATGAATTCCCCATGTGTATGAACTTGTAAGGTCAATAGGTGTTGTAGCAGAATAGATAGATAAGACTATATTGCGATTTTACTGTCCAAGCAGCGGGTCGTAAGAAATTTAGGTTTTTTTAAAAGTTTGTTTATTTCAAACCTGGATAATTCGAAGTCGTATATTTGTGGCCCCTTGAACTTCGAAATAACGAGGATTTACTGTATTTTGAAATTTATCTTTTGAATAAATTCCATAATTTAAACAAAGAAGCAGCAAGGCCAAAATTTTGAGGAGTTAAAGAAAAAAATAAGATAGTTAAAGACAATTCACATAAATAGTAAAGAAGGATAAATGAAATATCTCGTACCTACATAGAAATCTGTTAGTACAATGCAGATGATTTTGCCAATCCTAAAAGCGAATATGATGATAGTTTGACAGAAGATCATGTATTGAAGCATATTATAGTAGATAAAATGGTTGGATTGACAAAATAAGAAAATTTTTATATCAAATGAAAAATATATTTCATTAGTCAATATACAAATCTAATGTGTCAAATATGTAGAAAATCTATACAAACTACATTTAAATCATATATAATTCCTGTTATTTTTGGAATATAGCTTAAAAGTTATATATAATAGTATAATTTTACAATAATTATAATTTATTAAAACATTAAATGATATAATTAAGATTTTAGTGACTTTCTTGGGAAATTGCTAAATTAAAAATAACAAATACTCTTATGAATTGAAATAAGAATTCAAGAATTAAATGATAATTTAATGACGATGTTACTTTACCACTGCTCAAAGCAAACTCCTTCCCACTCATGATATGGTGCAATAAGTTCTTCATTTCAAATGGAGAAAGATTAAGAAGGTGCTCTGATGCTTCTTCACCTGTGCATTTCAAAGAGCGGGACAATTCAGTAGCCATCACCTATGGGACCAATTATTTGTATTGGCAATGGGAGGAAACATCAGAATTACTCCCAGAGATTTTGTAGACACTAAATAACTATACTAAGCATAATAGTTACTAGGCATATAAATCTGACAAGAATTAAACCAATAAGGCAAATAAATTTAATATATTTTATTTCTTGATCTAACCAATGAATCAACAGCAGCAAAAGTTTAAATGACTAAGGTTTAATCTAAAAATTCTTAGTAAATGAAATACTAACAGCAGTTTCTAGCTTTTTTAATGTCTACTATAGAGGAAAGAGCATGGCTTGCAAAAATCTTAAGTTGAGAACTTCAGCCATCTGTGATTATTTAGCTTTAAAACATGTGATATGCAATGATAACTAATTAATTTTCTCTTACCTGAATGATAAGCCCTACTCTCAAGCGCAGCATCTCATGGAAAAGCTGAGGCTCTGTGCGAATAAACATGGCCAAGTAGACAAGTAACTCCTGCAATGAAAGAGACTTTTAAATGTTAATAAGTATAAAATTATTTAAAAAGCATTAAATTGTTTAAGAATATCATGGACTTAATCAGTTAAATAATTATTTAAAATATTGAAATACCTAAAAAGCAACTTCTTCTAGAAAATGATAACTAACAAGGAGAGTTAGACAAGTCGTCTCCTGGTTTCCTGATGAAACCACCATAGAATGAAAGAACATAAAAAATAATTGGATACCTATTTTTTTCTAGCTGCCAATAATCATTCCTACAAATTATTAACATTTAAAGATCACGAAAAACCTGCTGGATCTTTAAATTCCTACGATAACAGACTTTTGACAATTAATTGGGGTAGCTGAGTGCATTAAGGTGCTAGGCTAAATACATCTCTTGAACTTGAAGACCTGGGTTCGATGCCTATCCGGCAGCATTTTTTTTGTCATCTACGGGCATTTTTTTATTTAAAAGTTTTGTCTTTTTACTATATTAGTGTGCATCTCTCGATAGATTTTTATTTCTATTTTTAGCGATTCTCGCTCAATGTTACGCACATTAAAAAGCAACTTACTTCTTAAAATGTTGTGATTACTGTTAAGTAGCTGAATAATTTTGCACTTATAAATATGAATACTCAACGATGGAGCTCGGCATTATATGTAGGCACTCTGTCTCCTTGCCTTTCAACAGTGTCTCTCTGTTTGTCGCTTTCACTGCCAGGGTAGGAGACATGAACCGTTAGACGCATTTTTTCAGGATTGTCCATAGAAGACAAAAAAAAATGCTGCGGATAGGGATCAAACCCAAGTCTTCAAGTTCAAGAGATGTATTTAGCCTAGCGCCTTAATGCGCTCAGCTACCCCAATTAATTGTCAACAGGCTGTTATCATAGGAATTTAAATAGCCAGCAGGTTTTTCATGATCTAAAAATGTTAATAATTTACGTAGGAATGATTATTGGCAGCTAGAAACAAATAGGTGTTCAATTATTTTTTATGTTCTTTCATGCCGTGGTGGTTTCATCTGGAAACCAGGAGACGAGTTGTCTAACTCTCCTTGTAAGAGATAAATAATAAAATTAACAAATAAAAGAATACTGGGCATTTTGGGTGAGACCCAGATGAAGAGCAGACAACCCGAGAGCCAAGAAAAAAAGAGCCTACAAACCAAGGGCCAACAGCTGAAAGGGCAAAAACATCAACTAACAAAAACATATTAAAATTAATAATTATATATTTCCTCTCGAGTTTTAATGGTTTAAAGTTATTTAAATTGAAATCCGCTAGCCATTTAAGAGGATGTGTTGAGTTGGTTTTGTTATTCTCCTATCAGCAGTGAATGTTAATTATCGATGTCCTAGCCTCTGACATATAGGACTAGATGGGAGGGAGAAGGACAGTTCGACTCGGAAGAATTCACGGTAGTTTATTCTGGAGGAAATAGTGGGGAAAGGGGAGTAGGTCTGGTACTTAGGAAAGATATGATGAAAAGCGTGACAAAGATAATAGCAACGAACGATAGACTGATGGCAATAAAGCTAAAAGCATTCCCAGTGCACATGCTGATAATCCAGGTATATATGCCAACGTCAGCTCATGACGATGAAGAAATAGATGAGATCTATGAGCAAATTAATGAAATTTACGAAGAAGACGGAAGAGGAAAGTTAAACTGCATAATAATGGGAGATTGGAACAGCATAGTCGGAGAAGGACAGGAAGAAAATGTTGTCGGGCAATACGGACTTGGGAAGAGAAATCGAGGAGGGGAGAAACTCTTAGAATTCTGCATCAATAATGACCTTGTAGTGACTAATACATGGTTCAAAAACCATAAACGAAGGTTATACACATGGAAAAGCCAAGGAGATAGAATGAGATGCCAAATAGATTACATCCTAGTAAAACAAAGATTCAGGAACAGCATAAAGACCGATAAGGCATTACCAGGAGCAGACATTGATTCAGATCACAGCCTTCTAATAGTTGACATTACAACAAAGCTCAAACAAATAAGAAAAATGAGAAGAGAAAGAGAGACTTGGGACCTAGAAAAACTGAAAGAAAGGCAGGATATAATCAGCATGAAGTTGGAAGATCACCTAAGAAATTTGGAAAACAAACCAAAGACCATGGATATAGAATGGGAAGAAATTAAAACCAGTATCAAGGATACCTTGGATAAAGAGATTGGAAAACAAGAGAAGAAAATCAGGAAACCATAGATCACTAAGGAAATGCTGGAGGAAATGGAAAAACATTAAAAGTGAAGAAGGTAGAGCCAACTATAGAAATATAAACAATGAGTTGAGAAGGGTAACAGATAAAGCTAGTGAAAATTGGATAAAAGAAAAATGTGATGAAATACAACAAATGGAGAAGTTAGGATGGTACAATATGATGTACGCTGGGCACTGGATTTAAAAGATAAGAAGTTGAATGGAATTCGTGGTGAAGGAATTATGAATACGGATGGGAAGATAGTCTCTGAAACAAAGGATGTAGCAAAGGTATGGGAAGAATACATTAAGGAATTATACAGCAAACAGGCAGGAGCAGCAAAAATAGAACTGGAAGATGAGGAAAACATTGAAGAAGACAACTTAGGACCAAGTATTATGGAGAGCGAAGTAGAAAAAGCGATAGTGGAACTAAAGAAGGGGAAAGCCACGGGCAGCGATGGAATACCGGAAGAGATACTTAAAGTCATAGGATCAGAAGGACTAAAAGCGATCACGAAATTAATTAATAAGATTTACGACACAGGAGAGTGGCCTTGAGATTTCCTAGAAGTAACAATGATCCCTCTAAAGAAGAAGCCAAAGGCAATGCAATGTAAAGATTACAAAACGATAAGCCTTCTGTCACACACATCGAAGATCATCACGAGGATTCTTAATAAAAGGCTGGAGAAAAAGGCAGAAGAAATAATAGGGGAAGATCAATTCAGTTTCAGAAAAGGACAAGGAACTAGAGATGCTATAGGAGTAGTTAGAATCATATCAGAAAGAGCAATAGAGTACAGTCAATATATCTGCACATGCTTCGTAGACTGGCAGAAGGCCTTTGATAGAGTAAATTGGGTAAAGTTGATGAAGATATTAAAGGATATAGGTGTAGACTGGAAAGGCAGGAGACTGATTAGGAATCTACATATGAATCAAATTGTAAAGGACAGGTTGGAGAATGCGGACACCTGCTGAGTAAATATTGGTCGAGGAGTAAGACAGGGCTGCTGCCTATCACCGACCCTATTCAATATATCTGGAGAAAGTGTAATGCAAGAAGCGTCTGAAGGCACAGGAGATTTCAAAATTGGAGGAAATATTATAAGAACAGTAAAATACGCAGATGATCAAGTACTTCTAGCAAGAAAGGAAGAGGAGCTACAAAAAATGATAAATAGACTAGTGATAACAGGTAGAAAATACGGTAAGGAAATAAATACAGAAAAATCCAAGGTCATTCGAATATCGGGTAAAGAAGAGAATCTGAACATAAGTATTGAGGGAAAGCCTTTAGAACAAGTTTCAGAATATAAATACCTTGGAAGTATCATAACACGAGAGGCAAAATGTACGGATGAGATCAGAACTAGAATAGGAAAAGCAAAAGCGGCTTTCAGGAGAAAGAAACAACTACTTACAGGGAATATAAGGGAAGATATCAGCAAGAAGTTGATAAAATGCTATGTATGGAGTATAGCATTGTATGGGGCAGAAACATGGACGCTAAGGAAAAATGACATCAAATACTTGGAAAGCTTTGAAATGTGGACTTGGAGGAGAATGTTGAAGATAAATTGGTCAGATAGGATGAAAAACGATGAAGTGCTACGAAGAATAGGAGAGAAGCGAATGATTATACAGACTATCAGAAAGAGGAAGGCTAACTGGGTTGGACATTACCTGAGGAGAGAGAGTATGATTAAAGATGTGTTAGAAGGAATACTAGATGGGAAAAGGGAAAGAGGTAGGAAAAGGTTTCAGCTGATAGACGATTTGAAAGGGAAAGAGAGTTATCAAGATATGAAGAGGACAGCGGAATATAGGAGTATATGGAAAACCAGGTTTAACCAAGAACAATCACGGACCTGTCTACGGACAGACTACCTATGATGATGATGAAGGAAAACTAGATGGGAAAAGGGAAAGAGGTAGGAAAAGGTTTCAGCTGATAGATGATTTGAAAGGGAAAGAGAGTTATTAACATATGAAGAGGACAGCGGGAAATAGGAGTATATAGAGAACCAAATTTATCCATGAATAATTATGGACCTGTCTATGGACAAACTACCTATGATGATGATGAACCTCTGACCTTCCTTCCTTCTCTCCCTAGCCCAATTAGGCAGTCAAGTATACTGTCAACCCTTCGATATTGTTAGACCTTCAGTCTAATCAGCACTTGGTATCTTCAAACTTTAGTTACACAAATTAATAACAAAGTGAGCTAAAGAAAAGTGTTTAAAAAAGGAAGGATTTATCTTATGTATCTCTAACAGCTTATGAGAAACCATGCATGTATTTCAGCTATAATGCAGCCACCTTCTGCAATGATTCACTGAAATTAGATTCTAAAATTATCATGAGTGATAGTGTTTTAATGTGTGTATGATAGAGGGAGAGGTAAAATCTGCAGATAGGCATCTGTTAAGGATGTTCATAGGGGAAAGGGAGTTTAGGGCATGTGAATTTTGACAGGAAAGGTATCTGAACCTTTGGAAAGAAGGAGTTTTACTGATGAGGTAAGGAGAAAGTTGTTTCCTGAGGATTTTTTAAAAAGAAATCAATGTCGTATTTTACCAGGGAATAGAGCGGAGAGCATAGAAACAGTCCAAGATCATTGTTAATGGAATTGATTGAATTTTTGAAGATGTGCAAGCTCTCCAGTGTCTTTCTCAGCCCTTTGGCTCTTGTTAGAATTTGGTGTCAGCACTTTACCCCAGACCCATTTTGGATGCATACATCATCTTTTAAATACTGTACCTGGCTTAGCATGGCAGTGCTTTCATCATCACCATATGCTCCATGAATTAGTGTTCGTAAATCAGCCTCAGGCAGTGGTGCTGTTATAGCATGCTCATGGAGTGGCGGCATTCCTACTGTGACTTGCTTCTGCCGCACTAACAAATCAGTGACTGCTTTCGCTAAATCTTCTACACGCTTTCCAAGCATTCCTATTGATCACAAAAGATTCAAAAAATGAAAATTGAATAAAATATAACATTTAGTGATAAGTAATTCTAGCTGCATTAGAAGATGAGCATTTTGCTAACCAACTTCTCGTTTTAGTAACAGACACAAAGTTAAGCTATACTGTATTTTACAGTGTATAAGACACATCACTAACAAGAAGTCCAAACCAGGACTAATGCAGGCAGGTTTCCCAAAGTTGAAATCCCGAATTGATTACTTATATTGACAGGAAATGTTTCAGTATGTGTTAGTCATTCCAAGGAATTCTCATAGCAAAAGTACCATTTGTAATTCATAGTTTATCAATGATAGAGAAAAATTGGAAAACAAATTAATAGAGCATTATCAGGTTTAAAATATTAAAAGCAATGTCAAAATCTCTTTCTGACATTATATTTTGTATGTATTTTTTTAAATAAACGAATTTAAGAAATGTTACTGTTTATACGCTAATATGTATGGATCAACTGTCCATTGCTGAAGTGTTGTTGAGTGGAAAAGAATAATAACCCATTTGTTCACTCTTCTATGCTCAAGCCGAGTTTAGTAATAATTGTCTCCATGGCAACAATCCGATAAAACGTGATTTAAAATGCAAAAAATGCTGTTTTATTAGAAATTTAAGAAAATATGATCAATTATCAAAATTCTGTGATAAGAATTAGAATCTATATTCTTTTCCCATTAGAACAGTACAAACCTTGGCCCGATGTCACAATTTTAAGATATTTTAAAGTATTAAAGAAAACATCTCTGCACAATGGGTTTGGGACTTCCTATGTAAAACGAATGGGGAAAAAACGTTCCTGGAATCGAACCTGGGACTTCAACCTTTGCCAAAAAAATATAGCCTGGAGGTGGGCCCTGGCAGCAGGAGCCTCATACCAAGTTTCATGAAAATCGATCCATTGGTGCAAAAGGTTTTAGTAGGGAACACACATACACACACACAGACAGGACCATTTCATAAGGCTATGTTTCCTTTGGAAGCCAGCATAAGAAAAATAAAGCCATTATCCAGTTTTAAAAATTTATTACTCATAAAAACAGAGTTGTCTGGATGAAGAAATAAGATTCACCAATGGTTAAAAAACAACATAAAGTTAGTTAATAATTGGCAGAAAAGCATCTATTAATTTATTTTATACATTTTATACTTACTCACATATAAGCAGCACTTATTTTCTAAATTTTTGGTCTCTAAAACGAGGATGTGGTTTATATGCAAGGAAAAATAATCAGAAAAATCCAAAAATGTGAGATAATCATTAAAATTCATCAGGAATTTGAAAAATAGCCGAGTGATCCAACGTGCAGTATGTGATGAATAAAAACATTACATAATCCCATAACTTATAAAAAAATGGGAAAGAAATACTATTATTATGGATGATGGAGTTACAAACGTCAGCTTTTGCAGGCAATCACTACAGTAACACCAGGGGGCCACAAGAAAAATGTCATAGTCCAGCGGATATCAATGCATTGTCACAGTTTAGTCTCATATCCCAATAATTTGATCCTGAGAAACATTTTGGTAGTGATTCCTTTGGTTTGAAAGTCATTGCAATTTTTTGTCGCTTTCCATATGCAGCATGTTTGAGTAAAAGGCAAAGTATTCCAAAAGATTTGGTAATATTGCCCTTTGTTTTGCGTGAAATGAATATAATGCTGATTGGTTAAAAATAATTCATCAAAATACTTTATTGTTATAAATAATAACAATAAGAATTCTACAGAATGAATGCAGGTGTTTGAAGTTGTATATACTGCATGGAAAACCTCCCTCTATACCAAAAACAGTATCACAAGAATTTTAAGTAAATATCTTTATCAGCATTTAAACCTTTGTTGTATAAGATGCAGCATGAATTTAGGACATGTTGTGACAAAAAGCACATCTTATACACCAGAAAATGTTATATAATAATAAACCAAAATCCAGTCAATACTAAAAAAGCTGTGAATTTAATCCTCACCTGCAGTATGTCTCACTAATCCCCAAAGCTTCTGTTGACACGCTTTTTCATACAGTAATTTAAGAAGGTCCTTAACTGTTATGTTTTTCCCTCCTTCACCAACAATACCTGAAATACAAATTATGAATTATTTTTTTTCAATGTGATTTTTCTTATTTTGTACTATAATTAAACAAGATGATCCAAACAAAACTTATGATGCCTACTTTCCATTTAATCATTTATTTAACACTTATATTGGCTTTAATAGCTTTAAAGTCATCGCGGATATGTAGCTCTTTGTTCCCAAATTTCATAATTTAGCATTATAAAATACTACATATACATTCAAACAGAATATTAAACTGATCACGCATATTTGTGCGGCAAAAATAATGCATATATGTATTAGAATATACCGAATCTGAGTCCAACAATAGTTGTTGCTATGGCAACACTCTCGTAATGAGTGGTAAAAACTGCAAAATCACTAGTATTTACGCAAAATTCTAAGAAATACAATTGATAAGCAAAATTCTACGATAAAAATTAGAATCTTCATTCCTTTTTTCAGAGAATAGTACAAAACTCGCTCCGGTATTACAATTCTAAGATACATTAATGTGCAAGAGAAAATTACCCTGCACGTTGGATTTTAGATTTCCCATGTAAATCAAATGAGAAGGATAGTTCCTGGAATCGAACCCAGGACTTCAATCTTTGCAACAGAAACAATCCTCTGGAGCTCGGCCTCAGTAGTAAGAGATTTCCACCAAGTTTTATGAAAATCGGTCAATTGGTTCAAAAGTTAATAGGGGGACAGACAGACACAACGACAAAACTATAAGCTTATTTCCATTCTGGAAAGTAGGCTAAAAACAAATATTTTAATGTTAAGCATATATCAGGAATATTTTCAGATGAATGATATAAATATACATTTGCACCAAATACGGATTAGTTTAGACTACTGTAACAGCTGCTAACATTGCTAATCTGTACGTATTGATGGAAAGAAGACTGAATTAGCTGAAAGTCCAGATTATCCAAATTATATAGAAAGAATGCATTACAAATGTACATGAAGTATAATGAGCCTATAAAATCCAAAACATTACACACTTTATAATAACTTTGTAAATCATCAATAATAAATATACTTGATGAGTTTTGAAGAATATGTACTGTAGAAATGTTACCACACTGCTTACTTTTCTTATGACTACAGCATTATGGAATACACTTTCTTTTTATAATTTTTAAAAACTTAATATTTTTCACACAAAATATTTTATTCTGAATACTCTTTAAATATTTGTAAAGACAGTTCGGGCTGGACCTAGTCTGGAATGACTAAACTCTAGACCACCAGGGCCCAGATTATTGAGTTTTTACTGTACATTCAGTGAACAATTTCATGAAGTTATATACTGTATGACCCCAAAAGAAAAATGAATTCGAATTTACGACAACCACAATAAAAAACAAGGTCTATTCAGAAAAAAATTTGTAAAATCAATTTTTAAAATAACATACAGAGGTAACTTTGTGACATCCGCTAACACTCCCTGGATTACAGTAATGTGCGTTTTTTTCGTTCCCCAAAGTTTTAATAAAAACCTTTTTTGTGCCTTTTTAGGCATTTTTTTACCAGTGAAGCGATAGTAGCAGAACACCTTATGGGCATGTCTTGTCCATCTGTCATAACTTTCAACTCATAAGCAAATGGATGGATTTTAATTAAATTAAGTATGAGTGATTGTTATTAAAATTTATCCCCCAATCGTGATTTTGAACTGCATCTGTCTATTAGAACTTCCACTTTACATAATTACTTTAATAAACTTATACTCGTATCTTGTAAAATGGCATCCATCAAGCAACAATTAAAAACCATAAATTTCTCTCCCTAGCTCTTATATGATCTGTAAGGTATACATTAAAAAATTATTCAGAGAGAAAACTTCATTTGCTATAAAGAAGTCTGTGAGACCACATAACTGAGAGTTATAACTTCTGAGATAAAAATTTGAGAACACTGTACATTTTGTTTACATCGATTGCTAACCCCTAATTTTTTGGAAAAAACCTCATCTTCCTTTTGGGTTAGTATGGTAGTATCTGAGATCTGCAAAATTTTGTACTATTGATTTAATAGCACAAAATTTTGCAGATCTCAGATTTGATTGATTTTATAGCTCATGAATGCATAACTGTGATGAAAAATAAGTGAAATCAGTCGCTAATAGATTTTTAGTATATCTGTATTTTTTATTAAACCCTTGAATGTCTAGTGATGCCATATGGCATCAGTGAACAAGTTCTCATGTATTCTATTGTTTAAATGACTATGTATTCTTGTGATATGACTGTTTAACCTTACAGAGAAGTCAAGATAAAAGACTGTAAGGAGACTCCTGCTTTTTTAAACAGTTTGTGTCGATGGATGAACATATGGGTATTTTTGAAACTTTTGAAATGGACATGCACACTAAGTAAATTGACTCTATTTAATTCATTTTATAATTTTTGAAGGTTTGGTTTCACAATGTTACTCCTCAGTAGTTCCACTTGATGCTATAATTTACATGGGAAGGACCAGACATCGATGTCACAAACTGTGACCAACTTTCGCTGGTGGATAGAGGCATAAAAATAAGCAGACATGTGTCTCGGCTTTTGGCTCCATAGACACTAGTTTGCAAGAAATCGGGGGTCAAAGTTTATTGAAAATTACTTTGTCACTTATATGGTCTTCACGGGGAAATATTTCATGTATAGGCACACTAGCCGAGTGGTTAAGGTGCTAAACTATGAAGGTGACGATTATTGTTTTGTGGTTTGAACCCAAACACTGGCAGTTTTTAAAAATCTATTACAATGAAGTACTATTTGATGTTTTATTCTTTTCTGAAAAATGCCTCGGATTATTACTTTAAGAAAAGCAAATTATGCAATTCATTCCTGGTGTGTATGCACAAAAAAGTTTCTTTGCCCTTATGTACTAAATACCAAATTTCATCAACATCCGCACAGTAGTTTCTGAGATGAAACATGCGGACAGACAGACGGACATGACCTGAACATAAGGTGTTTTTTTATTTATTGTAAAGAATGCCTAAAAATGATTGCATCTCAGAAGCAGATGCTAACCGAAAAGTGACTGCCTAACTCCACCATATTTTTCCGCGACGGCATTCGATTTTTGATACATATATTGATGATGGAAGTTGCTCGTTAACTATGACGTAAAATAAATTTTTATGCTGGATGTGTTATCAGTTTCAAACGGGATGAGAAAGTCTGAATTTCCTTTATTTCATGAGGGAAAAGAGCTTTATAGCACGTACAAAAATCAGGATGATGAATCAGTTCAACGAATGATAGTTCTGCAAAAATATCTATCAAAAAAATGAATGATGGGCTTCGAACTTCTGGTATTCAATATTTGGTTCACGGCTGCGTGATTTTATAATGTAAAAATTCAAACAATATTTTGAGTAAAATCCATCAGTTTGGAGTGTTACTATAACTTATTACGTTTGGAACAACTTAAGAATTGACAGCACAAATGACAAATACGCTACATGCAACTATTGTAAAGCTAGAATTTCCCATGGTGTATCAAATAGCACTTCTAACCTAACAGAAATGAAACCGAGAACCGGGATCAGATTAATATAACCGGAACCGAGAACAGTCTCATCCCAAGAACTAACCCAACCCCAACCACTTAACCCAACCCAGAGAGGGAGGAAAACAGAAGGAACCCAACCTGGTGAGGGAGGAAAATGGAACGAATCCAACCACAAACACTTAACCCAACCTGGGGAGGGAGGAAAATGGAATGAATCCAATACCAACCACTTAACCCAACCCAGGGAGGGAGAAAAACAATGAATCTAACCCCAACCATTTAACCCAATCCAGGGAGAGAGAAAAATGGAATGAACCAAACTCAACAACTTAAGGAGAAAAATGGAATGGAATGATTTCCCCATCTTCCCCACCCCTTCCAAAATCATACCTGGTTCTCCCAAACCTTTTCCTAGACCCATCTAACCTAAACTTGGTGGTCACCTAAGGCGCTGCAGGAGATGCTTTTGCAAATTTTCAAAGGGAAAGATACATTAGTTATTCGTAGAGCTATTGAGTATAAACTTCTAGCATTCCTACTTGCATCTGCATTTCATTGTTATATCATTATTGTTTCTATTTTTTCATTATAGGTTTTCATTATTTTCCATTATAATTTTTCATTATTTTCCTGTTATCGTTTTTACTGTTCTCCATTATTGTTTTAATTGTTTTTCGTTATTATTTCCATTGTGTTACGTTTTTATTTTTTACCACGTGTTACTTCCTCCTTTCTAATATGGAATGTGATGATGATTACGACAGTGATGATTTTGAAATGGAAGAAGTGGATATTGAAGATTCCAGAAACAAGTTTTTTTGGAAGAGACGAGCTCTGAATCTGGGGATGCAGTGGAACCAGAGCAAGAATGAGAATGGCATTAACTTCCCTCATCAGGTTCTCCTCCTCCTGCACCACCTAGATTTTATTTTGAAGGAGAATCATTAATGAACTTTGTAGTTGATCCAGATGGTGATCATTTGAAATATTTTGAACTTTTTTTTATGACGATCTCATTGGTTTTATTACTGATGAAACTAAAGCACTACGCAAGCCAATCTTTCCATGAAAAAGCTTCAGGATTGACTTGTAACAAAGAAAAACAATGGCGTGACATCACTGCCCCAGAGATTCATGTCTTTGGCACTTGTTACACTGCAAAATATTGTGCGAAAGCCGGATAGCGAGGATTATTGGTCAACAAGACCAATACTTGCCATCCCCTTCTTCGGGCAGACAATGTGTTACCGGAGATTTGTGAAAATTAGACAGTATTTGTATTTTAGTAAGTATTTTAGTAGTAATGCTGAGTACAATCCGGAAACATATCCCAACCCTAAGTTGAATAAGATATGGCCGATTTATCAAACAATGGAAAAAAGTTTCAAACGTTGTACACACCAGAGGGATATAACAATTGATGAAAGTCTTTTGTTGTATAAGGGAAGGTTGGGGTGGCATCAGTTCATCCCTCATAAAGGGCAAGATTCAGCATAAAAACTTTTATTTTGAGTGAATTGAAGAGTGGATATGTGTGGTCTACAACAATTTATACCGGAAAAGGAACCATTATTGATAAAGACTTTGAGGACATGCCAATGTCTTCTCAGGTGGTCATGTCATTGATGAAGCCTTTGTTAGATAAAGGGTATTGTTTGACTATTGACAATTTCTATACTTCTCCCGAATAAGCTGATTTGCTGGTTTCCCGATCAGTTGATACGTGTGGTACTATGAGAAAGACACAAAGGGGAATACCAACGGCAATGGTAAACAAAAAGTTGAGGAAAGGCAAAGTAGCAGCATTTTGAAAAGGGAAGATTATGGTGCTTCGATGGAAGGACAAGAAAGATGTGACACTGGGATCTTCCATCCACAACAATAAGATGAAAAGAGTAGAAAAGAGAGGAAAAACAAAAGTGGTTGTTGTGGATTACAATGACACGATGGGAGGAATGGACTGATCGATCAGCATTTGTCCAATTATCCCCTTCCAAGAAAATGGGGAGAAAGTATTATAAAAAATTATTTTCCACTTAGTAGAACTGTCCCTGTGAAAATCATTTATTCTGTTCCAAAAATCTGGTGGCAAAAAAGTGCATTTAGAATACAGATTGGATTTGACCGAGCAAATCATAGAGGCCTACGACCATAGAATAGTTTCCCCAAGGGCAGGCAGACCACCTGCAGTGCCATACTCTCACTGTCTGAGCAAGTGGCACTTCCCCGAGACAATCCCGCCTACCAAAAGACCCAACGAAGCAGTGTTTTTTGTACTTTTCTTTTTAGGGGGCTGCCATCCCCTTAAACCTCCACCATCCTTAACCCTCGAGAAATTGCTCAGCGTGACTTTTTTTCGCAAGCACAAAATACTTTATGCATGCATTCACTTTAATATTTTTTGTACTTTAATTATCATTTCAAAAATTTCCAAAAAATTATGTCATATTTAAAATTGTTCATTTTATATAATAAAAAATAAACACATACATTTATTTCAATCCAATTTCTACTATGTGCTGCTCCTCTGACGTTTAGTAGTTCAGCTGCGTCTGGTACACATACTTCTTTACCCGGTATATAAATTTTATGGAATTTATTTTTCAAATAATCACTGATAGGTAGAATTTTATACAATAGGATCTCTATTAACAATGTCTTTATCAGTATTATCTACAAAATTCAAAAATTTGCTCAACAAATAAAATCTTTCTTCACTCATTACATTTGGAATAAATGACATTTCTAATATATGTTTTCTACTAAAATACATTCTGAGAGTTGGTTTTTGAATGATTCCCATCAACATTAGCAAAGCAAATCACTTTTGATAGCACGATTTTTTAAAGACGTGATCTTATTTTTCTCGCGGGCAAGGAATTGTTCCGCGTAACGATTAGTTTCAACCACTATGAGGGCAATTAGATCATCAAAAAATAACTCAAAATATCTTAAGGGATAAAACCTGCACTATTTGTTTTCCAACTAAATCACACGCAAAAGGCCGAGGAGGGTTGGCACTTTCGACATCTCCCCAAATATTCTCTTGAATATTCACAGTGGAGTGAGTTATTTCTTCCAATTCCTCTTCGGAACTGGAATCAATAGAGTATCCGTTCGAATCTTCAGAATATATATCTACACTACTTTCACTCTATTTCTCCAAAACACTTCCCAATCCACCAACTCACGAGAGCTACAAGCCATGGTGAACTAAATAGGGGTTCGGCTAAAGGACAGACCCAAGATGAAAAAAAAATTTAAAAAAAATGCCCGACGCAAACGCAGGCACTAAGAAACCTCGACCATCAGCTCGAAGCATTGTAAACAAGAGCCAGAAAGATGAGAGCTCTTATGAAAGTCTGAGACGCAACGCACGAAATATAAGAGGCCTGAGGAGCCTGAGTAAGCACTGCTACGGACAGGTCCGAGATAGAAAAAAAATACTAACACGTAAACACAGACAACGAGGAACCACAGAACGAAAGCAGACAGCATTGGCTTGCATATTCACTCTCTGAAAGCACATAAATCAGAGCCGTAGCGATAACAAAACTTAATGAAAATTTCGCGCTGGAGGCATGGGAAAGAGAGGACGTGAATGCTACTTCGCACATGCTGGAGGCATGGGAAAGAGAGGACGTGAATGCTACGTCGCACACGCCGGAGGGGTTAACCCTCGAGTGTGGGGCAGCACCAGTCATGGGTGTCTTATATCAAACCTAAGCCAATTAGGCATATCATGTTTCATGGGTTATCATGGTCAAAGAAGAAATTAGAATCAATAAATTTTAACTTAAATATTATGTTACATAAGCTTTTTACTTCTTAATTTTAATAATCACATGATTCTTTAAAAAACTAGTATAGTATTATACACTTTCTTTTGAAATGACAGATTGATCTGGGATGCATTTAATGATGTAACTATCTAAAAAACCGTCAAAACAATTAAGCAAAATTTTGCAGTTATTTCCAAGGTATTGAAATATGACCATAACTTGTCAATACAAAATTAAAAGAAAAAATCAGGCAGTCAAGTATTAAAATTTGCAAATTTTACAAAAATGCAAAATATTTCTTTAGAAATGATGAGTTAACATACCAGTATCAAAACCAAGCCCCTGTGTGTCTACCAGGTACTGTAGTATATCTCCTTGTTCTTCCAAATTTTCTGTCTCCCTGAGCATTGCCAATAGTTCTTCAACTTCAGTATCGGCATACTGTGTTTCAGATGCAGTTCTAAGAAACCAAATAAATCAAATAATTCAAAATTTTATACTGTAAAAAAGTTTCTTATTATTAAAAAGTTATTTCTAATTCAAAACTCCAAAGCTTTTAATTATTTATTTTCAAATCAAGTTAATCACAAATACAAGTAAAAGAATAAAATATTTATTATCAAATACAGGCAGTTCTCGATTTACGAATGTTCGATTTATGAACATTCGCTATAATGAACATCACAATTCATACAAAATTTCTTCAAGTCGCCAATACATAGAGTTGCTTGTAAAATGAAATGCCAAATGTATAGTGAACATAATTGTAAGATTTAAGTAAATGGTGACACAATAAACTTTTAAAAATGTATTTATTACAATAATTATCAGAAAATTCTTAATAAATGAAATACATCCTATCATGTCTAACATCGAAAATAAACTGAACTGTTATTGGTTAACCTTTTCCCTGCTATGACCGCATATACTCGTTCGAGTGTAGCAGTGCCACCACCTGGACTGTGCCCTGAGCACGAACTATGCATATATGCATTTCATATTTTCCATGTTCCCTGTTCAACAGGCTTTCATAGTCGTATCTATTCTGGCATGATTTATAAGCTTTCGGCAGAACTATATATGTAGTATATGAAGACCTTAGTAGATGGTGTGGGCATTTCTTTTCGTCTATTACATTCCATTCCATGAGACTTCATACCCATGCCTCTTTTTAGGAACCCTCGGTCCTGGAGTTAGCTTGACTTTTCCTTTTTCCGTGTTAGTAAATACTGAATGTAAATACACCACATCCACTGTACCATATTCCTTATTGTAAATATACTGAATCTCTTGATAGTAAGCGTATTTTTCTCAGTAGCCTGTGAGATTTTGTCAAGTGAACATCCAACCAAAAACGTTGGTTTGCAAGCCACGTAGAATGTTTTCTCGTGGGAAAGAAATCTGTGATTCCCCCTAGTAGCACTGTGAACACGTGTATGGATAACTTACATAATTGAACACATGTGGCCGGTGTTAAATAAACAAACATGGACAGTCATTTTATAAACACAGTTAAGTGTAGTTCTGCATTTGGTGACTTAAAAATAAATTTTTAAAAATTTAAGCCATCATGAGTCCAAAGCGAAATAGTAGTGCTGGTGCTGATAGTGGTAGTAATAAAAGACACAATATTAGTTTAGAAACTAAGCTAGACATCATAAAAAGGGCAGAAAGAGGTGAAAAGCAGGTGGACATAGCTCGTCATTATGGTGTGAACCGATCGAGTATCGGAACAATTATTAAAGATAAAGAAAGAATTGTGGATGCCGTTAAGGGAACAACTCCTGTTTTAATGAGTAGAATAGTAAAAAATAGAAGTTGCACAAGATGGAAAAATACTTAATTTTGTGGATTGAGAGGCAAACACACGACCATGTGCCTCTCAGCTTATTAATAATTCAGGAGAAGGCTAGGAGTTTATTTGACGACTTGAAGAAAAGAGCTGGACCTGAATATGCAAAAGAGTGTTTTTCAGCTAGCTCTGGATGGTTTTCACATTTTAAAAGTAGGGGCCAACTTGAACAATTTAAGACTTCAGGGTGAATTGGCGAGTGCAGATACACAAGCTGCAAGTGAATTCCTGAAGGCACTAGAAAAAATAATAGTAGGTGGTTACAGTGCTCATCAAGTGTTCAATGTAGATAAAACAGGACTTTTCTGGAAAAAAATGCCTTCCAGAACAAACATTTCTAGAGAGGAAAAACGTGCACCTGGACATAAAGTTTCAAAAGAAAGACTAACTCTTTTACTTGGTGGTAACGCAGTCGGCGATTATAAACTTAAACCTTTGCTTGTGTATTTATCAGAAAACCCAAGGGCTTTAAAAGGAATGGTGAAGTATTCCCTTCCTGATATCTGGAAATCTAATAGAAAGGCTTGGATGACAACAGAACTGTTTAAAGACTGGTTTAAAAACTATTTTGTGGGGGAAATGAAAAGGTATTGTGAGTCTAAAAATTTGCCCTTCAAAATTTTATTACTGCTTGATAATGCCCCTGGCCATCCATCCTACATAGATGATTTCAATGATAAAATTAAGGTTGTTTTTTTGCCTCCTAATACAACCTCTATTATTCAGCCGATGGACCAAGGTATTATAGCCTCCTTTAAGGCATATTACCTAAGGCAAACCTTTTCACAAGCCATTGCTTTTATAGACAGAGAGGAGAAAAACTTAGGGATTTCTGGAAGGCATACAACATTTATAATGCTGTGCAAAACACTGCTGATGCCTGGGGGGATGTGAAGGAAACAAACTTAAATGGTGTATGGAAAAACTTGTGTACACAGTTTGTGAATAATATAAGTGATTTAGAGGAGTCAGTAGAACCAGTGACTGAAAAAATTGTTGAACTGGGCAATAAAATGGAACTCAACCTTGATGTGACTGATGTGAGAGAGTTGTTGGACTCACATTTTGAGGAATTAACACGATGAATTAATTGAAATAGAGACAAATCAAAAGACTGAAGATGTAACAGAAGAACCTGGTAGTCCACAGCCTCCCAGAACATTTACAAGGCAGAAAATGGCGGCTGCTTTTAAGTCAATTTCTGAGGGGTTGGCAATCTTTGAAGAACAGGACTCAGATATGGAAAGAATTGCAAAAGTGAAAAGAGGCGTTTATGAGTGTCTCACATGTTACAGTGAGACTTTTGAAGAAAAAAAGAAACTAACTGTGCAATCTTCTATAAAAACATATTTAAAAAAGTGGAAAAACCAGCTGTTTCTTCATTATCAGATGCTCTTCCATCTACCTCATCTGCACCTAGTGTCACTTATGTGGAAAATATGAACTCAGATGAAAATATTGACGAGTAAAAGTTGAATATGTATGTACATGTATTATATAAGCACTCATTTTCTTTATTTCATTTTTGTAACTCTTTATGTTTTTAATTAAAATTAACTAGTATGATATCTTGTTTTTTATTCTTGCTATTTTTTTATTTTATTGTATGTTATGTATTGTATATGATAAGGCATAACGTATACGTTATAAAAAAACGTATGGTATAGACCATTTGATGTTTAGTACATGGTTTTCATGCATTAAAATGGCTGCTAACATATACGATACGTATCATACAAGCTCAGGAATGCATGCTTAGGTGTTTAACACATAACGAACAAAACGTATAGCGAACGACTTCTAGGAACGGAACTCATTCGTAAATCGAGAACTGCCTATAACCTTAAACTGGGATTAATACAGCAGACAAAACATATTCATTAATTACATTTTATAAAATAAACCAAAGAAAATGTTAAATAATTTAGTAACTATGCAAGCATACATCAAATTATAAGTAAACGTGATACATTAAATGGAAAATTATTCATAAAACAAGAACATAAAAAAACTGCACATGCCACGGTTAATTAACCTTCTCTAAAATCACCTGGAAATACCAAACTCCTAATATACTGTTATATCGATATATTTTAATAACAAATGTTAAAAAATCACAGACATTCTGTTAATTAGGTATTTACTTACATAATAATGAACTACAGAATAAGAATAACTCTTATATCATCATCATCTGATGATGTCAAGTGGCAATAACCGGATGGTGATTTTGTTAATAAAGAAGTGTAATGCATAGTAGTTATTCTTTTCCTTTATTTCATTAAGATGGAATACCTCAAAGTTGAGCCAAGAACATTGATTTTATTATTTCCATAATCTTAAAAGAAAAGAATATTAATGACAAATATAGAAAATGGGGGTTAAATTTTTTACAAGATGCAGTGAAGCTATATTTTATTACAGAAAGATTTGTATAGAGTAAAAATACAGCAAACCGCAATTGGGATCACAGAGTTACTAGGGAAAATTCAGAGGTGAAATATTGCATGAGAAAAATTATAGGATAAACATGCATACATAAATATAGAAATAAACATTGTAAACAAATAAAATTCATAGTAAATACACAAATTTACCTTACATAATAGCAAAAATGTAATTCTGTTGATATTCTTTAAATTTACTCAATGTTAGTGAACACATTCCGATGTTTTAAAAAATTATTTTCATTAAATTTCTTAATCAGTAACTCTGAATTAAAAAATTCACAGCATCATGACAAATTACTAACAAATTTAATTAAAACCTTGAAAATATAAGTTCTTGTAATATGCGATGGGCTCATACCTACATTAACATTCTAATTTAATACTAAGTTAAGAGTCTCTCGATCAAATGGGCATTTATTTTTTGTATAGCCTGTCAACTAAGACTACAGAACTATTTTACTATAGCAGAATTACCTCAGTACCAACAGATATTATATAAAAAGTAAATAGCAGAACATTTCTCTAATAATGCTTTAAAATCTACCCAATTTGTTAGTAACAAACAACACCTGATAGAAACTATCAAGGATTCAAATGGGATTACATCAAATGGTGTGGCTATTCCAGTAAAGGAGTTATATTCTACATAGAGAAATATATAACAATAGAGGAATAAAGGAGTGATTTAATGTACAGTGATTACAAAGAAATGGAAAAAAATCACTCAGTAAAAATATAGCCATCCATCACTTAACAACATTAATTTGCTTCATAAAAATACAGGCATCCCTCACTCAGTGCCTTAATTGGTTCCTGAAAATTAGAGCACTATCTGAAACCGCACTAAGCAAAGGAATTTTTCTCATAAAAACCTAATGTAGGTTAATAGATTTAATCTATATTTTCAACCTATTCTCAATACTAATGAATTCCCAACATAAGGAAAATTTTCTTGCATAAATCAACAACACAATTAAAATATATAAAGACGTTCTTTTTATGAACATATAAAAATATAAAGCATTTTATCTTATTGTCTATCCTGCTAATTTTCAAGGCTTTCCAAATATCAACTTGCATTCTCCACTTGAATTCATCAAATCACTTCAGGTTTCACTGAAAGTGGCAAAGTTTTTCTTTGTTTCTTTTCAAAAACATCCTTAGCACATGAATTTTCATGCTTTTGATTCATTATAAATAATAGGAGGGTTAAAAAAAATAGAAAATAACTGCACCTACACTAATCATGTAATCAGACAGATGACTAAACGTGGGTAAAGGGGTTAATGTTTGCTTCTTGCATGGATTTTTTTTCTTGCTTATTAACACCTTGCGTACCAGTCACAAGAATTCTCGTGTTTCGTGTGCCAGCTGTTGCGTACCACTCATGAGAGTTCTCATTTTTCAAGCATAAGTAACACTAGACCATCTACTAGATTTTCCATGGACTTCTAACTATCCAATGCTATTTGTATACTTGGCTAATGCGTCGGGGATTTTTTTAGTTCCATTTTCATAGCAGATTTAATAATTCGTTTGTCTTTTGTCCTTTGTTTTTATTTTCAGTTTATATCATGCACACAGTAAAAAGCATTGCTATCTTTGTGAAGGCAATATTTTAAACGAATTATGTTTGTCAGATTGTCCCAGTGAGAATGGTGGATATTCGTCTAGTTCACATGAAAATTAAAGGGACTCAGATGTATATTCAACTAGAAACTGTGGTGTGTGCTCCGTTCACAAAAAAATAAACAAAACAATATTTTTGTAAATTCTGTGGAGCTCCTCTGCATAAAGGCAGCCGTTTTAAATATGTCATACCCTAAAAAAGTACTAAGAGTATTCAGAAGCCTACACAGCAATTTTCAGGAAAATAAAAGAATGGCGAGTCAAATTATGCTTATTTTTCCAATTTAATGCACGAAATTTTTGGGTTTACAAGAAATCTCCAGGAAACTAGCGTAGTACAGGGAATTACATCCAGTATGCAATGTGTGGCCAACTTGCAGATTGAAATAGTTGCACCTTCAGTGCTGCCATCCTGATGCGTTTGCACATTCGACTAGGTAATATATTTTTAGACGTGAACTGCCCTAAGAATTACCCTAAACAAAAATCCTTTTCATGCAAACAGATTATTGTCAAATAATCTGTAATCGAGTGGAAGTTAATGGAGAAACTAATAAGCAGCACAGAATACATGAAAATAAATTAAGGTAACTTGTCACAGAGAAAAACATTTTCAATGGATCTATTTATACAAGTTATTTAGGGAACAAAAACGGATTCAGCACACCAAAAAAACTAAGTAAAATGAAGCTTTCTTGACAAAGTTCCTAAACTCACATGAAACAAGTACTGAATTAATTACGAAACACACAACAAGTCATGAACTAATGTGATGCTGCACTGCCAGCATGTAGAATCACCAGCAACACAGGCTGTACTCCTGATGCAAAGTAAGTTTGAGATTAAAGTGCAGTATTTTTTACTTTACAATTATAATTCTTAACCTAATGGCAAAATTGCTTCAAATGTCCATTACCAAGTGACCATCTTGTTCCTTTGACATGCTGATGGTTATTTTGGAACCAAAATGCATATCATACAACAATTTATATGCTGGGTATAGGAGTTCTTTATTTTCCCCATTGATGGATGGAATGCTACAAAGTAACAACTTATTCAGAACATTATACATTTCTAAATTTCTTTCATAAAACCCATTTAAATAATTTAGGTGGTGAAAGTAATTTAGCATTGTTCAATCTTACCAGAATGAAGGTCGTTTTTCCTCTTAGAAACAATAATACCTAATTAGATCTAACCTGTTTTAGGGGGACTTAATGACAGGGGTACCTGGGTGCCTTTAGTAGAGGCAGTTCCAGTGGCGGCTCGTGTATAGGCACTGCGGAACTGCAGCACCCCCTATTTCCACTTGATATTATCGATAACATTTAATATAATGAGTCCTTTTTTCTTTAATTCTTTCTTTATTTTTGTAGTACAATATATATTCCTTAAGCTTAATGTCAGTACTTCAGTAGCCATCCCCCAGTTTATGAAAAAGATACAAAAATATTTGTATGGAACTGTGCGCTTCACAGTGCCAGCGACGTGGTGTTTGACTGTTGTGCGCATGCACACATAGGAGGGGGGGGTGGGGAGGAAGGCGGGACTGCCAGGTAGAGAGAGCACTGTTGCTCTCACAGTGCCGGCTCTGGCGTGATGGTGGAAGTTTTTTTTTACTCAGCGTAATATATACCATGAGGAGATAAGGACGGAAATTAGAAAAGCTTCCTTTGTAGCTGTCATGGCTGTTTCGGAACACACTCAAATGGTCCTTGTTCTACGGTACGTATTGAATGAAGAAATATTTGAGCGTTTTTGGGGATTCTTTATTCCAGAAAATCAAACTGCAGATGGCATATCAAAACGTATTTTAGAACAATTGGACATAATCCTTCAAGGAAATGGACAAAAACTGATAGCTCAGACATTTGATGGTGCAAATGTCATGAAAGGCAAAAAAGCAGGAGTTCAAGCAAAAATAAAAGCAGTTTATAGTAATGCACATTTTATTCACTGTTATGCACATCAACTTAATTTAATAATGAGAAATGCAGCAAGTATTACACGAAACGCAAGAATATTTTTCTCTAACATTCTGGCTATTCCAACATTCTTCTCAAGATCACCACAACGTGTGTCCATTCTCAAGAAACATATGGATGTCAGCATTCCACGTCCATCCTCTACAAGGTGGAATTTCAACATATGGACCATAAACAGAGTTCATGAAAATTTGCAACCTTTAAAAAACTGCCTTACTGAAATTCAGTCAACATCAAATGCAGATCAAACCATTGCAGAAGCAACAGGAATTTTAAAATACCTGAATGATGATAATTTCAAGTTTTGGTTAGAGCTTTTTCATCAGATTATGCCTCATGTTGAAATAATTTACAACCAAATGCAATCTCGAGAAATTAGTGTGTTTAAAGTTAATGAATATATAACAAATTTCAAAACTGCTATTTTAGAATTGAGAAACTCAAAGTACTGTGAGAATCCTTCAAAGACACTCATGGCAGAAGCTAAGGAAGTGTGTGACTATATATGTGTTGATATAATGGACAGATATTCTTCCACTAAACACTTAGTAGCTGCTAAATTGTTCAACAAGATGTGCTTCACTAGATTTAAGAATGAACATCCCACAAAAGAGATAGTACTGACCACTGAAGCTTATCCCATGATTGACAAAGAAAAGCTTGAAACTGAACTAAAAGTATTTTATTGTAGGACTGATATTCATGAATATTGCAAATTAATTGAGCTGCTGAAATTTATCTTGGAAAATAATCTAGATGATGTTTTTAGTGAAATTACGAAACTGATAAAAATCCTCTTGACAATTCCCATGACTACATCAGAGGCAGAGCGCTGCTTTTCAACATTGAAAAGAATAAAAACTTTTTTAAGAAGCACTATGAATTCGGAAAGACTAAATGCGCTTGCAGTACTTTCAATGGAGAAAAATTTCCTCAATTGTCATCCAGAGATCAAGGAGAAAATTATTGAACTTTTTGCGCAAATTAAAACAAGAAGAATGGATTTCATTTTTAAATGAATAGATCAAGCTTGAACTGTAACAATTTAAGTTAAAGTAAGTAAAAAATGTTTGTTTTTTTTTGTTAAGACTTTATCAAGTTCCTGAATAAATTTTCTTTTTATACGTTTTTTTCCTTTTACACAATTTTAAAACAAAGGCTAAAAATTTTCTGGAGCAGCACCCCCACTAATTTTAGCTACGAGCCGCCACTGGGCAGTTCAGTTTTTGGCAGTCAGTTGTTTAGGAAAAAAACGCACCTTATAAGCCAGAAAATATGGCAATTTTAATGTGAAAATCAAGACTATAGGCAATGGCTCATGATTCAGACTGCAAAAATAGCAAAAGGCTTGCATCTGACCAAATGCAAACTGTATCTTAAAATAATATCATATAACACACATTTCTAGCCCTGCTTTAATTTCTTTATGATTCAAAACAAGACGAGGAGTTTTGCCGAACAGTACTGTAACTGAGAGGCATGAATAACTACAATTAGCCAAGTTGAGAAAAGAAGGGTCAAAATGTTATCACAGTGAAAGGTGATAGGTGAGAAACATTGTTACACAAGAGATAGGTTTATAAAAATTATACAGGATAGTGGGAATTTTAAAGCTTTGTTGGAATGAGTAAGGTTAAAGCTAATTCTAGGAACAAATTAGACCTCAAATATGATATATGGAATTAGTGTGCCTTTATTACTGATGAAAAACCTACACTTCTCACCAAAGGAAGAAACACTTCTTGAAAAGACCTAATAGTGTGTCAGAAGAGTTGTTGCAGTAATAACTAAAGATAGTCTCTTGTATTTAAATTGACAATACAATAAACCCTCAATATTCACGGAGGATATGTTTCTGGAAATCACCGCAAATATCAAAACCACGAATCTTAGGACCAAAGGTTTATAGGAAAAAGGGGTTTAGGTGGATCATTCATACAGAAACCAAGCCGGACATTCATGATCAATAAGAATAAATGTATAATAAGTTCAATAACCATGCTCATTATAATAAAATCAATTTAAAACACTATGAACATCTTATTCATGAAGAATAAATGAAAAGAAAATGTTAAAAAAAAGTCATTTAACTTAAGGACGATGATGATACAGAAATGATGGGGAGGATGAGATAGAAAAAGGTGGAGCACTTATGAAGATTTTTCCTGGATGAGGCTCACAAGAGTCTGCAAAGGAGGAAGGTATAGTAGCAATGTTCTTAAAGTAACTTATTAACCCTAGAACTATAATTTTTTAATATTTTTCTCTTTTAAAAACGAACGAACCCGGGTTTCCCCACTTGCCGGATAGGTGCTTTAACCAACTAAGCTATCAAGCCAGCCTGATTCTCACTTGGTATTTCTAGGGTTAATGACATTTACTTCACCTTTCATTGCAAATCCATGCATGTCTTCTTGTAAGAGACTCCAATATTATTTTAAATTTTGTTCCGCTCCAATAAAGGGTCCATTTTAAACATTAGTCACCCAGTGCATTAGACATTTCCAGAATATCAGCTAGTGTCTTAAGCGATAGCTGAGGCTTTGAAATCACACCCTCCCTCTCTTCCTCCTGAGCATATGAATTCGCCTGCTGCATTTCCACAGACAAGAAGAGTTACCCAATCCTTAGCTACCTTGAATTCTGAAGCAGATTTTTCCTCCACAGACAAGAAGGTACAAGAGGGCATTCTCTTCTAAAAAAGTCCAATCTTATCTGCATTGAAGACCTGCTCCATTTAGTACAGCGCCATTGTAGATACAGTAAAATCTTGATTATCCGACTATTGTTTATCCAACTCTCGGTTTAATCGACCAAAAAGTAGATGAGCTGTCTAACCATAGTCGGAAAGCATATGTTGGTTACATCTACCAAAAGTCAGTTTATGCAAGAGATTCCCCAGGAGATCATTACTGCCAATTATTTAATCTAGTAAAATAAAATTAATTAAATATTCATTAAATGCCTTCTAATCAATAAATAAAATAAGTTTCATAGTTCACATGTTTATTTTAATTTCGAAGAATATCTAGAAGAATTATTATGAGGTGGCAACTTTACTGATAGTTGACTCACTTGGAAGACCAATGATAATTTAATTTTAATATTTTTGTTAATATTTTACATTATTTTTTATTTTAAATTTCAATGTAAAATGGACTGAGCTTGATGTGAAATTAAAATAATTAACTAAATAACTGCCGGGGCAGTTGACCTTGTGTCACTGTCGTAGAAAGAGCTAACACCCTAAAGATGCCCACTTAGTGGGCAAAATGCATTGGGTTCATGAAATTGAAACATTTTTATGGCTGAAGGAGTTTTATCTTATTTTAATTGAACTAGCCATTTATGTGAAATACTTAAATAAATACATAATGTTGCTAAATGAGCATTGTTACCATTATTTACAAATTGTCCGACTTTTCGGTTTATCCTATGGTCCTTCTCCCATATAGGTTATATAATTGAGGTTTTACTGTAGTTATATTTTAAGCAAAGAATCTAATTTAACATCTACATCCAAGCATGGGAACACTCAGAAACAGTTCTGCACTATACTGAGGAATGATAGGAAATTTCTCCTCAATAAAGTTGGCAGAACACAAAAGAAATTAACTCCTCAGAGAAAACTTCCAAAAAACAGTAAAAATTGAAGGCATGAAAAAGGCATATACCAAATATACTGATAAAAAAGACAAACCATTTCTAGAAAAAGAATACAAGCAAGGTGGATTACCTCTGCAAAACTGGATTTTTTCTGAAAGTGGAAAACTAGATACAGTAAAACCCTTATTTACACTTTTCCAGAGACCTGGGAAAAGTGTAAATTGCAGGAAAGTGCAAACTGAGGGAAAAAGGAAAAATAGGTTAACTGATTTTACTTTTAAACTTGCTAATTTGTAATTTCCTAATTTGTAAATGTCACGTCTGGAGAATCATAATTTGAGGACTGACTGTATTTCCATATCTAGGTGTACTGTTTATGCTCTGGTAGTGTGATTTACGTATGAAGTTTTCACCCAAAAGAGTTCATATTTCTGTCTCTAAGTACGCTCTTCATGAGTAGCATCTGTTGACACAAGTGCTGTTTCGAAAAGAAAGAGTTCATATTTCTGCCTCTAGAGATTGTTCCTACTCTGCCACCATTTTTATTTTTTTATTTATTAATAAGCAATCGGCTTACAGCACAAGGCCAATTACAGCTGATTGATTAACATTGAATAAATAAAATAACAAACAGCAGAATATTAACAAATAACAATAATACAATGAAACTACAAAGACAAAAACAACTGTAATAATAACAACAGAGCGGAAGAAATGCCAATCAAGTGAACAGGAGGAAAGTTTATGGGAAATAGTGAATAGGTAGATACTAGATTAATTCGGAACTTGAGGTAATGTTGAGAACAGTTCTGAGAGGCATATGAAAGGGGTCAATATTGTTGTTGGTGGAAAGTTTACCAAAATGGGATACGAAAGAAAAGGGAACGTTTTATGAGAGACAGACGTGGAGTGTTTACAGAAAAGGGGACAGAAAGGTTCTTTTAGATGGTACTCTGAAGTTAAGTAAAGAAAGCAGTAAAGGACAATCAATTTTGTCATTCAGGAGATTATAGATGAAGGTAATATCGAAAAAAGTCCATAGAAAATGAAGAGTATGAAGATTAACCCCTAAACGTCGAGCGACATACTGAGTATGGCGGGGGCAAACTTCATATGCTGTCAAGTGACGTACTCAGTACGCCACGGTCATCGCTCATCTTTTTTTATTTATTTGACACGATGAATTTTCTTAAATCTGGATAACCTTGATATATTTCAAAAGAGGAACCTTTGGCCTATCTATTTATCGCCATTTTGCAATTTTTATTGTCTTTCTTATAACATTTAATATGCATTAAATTTTGTGATTGATTTTTCACATAGCTATGGAGATTGCATCTTCTAAAAAATCCCTATCCAATGCTGAGACGAATCGAATCTCAACACGAATGCTACTGCAAACTGAAAGGAAATTTTGACTCTGTTTATCTGTCCACAGATTTCTCTTTCTCTCAGATTTTTCTTATGTGCCAGCGATTGAGTGGAAATGGAGATAAAAGTGACTCAGAGGATAGTATTACCTCAGACAGCGATAATTGTATTGAAGATCATACAGAAGTCTATGTACTAATATACATTGACGATGAGCAAGAGGAAGATAGTGTAGAATACTTTGTTTGGGAGAGCATGACAAGTTACAAAGAACAAAAGGAAATTTTCGCAGTTGGAAGTGATGAGTGAGGAGGCGAAGTGAGGTCTCCCCTGTGTGTGATCAAACTGATTGCAAGCAAAGTAAATGCTAGTAAAAATATCAGTATAGATGATTCATTGAAGTTATGGTACTTTCTTGTAGTAAATTTCATGGTAAATTGGGCAAAGCAAATGCCTTAAAAGTTTAAAAAACTTTAATTTTTTTATTATGCATATATTCTGATACATACAACATCATATCTACTCTTCTACTGAATGATCACAGAACAATTTTCACTATGTAACTTCTGTAATGATGAAGAATGACTACTGTATAACTCAGAACTTTATAAGCTATATGAAATGTCTTTTAAGAATATGCGAAACAAAATTTATTTCAAATTTTTAGTCAAGACATGAAAAAGTTGACCTGTGAGAAACTTTTTCCCTAATTGGTTCCAAGAGGCTCATCCAACAAATGAAATGTTTATAAAAGCTGGAAGTTTTCCTTGAAAAAGATTGCATATAATAAAGTTAATAGTTTTTGCAATACTGAAAGATATATGAAGGCATGGGTGCACGCTTGACTGGCTGGCGATCGGGGTGATTTAACTTCTCTCCCGCAAAAGGTGTGCTTGACGTAAAGAAGTGTAAAATGTATTGTTTATAAATGTCATGTTCTACTAAAATCCTAAAAAAATTTCAGACAAATCCAATAAAAAAAGTTGCAAATTCTTCAATTTTCAGGAAATGAAATCGCAATTTTATTAAAAACTCCTCCGACCTCAGAAATGGGATTTGATTAAATGTCCTCCATGCTTGAGGGGTTAAGAGAGGCTAAAATTTGCATTTTACAGGAATTGTGAAGAACAGGGACACGAATTTTAACAATTTGTAAGAAAAAGTTGAGAATACGGTCAAGAAGAGAAAGATTTGATGGAGCAGACATGGATCAAATTGGTGAGCAGTACATCAGGAGGGGGAGCACACAGCTACAAAAATAGGTGCGGAGGGCAATGGGATCTATGATATCAGTGATTCTGTACAACATCCTTAATGGCGTTGATGTGCTGCCTAAAGTTTAATTTGGAATCAATGAAAACACCTAAGTCCTTTTCACATTCAACTTTCTGAATGGGAAGACCAACTACCTATATTGTATTCATTGTTAATTGCAGACTTATTTAGGGAAATGGAGATTACACTACACTTCTCCTGATTTGGCTTTAGTCTCCATAAGGAGCACCAGTGGGATGCAGTCTAATGCTAATTGTAAATTTAAGCAGACCTGGGAGGAGCCAGTATGCTTAAATATTTTGCAGTCATCGGCAAAAAATAGCAACTGGTAGTCATTAGAAATAGTTTGGAAAAGATCATCCATGTACAAAGTAAATAGATAAGGTCCAAGAATGCTTCCCTGTGGGACACCAGAGAGGACAGGAGACCAGGAAGAGGAACCAGATAGGACAACTCCCTTGAGTTCTTTTGAAAGAAAGAAAGCTTTCAATGAGGGAAAGGAAGTTACCATGGAGGCTGTTAATGGTTTTGGAGTTTATGAAGTAGTAGTCTGTGATCAAGGGAATCGAATGCTTTGGCAAGGTCTAAAAAGCAAATATCTAGCTGAGAACCTCTGTTTATTGCATCTATAGCATGGTGCTGAAGTGAACAAAGGCTAGTGAGGCAAGAGTGGCATGGCAGAAAACCATGCTGGGTCAAAGAAAGATATGGTTGCTATGAAGTCCCAAAGTCTTTTTAATATAATGCGCTAACAAATCATTGCCAGATCAGGGTGTAAAGAGATAGGGCGGTAGGACTTGACAGAATTTCTGTCGCCGGATTTATAGAGGAATAACATTTGCCGATTTCTAAAGAGAGGGAAAATAACCAGCTGAGTAGCATCTGTTGTAGATGATTGATAACGGTTTGGGTAAGGATGGTGCAGTGTTTTTTAAACATATAGCGCTAACTCAATCAAAACCTGTAGCATGGTGAGGGGAAAGAGAATTTAAGAAATAAAGACACTCATCGGAAGTAGAAGAAATAGATGCAAGAGAAAAAGGACACATGCAGTTGACATATACAGAGGGGTCACAAGAAGCATTAGGAGCAGAAAATGCAGATTGAAATAAATCACTGCAAAGTTCCGCTCTGAGCGGTCCACAGGCGACCTTTGTTTCAAGAGCCACCATTTCTGATAAATTTCCACTTTTGTGCTGAGAGTTGATCAATGTCCAGAAATGTTTTGGATTTGTTGCAGATTCGGAGGAATTCGCCTGTATATGCCTCCTGTAGTCTTTTTAGTACGAATTTAACATGTCATCTCAGGATTTTAAACACAATCAATGCGTGCAGGTTTGGAAACTTTTTATACAGAGACCATACACTATGTTTATTCTTGATGCCAAGCACAGTATAACCCTTTACCCAGAAAGGGAATTTGTGAAAACATAGGGAATGATGTGGAACAAAATCCTTCACTGCGGCCAAAACCCAGTCATAAAATAAGGAGAGGGACTCGTTGATAGTTCTGGACTCTAAGAGAGAGAGACCCAAGGGGAGTAAAGAGAGGGCGTGATTAACTGCAGTCCAATCTTTCTTTTTCCAGTTTGGTGGAAATCTAGGGGGTGAAGCAGGAGCCTTTCTTCTAGGAAGTGCCTTCCCACTAAGACATACACCCAACTCAAGGGACTTGTGGTCGAAAGAGAAGATATTTTGGCCGGTTGAAAGGGTTTCAATGGGAATGAAGGAAACAACATAGTCCAGGGTGGCCAACTGTCTGGTTTTTTCGAAATCTTCACCCAAAGGAGTTAGGATTTTTTTGCAAAGCTAAGCCGATTGGAATCATAAGAAAATTGATGGGACCCACATAAAATGTTAGGAAAACATACATTCCAATAACATTAATATGGGATTTTACTGTACATTATAAGATAAAAATTACCAATTTATGCACTTATAAATTTTAAATGTACATAAAAAATTAGAATTGACCAAGTAAAATGCTTTACAACTAATAAAAAAATATACTAGTATGAGATGACCAAGAAGCAAATAATTCTCTAATTAATAGGGACATTGATGGGAAATGGGATAAAATTTCGCTAGAACAAGGTTAACCAGATGGATGCATATGATTTTAACTCCCTTATATCAACAGAGAAAACCTCTAGAGCTGTGCTTCTCAAAGTTTTGAGCTCCGCTGACCACTAGAGCAACACTCCAGGCCCTACAGGTCAACTCATTTCTTACACAAACATACTGTAACTACGTTTAAGAAATGGGGTTAATTGGATACATAGTTTATTTGAACATTTTCAAATGTATTACACAGGTTTCTGTCTGTTTGAGGGGCATCGGACTAGTTTTTGTTTTATTCCAAGAATTATTTTTAAAAATTTCAGGAGAAATTTGTGAAATATAAAATAGTTAAATATGGTAGAAGTGACACATGCAGCTTTGCATCTGTTTTACTCCTCAAGAACAATAGCTAAAAGGCTGCAAACAACATATTCGACTACTCAGGCAGTACTCATAGGTTTCATAAAAGAACCATGTATATTAAGTAAAATTTACAAATTGCCAGCATTTCAAAATGCATTGGCGTACTATGTACGCCAGCATGCCTAACTAAGGGTTAATAAAGAATTGAATACCTGTGATAATGTAAGAATTGAGTAACTTCTCCCAAAAAAATAAACTAAATATGTCATCATCATCATGAGGTGTTCTGCCTCTAGGCAGGTCCCTGGCACCAGCGTTGTCTCCACTCATTTCTGTTCCTGGCCATTTCTTTCATTTCCTGATACCCTCCCCTTTCTTTCAGATCGTCAAACATTTTTATTCTTCTACGTCCCCTTTTCCTTTCACCTTCTACTGATCCTTCCAACACCATCAATAGTAAACCTTCTCCTCTCAAGATATGCCCTAACCAGTTACTTTTCCTCCTCTGAATTGTTTCAAGTAATCTTCTCTTCTCATTCACCCTTGTTAGTATTGCTTCATTCCTTATCCTATCCGTCCACTTAACCTTCTCCATCCGCCTCCACACCCACATTTCAAATGCCTCTAGTCTTTCTTTCTCTCTTTTCTTTAGCGTCCATGTTTCACACCCATAAAGCAATACACTCCAAACATAGCACTTCACAAGACGTTTCTTCAGATTTAAATCCATTTTACCACATAGTACCCGTTTTTTCCTATTAAATGTTTCTTTTGCCATTGCTATTCTTGTTCTTATTTCTTTTTCACTTCTCCAGTCTTCAGTTAGCATGCTTCCCAAATATCTATACTGTTTTACTTGCTCCACTCTTCCATCCTTTATTGACACATTCATAATCTCTCTATCCCCTATTCTCATCACCTTTGTTTTCTTTATGTTCATTTTCATTCCATATTCCATCATCCTGTCTTCTAGCTTTGTAACCATTTCCTGAATATGCCTCGTTTCATCTGCCAAAATTACCATGTCATCAGCAAACCTTATACAATTTATTATTCTACCCCCAATACTAATTCCTTTATCATTCCCTATTCCATTGTCAATCATTTCTTCAGCATATATATTGAACAGGGTTGGCGATAAGCAGCAACCTTGCCTTACTCCTCTTCCTAGATCATACCATTCGGTCTGTGCATCTTTTATCCTCATAGCTGCTTTCTGTTTCATATACAGCTCTTTAATTAACCTTCTATCTTTCCAGTCTACTTTTTTTGCTTTTAGTATTTCCATCAGTTTTTCCCAGTTCACTCGGTCGAATGCCTTCTCCATATCTATGAAGCACAGACTAATTCCTTTACCCCTTTCTATATATCTCTCTCCACTCATTCTTATCAATCCTATTGCATCTCTTGTACCTCTACTCTTTCTAAATCCAAACTGTTCCTCTGCAACATTTTCTTCCATTTTGCTAATTAGTCTCCTGTTCATAACCCTAAGTAGAACCTTTGCTGCATGTGTAATTAAACTGATTGTTCTGTGTTCACTGCATTTTCTTGTTCCTTGCTTTTTCGGAATCGGAATCATAATTGTTTTGACGAAATCCTCTGGCCACATCCCCTTGTCATAGATTGCATTACACAACTTCACTATTTCTTCCAGTCCTTCCTCATTAAGACACTTAAATAATTCTATCGGTATCTCATCTACCCCCATTGCCTTCCCATTCTTCATCTCCTTTATTGCTTGTAGCACCTCTATTTTCAATATCGAAACCCCTGTTTCGTCATTATTTATTTCATCCTGCTCTTCAATACGGAGATCCTTTGGTTTTTCATTTGATTTGTACAACTCCTCCATGTATTCTCTCCATCTATTAAGGACCTCCTCTTCCTTATATAGAACTTTATCTTCTTTACTTGCAATCTCTTTCACACATGCACTTGTTCTCCATCTATCCCACGTTACATTTTTTACTTTCTTATACATCAAGTCATACATTCCTTTTCTCTCTAGATCTTCTATATCTGAGCATTCCTCCTCTAGCCATCTCTCCCTTGCTTTTTGGGTTTCTCTTCTTAGTTCATTATTCAGTTTCCTGTATTTCCTTTTTCCATCTTCATCAGTCCTGCTTTTGTATTGCCTTCTTTCTTCCATCTTTTCTATCATTTCCTTTGTCACCCATGGCTTTTTTATTCTTTTTCCTTTGAAAAACCCAATAGCCTGTTCTGCTGTTTTCCTTATAGCCTTCTTTATCCTATTCCATGCTTCATCCACATTTTCCTCCAACACGTTTTCTCTTTTGATTGCCTGAGCTAATTTTTCTCCTATTCTTTCTTTTCCTACTGTGGCTATATTCTCTAAATCCCATTTCCTAACTATCTTAGCCTTCTTAACCTTCTTCAAGGCTAGTTTTATTTCGGCCATGAGGAGCACATGATCACTGTCAATGTCTGCTCCTGGAAGTCCATATGCCTTTTTTACTCCATTTCTATATCTTTCTTCCACTAGAATATAATCTATTTGATATCTGGCTCCATCTCCTGGTGATTTCCACGTGTATAGCCTTCTCTTATGATTTTCAAACCAAGTATTTGATATAAACATCCTCTTCTCTTTACAGAACTCAACAAGTCTTTCACCTCTTTCATTTCTTTTCCCTAGTCCAAATTTTCCTACTACTTGGTCTTCTCTTCCCTCTCCTACCACAGCGTTCCAATCGCCCATCACTATCTTGCAACAGTTTTTACCTTCCTCCTCCATAATATTTTCTATCTTCTCGTATATTTCTTCAACAGCCTCATCTTCATGTTGGCTGGTCGGCATATAAACTTGTATCAACAGTAGATCTTTTGGGTGCATTCCTATTCTAAGACCAATTGCTCTATCATTTACAAATATCACCCTCTGTACACAATTTGCTATTTCCTTATTCAAAATTACCCCTACTCCATTCGTTCCTCTAGTACCTCCTGAATAGTACACCGTGATGTCATCACTTTTTATTTCCCCTCTTCCTTCCCATCTCATTTCACTTAAGCCAATCATATCTATTCTATTTATTTTCATCTCTTTCTTTACATTTTCCAACTTCCCTGCCCGTAGGAGTGTTCTAACATTCCACGTGCCAATTCTCAACTTCTTTCCAGCTTCCTTCCTTCCTTGTGTTAAACGGAACCTCTCGTGTTGTCCCCCCCGGAGATCCGAGCGGGGGACCATTTTGCCTCCGGAATATTTAACAAGAGAAGACTCCGTCATGATGCCTCTACATGGGATATATTGTGGCGGTGGTTTCCCATTGCCTTCCGCCTATATATTCAGCCGCCCCTAACATGGGGAACAGACGCTGTTTGCAGCCACCCCTAATATGGAGAACAGACGCTGCTGCCTGTTGGTCCGCGGGAGGTATTTTATTTCCCTCCTACCCTACATATCTGTAGAGCATTCCCCTATCCGCCACCCGGGGACGCGCCCTCTAGAGGTTACAGGCTCCTAAAATTACATTTTGGGAACCTTCGTGGACCACAAATGGTCCGTGGACCATAGTTTGGGAAGCACTCCTCTAGAGGATCAAATCCCTCTCAGGGACACTCCAAGCCCGCATGCAAACAACAGAGAAACTAGCATTTCAAAATTTGACAGTAAGACCCTAAAACAATAGTTTTCAAATTTTTCACACCGTCACAACACATATGCAGGCATATAGAGAGCAAGACAATTAAGTAAACCTCTGCAGGTTAGCTGGGGATAGACAAGTTTAAATGCTGTGAATGTAACATGGGCATACAGAGAAACAAACCACGAATAACCAAAACCACAAATGTTAAATAAGTGTACAAAGAAACAACCTGCTAATAATAAAAACCAAGAATATCGAGGGTTTACTGTACTAAACTATTTCACAGCCAAATGTATTTTTTAAAGGTTTATATACAAGGGTCATTTTTAAAGTAAGAATCGTTTTGTCATAAAAAAATAAAAACTTTATATAGCCAAATAATTTTATTGCTACTACTACGTACAACATTTCTTTATTTTTCCCCATAGAGATCCAGGCATTTGTTCAGAAGTGGCACGAGCTTGATGATCCCCTCATCATAGAAGTCGGCCGCCAGTCCATCCAACCAACCCACAACTGTTTCTTTCACTTCTTCATCAGTTTCCATCCATTTGCCACCCAAAAACTCCTTCAGTTTTGTGAAAAGATGGAAGTCTGAAGATGCCAGGTCAGGACTGTAGGGAGGATGGTTGAGGATTTCCCAATCAAATTTCTCCAACAATGCTTGCGTTTTTTGTGCAACATGTGGCCACGCGTTGTCATAAAGCAGCCACTCCCCTAGTGAGTAGGCCGCACTGGCGGTTTTGGATAGCGTGCCATAGCCTCGTCAATTTTTCTCAATATGCATTTGCATTGATGGTTTATCCGCAAGGCAAGAAGTCAACCAAAAGAACGCCTTTCCTGTCCCAAAAAACGGTGGCCATGATTTTCAGAGTTGAAGATGTCTGCTTGAATTTTCGTGGTTTTGTTGGAGTGTGGGGGTGATACCATTCAAGAGACTGCTGCTTAGTCTCTGGCATGTAGTGTGAGACCCAAGTCTCATCTCCCGTCACAATATGGTCCAAGAATTCATCACCATCTCTGTGGTAGCGTTCCAAAAACGGCAGAGTAGCACCCATGCGTTTCTGCTTGTGTGCATCTGTGAGCATTCTTGGAACCCACCTTGCACAAATCTTTCCATATTGGAGGTGAATTGTGACAATCTTATAGAGGACAGATTTCAAAACATTTGGAAAAACCTCATGAAGCTCATCAATTTCATGAACATGCGCATCGACCTTGTTTTTCAAGTCCTCACTCATGACAGACGGGCGTCCAAATCGTGCGTCATCGCGCACATTTGTCCTTCCACCATTAAACAGACGACATCACTTTTGCACATTCCCTTCGTTCATTAAACCTTCCCTATACACTTCCACAAGTCGGTGATGGATTTCGGCAGGGCGAATTTTTTTAGCGTTCAAAAATCTAATCATGAACGCACTTCACAATTGGCGGGATTAGTGATAGACATGGTTCTTTATAAAGCACTGTGAAAAATCAACCAACACACTCAAATGCTCAGCGCACACTGAGGACATGGCCGGGGCCCTAGAGAGAGCATTCAACCTTGAGACATCTCCGGTCAATGACCTGCGTGGGTAGGGTGCGCAAACGGTTCTTACTTTAAAAATAACCCTTGTAGATATGAAAATCTGACAAATAACCAATGCTTAATAATATCATGAGCCAAAATTTCAGTCTAATCCTGAACCATAGAGTCATAATAAAGACCCAGTTATCTTTACAAAAAATTTTCTATGCATATTGAGGAAAACCATTTAATTTTTTCCCAGAAGAATCATAAAGCACTGATGAGAAAACAATTAAGTTAATAATTTCCAGCAAGAGCTAAATCCAGTAATGAACGACTTTATGCCTGCAAAAAAATATAAAACCGGTTTTTTGATGGCTCATGTTTATAAATTAAATCAATTTTAATGCGAAGTAGTGACCATATCACACAAATAATTTTCAAACATCTGAAAGAATCCTTTCCATCAGCAGAAAGGAAACTTCTTTATGCCCTCAAATCGCCACAAGAAAATCAATGCAGCTGCAGCAATCCTTTAAGGTCAAAGCAAGATAGTATTAATAGAAGACATATTTATACTTCTCTGCGATAACCCTGCAGCCATAGCAGAGATTCATGAATGGAAACAGAACGAGCACCCTTTACAATCAATCTCAGCAATACAGGCCTAGAGAAAAGAATGCAGTCATGGCAGTGAAGTGTACTTAGATAAGCTTGGCAGTTAAAAAAAACATGCTTGGCTTCAGACATCCCAACAGCATAAGCCCAAGGTTCCAGTGAAGTCCACCATGAGTGATCCTGACCTGTGCTTTATACCATGGATCTGCTTCCAGAGGGATGGAAGATCCTCTGGGGAGGGACTTCGTGGGATAATTTGCCCCTTTATGGTGGGGCGGTTTGTGGGAGATGTTCCCGGAGTAGTTGGTGTCAAGGGAGACAAAGGGGAGGGTGTGAGAGAGAGGTTAGGACAACTGGGAATAAGCAAAGGACCAACTGTGGACACTCGCCTCTCCTCTCCTTGTAGTCCCAGGGTGTCCGCTAGAGAAAAATAAAAAATGAAGGAAATGGCATAATCAGCAATGGTATATATGTAACCATAAAAGCAAATGTATCAAAATATATCTCATTAAAAATATTTTATTTAAATATGACATTTTTGTTTTTACATTTACCAGTTTTATTTAAGCTAAGCTTAAAAGTGTATTAATAATAAATGTTTAAAATGTGATACAAAAATTCAAATTCTACTTATATTATAAACTAAAAAAATTTTGTTTTCATTTCAAACAAAAATTATTTCATGCCAATCCCTAACCAAATGACAAATAATTTAAAAAATTGGGAACAAAATACACCTCAGGAAGAATCTAATCTAAATATAATAAAAGGCAGTTGTCTTTGGAGGTGAATTATGGCTTAGCGGAAATAACTAGAGAACGGAAAGCACGATTACGACGACTTTTTTGTAATATACTGAGATCTACTTCTTGCACATTTAAACTTCTCATTGTCTATCATAAGATCATGGATTCCATTCTAGGAGCATTTATTTTCTCCATTTGATTAACATGAGGATGAGTGTAGCACGTTTATCATTTGCATATTAAAACTACTAAGAATCATCAAAGGAATCCAAGACTTGAAAAAAAGAATGTTTTGTTTTCTTGCCGTCGATTAATGCAGTGGTTATCAAACTTTCAATTGTCGCGGCCCCCTTGAATATCATGCAGCCCCCTTTGAATTGTAAATAGAAAAAATAAGACTTTATTGCAAATTTCTTCATTTTATGTACCTATTAATAACTTTTTCGCATCGTATTTCCTAAAATTTCCTCATAAAATTTTATTATTTGTGAAAACTTTGTTTTTTGACATTTCACCTAGCATCCAAAATAATTTTGCGGCCCCATGTTTTTTTTTAGTTTCAAAATTATTCCCAACTTTACAGCTAATGCCTGTCTGCTTAGGATGTTATGATCATTTCATTCCATCAATTTCATGCTTGGCAATCTCACCATTTGAGAGGGAGGGGTTTTCTTCGATGTTCTTTTGGAGGATGTCCGTTGGGGCTGGTTGATACTAGCTTGGCTAGCCCGGACCAAACTAAGAAAAACACCCGCATTCAGAAATGGGAAAAATTATCTACTACAGTAGTTCAGTGGTAGAATATCCGCCTGTCAAGTGGAAAACCCGGGTTCGATTCCCTGTCATAGCAGAATTTTTCTCATTTCAAAACATTACCATATGTTTATCTAGTTAGTTGACATTATATATATTATGTAATATAGTCCATTGATTCCTATTAAAAGCATTAGATCCATGCTCTTGAGGTATGAAAGGAAAGGAATTGGAGTCGTTGCTATGGCAGTTAATATCTTTCATTGTTGAAAACTGAAAAACTTTCATAATTTTGTGATTAAAATCACAGTTTTACACAAATTCAGCATGAATTTCAATACTACCTTCAAGAAAAATAAACTTCATTCTTTAATCCACACTATGGTGCATGTCCCAACTTTGTATCTTGATTGTAAATAATATAAAAAAGCAATTTTATATAGCTCTGAACCATTTTCGATGCTTTTCTTATAGGTGTTTAAAATTGGACTTGGGGGTCAAAAACCCATTAAATATTTTCTGGAATTTCGGATTTTGTTCAGAGGTGGTACCCAATGACCTATCTTCATGCCAAATTTCAGCTCTTTAGCACTTCTAGAAGAAACTTAGGTTTCATATGATACAAGTAGTTGGTGCTTGCATTCTGCAAGCATTTCAGATCACTTTGTTTATTTTAGATTAAGAAATCTCATGCCTTACAAGAGTATTTTGTATGTAAACATACACCAGCCGTATTCAGGAAAAATCCCAAATATCAGATGTCACATGATTTAAGGAGAGTGAAGGATAAAGGAGCAGAGTTAAAGAGGATGGGAAGAGAGAAAGGTGAGGATAGAGAGAAAGAGAGAGGCAGAGGGGGGGGGGGGTCAATGATGGGGAGGGTAGAGGGGAAGAGAAGCATGCAACTATGCAGTTGGTGGAGGGCTCCCTACCACCGCATTTAGCGACCTTGGCATGTTCAAATGGCTAAATCACCCTTATACGATCTGTAAGTTATAGATTAAAAATTTTATTCAGGTAGAGGACAACATTTGCTATAATAAAGTCCAGGAAACCACGTACCTACAATTAATAGTTTTTGAGATAAAAATTGTAAATATGCAATAATAATAGAAAATACATATAGCTATCAGGAATTGCATTCCCTTGCCCTTATATGACATGTAAGGTATAGATTAAAAAATTTATCCATACGGAAGATAGAATTTGCCACATAATGATTGCAAATGATTGTACCTATGACAGTTTCCGAGATAAAAATTATTAAACTTTAATGTACAAATGGGGTAAAAACAAACCCTAAAAATTAACAATTTTGAAATTTTCAATTTTTCTAGTTGGCTGTGAGTAAAATCCTATATTCGAGCCATGTTTCAAGTCTCCAGCTCATTCGGAAGTGCCTAAACATTAGTATCCCCCTGATATATATATATGTACACTACTCCCCCGTTATCTGCAATCTGAGTATCCGTGAGTTGGTTTTATCTCCCACTACCCAGTATTCGTGAGCAAGGTCTTGCATATCCGCTAATCTCTCCAACACGTTATTTTAAGTAACCTCTTTAAGGACTGAGTTTTTTATAAACATTTTGTTTAGTAGCAATTAATAAGTAAAAATTGATCGTTTAAGATTATTTATTGTACGCATAAGAAATGATAAAATAAAAATTGTAAAAATAATTTTGACTTTTCCAATTAAAATCATTATCATTTTAGTTTTCCATTTTATTTTGATTGGCTGTTCGCTTTCACTATCGTTATTTCAGACATTAGAAGGAGTAGAATCGCTTTTAGTAGTAAGAAAATTACTACACCATTCTTCTAAATCGTATTCACTTTGACTGTAAGAGCTTAATTTTTATACATAAATTCAAGAATTTCATAATCTTGCCATGTCCAACTTTTATTCAAAGGTCCCATGCTTACTACATATGCCGTGACTTGGCAATAAATATGTATTAGGAAACCTTTTTACTTTTGATAGCAGTATCTCTCAGATAAGCGGTAATCGGTATATAGTATAGTAGTAGTATAGTATCTAAGTCATATTCTTTTACAGTATATAATCTAGTATTTAATATTTTAGTTTTCCATTTAGAACTACGAACGTAGGTAACAGTTCGTAGTTCTCAAAGGAAAGGTAAAAATAACGCAGATACGCAAGGCTATTATTTCTTTTATCCCCAGTAAAATATGATGCTAATAGTAATTTACTCAATGTAATATGATTTCTTTCATAAAAAATGGGCAAATTCAATTATTCTTCTTTAATTACTGTATGAGGATCCCCAACCTTACTTGAGACAAACCGGAACAAATTTAACTGATGAAATATTCTTCAAATTCATTTAGGTGATATTATCTAGTACTATTACCAGTAAAAATAAGCCTAAATAGCGCATAAAATTTGTTTAAATTACTTCTTTTGTATGGTGACCCTATCCTAAGATATAATGTATACATAAGGCCCAGTATCTGCGAATTCGGTATCTGTGACATTTTTCCAGAACGCATCCCTCGCGGATATCGGGGGAGTAGTGTATCATAATAAATAAGAAGCGTCTATATCTCTACCATAAATATTTTGAAGATTGTGTTTTTTTGTGCATTTATAATGCAACAACTACAGAGCATAGAAGCAAGATGAAGGTGCCATTTTAACCAAAATAAATTTGAATTTGAATGCCCAGCCGATTCGCCTGTCCTACGCACAGCGGTTATCTCAGAGGTAGTGCAATGAATAGCCGGGGAAGGGAGAAGGGAAACCCAGTGCCGGCATTTGCCTGCTCTTATGAAGAACACCAGGAGGGCCAACAGCTTAACATCCCTTCCGAAGGACGGAACAGCTGAATTTGCGTGGTCTCCTCAAACCACACAAACAGGGGGCCGGGCGACCTTGGAAAAATCCTACTTGCGCAGGATTCATACCCGATGACTTTTTCAAGCATCGGGCGAGTAGCAGCCAGCGTCCTAACCACTACACCACCGGCACCCCCTAACAACATTTTTCATTTAAAAAATGTTTTTCTCTCTTAATTTTTCCCATTTAAATAACATGGGTATAATGGATTAACAATCTACTTGACAACCATTATAAACAATACCTAATATTAACTAAAAGGAATGATATAGGTATCATCATCATCATTTATGTTTTAGCTGAATCGCTGCATCCATCTCTCTCTCCCCCTAGAAGCCTCTTTTATGCCTCTATAAGTACTATATTCCTGTTTTATATTCTCTAATATTCCTATTCTTTTTCTCCCTCTTCCTCTTCTTCCGCTAATTTTGCCTTCTAAGATCGTCCTTTGTAAACACTGTCTTCTCAATATGTGCCCTATCCAATTTGCTTTTCTTTTCCTGATTGTTTTTATTAGCATCCTTCCTTCTCCCACCAGTTCTAATACTACTTCGTTTCTCTTCCTCCCTGTCCATTTCACTTTCATCACCCTCCTCCATACCCACATCTCAAAACTATATAAATATTTTTCCTCCTTTCTCCTTACCATCCACATCTCTGCACCATAAAGAGCTATGTTCCATATGTAGCATTTGGCTAATTTTTTCCTTGTTTCTAAATTTATTTTCTTGCTTGTGAGAAGCTCCTTCTTCTCGTTAAATGCTGCTTTTGCCATTGCAATCCTACCTCTGATGTCCTGTGTACTACTACCAACCTGCGCTAAAATACTGCCAAAATATTTGAAACTACTTACTTGTTTCAATTTTTGGCCATTTACCATTATATTTAATTCTTTATGTTCCTTTGAAATCACCATGACTTTTGTTTTTTCGGCATTGACCTTCATTCCATATTGTTGGACAACCTCCACTAGTCTGTCTGTCATCCTCTGAAGTTCTTTCTCATCTTCTGCTATTAATCCCTGATCATCTGCATATTTAATGGTGGTAATACTTTCACCTCTTATCTTAAATCCTTTCTCTTCCATCAACGCTTCTTCTATTATTGTTTCTGCATAAATATTAAATATCGCTGGTGAAATAGGACATCCCTGCCTCTCTCACCTCCCTACTGAAGTACTTTCTGTTTCTTCTCCTTCAACCCTGACTCTAATCTTTTGATCAAAGTAAAGGTTTTTAAGCAATCTTTTATCTTTCCAATCTATTCCTATTTTATTTAAAATATCCAACATTTTATTCCATTTCACTCGGTCAAAAGCTTTCTCCCAATCTACAAAATAAAAATACATATCTTTATTGACTTCTAGCGCTCTTTCTATCATCATTCTCATACATCCTATAGCATCTCTAGTCCCTCTTCCTCTTCTGAAACCAAACTGATTATCTTGCAGCTCCTTTTCTATTTTACCTACAATTCTTTTGGTTATTATTCTGGTTAGAACTTTAGATGTATGAGAAAGTCAACTAAAAGTTCGGTAATCCGTACAACTTTTTGCATTGTTCTTTTTCTCCAGTGGCACCATAACAACATCTAAAAAATCTTCAGGCCATATGCCAGTATCATATACTTAAACAACAGCCTTCCTTCTTTTCATGTCATCAATTGCTCTTTTAACTTCAGACTCGAGAATACTTGGCCCTAGCTGGTCTTTTTCCACATCCTCTTTTTCATTTAATTCAATATTTCTTGGCTTTCCTTCTTTGTCATACAGAACCTCAATGTATTCTTTCCAAACATTCTTTACATTGTCTGGCTCCGAGACCATTTTACCACTTTTGTTCATGATTCCTTTACGTCCTATCGTTCTTGTCCTTTTCTTGAATAGTTCCCTTGCTTTGCTATACATGAGGTCTGTTCTACAAATTCTTTCACATTCAACAATCTCCTCGCATTTCTCATTTATCCACTGTTCTCTGGTTTTATCTGTTTCCCTTCTTAAAGCATTATTTAACTCCTTGTACTTTCTTTGGCCTTCTTCAGTGTTTATGTTCTTCCACTTTCTCCGCTCTTCCATTTTTAGCAGCATGGCTGCTGTGATCCAGGGTTTTTTGTTTCTTTCACCCGTTATCTTCCCTACCTTCTTTTCCATTACATCTTTAATGTTGCTATTGATGTATCTCCACTCCTCATCTACATTGTTCCTATTTTCTTCAGTTCTCTCCTCCAACCTTTCCTCCAGCTCAGTCATGATAGCCTCCTTGTTCTTAAGGAGTTACTCTAAGTTCCATTTCTTGTTAACTCTTATGTTTCTCTTAATGCTCTTCAGTCTAAATTGTGTATTTGCCACCAAAAGGTTGTGGTCGGAATCGATATCTGTTTTCACATTTTTAATGCTATTTCTAAATCTTTCATTGACTAGTTTGTAATCGACCTGGTATCGTCTTTGGTCTCCTGGGCTTTTCTATGCGTAAAGTCTCCGCTGGAGATGCTTAAACCATGTATTAGTTACAATCAGTCTATTTCTATGGCAGAATTTCACAAGTTTCTCCCCTCTTTCATTTCTCTTCCCTAGACCATATTTCCCCACTGCTATCTTCCTGTCCCTCTCCGACTACACTGTTCCAGTCTCCCATTACTATAGTGGTGATCCTTCCTTTTCCCTCCTCCTCCAATATCTCCCTAATCTGTTCATACATTTTATCTACTTCTTCGTCACCAGCATTAGTTGTTGGCATATACACTTGAATTATAAGCATTTCCACTAGCTCCATCTGAAGTTTTACGGCTATTAATCTATCATTAACTGTTACTACCTTGCTAATTCTTTCAGCTATCTCGTTTCTCATTATAATTCCCACTTCCCTTTCCTTTTTTTCTCCTCCCGAGTAAATAATCTTAAATTCGTCTGAATTTATCTCGCCTTCTCCTTCCCACCAAACTTCACTAAGACCTACTATACCTACATTATTCCTTCTCATTTCCCTTTTTAAGTTCTCTAGTTTACCCCCTGAATTCATAGTCCTAACATTCCATGTGCCTATTCTTAATTTCTCACTACTTGCTTTCTTCTAATTAATGTTACATTTCCTCTGTGCATCCCCTAGGGTAGTCCCCACCCAGAGATCCGATTGGGGACTATTTTACCTCCGGAATATTCTACCCCAGAGAGATCCATAGAGGTATTTGCAGCTTTTCAGCTTATCATGGGAAATATAATGAGGTAGTTTCCCCTTGCTTTCCTCATCGCAGTTTCACAGAGTGATTACCCATCTGTAGCTGTTCAGATCCACATGATCACCACCTACAGAGGTACTGTGCAAGCTGCTGCCCTTGCACAGGGGGATGTAAAACCCCCAAGACTGCTTCTTAGTCTGACTCTTCCCCTCAGACCTTTCCGGCTTGGATGGTCCTACCAGGAGAATTATCTTCCGCCGGCATAGCTCTTTGGTTCATAAGAGTACACAAACCCTCCCACCTCTGTAAGGTTATGGAGCCCTTAGGGAGGGGATATAGGTATATCTAATATAAATTAAAGTAGGGAAGAAAGAAACACAAAGGTTACTCAAAGAAGGACAATCACCAAAAAAAACTATAAATCTGGTTAATTATTTCAAAAGGTAAGTGAAGACAGTTCTAACGTGCAGTTTTAAGTGCTTCCATTCTCTAAAAACTTTTTATGTATTCTGCATATTCTCTATACTTAGTAGACAGTTAAATATGTTTTCATTAACGTTGAAAATGAATCAAGTGTAAGATATCTCAGAAGGTAAAACAAGAAAACTTCTATAACAATTTTTTAATTTAAACCAAAATTTATAATCATTAAGTCTTCCTTCCTTGAACATCTATATGTACATTTTGCTTTCCTTTCAACTGAACATTTGTATGCATCATTTAAGTCAATTATACTTATAAGATTATAATAACACCTTTCACGGCATACCAACACTTTTTATCGCCAAATTCGGTTTCAAAGTTCAGGAACTCATTTTGTTTCATAGGTTTGACTTTAAAATATTCACGTGACAAATTAGACCCATAAAATCAGTCTCTGCATGGGATTACGTATGGGTAAGCTAAATTTGAATATATCTTCAAATGTGTTTCCACCAGTTGCATTCCTAGAGCTTGCAATTCCAGCCCAAGTTTTTAATGTTTTTGAGATTCATAACCACATAATATCATGCAGTTCCTTCCACTGGAACTTAATTTGAGTGAAATAACTATATTTTAAAAGTGATTCCATCAATTGTTTATTATGATTAATTGATAAAAAATAGTTGCCAAATTTATTGATAAAGGATGCAGGAAAAATTTAATTATTTGGGCAAAAGATAGGAATACAAGAAATATTGCATATCATTAAGCACTACAATAAAAATTATCCTGGTTTCATTACTTGGTTTTATTCTCAAATCATCCTCAATATTTTTTGTTTGACTTAAAAACCCAACCAACAACGGGTAATTTCAGCTAGTGTAATGATATATCATTCTATATAGCTACTTGATACTTATGATAGAAATCAATATTGTCATATAGGAGGATATTAATGTTTAGCCACTTCCATATAAGCTGGAGACTCAAAATTTTTTATGAGAGTAAAACTATGTGCATAACTGACTAGAAAAATCCATATTTACAAAAAAGTTCAACAATGCGGCCGCTAAAAATACGCAAATGTTTACACAAATATTTAAGGTGTATGTATTTGTGAATATGTTATGAAGCTGTAATGTTTTGTAAATGTGGAATTTGTAATAAAACCAAATAGGGATTATAGAAATTTTGATATATTAATTTAACAGGCTGTAAAAAATTGTTAAATTTAAGAAAAATAGATGTTTAGGTACTAGAGGACAAGCTAAAGAGCTGAAAATTTTTAGTTATTTAGAACTTGGTGTAAATGCACAAATGAACAATCCAAAATCTTTATGAAGTTGTTATTGCGAGTGTTAACAATTTTTAAATTTTGAACAATTAGATAAATATTATTTCACTTCTAGATGTGCTGCAAATTTAAAATTTAGCAGAAATGTGGCATTAGTACCCCACAATGGAAAAAGTATAATATTCTTAAAATTGCAAATTTTAGGGATTGCTTTTCTTCCAATATTGTTTCATAAGGAAAGAACGAAAATCAGTGTAGAGATTAAAACTTTTGAATTAAAAAATATTTCCAATGATGAAATATCTCTCTGAAAAATTAAGTGTTTTTCAAGGTGAGATGTAATGCTTGCAGAATGCAAGCATCTTTTAATAGAATCCTATATCATATCTATCATTATATATCGACGTTTCTTATAGAGGAGGAGGAGGATATAGGAGGATACTAATGTTTAGGCACTTCCATATGAGCTGGAGATTCGAAATTTTTTTCTTAGGTGGGATTTTGTGGAAAACCGACTAGAAAAAACTAAAATCATGAAAAAGTGCAACAACGCGGCCGCTAAAAATTCGCGATTGTTTCAACAAATTTTCAAGGAATAAGTATTTCCAAACGTGCTACGGAGCTGAAATTATTTCTAGAGGTAGGATTTGTAAAATAACGAAATTGGGATTACAGAAATTTTGATATTTTATTTTGTTTGGCAGTTAAAAATTCTTCAAGTTTAAACAAATAGATAACTGTTTAGACATTACGGGATGAGCTAGGAAGCTGAAATTTTCAAGTTATTTACAGAGTAGTGGATTTGCAGAAATAAACATTTGAATCTCTCCATAAACATATTGCGGCGCCCGTTAAAAATGTTTAAATTTTAAACAATTGGAAAAATATTATTTCATTCTAGAAGTACTACAACTTTAAAATTTGGCAGAAATGTGTATCATTAGTACCCAATAATGAAGAAAGTATAAAATTCTTAAAATTGCAAAGTTTTGGGATTGTTTTAATCTATTATTTTTACATAAGAGAAAAACGAAAATCACTCCGGAGGTGAAATATTTAGAATTAAAAAAATATTTGTAATGATGAAATATGAAAAATGAATGTTTTTTTATGTTGAGATGATATGCTTGCAGAATGCAAGCACCAACTACTAGTACTATATAACTGCTTCTTACTTATGATATCTCATTAACATATATATATATATATATATATATATATATATATATATATATATATATATATATTGGTTGTAATGTTCAATGTAATAGGCCAGAGTGCTGTTTTTGAACTTATTAAATAAATAAATAAATAGGAGGATACTAATGTTTAGGCACTTCCAGATGAACTGGAGACTCAAAATTTTTTATGTAGGTAGGACTATGTGCATAACTGACTAGAAAAATCTCAAATAAGTTTAATAATGCGGCCGCAAAAATTTCGCAAAAATTTGAAATTCATGTATTTCTGAATGTGCTATGAAGCTGAAATTTTTTTGTTAAGGGAAAATTCGTAAGATAACCAAATAGGGATTATAGAAATTCCAATATATTAATTTGTTTGGCTGTTAAAAATTCTTAAGTTTAAACAAATAGATAAATGTTTAGGTACTTTTCAGTTATTTAGAGCTTGGTGCATTAACACACATTAACATTTGAAAATGTCTATGTAGTTGTTATTGTTGCTGCTAAAAACTTTTATAATTTAAACAATTAGATAAATATTACTCCAATATTGTCCCATAAGGAAAGAATGAAAATCGGTGCAGAGGTGCAAACTTTTGAATTAAATAATATTTGTAATAATGAAATGTGTCTGAAAATTTAATGTTTTTCACGGTGAGATTAAATTCTTGCAGAATGCAAGCACCAACTACTTGCATCCTATAATATGTAAGAAGCTGCTATTTATAATGATTACATTGAAGTTTTCGTGTCCTCATTGACATAATGACACTGCTTAGCACGAAATTTTCAGGAACCTATATGTCGCGTAAAGTGAGATATGGCTGTAGTTCTTAATGCAAAAATTTGATGCATATTTATCTGAAAAGCTTTTGTCATCAAGGTTGATTTGCATTGTTGCTGGTTGGGTATAATTGACTGATATTTCGGGTCACGTCTGTCCACATATTGATGAAATTTTTAAATTTAAACAATACCATAGTTACGATAAACAATAGGACATTGATATTCAGTTAACGAGTGTTCCTGACTCAGATAAAGAGGTTAAAATTGTTGTTCTTTTAAAGATTTTGAGTAAATGTTCTGTGAAAGCTTAATAAGCTTTAATCTTTGACTAAGACAGAAAAATACAATTTATAAATTTATTTTAATGAAGCATTTTATATGCACTAAAGTGTGAAAAATATAAAATTCTCATAATACATATTATGTTTCATAAAGTTAAAATAGTTTCGAAAAAATAAAAGTTGCTTAAGGTATGTATACACTGGACAACATTGGTTCAACTCGGCAGCTTTCAACATGTTACAAGCACCCAACATCTGTTCAACTTGCTCGCAACATCCTTTCAACTCAGCAACATCAGACCGCAAAACTTCAAAGGAACCACCTTGTTGAAATGTTGCTCGTTCAAAATGAGAAACAAGGCAACTTCTGCTCCTCCATACCATACCCCACCACCACACAATGCTCACAGCGCATACATCTACTATCTATATTGCATCATCCAAACTAAAGTGTTACGTCAGGTCATATTGCCATTCGCTCCAATTCTCTGTGCGCAGTAGATACACCCTAGGCTAAAGATGTTCAAAATCTGATGCTGACATTCTTAAAAAGTTATAAAATGCACCACTTTCCTCCATTTGCAGTTTGGTCATCAGACCAACACTATTCAGAAATTGTTTTTTCCACCGACATAATTTTTCTTTCATTTTGCAATAATTATATAAGCAGCAGAGTACACAGCAGCAATCTCCTGACTCATTGAGGCCATGACGAATACTGGTCTGTAAATAAGAAGAAATCGTCTGCTGTGTGGACGCGCAACAAGTTGAACAACATCTGTTCAACACCCGGCCTACATCTATTATGTTGCTCAAGGTGTTGCAAGTTGCTGAGTTGAAATGATGTTGCCCAGTGTGTACATACCTTTAGCATAATTTTTAACAAATAAATATTCAAATATTTGTTTTCAACAACTTTTATATGCAAAAAACTATTTTTACTTTCTAGAACATTCAATTATGTGAATTTCATATTGTTTACTTTTTAGTATCATATTTATCTGAATCCAAGATTACCCTGAATCTAAGACGACCCCCCACCCCTTTTAGCAGGCTGTCAAAACAGAAAAAAAGATATTATGACATATATTCCTCACTGAATGTATTTGGTGTATATTTTGAGCACACACATTCAGTATAGGTATAATCTTTCATGCATTAATTGGAATGGTTGCTACAAATTTTTGTATGAGAAAAAAACAATTTTTAGAAATTATTACTGTATTAATTGAAATCCTGAACCTAAGTTTGTAATGAAAAATTTCAGTAGATGCAATTATTTTATCTTGTGTTTCATTTGTTTAAAAAACATTGATAAAACACATAACCATACTTCCTATGTGGTGAAGAGTTCCCTGGTTTCCAGCCAGGTGAATATGGTGTCAACTGACGTTTTGGTACCTTCCTCAAGTGCTATCTTCAAGGGTCTCCTGAGTGCCGTACCGTTTTTCTGTCCTTGTATATATACCGACCAGGTGTTGGTGGCTCGTTTCCCATTGGCTGTTGAGTCGGCCTATGGCATTCTACAATTTTAGGGAGTATGGGATTATTGTGGAAAATTTATGGGAAAATTGTGGAACGCCATAGGCCGACTCAACAGCCAATGGGGAGCGAGCCACCAACACCCGGTAGGTATATATACAAGGACAGAAAAACGGTACGGCACTCAGGAGACCCTTGAAGATAGCACTTGAGGAAGGTGCCAAAACGTCGGTTGACACCATATTCACCTGGCTGGAAACCCGGGAACTCTCCACCGCATCGATTCGCCAGGAAAGCATCAGATCTTTCCATACTTTGTATGGTTCTATGACAACTTGCCACACTTAGTTCGTCATGCGTCAATTCACCATGGTTAGTTTTTCGTGCATCGATTTGCCAGATGAAAAATTCATCGTGCATCAATATATTGCATGACAAAGTCATCGCGTGTCAGTTTATTACTCCCTGCCATACACTAGTTGCAGTGTCTTGCCTTCCAATTTGTCTCATGACGAATTTGTTAAGCAATGAATTAGTGCACGATGTGTTTGTCATGCAATGTATTAACACGCGATGAGTTTACCATGTGTCAAATTGATGAATTGACTGTGATGTATTGATGGTAAGCCACTTTGTACTCGAATTATAAGACGAGCCTCGATTTTCACAAGCTGAAATTTGGAAAAACCTCATCATGGATTCAGGTAAATATGGTATTTCACAATCAATCCTTGAGAATAATGACTTTATCTTTAACCATGAATTTAGCACTATATGCCATATTTATTGTGCTTATGACCATTCAGTCAAATACAAATCTTAAAACTGTTTCATTTAAGTGCAATATTTACACTATTAGTCCATAAAAATGATAATAACATTTTCTGTTCAAGTGAAAACATACTAGAGAAAACATTTATTTCTTTTAACAGTATACACCATTTAAAGACTAAACTTATAAAAAATAAGATTTACTTTTCACCTTTTACACACTTAAACCAAATGATTGCGTAATTTCATAAAGCAAAAAAAGAAAAGATTAGGAGCAATGAGAAAAAACATTTTATTATGGAAAGGGGAACTAATATCTCACGTTCCACAGCGATGGAGCGAGTCTTCTTAATGGCACCCTTGACAGACATCCGTCTTCTGGGAGCATGGCGTCCACGAATTGAAGGTTTTCCCAGAAGTTGAGTCTTAGGTGCCATGGTCTTCAAGAGGTGTTCTTCCAAATACTTGGATACTTGTGGGTTCAGTTCTTTGATAAAAAGAAAATATTTGAAATGGCCACCATGAAGTCAGCATTTATTGAAAAGCTTAGGTGTTCTTATTTTGTAACTACAGTTTCTGTTTAAAGGAGCTGTTGCATGCAGTGCTTGGTTTGTACTTTACAGAACTATAACTCAAAATTTTAAGATAATTGCATAAATGACACTTAAGGGAAGATGCCACATATTATATTATTGCAAAAAAGCAATCAATTACCCGAAACATAGTTGTTCTAAGGTCTACAAAATGTTTTCAAAATCAGTGACTTTTAATTCATTCCCGATAGTAAAAATATTCTACATTATTATTAAGCTTACAATGAGTGTGAAGCATTTTCAATCCAAAGTCAAAATATTTACATATTTATATGAACAGTGGTTTCAATGTTTTTGTAAAAATAAGGTATAAATACCACTGTCATATTGGTGAACAGTTTATTTATTTTTATAACTGTACTCGTAAAAGTGTTGAGTGGAGTGGTCGCGGATTGACTTGAATGCTGGCCTTATGCATAGTGGGCCTGTGTTGGAATCCTGGCATAGCCCGGTTTATTTAATGTGAGTTTGTCCCACCCCAAGTTGTGTGGTGTGAGAAGGACATGCAAGTACAGCACTCTGTTCTTCAGAAGGGATGTTTTAAGCAGTGTGTCTCCTTTATGCTTTTCGTAACACCAGCATAGGATTTTCCTCCTCCCTTGTGTTTAAGTGCTAAATGTTTATAATTAATGAATAATCACAAAACTATGCAACAAATCTAATATATAATGATGATCACATTCATAACTCACTGTCTGGAAGTCCTTCCTCTTGACTACCAAGAAAGCTTAGGTTGGTAATAGAAGATGTGTTGAGAAAATCAGACAAGTTTCCAAGAGTCACCCTTAAAAGTAGATAAAAAATAAATATCAGGTATTTGTTTTTAATTTTTTCTTGTTTGAAAAATATGAATGACAACTAACAATTCATTGGTTTATACTCAACCAACTACAGTATTTTTCCCATAAATTGATTGATATGCCAAAGTATGGGCATTTTAATGAGACAACTTTTTCAACTACAGATAATAATCTATAAAAACGATATACTTTTGGAAAGCTTTTACATACACACAATGCTTTTTTAAATTTTGTGAAGATACAAATCCATGAAATTATCATGAAAATAGCACCGACGTGATAGGACAGGTTACTCAATGAAAAAAAAATCAAAATGTAACCTTTCTACTCTCACAGAGAAATGTACCATATATTCCAGACTATAAGATGCAATATGATTTAAAATAAAACACTCAGAAATATATTAATATGCGTGAATTTACATTTATTGTTAATATATACAGCAATACCTTGGTTTACGTGACAGGTTCTTGTAAATTTCATGCTAAACGAAATTCGTGCATAGCAGGGCCATGTCAATGAGGATAGGTCCCATGGACATGAAAACTAAAGTGTAATGTTAATAAAAATACACCGTTAACCTGAAAAAACAACTTCTTGTAGGCTTTCATCCATCAATGCCAGATGCAAATCTTTATATTTATTCAATAACGTATCTTTATCAGTAATTTTCAAATGGCATAGAAAACTAAAAACTTCATTATATTCAGGCAAATGTAAATATTTCCTGTATGAATGAAATCCTAAATAAATCAGTGTTTTATTCAGAAAGTCACCTTTCTTTACCAATAATAACACCAAAATAAACATTGATTAGGAGATAAAAACGGTGCGTAGTCTTGAGTGTTTCTTTTATAGCATCACATCCTGACCCTTGATGGAGATCCATAGATGATTTTACTAAAATCCACAAGCCTATAAAAAAATGGAATTTCTAATACATTTATGGTTAGGCCGCCTCAATAGTTGGCCGCATTTGTTTTTTGAACACCTAGAAGGCCTGCTTTGTGCTATAAAGAATCTGCTTAAAATGGCAGTGCGCAAACCAAAGTATGCCTGTATAATAGAATAAAAACATAAATGAAATACAGAAAAAAATATTCGGTCAAATGAATTGTATTCAACATAGAACCCCAGAAAATCCTCATCATTCCTGTCATGGTCACTGTTTTTAATTTTTGGAATGCACTGAGTTGTTTCAGAGCCATTTTACACGAATTTTCCCAGAAAAATGTAATATAAATGCTGTCATACTACAAAGTATTCTTCTCCCTCTTTTGCTATAAGTTCTTTCCAGTATTCAATAGAAATCGGAATGCCCGAAACCAGATCCTAGCATAGTGTCAAAAGTCAACATTGATGGCAATGACAGCAAAATATGTCTTCACAAGGATTAAGTGCAAAGGAAATCTGGATCATAATATTCCTTACTCACTAACGGTACATACCTTGTTCCATTTATATAACCACTTTTAAGCTTCTTCATAGTAGTAATCATTGCTGCAGGTATGTTCCCTTGGTCTGGAAATAAAAATCGCTGACGTAAGACAAAAATTAAGAAACAATTGCAAATAAAATGCAAGAAATAAGTCAAAGATGCAATATCATTATAGTACCCAAATTCTTGTTAGAGCCATTTTTGCAAAACATGCTTGCAATGGTATTCTTGGTAGTATCTAAATGTTTGTCTCAGTCTTACCTAGCATTTGATCTGAATGGATAGTGATGGTGACAGTCGGTCGCCCAATCATATGATGCCAGTTGATAGTAAGAAACGCCAGGTCATCCATGAAATTGTTTGCCATAAGTTCCTCATCATTAATAGCGTAGTTATCCGCCATATCAAATCTCTAAAAGGATTTTAGGTTAGTAGGGAAAGGGTAGCACACTCGTTGAAAGCCCATTACAAAATTTGGCTTCATTCTGGTCTTAAAAACATGCGTTAAATAGGAAATGAAAATTTTAATTTACATTTGAAAGTTAATTGATACAAAAATCACAATCAATTCTCACAATGTGACAAAAATATTTCACTTTGCTAAAATAACCATCATTGAATCACAAGTAACTTTGACATTTTAAACTAGAAACAATTTTCAGATACTACTTATATTTAGGGTATGGATTTTTTGAGTTTAAAGAAAATATCATTCATAGGGTAAATATCAGGTTTTATTATTTTCCATTTCATTCAGGTTAAAATCGGGTATAAATAAGTTACCAATTTTTTGAGGTTTTAAAAAAAGTTAAATCTCGCGCAATTTTTGGGTATTATTATTTTGTAATTCGGATAAAATTATTTTAAAATAAAAATCTTGTTTAAAAATTTGATCAACAATCAAAACTCTTTACTATACCTTAAGTATGTTTTAGAGTGTGATATCTTGTGTTAAACGCCTCTAGGTGGAGATGAACACCTCGCAGACTGCACAAATATCTTGCTCCCCGTTCAACTTCTTTTGAAACATATCAGATATTAGTGAAATGATTTTTCTTTCGTAGTGTTTTCAACTAACAGACACTTGGGCTCTTTTTTCTTTATCCCATCAAAGATCTAGCAGCGACTAGCTAAGGCGAGATCCTTGACTATTAGTGGCACGAGCAAACCAAGGAGATTAAGATTGTGTTGCAAAGTAAGCTTATGAATAAATTGTTTACAAAGAGAATAGACTGATCATGAACATCTCGGACTACACTCAAATGCTGACGTGCTTACAAGCGCCAGAATAGAAATTCTCTGAACAAATATAAAAAAATTGTGTTTAAAGAAAACTAATAATTTCGGGTTTTCTCAGGGTTTACCCAAACTTTAAAAAAGGCAATCGGAGGGTAAAAATCAGGTCAAACCCAAAAAATCCATACCCTACTTATATTGCAAGGAATTAAAATAATTACACAAAATTACTAAAACAAAATTTCTAAAAATAAATGGAGATATTTAAAAATGAGATTTCAGATTAATACGCGAATCTCCTAAATTAATTGCGGTAATGTGCCAAAAAACTTAAATTTTTGCCCTAAAGTTAAAATGAAAATTTTCCAAGAATTTTTTTATTCATAACATGGATATACTCCAGAACTTATATTTAAGTAGAATTGATAGTGAAACCTTAAACTTGCAATCTACTTATTATAAATCTAAAACCTGTCACATCAAAGAAATTTCTGGGAAAATATCTAAATGGTCTTTACATGCTGGCAAGCTCCTGTAGACTTATAGAAAAAAATGTATAAGTTATTGATAATTTGAAGCAATATTAGTTTTGCTGATAGAATAAGCTCATACAACTTAGAAAGCCAATATGTACTTTAAATTACAGCATTAATACTACTGTAAAATTTTGAAATATTGCTTAAACTTTTATCTGATGTCAAATGATTTCTCAAGTATAAAAGTGAATTTTTATTAATTTAAAAATATCAATAACAGCACAAAGCCTATTTGTAAAGCTCTTAGCAGAGCAACTACAATTAATATCAATTACAGTAATAACTAAAATAGAAATATTTTTGCCACAAAATGGACATGATGTGAAAACATGCATGGATAGAAAAGCCGGAAATAAGTTAGTAAAAATCAAAAAGCCATGCACCCATCAACATTGATTGATCAAGTTCCAGCAAAAATAGCATGCGAAAAGTAACCAATGCAATGTAGATCTTTTAACTTTCAAATTTATCTATAACAGGCTCTTTTTAGTTTAGCTTCACATGAACATTAGCTTAATTTTGCTAAGTTGGGATCAGATAGGTAGGAGTGAGGTAGTGGTGATACTAAAGTGAATTGCAGCAGCTATTCAAATATTGCAATAAAAATATCACCACATTAGAGGAGATGAATGCCAAGCAAAGAGCTGCAGTATATGCGGAAGGACAGGATTAAGCTGACAAGTATATACCAATGTCAAAAGATAGTTCTCTGCCAATTCATGAAGGTAAATTTGCCATTTCTTGATCTATGTTAAACATACAATAATCTTGTGAGCCTTATAAAAGAATTAAAATATGCATTTACATATTTATAGCAAGAAAGAAACAAGAAAACCCTTAATGTTCAATTTTAGGTTTTATCAAGTTGTATATCAAAAACAATTCTTACAAGGAGAGAACACGGTAGTGGGGTGACGGATTTTTATGAAACTTGGTAGGTGTATAGCTCTGGATTCCAGGATCACTGCAAACCCCCCTTTTGGGCATATAAGATCGATAGTTTTTCTGAAAAATCGCGATTAAATATTGCAATTTCACATCAACTGGTATAAATTTAATAATGCACGTCTTTTTGATCAAGTAATTGTTGGCGGTGAGCGTATAGTGGTTGCATCCGAAACATAAGGGCACAAGTTTGATTCCCTCATGGTTCCTTTTACAAATCATTTTTCATATTAAAATTTATCTGGGCAGCCACATTGATATGTTCATTTTTTTTCTATGTTGTTTGATGGTGATTCGAATTTGTTTCTCAAGTAATTCAATGCATGATTGTCTCCATAAAGTTTACATTATTGAATCGCATATTCTTCATTGATCTCGGCACATGCTACATCCTATATTGATGCTTATGACATGGAAAGGATCCCTGAAATTATTTTTGCGAAGACTTCAACTGAATACTTATAAATATAGGTGGAGGTATATCAGGCAAAGGGTCATTGAAAGTATAAGAAAAACATGAATTGGTTCTGCATTTCACCACAAGATGGAAATACTGTCGCGTTGGATTAGAACTGAGGGCATTGAACCAAGTTTGAAGTACACAGGCCATGTAAATTTCTTTTATGTAATGGAAAAATTAAACTAACAGTTTAAAATTTGTATTTACGTTTAATTAATCGTTGAGAACCACAGTGTAAAGGACTATAGTAGGGAGCATGAACGAAGGCAGGTGTCAACTGGATGCGAAGAAGTTGAGGAATGTTGCGTGGTTTCTCCTACTCCTTCACTTGGCCAATCAGCGTCAGTCAGTTACACCAGCTCTTGGGGTGCGCTTCATACTTTTTTGGCGTGATTTTCGTGTTTATTTGCGTGTTTTACGATTGAGAATTGAATAGTACTGTCTTGTGGCGTTCTAATGGAGGGCGAAGGAAGTAAATGCAAGGTTTTACACAAACAAGCAAGAGAAATCCTATATAAAGTGTATCAGTAGTTCAAAAACGAGTCGGCACATGCAGACGATTGAACACGTACAGCTGGTTACAATGTTGCCAGCTGTCAAGAGCGAATGGGGAGCGCTTGTGGCATAGCAGCATAGGACTTCGTGCGTCATGCGTTGTTTTCCATGCGAAAGTCTATGCACGCTGATGGTATGGCAGCTATGTATCGTGTAATTCTCTCTCTCTGTGCAGTAATCATGACTCAGCCGATTTGGTTCTTGGTCCCAACTATAGAAGCAGTTGTCTGCCAACATATTGTGTGCAATGTATGTAACATGTAAACTCGTTTCTGCCATCATCATTGATGACTTGATATTGGTATTTATCTATTGTTGTTTTCTTTTCATGCCGGTATCTTCAGTACCTATACTGGCCGACCCTGCAATTTTCTGATCATGAGCATGCCAGAGTGAACCGAGAAAAAGGCGAGGAAGCGGGTGACTCTCACCTTGCAACAAAAGCTAGAAATTTGTCAGCGCCTAGAAAGAGGTGTAAGCTGACGAGTTTTGTTGCGAGACTACAACATCAGGTCATCAACACTTTATGACATCAAGTCCCAAAAGAAACAACTTTTACAGTTTTGTGCACAATCAGAATCCAGCAAAGTCACAGAAAACAGAAAAAACTTGCGAAAACCACATTTACATGAACTAGATGCAGTGCTATACGAGTGGCTCAGGATGAAAAGATCGGATGGTTTTCCAATCACTGGACCAATTTTAGTGAAAAAGCAAAAGAATTATTCCGAAAAATGAGGCAGGATGAAATAGGCAATCAATGCAGTTTCTCAGGATGGCTAATGCGATTTAAACAATGCCACGGAATAAGACAGGTAGCCGTCAATGGTGAATTACGATTGGCTGATCATGAGGGCGCAGCTAAATATAGGGAATCATTTGAATCTCTCCTGCGTCAACAAAATTTAGGAGATGAAGAAATGTACAATGCAGATGAAACGGCATTATTTTGGTGGTTTGCTGTCTTCAACCCTTGCAGATGCAGACGAAACAGGAACGAGTGGCTTCAAAAAAACAAAGAAAGGCTTACGGTACTTACATGTGCCAATGCAGCTGGTACTCACCGTCTAAAATTATTAGTCATTGGAAAAAATAAACACCCCCGAGTCTTCAAAGAACTGAAAAATCTACCCGTAATATACCAAACACAAAGAAATGCATGGATGATGACAGAAATCTTTCATGAATGGTTTCACGGAAATTTCGTCACCGAAGTTAAAAGGCACTTAAAGAAACGAGGGAGGCCGGAGGAAACAAAAGTTATACTTTTGCTTGATACCTGCAGGGCTCACCCCCCTGAATTGTTCTCGGGGTCAATTTCAACAACTTTCCTTCCTGCAAATGTTACATCCATAATTCAGCCAATGGACAAAGGCATCATATAAACTATGAAATGCATCTACAGAAAAGAGTTCCTGAAGGCATTAGCCAAGCATTACGGTTCTTTACCGGAATTCCAATCGAAATTCACCATAAAAGATGCTGTGTATAGCGTAGCAGATGCTTGGAATAATGTAAGAAACGTAACACTACAAAGGGCATGGAGAAATTTGTGGCCTAAAGTCAGCTCCTCAGATGTTCAGTCTTCATCCAATGATGAATTTAGAGGTTTTGACAATGAAGAAATCAGCAGTGTCTGAATTTCTTGAATTTGTGCGAAATTCACAAAACCCCTCTGCGAATCTTAGCGAAGATGACCTACAGGAATGACTCACAACAGATCAGGAAACTCCTGTCATTCAAGATCTAACCGATCAAGACATCATTGACAGTGTCATGGACCAAAGTCAGGAAGACAGCGATGTAGATTCAGAAGAAGATGAAAGTGTTGTGAATAATGAAAGGGTATCATGGCAAGAAGCTGATGCAGCACTCCAAACATTTTTGAATTTTGCACAGACAAAGTCTTGTTATTCTGTTGCTCAGTTGCAGCTGATAAGATCAGCATTTCTTTCCAAACGAAAGGAAGAATGTAAGCAATCAAAAATTTCAAAATTCTTTCCTGCTATTTCACAAGAATCAAGCTCATCTCATGAAGAGGGGAATTAGATTTATTACAATAAGGAGCATCCACGAAAAGTGTAATGTTTGATTGGTATTATACACCCAATTTTATTATTATTTCTTATTTTGTATTTTTATTTTATATATTTTTGTATTTTATTTTATTTCTTGTTTGTATTTCCTGTGATGTGTATATTGTGTTACGATGACATCCATGATGTTTGTGGTAAGTTATTTGAAATTTGTGTTTAGAAGTATAAGTAAACAAATTCTGTTAAATGACGACGACACAGTGGTATTGTAAACAAAAATGGGTAACTGCATTAATTTTTATGGAAATGATAATGTAAATTAAAGAAAGAGATTTCTTTTGCCGAGAAGATTGAATTACATGTCGGTTTTTGTGAAATTTTGGAACTGTGAACTTTAAATAATAGGGGCTGACCAATATTTACATTAACTTTGTTAATTATTTCTAGTTCACGAAGAATGATAGCTGTCTCCAATAACCTCTTTCAAATGAAAACCACAGAGCCTGGTTGTTTTTGACAGCGCACTATCAAAACTGCTTCTGTTCCTTCACAAAACAAATGAGTTAATGTGGACGCCTATTCCCGCATAGAATTAACGTTAATTCTACGACCGTGAGTTAAGCTACCGCAAGGAGTTACCTAAGTCTGTCTGAAGGAAGATCAAGAGAGAGAAAACACAGATAACTTAAAAGCATACGAAATATTTGCATGAACGAATTTAATGTTATTCGAAAAGTACTATGGAAAAGTAACAAAGCACGTATCTCATGTTATTATAGCGTTATTTCTCCATAAATCTTCAGTCGCCGCATGTGCTATTTCTACAGAAGCCTCCCGGAGATGATTTAATAATTATTTAATTCCGCTATGGTTCGAAAATTCATACAAGTACCTAATAAATGATGAACCTGGGAAGAAAACCTATGATATAACACCAAAATAGATACGTATGGATGTCTGTATGCAGCATGCAATTCCCTCGCACATTTAACACATGCACTGGATTTAAATGTTAATGGTCATTTTTTGTTATTTATAAATAATTTATGTAGAATTTGAGGGTGGCAAATGAAATGCATTCCTCAAGTACAACCGTTTTGGTTAATACATGTGTTATCTCCTTGAACATATACAATAAATTTTGCCTCTCGCTGATCCGGCAATCTCATTATTCCGGTACTACTCCGGTCCCGAGGGGTGCCGGATAATCAAGTTTACTATACTTTGTAAAGAATCCATTTTAATAATAGTCATCATTAGGTCAAGAATAAAAACACTACAATGTATATATAGGGAATGGATGAAGGGAGGGGAGAGAGGGGAAGGTGGGGAGGAAACAGAGGAAGAAATGAAGGGGGGTTCTTAAGACATTCGCTACGGGGGTGGTGAACACAATTTTTCCCGAGAACGGCAGTTTTTTTTATTTTCACAAATTATTTGTGTAAAGACCCTTACTTTCATAAATAATAGTTGTCCCAATCCTTTTATCATAGAAATTCTAATTTCGAATGCAGCTGCACCTATATTTTAAGTTTTTTGTTGTTCTTCTTTCTAGAAATTTTCATATTCTATCCAGAAATAAAAAGTACAATACTTCAAGCATAGACAGTTAGGAAACAGGATAATTTTTAGAAATGATAAACAGTTATAAGTGATATTTTTATATTTTACACATATATAGTAGGTATTCCAAAGTAAAATAATTCGTATTTTCAGAAACAAGCTGCACAGGCATAAAGGTAGAACCTTACTGAAGACTGAACAAAAATTGGCTACCTGATTTGGAGAACGTATACTGTGTCCCACGTGTTTCAATGAAATGGGAACGATAATGCCAAAAGGGGGCAGCCGCACCTAAGTAAATAACTGAGTTCCACCCGCACTGAATGTGTTAAGTGGTAGTTTGGGAGGGTGTGGGGAGAGAGGGAAGAGGAAGGTTAGGGGGATTGTTTAGCAAGGAAAAAACAGAGGCAAGCAGCGGGGAATGGGTTGGGAGGAGATGTTCATTAACCTTTAAAGGCCTGGCGTGCCCGTACGGTAGGGTGTCCCTTAAATTTTAAAACTGAGAAAAGTAACTTGCTCAACGTATTAAAATATGCTTTGTGGTTAGAAAACGCTTCTGTTTGAAGCGTTTTGAAGTAGGAAATTTTTTAGAGGTCTCTCATGGGGCCTAAATGCAGTAAAATTGAACACTTCACTTTTTGGGTTAGAAATACCTGTGTCATGGTAAATCGGTCGAGTTACGGTCCTTTAGGGTAAAAATTTCAACCGTTTTGACGTATCAGTTTTGGCGGAAATATCCATTAAAAGCATGCATCCGAGCACCATGGCTGGGCAGTGCCAGCACAAGCAGCGGCTGCTGAGGTGTGGGTGGGGAGGGGCATGCCGTAGGAGGCGATGGGAAAGGGGGGGAGACACGAAACAGTATTGGATAATTTCAGCGAGGCAATTGAAGCAGACGACCTGTTTAAAAAAGTAACGAATAAAGCTAGAGGAAACAAAACTTTATTGTTATATTTAGAAGATTTTAAACACTAGCTTATTCTGCCGTATCATTAATTGTTATTAGTAAATTTATCTAACTGCTCGGAAGTTGGTTTTTGCGAGCCCTTCATGATGGAGTGGTACTGGGAAGACACCTGCAGGAGATCTTGAAAGCCTTCCTCCTTGTTTGTGACTTTCCGGTTGTGCATCTGCATTAGCTTTACAGCACGCTCAGCATGGTCATTCAGCAGGCGCATATTTTGCACCACTTCCCGTGCTTCTTGGTACTCCGTGTTGTCAAACCAAGTGGATGGGTCAAGATCCAAGAAACCTCGAGGGATTTCAAGGATTTCAAAGAAGTCCATGCTATTCTTGGTGAAGAGAACTTCCATGCCATCAAGCTCTTCTGCCAATATCAGGAGACGTTTGGGAGGATCTGGGAGGCCCTGACTATTCTTTAGGTTTTTGATGAAAGCTTTTTTCTGCTCCACAGAGATTCCTCCATCAAACAAAGAAATGGGCACCAAAGTCTCACTCAGATACCACAGATACTGTAGATGTGATGTCCCGATAGTTTTTGCAGAGCAACAGTGGCACCTGGAGGATCAATGGCTTTCCATTTGGACAAATCACCGATTAGTTCCATGTCATTCTTTGGATTGCATCAGGGGCACGGTGCCAACACTTCAAATACACATGCACAAGAAAAATATTCACGTGAAGGAGTCCCTTTTCTTCCCTCTTGGTTAGACGGAATTGGTCCTTAAACATCCACAGTTCTCAACTTACCCCATCGGCGTTGCATCCACTTATGCAATGAATCCGTGGAGGGTGATTTGAATTTAAAAATAATAATAATATTATTATAATCTTACCGGAAGCGCTCAACTTTGATTCATATTTAGCCTTGTACTTCTCCTGGCATTTGGTTCACTCCTGCAGGCGAGCCTTCTTAGCAGCAAGTTCCTCCTCTGCAGCGGCCAGTTTAGTATCCTTTACTGATGTGATGGATCCTTGTCTATTTCGTAATCTCTGGGCAATGAGGAACTCTTTGTCCTCCTCATTGGTCATTACATCCAAAGCATTGGATACCGCAATTTCAAAAATTTTGTCCAACTTTTCCTTGAATTCGGCTTCTCTCCTCAGTTGGGCGTCAGAATCACGACGTGTGTGGTTCTTCACAAGGATCCACTCATCAAACAGTTCTTTTATCTTTTGAAAAACATGCACTTCTTGTATCACAGGAATGCGAGACTTAACTGTCCAGAAAGGGAGAACAAGCCGAGCAGTATCCCAAGCACTCACAGTGACAGATTTCTTCAGCACTTTGTGATGATAAAAAAATACCTGAAGTTTCTTTAACGTTCGGCAATTCGCCTTCCCGAAATTTATCGCACACATCTCCGATATATAGGACACTTGTCGTGGATCTTGTCACGACGTTGGCCATCTTTTGGCAGACTGGACGCAGCGATGAACGAAGTCAAGCGATCATAGCCGGTAGTGCGAAATAACTGACTATGGCAAGACGTCAGAATTCAACAATACTTGACAGGTCGCAACACGCTGCACTATGCTGGATAGGTCACATGCGTCACATGGCCAGTCGTATTTCCCTGCGCGCGGCCTGCACACCCCCCTCCCCACCCACACCTCAGCAGCCGCTGCTTGTGCTGGCACTGCCCAGCCATGGTGCTCGGATGCATGCTTTTAATGGATATTTCCGCCAAAACTGATACGTCAAAACGGTTGAAATTTTTACCCTAAAGGACCGTAACTCGACCGATTTACCATGACACAGGTATTTCTAACCCAAAAAGTGAAGTGTTCAATTTTACTGCATTTAGGCCCCATGAGAGACCTCTAAAAAATTTCCTACTGCAAAACGCTTCAAACAGAAGCGTTTTCTAACCACAAAGCATATTTTAATACATTGAGCAAGTTACTTTCCTCAGTTAAAAATTTAAGGGACACCCTACCGTATGGGCATGCAAAATGTGTCCCGTTCGATGCCTGGCGGGCCTGTATGTGTCGAGGTAAACATGTGGTAGATAGAACTAATGGGGGTGGGGACACCTCACACTGAGAGAAAACAGAAAATATGGTGAGAGCATTAGGCTAACCCCTTTCCAACTTCCCGACTTCGACCTCTCCACAGCCTAAGGATATTGGAAGTGGACAAAGAAGCTCTTCTTCCACCTCCTCAAGATCACAGTGCTCAATAGTTACATTTTACTGAAGTCAGAGGGAAGGCAAATGATGCAGTGGTAGTTTCACCTTGCTTTTTGAGGGAACATACTGAAGAAATGGCATCAGCTATTACCTCGAAAACTTCTCAAAAAGGAAGACAAGGTGCAAGCGGGGCCCCACTTGTTCGGTTAGAGAAGAAAGAAAATAAACATTGGCCCATAAAGAGAAATTGCCTTCATTTAAGAGTATGCTCAGAGAAGGGAAAATACACATAGACAGTGGCAAAATGCCAAATATGTGATGTTGATCTGAGTATTTTCCTGTTTAAAAAAGTTCCACACAAAGTAAAATTTCTAAGTATAATGCAGAATGAAATTCATATTGTAATGCCTGAATGAACAAATGAACTATAAAAATTATCAATAATGTTTTTATTGAATTTATCATTGTTATATTATAGAAATACTCCAGATTTTCTTTCTTTTTTCTTTTACTATAAATAAGGTGACCAAATTTCAGATCAGCAAAGCCGAGAAAAATCTGTTTGTCCCTAGAGTGCAGGCAATTTTCCACACCCGTTCCCTCCAGTATTTTGAGGGGTTGGACACCCTCGTCTAATGTAGTCCTACACAACTTCACTTCTCCTTTTCCTCGAAGGTTGCTATTTCCTCCCGCTGCATATGTAAGGGCTTTGGGTCTAATCTCTCCTTCCCCCTTCCAGTAGATTTCCCATTGATTAGAGGTGGAGTTATTTATGTAGAATATTATTTTTCCTGCATTTTAAAAGAGAATAGAAGCATTTTATTAACAATGACTTTAACATTGGAGTATTACATTAATATGTTTGTGGGAAAATAAACTTGGGCATTTTGCAGGAATATTTGGCACCTTTTGCAGGCGGCGCTTATGGCAAATGCCCTTTTTGCCATACCCTTGTTACGGCACTGCGTCTCCACTTCTCATTTCTCTCAAATGAGTGGAACACGCGGGAATTCCGCGTAATAAAAAGAACATAAAGTGAAATGGCCAATGAATACTGGCGGTGTCAAAACTTCGAGATTCAGAAAGGCTGGTTAGCTACAATGTAGTATACCAAAAATGCTATATCTTGGCAGTGAGCTGTAGGCACCTTTATGGTAGGACGTGTCCATCCTTGAGGTAGGACTGCTTTTAGGGGAGTTGGTGTTTCGGTGTGAGTATTGGCTGCACGAACTTAAAATCTGGAGGGAAAGAAGGAAAGGGTGGGAGGTACACAAAGGCTGATGGACTCGTCCGAACCAAAATTCCTCTACTGCGCTGGTACTCGGATGTCAGCTCCCCCTTAAAGCTTCTCCTTCCCATTCATTCCATTCCCCTCTCACGCGTCTCCACCTGCCACCTTAGAGCACATGAGCTTTACACTGTGATCGAATAAGTAGCTACATGAATTCTTGCTCTCCTCACTAACACCCCCTACCACAGGTCACCCGGAACAAACGATTGCAAATTGCCATCTATTATCAGTATTTTCCCCATCTGCGCAGTTATACCACACTCTTGGCCATAAGCGCGTGCAGCTAAGCGCCAAGATCATCCGTACTTCGGCTAATTATATATATAAAATAATGCATACAGTTATTTAGTTCCGTTGATCTTTATCAAGTGTTCCCTATATTCGCTTTTGTGGATTGTCCGAATTACCGAAACCTTTGGATCAAACATCCCAAAACCGGTACAAAATGCAAGACAACTTTAAATGGCCAAAATTAAATCTGGCAGTGAGTCTGTTAATGTACATTTATCTTTGGCATTTCAAGGTTAATGATGTTTCATTAGGGTGAGTCTTCATATGGTAGAGGATTTCCAATTGTTGGAGTAAGTTGAGTCTCCGGCTTTTATTTTTGAAATGTAATATGGTTGGACAAAAATTGGCTGAATGTTTGTGATCAATGAGGTGTTTTGCAAAATGGGATGTTTGTGAGTTGGAAATATGGCAGTTCTTTGTAACGGGTCTTACAATTCCTTCCCGGTTGTCCAATGTAAAATTTGTCACAATCATTGCAACTCAGTTATAAATGTCGCTTTTATTGAGATTTACAATGCTGCCTTTGCCATTAGAAAAAAAAATGGCCTAAACTGGAGGACAACTGAGTAATTTTGCCTACCACCTGAACAACTTCCACCCCTCAATCACCTTTACCCTGGAAATAAAGAAAACCAATCTCTGAACTTCTTATACCTTATCATCCGACGCGTCAACTGTAACCTTCTGCAAACCAACATACACCAACCATACACAGCATGTTTCCTCCAGACCCCACACTTCCCAAAAATACACCGCTTTCGACATGATGATACACCACCTTACACATATCCCTCTTTCTCCTTACACCTTCCAAAAAGAACTCAACACTATCATACATATCGTGCTTGCAAACAGCTATTCCCCTTCCTTAATATAGACAATCCTTTTTCAAAAACAAAAGAAATTGGCCCTTAATAAAATCTTTTCCCCTTCTCCGGAGACCGAAGTCAAACCCTGCTGGTTTCACCTTCTATATACAGGGCCTCTATCCCTCAAAATCGCGAATCTTCTCCCCAAAAACAAATTAGGACCCGCTTTCTATGGAACCTCCAGTTGAGGCCCTTTTTTTCTAATGGGAAAGATAACATTGATAATCTCAATAAAAGCGGCATTTTTTAAACTTAGTTGCAATGATTGAGGAAAATTTTAAATTGGACAAACGGGAAGGAATTTTAAGACCTGTTGCAAAGAACACCAATATTGCCATATTTCCAACTTCCAAAAATCCCACTTCGCAAAACATCTGATCGATCACAAGCATTCTGCCGATTTTTGTCCCCCCATTTTACATTTCCAAAATAAAAGCTGGCGACAACCTACTCAAACAATTGGAAATCATCTACCACGTGAAGACCTACCCTAACAACATCATTAATGAACACCTCTTCCCAACCCATTCCCCATTGCTTACCTGTTTCTCTTGCTAAACAATCACCCTAACCTTCCTCTTCCCCCTCCCCCCGCATCCTCCCAAACTACCGCTTAAGAGCCCTGTTTCCTCTCCTCCCCTATATTTTCTCCACACCTCCCCCTCCCTTCGCCCATTCCCTATATATACATTGTAATGTTCTTATCCTTGACCTGATGATGACTATCTGTTAGTTGAAACCAGTCATCCGTTCTGTGAGTTATTAAAGTAGATTCTTTACAAAGTACTACATTCATTATTTCTTAGGTAAATGAATAAGGCAATCCCAATTAGTCTTCTCACACAATTTATATTAATTAATGCATTAACATAAACACAACTGAAGGATTTTCAATGCAATTATCCTTGTTTCCAACACGAAGTTGTTTAAATTAAAAATGCAAAGCTCGCTTGTTTCTTTCTATAGCTCCTAACAACCTTCTTAATAATGCAAATCTTAATTGTCAAAACTCAATAAGCATTTTTACGATAAAAAATGAAATGCAATCATATATTTTTATCTGATCTAACCTTAAGAGATATAGAAATGAAAAATTATGAATCTATATTACAACAAGAAAATTGTTCCAATTAGACACTTTTAGTTAAAGTTGATAAAATTTAAACCAAGCAAAGTGATGCTTAGTTAACAAAGTAATAATTATATAACCTTTAAATAGTTGGGAAATCATTTTTAAAAATGGAAAATAAAACTATTTTATTCCCTAATGAAAGTAAATTTACAATCATATTTAACTGAATTGGAAAAAAATTATGCCTAATACTAATGTTAGAATTTGATAATTTTTGCCGTAAATTTTGCAACAAATGAATTCTAGTCTTCCTTATTGTCAAGTTTCTTTGTCTAAAAATGCCACAATGCATCTCAATAATTTTGTATAAATAGCGTTAATCAAAGAATAACTCAGAACTACAACAAAGAGACTATTTGACACTGTTAGCATATTTTGTTGCCTTCACCACAACATATTTAGGATATTCAAAAACTTTTAAAAAAAGATCATCATAGAAAACTATTATTATTTAGAGAAAAACCATAACCAGTTAGTTTTACAACATTCCCCATTTTCAAAACCTTTGAAAACAAAAAATGGAACTCTTCAGGCAATTGTAATAAAATTGATACCTAGATGAATGCTCTTCACTGCCATAACAACCAGAGGCCTTCCTAACATGTTTTGCCAGCTTGATTTGAGAAAATTAATCTCACTCTTGAAAATGTCTATCATCAGCTCATAGTCAGAAGCAATGTAGAATCGTTGCAAGTCGGTTAACTAAAGAGAAAGACTGCATGATAGAAACCAAGCACATAAAATCGAAATGGCATGCAAAACAACTGAAATAAAGAAAACAAAAAATGAAACAATAAAATTAATTAAAACTTTTTTGCATAAAAACGTTTTTTTTGAGCTCAGTTAATCAGCAGCTAAATGTCTACAGTTATTCTCTCAGCACAATCAGAAGTAACTTAATATTTTAAGCAAAAAACTCACTCTTTTAGTGTTCAAAAATGCAAGAAATACACAAAGTTAGGATCTTCCAGTGTTCAAAATTAAATTAAACCTAGAAAATTCTTGGAAAAATACTGCATTATACCATTGATCTTAGAATTATTGACATTCAAAATTATACTGTACTATAATATATTGCAAAGATATAAATTGTCTAAAGAAAATTCATGTAAAAATTTGCAATAAATAGGTAAAAATAGAATAGAAACAATTTAATAAAATAACATAGTGGAAAATTACAATGTTTTTTATTAATCAATATGGAATTATTCCACCACATCACGCCTTCAATGGTTGAATTAAAAAATAGAATATATTGTGCAAATAAATTTTTTTAAGAAAAGTCCTATAAAAGAGCAAAAAATATCAAGTGTAACAGTACTGATCATATGAAGTTACTGAGACTATATGAACCACAACCGCATTTCAATTAGTGATAATAACATCTTTTAAATGGTCAAATCAAAAATATTCACCAACAAATAACAGTAACTCAATCAACTAAAGAGGTAAAATGAACACTAACCTGTGGAGTGAATGCAAATATACGATCTTGTAGAGAGTAAAGTTTACTTGTACTAAGAATTCCAACATCCCTTGATTTGCGGCCTGTTAGACCAAGTTTATCGTTCCGTCCTAAAAAGGAACAACAATGACAACAAAATTTTATCATGATAAACAAACCTAGAGAAAAGAAACCCTTCAGTAAATGTACAAGTTAATTTTCCTGACTAAAGCAATGATTCTGAAATAACCATTAATAATTACACTATAACAATCTCAAACAATTTCCATCAATTAAAAACAATGAATCACTTCAGTCATTCATTTACTTCAATCACATATATGAGTCAACATTAGTTTTTATCCTTATATGATTTATTTAGGTAGAACACATATTGGAATTTTATGAAGAAACTAGCTTTAAGTACCCGGCGTTGCTCAGGCTTCTAATAACAGTTTATAGAAATTTAGAGCATCGCAATTTCTGAAAATTTAAAAATCAAACTGATATTATGATTAATTCATATTGTTTATTCTTTTAATTCACATAAGTTAAAGAAAACAAATCGATATATGAGGACCAGCTATATATCTATCTGTCAGTCTGTGCGGGGGCTATATCGTCATAAAGAAAACAAATCGATATATGAAGACCAGCTATATATCTGTCTGTCTGTGCAGGGTGGTTGTCGGGGTTCCCGGGTACCCTGTTACCCGTAGGGTCATAGGAAGTCACTTTGCAAAGTTTGGTCCCGATAGGTCAAAGGGTGTAGGAATGTATAGGGAACAGACAGAAAAACAGACATTCAATTTTATATATAAGATTATTGCCACATACTGCATACCTACCGTATCTGCGCAAATATAAACCGACCCCAGATTTAAGCCAACCCCCCCCCAAAAATTTCCACCATTTTTTGACAGAAAAGTAAATTTCGTAGATTTTATGCTGAAGTTGGCCGGGCATGCATGCACAGCCTAGAAAACATTATTGGAGATCAAAGAATAGAGTGGGAAATGGTTTAGTTGTTGACACTTGAAATATTACTCAATTAATAATTTCACATTGTTGAAAAATGTTCCACATTCAGTTACGATAATTTCATTTATCTTCATTCTCACAAAACGTCAAATAAAGCAATAGCGACTTCGCCAAGATAATTTTTCATCCAAGTCTATTTCCAATGAAATTAGCGTTTACATTGCCTTAAGAAATTGCATTTTTATAATTATACACATTCCATGTAGTTTTACTGAAATTCAAACAGTTGAGCATCAAAAGCCATCATCGCATTTTGCATAATCGTCTGTATAGTCAATGTATGCAATTTTAATAGATTCTATGAATGAGGTTTTCACATGCATACAAACATCACAATGACTATAGCAATAATTACAATAGCCAAGTAAAACTAATAGGAACTTCTTTTAATGGCTAATGAAAAATAATTCAAATTGCTAACTATTCCTTAGAAACGAAAGAACAGGTAACAATGGTAACAAAACACAGGTACTGCTAAATTCAATATTCTAGCTTTATTATTTATTCATTAATATTCATCGTAGGTCAAATATTTACTTTACGAAAAATATAGTACTATCATTTGAATGCGACGGCAATGAGAGACGTGCTGCCATTTATGGGCGACTACGAGACAAATTTTTTCTCGGACTCGCATTTAAGCCGAGGGATGATTTTTTCATGATAGATTTTGACAAAAAACATCGACTTATATTCGGGCAGATACAGTATATTAAAAGAAAACAAATGTCACAAGATAAACTAAATATATTTTAGCTATCATTATTACTAGGGATGGGATGGTTCCACTTTTTTCCGGTTCCGGTTATATTAATCTGATCCCGGTTCTGGTTATTATGCGTTCTTTGCGTGAAATGAATGCATATAGGAGAAGTCATTTCCGCCCATCCGTCTGCATATTTAATCTCCTGAACCACTAGACTTACTTCGATAAAATTTGGTATTTGGGAGTTGTACTAAAATTTGTCGACCAATTCCAATTTTGTTTAAAATCGGTTATAATTAAGACCACTTTACATGAAGACCTACATGTATTTTACAACATACTTCGCAAGTCTTGTTAAATACTCATCTGAGAGAAAAATATTGAGAACAAAAGTTAAATAAAATAATTAAATATGCACTTTTTGTCAAATAATTTTTTCCGTAAAACGTAAGATTTACGATAAATTTAAAGAATAGAAATTTACGTATATACGTAATTATACGATTTTTAATGTTCTTTTGTTCATTTCAAAAATATTAATTAAAAATTCTACAACTTAGGAATCGCTGGACATATTTTAATGAAATTTGGTGTTGTGGAGTTTTATTAAAATTTGTTGACTGATTCCTATGTTAAAATCAGACTACAATAAAGACCTACCTGTATTTTACAACGTGCCTGTTTTGCAATTCAGGAACTGCTGGACGTATTTTGATAAAATTTGGTATTAGGAAGTTTTACTAAAATTTGTCGACCGATTCCAATTTTGGCTGAAATCGGACGATAATTACGACCATTTTACATGAAGAACTACGATGTACCTGTTTCAACTCGGGAACCGCAGGACGTATTTGATAAAATTGGGTGTCGGAGAATTTTACTAAAATTTGTCGATCTCAAAGAATGCATTTGGAAACTGTGCACTCCGACATGAAGTACACCTTTCCATACATGTAACCTGATCTCGGTCTTAGGCACATTCCACTTCCAGCATAAGCACCTATTAGCATCGGTTTGTCTGTCCGTCCGCATGTTCGTTCTCGGCTTCTACTGAACGGATATTTATAAAATTTGATATTAAGGACTTACAGTCCAAGACAATAAGAAAATCACATAAATAAATCACGTAAGCCAATCAGGGGTACCACTTTACTTGTGACAAAAAATGAACTTTCCGTTATATCTTGTAAATCTTTGGTCATATCAAAATAGTTTTCAAATAAACTTGTAAAACTAGTAACGTAGAGTATTTCCATTCCTATTATTATATCATTATTGTAGGCATAGCCGTTATCAACAAAATCGAACAAGAAAGTCTTAATTCGCTTTAAACTTAGAAAAATTCATGCATAGCTACTTAATTGCTGTTACCATAAACAATCTTATTGGTTACTAAAGTAAATAAAATCTGCTATAATTACAAAATACATTTAATTCCTAATGAATGCATGACAGCTTATGTAAACGGAAGGAAATCTACGGCAAAGATAATAACGTAAACATCACAACTACTGAACTCAAGTGAGGTATGTTTTAAATAATTATCGATTGTTTGGTTAATTAAAACTGATTAGAAAATAAATCGGTAAATAAAAATTGAATATTTTCCTGGCATTTCTGATATATCGTTTTGCAATATTTAGTCATTAAAATTACATAATATGTTTACTGATGCACCAACTAAGGGGGGAGAAGAAATTTTTAATAGACAGGTGTTTTATGGTGTGTTCGGTCAAATTATATCATATAGCTTCAAATACTCCATCGCACGAAATGCGCCTATTTGTGATGCAATGTACACTTTCCTAACTTGTTTTAGGTTAGAAGTGATTTTTGGTACACCACAGGAAATTCTACCTTTACAATAGTTACATATAGCATACTTGCCATTTGCACTGTCAATTCTGAAGTTGTTCCAAACGTCCAATATGGCTTTATTGTTAGGATTCACAATAAATCGATTAAATTTAAAAATTATTGGCAGGGTTTCTATTCAAAATTACTACACAACAAAATAAAACTTATTTCTGTTAATAAGTTATAGTAACACTCCAAACTGATGGATTTGACTCAAGATATTGCTTGAATTTTTACATTATAAAACCACACAGCCACGAATCAAGTATTGAATGCTGGAAGTTTGGAACCCATCATTCAATTGTTTTGATAGATACTTTTGCGGAACTATCATTCGTTGAGCTGATTCATTGTCCTGATTTTTGTATGTGCTATAAAGCTCTTTTTCCTCATGAACTAAAGGAAATTCAGAGTTGCTTATCCGTATGAAACTGATAACACATACAGCATAAAAATATATTTCACATCGTAGACAACGCAAAACTTCCATCATCGATATATATATCAAAAATCGAATGCCGTCACGGAAAAATATGGTGGAGTGAGGCAGTTGCTTTCCAGTTAGCGTCTGCTTCCGAGTTGCAATATTTTTTTTATTAAAATGAGGATCGAAACCAAAGAACCGGATTATAAACAGTCGGTTCTGGTTATTTCGGTTCTTGAGAGAACCGGCAGAACTGAGGAACCAAAGAACTGATCGTCCCATCTCTAATTATTACCTAGATAAGTGTACAAATGGCTTAAGACCCGAGCTGGTTGAACTTCTATAGGTGCCACCTCTGCTATGGTCTGGACCTATCAGAACAAAATAAAATTTAAGCACTATGTTCATATGGCAGTAAAAGCTACCTATAAAAGTATATAATACAAAGGACAATGATGCTAATTTATTTCCAGTATTATTAAAAAAATACGATCCTTTCTTACATGAAAATCATGCTGCAAAAGTTTGTCCCGCACTTCTGCATCTTCAGCTAATATGACAACTTGCACCACGACATCTGGCTTTTTTTCTGAACAGAGACGGCGATTTAAAGGATCCAATTCACCAGCAGCTAGGAAACCCTATAAAATATGAAATACTATTAAAAAATGATCCTCTGGCATCCTTTAACAAATAATACTTGATTACCATGAGTGAGAGTGCAAATAATTGTAAACAAAAAATTCAAATGGCTTAAAAATTTAAATGCCAACATTGCCTTAATATAATCACATTATAGATGAACTATAAAATACAAAGAGAAAATTTCTGAGGAAAAGAGAATCTGCTAGCATAAAACAAAAATCAAAATCTTAAAAATTAATGCATAATGGGAATATTTCCTATAATAATAATAATTTATTGCTCCAATGATCAAAATACACTGATATAGGACAAGTCAGTAAAGATAAGAATAAAGAATATTTTCATCTGAAAATAAAGTTGGAATAATTCCTTCAGAGCATTAACTTACAAATTAAAAATAATTTTTACATAGCAAATTTTCATAACTGCTTACAGACCATAAGATTGCTAAATGCAACAAAACAAAAGAATGATATGCAATTACAGGGAAAATATTAATTTACCTCCTGCAATAACTTCCCAATTATATACAAAGATTGTGCCCATAAGAAGGGGCATCGACCAATGGCAAGTCTTTCTTGACTGCCCGGCTCAGATTTTTCAGCACAAACTTTTCCAAATGGCACAGCATATAGTTCAGGTACAAGTCTCATCCCACCTTCATCTTGACGGATCATTATCTGCAAAATATTCACAATTTCCATTTTTACATATTCCAGAAATCTGTAACCCTCGACTCCTCTGCTGTTTCATTAATAAGCAGATGTGGCATTACAATACATACACTTAGAAAATGCAGGCATTAAAAGTACTTCAACATTTAGTTCAAAAATTAGGTCACTGAAGCTAAAAACGAGCAGGATTTACATGAGCAAATACAATATTAACACTTACATGGACAAGACGGCAATAGCATTATGTTATTGCATAAGGTCAACCCAGCTATATTAGTCATGATTTCATATCGGAAATAATTACTCATTAATTTTTAATACACACTCATGTTATTATAAAAACTTCAACATTCATCGGAGCATTAAGATATATCAGTGAGTTACAAGAATAATTCAATAAAAATCTATTGTTTGCAAGTGTGTCAAGAAAGTGAATCAGCTGAACAAGCAGACATCTGGAGGTCTCAATTATCTATAGTGATACAACGGAAATGATAAGTAAATCTAATGCCAAGTTAAAGAGTTTCCAATGACGTCAAAGACAAAACTTACCTTCACCTATATAGAGATAAACACTGTGCTCTTTATAAAACTAAGGACAAATTACCAACTTCATCAGCTATTAATATTACTGCATTAACTTCTGTAAATTCCTCCGATTGCCTCAAATCTATGAAACAAAATTAGAGGCTAGGAAGTTGACTGTTGCTCTTACCTCTTTTTTAAAGCTAAACATGGCTACTACAGACTTAAATTAGAGAATATGGAGGACAACCTTGCTAGTTCTGTATCAGATCACCTAAATATGTCCTAATCCGATGTTACATTTGTTCCACAACCAAAATATTGTGCAGGGATGTCAAATACGTGGCATACATGAGATTTTAATTGGTATGCATAAGCTTGTATTTTCTGTACAAATTATGAAGTTTCTTAGAGATGGAGTAAACTTGCGGCTAAGAAAAATTGCACTTAAAATTAAATTTATTCTTTTGTGTGTCTACTGATTTGAATCCTGATATTCTACATAATGTCTAAACCAATTAAACATATAAAAGAAAAAGTTTGCACATAATGCAAAATGACTTTTTCCATCAAAACTGTGTTAACCGTAATCATTCATATTATTTCCAACCATATACTGTTTACCTTTAGCACTTTTGTAAAGAGATAATATTGAAAGAAAACAACTTACAGTTCCCATGAAATTCTTCCCCCAATGTAACACAATGTCTTCTGTTGATCCACCATATTATATTCTATCTTTATTTTTTCTGTATCTTTAATAAATTTGTGTTTGTAATTTGAGAAGAATTGCAGGATCAGCTATTATGTCTTCAAATTGGTTGCACTTGTAAAGTTATGGTGAAAGTGTCTGTGGAAAACTCAGATTGATAAGAGCTATCTAATTCGACAAAATGGATGATTGTTCATACACAGGCAGAATGACCACATTAGGACGCTTTTTTCTTTTAAGAAAATGTGCTAAAAATGATGATGCTATTGAAAAATGAGCAACCAATGGGAGAGAAATTGGGTGGGAGAAAAGAATTTGAGGAGGAAAACATGCTGACTTAAGAGAATGAAGAGTTGGAGCGTTTTTGTCAACATAAGGAAAACAATATTCCATTATCAAGGCTATGGTTTGGAAAATTTTTTAAATGAGGAAAAATTCCACTATGACCAAGAATTGAACCTGGGTCTTCCACTTGCCGGGCGGATATTCTACTACTGAACAGAGTAATTCTCCCATTTCTGAACACGGTGTTTTTCTTAGTTGGGCTCAGGCTAGCCAAGTTAGCACCAATGGACATCCTCCAGGAGATGCAGCAAAGATAACCCCTCCCTCTCAAGTGATGAGATTGCCAAGCTATAAACTGAAGGAATGAAATAGATCCTATGCAGACAAGCATAAGCTGTAAAGTTGGGAATATTTTTAAACAAGAAGGATCACAATTTCTAGCTTGTCTATCTCACAATTTGAGAGAAAGGGTTTTCTTTGAGGTATCTCTTGGAGGATGTCCATTGGTGTTGGTTGATACATACCGTATTTACACGAAAGGAAGACGACCTTGAATTTAAGACGACCCCTAAAAAAATTAGGTTCACTTACAAAAAAACTTTTACATAGGTATATGTATAACAAGCTAAGATTAAGAGGATGAATAAAAAAAAGTAAATTTACTACTTACATCTCCCTCTTCTCTGTTTCCTTCCCTTATTCTTGCTGTCCTGTTCATTCATCACAACTTATTCAAATAAGTCGTCTTCCATACCGTCCATGGAATTTGATATGCAGCATTTCTTGAACCCTCTTGAGATACTATTGGGATCTATTTTTTTTCCATGCTGCAATGATCCAATTACAGAGAAGTGGTATACTGGGCTTCTTAATTTTCCCTGTAGGAGTTAATGCATGATCACCTGCCTAAAGCCATTCTGATTAAAATGACTTTATGGAATCCTTAAAGGGCTTCATCACTACAACATCTAGCACTTGAATTTGTGATGTCATACCTCCTGGTATAACTACAAGGTCAATATTCATACCATGAAGAGTAATTTGAACTTCCTCTGAAAGGTGGCCTTTGAATGCATCTAAGATGAGCATTGCTCTCTGCCTTAAAAGTGCCCCAGGTCGTCTATTCCACACTATGCTTAGCCAGTCTTTCATTAAATCAGCTGACATCCATCCTTGGCCTTGACATTTAACAATTATTCCATTTGGTAGTACTTCATTAGGCACTGTTTTGCGTTTTAAAATAACATACGGTGGCAACTTTGTTCCATCCACTAATACAGCCAGCATTACAGTAATGCACAGTTTTTCATTCCAGGAAGTTTTTATGATGACATTTATGAACATTTTTCGTTGACTGTGTAATTGGATGGCATGTTGAAGTAAATGGGTATCTCATCTGCATTATCCATTTGGCTCAGAAGGTAATTGTGACTTTCTCGCAACCAAATTACATGCCTCTGGAAAGTTATTAGTTTGTCCGTGAAGTCGGAAAGTAGACGCTGGCAATGTGAAGTTCTTCGTCGCAGGCTAAAACCATTACAATGCATTATACGCAAACACCATTCATTACTAGCCTTAAATTCTTGGTGTGGAATGTTTTGCGATTGTGCTAATTCTTGGGCTTCTAATTTAATGATATCCCGCATCACCGGTTTATCGCCCATTCTTTGAATACGCACAAAGTTTGCAATTTCCTCTCTAATGCATGAAATCAACCTCGTTTTGGTCCACTAAATGATCTCCATGTTGAGTTAGCACCTTCAAGTTTCTCTTTTGCTTGCTTCCACCTTCGCAAATTTGCTTCAGTCACATTGTATTTCCTCCCTTCCGCACAATTATTTGTTTCTTCGGTATAGCGCAGGGGTCACCAAACTTTTTGATGAAAGGGCCACATGAAGCTCCATGAACCACTGCGCGGCCCACATACAACCTTTCAAATGGCTGATCGGGCCATGTGAAATTTTCAAAGCACAAGTTTTGAGAATTTTTCGATTCTGTAATATGACATTTGCTTATATTAAAAGTATATTGCATCCAAGTACGTGGAAAATATCGTTTAGATATCATAAATGATATTCAATGAAAACTCCTTCTGGTAAATACACATAACTTGAAGAAATATATGGGGTAAGGCGGGCCGGATGAAATCACTGTGTGGGCATAGCGTACCACCATTAACTTAAAATTTGTCATAACTTCTAATTCCTTTCGATTCATTCCCTCTTACCGCAATTCCTTTTTTCTCTACATGATCTGCCATTTGTTTGGGCTATCTTATTTAAAAGTTATAAATAATAACTTGTCACTATTTCACTTTAAAACTCAGCAAAGCGTGTACTACTCAAGTGCTCTCGTAAATTTTCTACACTCTGAAACTTACGTCCAGTTTAAGTCTGCCGTTGGCATACCAAACGCAAAGCATCATGTTTAAATTGTACTAGATATGTTTAAATTGTCTTGTTTACATTGTATTACTAGACACCTTAATTGGTGCCTACATGACTTTGTGTTTCATATTACGCACGGAACCACCCAGCCGTAGTCATTTTTTTTCAACTTGTCACGTGATTACCTACCCAGCTCTAAACACTTCCCTACCGCCGAAGTGGAACCATTGGTATGTGGGAGCAATTTTAAGAAATTTGACCTTAAATTTTAAAAGTGTTGCAGTAATTAATTAAATACGATGTATTACTTTATGCAATAATAAATATTTTAACGGACATATAATTGACATCTGGGTGTTTCATGGTGCATTTAAAATAGGGGTGTATTCTCACCTTAAATCCTCATACTCCATTCTAAGACGATACCTAATATTTTTAATGACATTTTTATGAAAAAACCTCGTCTTCCTTTTGGGTAAATATGGTACTAGCTTGGCTAACCCGGACCCAACTAAGAAAAACATCCACATTCAGAAATGGGACAATTGATCTGCTACAATAGTTCAGTGATAGAATATCCGCCCGACAAGTAGAAGACCCAGTTTTGATTCCTGGTCAGAGCAGAGTTTTTGCATTTCAAAAATAATCCCAACTTGACAGCTTATGCCTGTCTGCACAGGATCTTAAGATCACTTAATTCCATCAAGGAAGCTATGGTGAAAGAAAAAGCCAGGAATGTCACATAGTTAGGCATAGATTTTAAATGTTCAAATGGGTGATTACAAATATTCCAGCAATGGAACAATAGTGTATCACTATGTCTAAGTGATTAAGTATCTTCAATGAACATCGAGTCTGCAGAAAGGTGACAATAAATTTTCAAGCCCAACTTACCAAAATACACACTGAATGTAATGTCAATATGTTATACTATAATAAAATTATTCATGTAAATGAAACACTTCAGTATTTCTTTTGATCTTTTCTAAAATGATTTTTGTAATGCAAAAATTTGGCTGCACCCCCTAGGTGAAAAACATCAATTAATCAAGTTAATTTATATTCTGCAAAAGTAAGTGACTTGTTTTCAAATGCTAACATAGTAAAATAGGGGAAAATCATCTTATATTACATATGATTATGGTATGTGCAGAATAGTTCAATTTAGAAAAAGTGTATAACTAGTTTCAATTCATCACACACCTCTTCAAGACTTTCTGTATACTCAGCAACAGCTTCTTTATCACCACTAAAGCAGTAGTCAAGGATGAGGTAGCAGAAAAACAGAGGCCATTCACATTCAATGTTCTCAAACACACGCAATTCCCATGGTTCATAATAAAGTCGATTTGGATCCTAAAATTACAAGCAGAAAGATGAGTCATTAAACAACATATTTACACATAACAAAATATCTCACAAATAAAATTCTGACCACAGCTTAGGCTGATATGAAATATTATGTAACCTCTTTGGGAGTCTTGTAACCATCCCTTAAGAAACGCTTGCATCCATATCGACCTTGAAGTCTTTCCACTATGGAGGATCTTGTTAATCGTATCAATTCCGGATCATCTACAGCAAAGGCTGGAAAACTTATTATTGATAGCAATCCACTGTCAAGTTCCTTAGAATTTGATTCTCTTGGAAGAATAGACTAAGTAAAAAAGAAAAATAAGATTAATACTTTCTGAAATTTAAATGAAAATATTAGACACAATGTGTTTCCAGTTATTTTAACAAATTATGACAGAGAGATGAGAGACAATAGGATGAAGATAAGAATTTCATCAAAAAGTTATTATTTTCTATTTAACACACTTAAGAAATAAATCAGTATTCATTACCTCTAAAACAGCTTGGCACTTTTGGGCCTCATCAGCTAGAACATGTATTACTGATGATGGTCCACCCCGAGCCCCAAATAAGTCCAACTCATTCATTGCTTCTAATGCCGCCTTTGCCATTCCAATTGAACTGGCATTAAGTTCTGGTAATCCGTGGTTTGTTTTGTCTCCACGCTCCCAGATACCATAATCCTAGTCAATAAAAAAGGAAAAACTTTAATATTATGTATACAAACCACTTGAAAGAAATGCCAATTAAATACTTCTTGATACTTACTGGTATACAGTAAGCAGATTCTATGTAGAAGACTAGATTCTGAATGAATGATACTTCATCCAGACTGAAAACTATTTGAAGTCCTAAAATTTAATATGAATTGACAATAAGGCATAGGAAATAGATAAAAAATACATGTAAAAAATAACTTAAGGTGAATTACACGTTAAGCAAATGGAAACTAATATTAAATGTTTCAATAGTATATAAATTTGACAGCTAAAATTTTTCCATTTTAATCAATAAGTATAGTAGGCACCCCTTAATGTGATCTCCTTTGGAAGTTGTATTTTGATTCTATTAAGCAGCGATTCTATTAACTGAAAATCAAAGGAATAGTACGGGGTTGAAAAATTATAATAATATACACTATATTGAATGCACTTTATTACATATTATGAAGAAAACCTTTTGCGGAAAAAATAGTTATCACGTATGTACTTCCATTGTCCATTGATAATATATGACAATATTATTGTACACACACTTTGTAAAACAGTTATTATTTAAAATATTTACTTATTTTATTTTACTTCAAATTGTTACTACAGAGTCTATTGAGTGTGTTTTCAAGGCTGTACAACAGTCTGTAGTCACAGTCAGTTGCACCACCTTCTTCCTCAGGATGCCAATAGCTTCACGAGTTTGCAGTTTACTAACTGGGATTCATTCAGGTTCATCGTAGTTTTCCTCCTTGCCTTCCTCCTTGGGGTGATTGTCGGTGACAGATTTTGCTATATCTTCATCTGTTAAGGCTGCACTAACTTGTAGGTAATGATCTATTTCCACCCATTCATTAAACTCCTGTTCCCCTATGTCATCAGGCTGCCCCACTACGTCCGAATCTTGACACTGTTAAACTTCATCACAACACATTAATCCTGATTTTCTATAACAATTGACAATACAGGTATCAGTAACTTTATTCCAGGCTCCCATTGTCATATGAAGTCATAGAATAGATATGTTTTTACGAAGTCTGATGAAGTTCCTAAACTATCATCTATAGATTGGATGATTCTTCGCCTCATATCTGATCTATAAAAGGTCTTGAATGATTTTATAATTCTCTGGTTGAAGGGTTGAATCAGCGATGTTGTATTTGGAGGAAGAAAAACTAATTCAATACAATTTAAATTCGAATTTGGATGAGCTGAGCAGTTGCCCAAAACCATTGCAATATTTTTCTTTTCCATGCCCAATTACCTATCCCAGTTGTGCAGGTAATCTTCAAATATGGAAGATGTCATCCAAACATTGGCGTTGTTGGCATATTCAACAGGTAAGTTTTTAACTCCTTTGAAACATCTAGAGGATTTACTTTTACCTATCACTAAAGGCTTCATTTTTATTGTTCCTGTCATGTTGCATGTTAACAGAACAGTAATTATATCCTTAATCTTTTTCCCTGCACAAGCAAAAGCATTTATAAAAATCATACAATGATCTTGGGTGGCCCTGTAGTAAAGCCCTGTTTCATCCCTATTAAAGATATCCTCTGAACTGTACGAGTTTAATACAGTTTGCCAGGTTGTTCTCATCCAGTTTTCAGCTGCCAAGAAATTGGAATTTTGCTTCTCTCCATGAATTTGACAATTCCCTTCACGCTTCCTTTTCCTGTTTTCAGTAGTCCTGTTGTTGTTCAATGTTTCACGAGATTTAACAATCTCGATAACAATGACTGAGGCACTCCAAACTTAGCAGCTGCTTCCCTTTGTGAGAAGCTGCTTAAGTTTAACTCATCATATCTGTCTATAAGACACAACTTTTCTTTTATACTTAAATCGGTTCTTTTCTTACTCACTGACATTTCTTTAAAAATGATGAAAATCTAGAAACAGTTAAAAATCAAGCACTGATTAATGAGGACTAACACCAACAGATTTAAGTGAGATACTAACTGAAAAAAGAAGAAAGAGGCAGACTGCATTTAGAAAGTTGAGATTGGGGGCAGGGCCGCACCAAGGATGTTTTGCGCATGGGTACGAAGTTGAAAACGATCTTCCATGCCGATTTTAAACATTTGGGATTCCCTAGACTCGATAAGAGGAAGAATGCAAAAGAAGTAGAAGAACTATAGAAAGAATAGTTTTATGATGCCATGTGCAAAAATTCGCCGCGACAAAGCTTCAGTCATCCGGCAAAATGATTTGCGCTAAAGATCGATGGCACTGGATCACAGAAATGCCGACTCAGCTGGAGACCCTTCCTAGGGTAGGAGAGCAATTAGAAGAGTAATGCCCCAACCTGGTGCCATCTCCTACAATGAAACCATTTACGATCGCCTCGACAACCTTTCCTACTGACAGCAGGAATATGTGACCGTGTATCACAAGGGTTTGGAGGCTAATTTTGTTTGGAAGATTTCGTGTCGTTCTGGTATTTCCAACTTTTTTTCTTGCTTTAACATATGAGTTCTAGAAGAAAAGTGATTGCACTTTCATACTCAGAAGATACATCTTGCATTCCAATAATGTATAAACGAATCACTTGTTAGACGTACTGTTCAAAAGATATTACCGACTCTAAACATTTTTCATTCTTATAACCGAAAATATGATTCCAATAAGTGGTTAAAATACAATGCATTTTGATGATTTGAAACAGTTCTCTGAAATTTGATTCTATAAAACGGCTGATTCTAATAACCAGTGATCACATTAAGTGGCACATACTGTACCTTGTAACATTGCTGACACATGTAACTGTGGACAGCAGGTGTCTTTTTGAACTTCAGACCACTTTACCTGGGAAATAGCATGGCAATAAAATCCATTTTAAAGGCTACTTGACATACATGCATTATAAATATTTTTTAACAATATCAGAATGCAATTTTTAAATTTTAAAACGTGTCAGTCTTTTAATATTGTTTTCCATTCATTCTGCAGGAAAAAAATTCTACAAATTAAAGAAAACGAAAGAAACTAAAGCATGCCCTAGTTTAGAAAGTGTATTGACAATTCAATGTAATTAACTAATATGTCTTCTTCAGAACATAATCTGTGATTTAGAAACGATTTTTCACAAAAATATGGATGATATAAATTTTAATGGTCACTTTTATAGTTAACATTATTTAAAATTTTCTTACAACCAAATTGTATATTCTAAATAATTTTGTTAAGGCATGGTAGCAACCAATTTCTTAGTATGGTTCTAAAGATTTTTTACAAGAATTCAGCACTTTTTACACACTTTCATTTAACTTACTCTGTTATGTTTCTTTCAAATCTTTCTCGCTTTATATCTCTGCCCCTATAATTGCTACAGGGCTGAAATTTCGGATATATTCTTATTTTAGATGACAACCGACGATAAAAATCGAAAATCACAAAAAAGTTCATATTTAAGAGGTATTTTTTAACCCCAATGTTCCATTTCAATACCCCATAAGAAAAGCATGGGATTCAGTGCAAGACTTTCTAAAAATGCATTTTAAAATTACTTAAAATTAGGATAAGAATTCGGTTGTTTAGCTGAAATTTAGCTTAATTTTTTAAGACAGAAGTCAAATACATACCGAATTAGCATAAATATCTGCTTTAAATCAGAAAAAAGTGGGAATTTTTCCTCTCTTCAAAAATAGAAATGTATAAAAACCATGGCAACAACATTATTGCTTTTAAGGGGACCTTTAATGCTCTTAATGGACGTTTTAATGCTTTTAAGGGAAATTAATGCCGTCATAATGAATTATAGTGGAACTTCAAATATTTTAAGAATTTTTCTATATTGAAATAAACTTTGAAAATTCAATTTATAATATCATTAATGAGGTCAGGCCCAACTCAGTGGAATTTACTCATATTGAAAAAAGAAGAACTTTGTATTTCCACAAAATTTTTAATTTAAACACGACCGGTTTCACTACGATCGTAGCATCATCAATATCAATTTATAATATTTGCAATTTTCCATAATACAAAAACTCAACTTTAAAATATAAGATGACTAAAAATGAGAAAATAATAAATTAAAATTTTTTTTCAGTATACACACTTTTATGTGCAATCAAAAGTAGAAAATAAATTTTTCTGCCCTCAACTCGAATTAAATTTGTTGTGCAGAATAAATGTGGGTGGTAAAAATTGCCACCCACTCATTCTGCACAACAAATTTAATTCAAGTTGAGGGCAGAAAATTTTATTTTCTATTTTTGAGTGCACATAAATGTGTGTATACTGAAAAACATTTAAAAATATATATTTAATGTGAAAACATTGGTGATAAATATACAAAATCCATCTCTAACTACACATCAGCAGTGACATCTGGTGATGGGTTTTCCATCATGCTAATAGGCTATAATTAGTCTTATGTTAGACTTAACAAAATTAACAAAAAAACTACAGAATGAAACGTACAATGTTCAAGGACATATCAAAACGCTGGAAAAGATTATCTTTATGCCTAATTTGCTTACCAGATGCAGTCATTTGGGCAAGAATTAGAAGATACAAAGATATGGCATCAAGTTGAAGGTGACCCCACTCAGCATCACCAACTACAGTCTGGCCAGTTATTGAGCTATATTTTGCATGTAATGCATCCAATGGATGTTGGCTGACTTTGAAACGTTCAACTTTATCACGTTGCTGCATCATAGCCATCAGAAGCCCTCTCATAAGTTTTACACAACTCTGAAAAGAATTAATTAATGCTAAAATCTAACAGGGGTATTACATTTATAGGTGAATCATGTGTTATGTAAACATTTTACCGATGTTAAATGTTTGAGTTATGAAGAAGAAACTGCAACAATTACCTGTTCTAACTCGTACATCTTCGCTCTATCTTCATCCATATCAGCTATTTTTTTGTACGCCATAGAGAGGCCCCAAACTGCTAGGATACAATATACATTGTCGCGAACCCACGCATGGCTGTTTTCTGGGCTTGCAGGGAAAAGTCCAGTTACAGGATTCTATTAAAATAATCAAATACGTTACCGACAGAATGATGATGAGAAATGAATAAAATTAACCCAACGTAATTAGCCACTCTAGCCAAATGAAAAATATGTAGACCTGGTGATTCATAATTAATTTATGAACTATTCTTTGATAATAGTCCAGACGGACTCCTGAATTGCTTCTGCTCCTCATTTTCCAATTTATATATAACAGCCGGAAAGTTAGTAACTCTTTGAACAAACAGAATTATACAGTTCAATATAACTAAACTATAGCGGCAGTATTTGAAGCATGTTCCAAAATTTCAAATTATTGCTATTGTCTTCGTAGTATACTTAGTCCGTACGTTTTATGTAGCACCATTTTGTTTCGCAATTTCGTAGTTCAATTCTCTTTTGAAATAACATGAACCGCGCGCAAAATGTATTTTAAGTAATAATGACCTTTTTACATGAATTATTCATTACCGCTGCCAATAAATATACCGATAAATATGCGATTGTTTGGGATACAAGCTCAAGAACATCTGCAATAACATACGCTCAACTCCTTCATGAGAGTGGAGTTGTGATTAATGAGTTGGTCTTGGCTGGTGTTGATCGTGAATATATTGGAATACCTGTCGAATCTTCAATCATTTATCCTGCTGTTGCGATAGGGTAATGAAATCTTTAGTATTGTAAGGATTTTCCTTATTTAGTTTATTTTGTTCTATAATAGTGATTTATTTTCAGGATATTACGTTCGAATTGTGCGTATGTATCCTTGGACTTAAAAAACACTTCAGCATTGATAAAACAGTTGATAGAGAAATTGAATATTCGTTTCGTATTTACTGCTTGTTGTCAAGGATTGACAGAAAAATGGAAAGTGCTGAAAGAATTACGTATACATAATGAGACTGTATATTTAATGAGCCATATCAAAGTTCCTCATAAAATTTTTCCAAGAGGTAGTGATTTCATGATGGCATATGCAATACAAACCTCGGGTACGACTGGTATCCCAAAAATAATTCGAGTTCCTCATCAGAGCATTGTACCTAATATTCTACAACTCGGGTATTTGTCTTTTATTTGTTTCTTAAGTGCATATCTAAAAAAGCATTTAAAGGTGTCTAATAAAATTTAAAAATACTGTTACTTCACTTTTTTAGGAACGTCTTCGACGTTGGACCCGATGACACTGTTTTCTTATCTTCTCCTCTAACTTTTGACCCAAGTGTTGTGGAAACATTCATAGCACTTAGTTCAGGAGCCTCTTTGCTTATAGCCCCTCATAGTCTCCGTGCTGCACCAGGGCCTCTTCTTTTCCGATTCCTGTTTGAAACATCAAGAGAATGTTGTGGGAGAGTTTCAGTACTTTCTATAACCCCATCTTATGCTGCTTGTCTCTTGAGCAATTCTTCAGATTCAGATAACCTGTCAAAAAGGACCTATCCATGTTTGAAAGTTTTATCTTTAGGGGGTGAGCCTTGTCCTCCAATAAGTGTTCTTAATGGATGGAAAAACAAGCTAGGTGGATCAACAAAAATATTTTCACTGTATGGAATTACTGAAGTTTCATGTTGGGCGTCAATTGCTGAAATTAAATTAGGAGAAAAACATATGAATAAAGAAGTTATCAGACAAAGTGCATTCATGGAAACTACAGCACCTGAAAAAAATAAGTTTGCAGTAGAGAGTTCAAGTGCAGTTTCAGAGAGTTGTGTAGCTGTAGATGAAACCATAACTTTGCTGAACAAGTCTTTCTCTTTCCAGTATTCAAGCAATTCTCAAATGTCTGAAATTCGTAAAAATAATGAGCTAAGCACAGATAAAAGAATCAAAAGCATTGATATGGTAAATGAAATACCTATTGGTTCACCAATGACACAGACTTATATGGAAGTTAGAGATTCTGCTGGTAATATTGTAACAAGTGGTGAAGGAGAGTTGTTTGTTGGTAAGTAAAGTTGTGAAAATAACAACTAATAGTATCAATATAGTATCTTTTATGATGATAATATTCTTATTTTGTATTCAGGTAGTGATACAAGGGTGTGCCTTTTGGACAATGAAAATGTGAACATAACAGAAAAGGGCAAGGTTGTCTTTCGAGCTACGGGAGATGTAGTAAAAGTACATTATAGAAATCCTTCATCTGAAGAAACAAACCCTTTGATGTATTACATCGGCCGTAAGGATGGGGCAGTAAAAAGATTTGGTAAATGGATTCTTACAAAGCATGTTGAAACTATAGCCACTGGGTTTGTTTGGGAATATGAAAATATGGAAGAGTTATCTATAGAAGCTTCGTGTTGTGTCTGGTGTAGTAAAAACAGTGAAAGGTATGATGTATTATTTAAAACTTTACATTTATTTGTTTTAATTTTGTTGATAATGAAGCTGACTAAAACAAATTTTTTTTAAATCATCAGCTCTTCACAGTCAAGCACATAGTTTGCATTCTACCAATTTAATTTTTAATTAAATATTTGTGTGATATCTCTTCAGAGAGATATTAATATATTTGGTACTTACGTACTATAGCAGCACATAAAATGCAGCACCAATACCCTGCAAGTGGCAAGATATGGAATTAGGTAGAGATAACATATCGCTTACATACAAACTTCTACTCAAAAGGAGAAACAGTAAATGTGACTATTTGCACACCCAATCTCCACTGGCATGGAGAGGGTGACATTCATTTAGTCCTGGGTGCCACAGACATCCGACATTTGTTTTTTCTCTATTCAAAGAAAATTTTGATTCGTAATGGTATCCACATTTTTCTTTGAATGGAGATTGAATGAGTGTTGGGTGACTGCAGCACTCAGGACTAAATGAATGACATCCTCTCCATGCCAGTGGAGATTGGGTGCCCGAACAGTCATGTGTACTGTTTCTCCTTTTGAGTAGAAGTTTGGATGTAAGCGATATACATTACCTCCACGTAATTCCATATCTCGCCACTTACACCACCGCATAGTTCCATATCTTGCCACTTGCAGGGTGCTGCATTTCATGCGCTGCTATAGTACATAAGTTATTATTATTACTTTATTGATCCAGTAGATTTGCATTTACAAATATAGGACATGTCAATATGTGGTACAAAATTTCATTTCATATACATAAATTCGTTTACAGAGTAGAAGCAATTGTCAGTAAGGTAGTCTTTCAGTTTCTTTTTAAAAGACAGTTGTTTGGTTGGTTTTTAATTTCACAAGGAAGTTTATTTAGGACTTTTATTCCTGCATATCCTGGGCCATTACTGAACATTTTCAGGTTGTGACTTATAAAACTTAGTTCATTTTTGTTGCGTGTGTCATAGTTGTGAACATCACTGTTGTGTTTCAGCTCAAAAAGAGCAGTGTGTTCTTTGACAAAAACCATTGTATGGTAGAGATATATGCAGGGTAGTGTTAAGATTTTGAATTTTTTGAAATTTGGACGACAAGTAGAGAATTTGGGAGTGTTGGCTATGATTCTTATTGCCCATTTTTGCAGCTTGAAAAGCTGCACTGCATGGTGGGAGTGTCCCCAGGCCACAATTCCATATTTTAATCTGCTGTATATAAATGCATAATATATTGTCAGGACAGTATTAATATTGGTTAGGGGCATTGCCCTTCTCAGGATATAGCACCCTGTAGATACTTTTGCACAGACATAGTTACAGAACGATAAGCCTTCTGTCGCACACATCGAAGATCATCACGAGGATTCTTAATAAAAGGCTGGAGAAAAAGGCAGAAGAAATAATAGGGGAAGATCAATTCGGTTTCAGAAAAGGACGAGGAACTAGAGATGCTATAGGAGTAGTTAGAATCATATCAGAAAGGGCAATAGAGTACAGTCAAGATATCTGCGCATGTTTCGTAGACTGGCAGAAGGCCTTTGATAGAGTAAATTGGGTAAAGTTGATGAAGATATTAAAGGATATAGGTTTAGACTGGAAAGACAGGAGACTGAATAGGAATCTATATGTGAATCAAATTGTAAAGATCAGGTTTGAGAATGTGGACACCTGCAGAATAAATATCGGTAGAGGAGTAAGACAAGGCTGCTGCCTATCGCCAACCCTATTCAATATAGTATATGGAGAAAGTCTAATGCAAGAAGCTTTAGAAGGCACAGGAGATTTCAAAATTGGAGGAAGGATTATAAAAACAGTAAAATACGCAGATGATCAAGTACTTCTAGCAAGAAAGGAAGAGGAGCTACAAAAAATGATAAATAGACTAGTGATAACAGGTAGAAAATATGGTATGGAAATAAATACAGAAAAATCCAAGGTCATTCAAATGTCGGGTAAAGAAGAGAATCTGAACATAACTATTGGGGGAAAGCCATTAGAACAAGTTTCAGAATATAAATACCTTGGAAGTATCATAACACGAGAGGCAAAATGTACGGATGAGATCAAAACTAGAATAGGAAAAGCAAAAGCGGCTTTCAGGAGAAAGAAACAACTACTTACAGGGAATATAAGGGAAGATATCCGCAAGAAGTTGATAAAATGCTACGTATGGAGTATAGCATTGTATGGAGCAGAAACATGGACGCTAAGGAAAAATGACATCAAATACTTGGAAAGCTTTGAAATGTGGACTTGGAGGAAAATGCTGAAGATAAAATGGACAGATAGGATGAAAAACGATGAAGTGCTACGAAGAATAGGAGAGAAGCGAATGATTATACAGACTATCAGAAAGAGGAAGGCTAACTGGGTTGGAGATTACCTGAGGAGAGAGAGTATGATTAAAGATGTGTTAGAAGGAAAATTAGATGGGAAAAGGGAAAGAGGTAGGAAAAGGTTTCAGCTGATAGACGATTTGAAAGGGAAAGAGAGGTATCAAGATATAATGAGGACAGCGGAAAATAGGAATATATGGAGAACCAGGTTTAACCAAGAATAATCACGGACCTGTCTACGGACAGACTACCTATGATGATAATGAGTCAATGTAGGTTTCCCAAGTGAGGCATTCATCTACATGGATTCCAAGGAATTTGGTGACAGATGTTGCAACAAGTGTTGAGTCAGCAATTTTGAGCAAGGGTGTTGATGTAATTTTTTTTTGAGGTGGATGAAACTGCATAACAGCTGATTTGTTTTTATTAATGGAAACATTGTTGATATTACTCCAGTTCACCATTTTGTCAATTTCTTGCAGAATAATATGGTTTGAGTTCTGTGGTAATTTAAGCAGTTCATTAGTATCATCTGCATAAATGAAGATCTCTCCGAAATTGATACACTACTCCCCCGATATCCGCGAGGGATGCGTTCTGCAAAAACGTCGCTGATGTCGAATTCGTGGATACTTGGCCTTATGTTTACATTATATCTTAGGATAGGGTCACCATACAAAAGAAGTAATTTCAACAAATTTTATGTGCTATTTAGGCTTATTTTTACTGGTAATAGTACTAGATGAATTTGAAGAATATTTTATCAGTTACATTCATTCCGGTTTGTCTCAAGTAAGGTTGGGGATCCTCGTACAGTAATTAAAGAAGAATATTTGAATTTGTCCATTTTTTATGAAAGAAATCGTATTACATAGAGTAAATTACTATTAGCATCATATTTTACTAGGGATAAAAGAAATAATAGCCTTGTCGTTGCTCAGCAGTCTCGGAACAAATTTTGCAGCAATGAGTCTCATGTTCACATCCTCCAACAAAATGCGTTGACATGTCCCGTACGACACTCAGACCATGTCACAATTGTCATGGATTGTTCGCCTTCGGTCTGCCAGGATAGCCTCATGCACTTTTGCGACGTTTTCCAGAGTTGTGCTTTTCGACTGTTGACCAGAACGCTCATTGTTGTCGACAGATGTCCGTCCATCCTTGAAACGTTTGTACCAAAGGAACATTTTGCTTTGGTTTAAATCATCATCACCTAATGCTTGTTTAAGCATTCTGTGTGTTTCTGCTGCCGTTTTTCCAAGTTTGAAGAAGAATTTGATGCAAATTCTTTGCTCCTTAACATCAGCCATTTCAGTTCGAAAGGAATTCACAGAAACACTCAAACACGACATTACAAAAATGCACAGAACTTGGGAACACGTGCACTCAGCTAGCCGCCACGTTGCACACTTATTCACAAAGGATACTGCCAGCACTACCTAGCGGTGAGTGGCCATACTACAAGCGGTTTGCATGCGCTTTTCATATTCCCGGAACTTTTGGGTAGCACCTCGTAATATAAATAAATGGATGAAGATTGTCCACTGATCCCTCTTACAAGATCAAAAACCTTCAAGCAGTAGAGAGATGAGGAATAAGGTGACAAAATGGGGAAAGAATTAGCAATGCAAATTAAATAATTAATATTCACTTACATAGGCAATGTCCAATTGGCCCTACTATATTAAAACGTGCAAAACCGGAGCAAGGGTTGACTTGCCAAGCTTGCAAGGGACTGAGCCTCCTAGTAACATATATTTATACAGTATTTTGTTGTTTTTCACAAAGTAAATAATGTATGGGGTTGTCATTTCCATTTACTCATGTGAAAAGTTCTCTAAATTATCATTGTTACATTGGGTACAGTAGCTATAATTGTGTTATTAAAGGCAAGTACAGCCCCTCGGTGTGGTTGTTTTTAATATTTTTTAAGGACTCTTAGGTTGTGGGAATACAGAGCAAAGGAAAAATGAACTCCCATCCAAAACATACAACCTAAGTTTGTAAAGTTCCAGCACTGATTGTATAGAAATGAATACAAGATACATACCTTCGTCTTCGAAATAGTCTTCCCCTGCATCGATACACAGTTTCTAGCATTTTTTAAGGTCTTTGAAGGAGCTCTGGAAGGCATTTTCTGGAATGCTGTGAAGTTGCTCTGTCATGGGTATCCTCATGGCTTGAATGCCAGCATAGTGATAGCTTTTCATTGCTTGTTTAAGCCATTGGAATAGAAAAAAGTCACACAGACATATCTTGGGAATATGGCACGTGGCAAAACAGTGACTTGTATTTATGACAAAAAGTGTTGCACAGAAAACACAGGATTAGGCCGTGCAGTAGAGGTCTGCATTGGTCGAAATTTTATGGCCCTGCCCAAATTAGTGGGTTTAGGACCTGAGCCCGAGTCAAAATTGTTAGAAAATTTATCTTGCCCGTCTAGGCCCATCTTTGACCCTAATACATACAGAGGCAATGCTCATATTATGAGCTCAATTTATGTTTAACTCCATTTTTAATTCTAAAACGCTATTAGAAACAAAGCATTAATATATTAATACATATTTTATTTACCAAATTTCGTGGGTTCTCCATGTACAATCAACAGCTAACAATGTTATTGCAGGTTCTTGTGGAGAAACATAATGGAATCTAATCTGTCAGCACTTAAACAGGTTCTTCGTTCGTGTAAAATGCACCCTGTAACACTAAAATTTCTCTTTCTACTTGAGCTTGTATCTGGTACAGAGAGAACATGTTTTGCAACTCATGACAAAGACAAGATTTCTTTGGTATGATTTTTCCACCAGACAAGTAAATTATCCAGTTCAATTTGGACAGCTCCAAATTGCATGTATCTTTTGACTTCATTGTTTTGGTTTTCTGATTCTTCAGATGTATCTTCAAATTTGCTGAAAGCTAATGTTTTTGATTTCTTCATGAGAGAGTAGTTGCTGCCAATTTCTTTTCCACCCTGTTATTAATGATGTGGAATTATCAAGGCTGATAAATTCTTGATTGGTGCTCGGGTTTTCTCTCCTCCGTTCATCTTGTTTAAATTCTTCTACATAATTGACCATTTCTTTACATTCTTGTTTAGAAACCATTTTCAGCTGTTGAAAATTTGGCCACAAAACATAGTTATCTTGCCCAATTTGTTCAACATGAATTTTTATTTCATAATTAATTTGGCTCATTTTTTAACATAACTACTTCTTTGGAATCGGTAACTTCTACATTTAGATGGTTGATCAAGCTGATTCTTATAGGAAGAACTAATGGAAGGGTTGGATATTTATCATCTTCCAGTTGCATGGAGGCATCCTTGAGGGGTATAAGGAAAGCAATCAGAATCTTTAAAAATTTTTACTGAATGTGGTCCATTCTTTCTTCCTCCTGGTGTTCAATTAATGGATTATTAATGCCTTCAAAGTTGATGCAAACATACTCAAACATATCTACTCTACTGTATCACCATGTCTCATACTCCTGGTGAATGGTTGATTTAAGATTTTTTAAAACACCAGACGTTTTTAGATAAGTCACTATTTCTTTCACTTTACTTATCAATAGATTAATGTGTTGCAAGTTTAATTCCAAAAATTCTTTTTTAAAAACATTTCATAAAATCGTATTGTTAATTATATCCGAACTGCAGTTTCATCTATTATACTTCTGAAGGTTGGACACAACATTTGCTCCCTGGTCTGTGACAAAAATTAATTTTGAAAGAATATCCTGTTTAAACCCTAATTTTACAAGCCTTCTTTATGACTTCTCTAATGTTTCCACCAGTGTCCCTTTCCTCAGAAAACTCGCTAGTAACAAGAACTTTATTATACAGCTTCCATTCTTCATCAACATAAGGTATAATTGATAGTAGCTCAATAACTTTGGCCAAAACTAACAAAAGTGGAATATTCCTTTAGCCAAAACAACTAGAGGGCTGCAAAACCCAATGCATTTCGCCCTCAAGGTGGGCATCGTCAGGGGTAGAACCTGTTTCAACAGTGACTGGAAGCCAACTGCCTTGGCGAAATGCATTGGGTTTTGCAGCCCTCTAGTTGTTTTGGCTAAAGGAGTATTCCACTTTTGTTAACATAAGGTATAGTTAATGTTGTGAAAGAGATTTTTAGCCTACTTTCCAAAAAATGGAAAGTAGTCTTATGAGATCGCCCAGGTGTCCATGTATGTGTGTGTGTGTGTGTGTCTCACCTAACATCTTCTTCATGAATTAACCAATTTTAACTAAATTTGGTACATAGAATATGCACATATATCAATGACCAAAATGACATATTTGGACCGGATCGACTCAGCAAGGGTGCCACAATTGCAAAGTTAAACTTTTCGGTAATTATGAATTTGGAAGAGATTGGCTCATTCTATACTGCCCTACAAATGAAATTTCTTTGAAATCCATTCAGCCAGCACCTTTGAAATTCGTATTTACAGAAAAATTTTAACCTTGATATTTTGGTAGCCCTGTTTAGTTGACCCGGATGAAATATGGTATTTGGTTATATTTTATAATTATTTATTTATTAATACGACGAGGTTGAGGCCATATGGACCCTTCTTCCACCTAACCATTATGATACACAATATGATAAATTTAAATGTACAGAATTCAATACAAATCAATATAGTGAAATGAAAATCATTTCAAGGTATTCATAAATAATAAAAAAATAAGAAGAGTACAGCACAAATATACACAAAGTAAAATAATAAAAATCATCATCACTGCCCTGTTTGGTGATGGATATAGTGATGTGCTGATATTTTAATGAAGGATAGAAGGAAAAATACAGAGGAAAATATTACAATTTTATGAGGACCTAATGCTGGCTAAGTATTTAGCACAATGATTCTTAAATTGGTTAATACCATTGACAGAGTAAAAGTGAAAGGGGAGAGAGTTCCAAAGATTGCAGGCGGTAACGGTGAAGGATTTATTATAGAAACTGCTACGATGAGTGGGAATAAGTAGTTTGGATGATCCTCGGGTATTCATGGAGTGGCCAGAATTAAGGGGTTTGAAGTTGTAGCATAGGTATTTAGGCGAGGAAGAGGTGAGGATACTTCTTAGTTGCGTTAGGATATGCATCTTCCTACGTTCTTCCAAGAACAGCCAGCCCAATTCTTTGAATGCGTTTGTTATATGGCAACTTTTGCTCATATTAAAAATGTATCTAACACAAGAGTTATGAGTCCTCTGGAGCTTTTGTAACAAATCTTGTTTTAGATCTAGAAAAATGGAATCACAATAATCGAAATGAGGAATTACAAGCGAATTTATAAGTAAAATTTTTAGTTTTACTGGAAGAATGTTTTTAAGTAGCCTAAGTGAATAAAGTGAGTAGTTGATTTTTCGGCAAATTTCGTTTACATGTTTAGACCAGCAGAGTGTATCATTCATAATAACACCAAGGTTTTTTACTGACTTGGAAAACGGTACAGGAGTGGAGTTAATTAATACTGGGTCTATATTTGACTTTTGTAATTTGCCAAGTAATTTAGGATAGCAGAAAATTATTGATTGATATTTTAAGGGGTTTAACATTAAGCCATTACAAGCACTCCATGTCATGAGCGATCTTATATCCCTATTCATGCAATCAATTCTGTTATTGATATGAGATATTTGAGTTCCTATGTGTATTTGCAGATCGTCAGCATAAAGGTGGTACTGGCAGTGATGAATTGAGTTAGAGATATCGTTTATATATAAGGCGAAGAACCCCTGCTAAGTCGATCCGGTCCAAATATGTCATTTTGGTCATTAATATATGTGCATATTCTAAGTACCAAATTTAGTTGAAATCGGTTCATTCATGAAGAAGATGTTAGGTGGGGTACACACACATACATGGACACCTGGGCGATCTCATAAGACTACTTTCCATTTTTTGGAAAGTAGGCTAAAAATGTCTGTTGTTTTACCCTTTTTCCAAAGGAAACATAGCCTTATGAAATGGTCCTGTCAGTGTGTATGTGTGTGTCCCCTACTAACATCCTTTGCATCAATGGACCGATTTTCATGAAACTTGGTATAAGGCTCGTGCTGCCAGGGCCCACCTCCGGGCTATATTTTATTTTGCGATGATCTAAGTCCCGGGTTTGATTCCAGGAACGTTTTTTTCCCTATTTGCTTTACATAGGATGTCTTAAATCCAGCTTGCAGAGATGTTTTCCTTAACCACTCATCTGGGTATTTAATTTTTCGAAACTGGATGTGGGCATTTAAATTGCAATCAAGGTGAATCAAATCACTAATCAATTAAAAAATACGTGAATTATTCGGTAATTGAGTTGTTTATTCTTAAAATTTGTGTCTTAAACTAATTTTACCACAAGACATGAATTAAAATGTTAATATATATTCATTATTACAATAAAAATTTAAATTGTTGATAATATTTAATGAACACAAATTCCTAAAATATGGTATAAAGACATTAAAAATTTACACAATTACTAAGTGTTTAAAAAATAATAATATTATAAATAAAACATAAATGTTGTTAATTTTAAAATTAGGGTAATGGAAATGCAACCCGCAAAGCAAAGTCAGGGTCTAAATTTGAGAAGCGTATCTTTTCCAAATAAAGAAGTGAAGCCCATTTACTGCCGAGATGGTAAACTAAAAAGATACAGCTAGTTGACGGAGAAACTACGTGACGGAATATTACGGCATACCCATAGCAAACAGCTGAGAAAACAGCATGACGTATATATATGGCATACCCAGATGAGTGGTTAATACTTTAAAATATCTTAAAATTGTGATATCAGAGCAAGATTTGTACTGTTGTATGGGGAAAAGAATGTGGATTCTAATTCATATCACTGAATTTTGATAATTGATCGTATTTTCTTGCATTTCTACTAAAACAGTATTTTTGCATTTTAAATCGCAGTTTATGAGATTGTTACCATGGAGACAATTATTGCCAAACTTGGCTTGAACATAGACAAGTGAAAAAATGGGTTATTTTCTTTTCTGCTCAACTACCCTTCAACAATGGACATTTGCTCCATATTAGCATATGAACAGTAACATTTATTTAAAAAAAATACATCAAAAAATAATGTCAGAAAGAGATTTTGAAATTGGTTTTAGTATTTTGAACCTGATAATGCTCTATTAATTTGTTTTACAATTTTTATCTATAATTGATAAACTATATATTACAAATGATATTTATGGTATGAAAATATCTTGGAATGACTAACACATACTGAAACATTTCCTGTCAATATAAGTAATCAATTAGGGACATCAACTTTGGAAAACCAGCTTGCATTAGTCCTGGTTTGGACTTCTTGTTTATTGTCAACATTTTCAAAAGGTGTGATGGATCACATGTACAGTCATTTTAACTGTGTTGGAAAAACAGGCAAAAAACTAAACTTACCAATTTTTGAATGGCAGCAATGAAAAATGAATGAAAATTTAAGAATAAATTTTATATCATCTATGAAGAAACTACTACCTAATTTCAGAATTTGATGATTCCAAAGTAATAGCTTATTAGATAAAGATTTATAATTTAAGATAAAAAATATGAATAATGTATGTGCTTAACCAGTTGATAATACATATTACCATATCTTCATTTTCGTGAGTTGTTTGCAGCATTATTATTTTAGAACAGGGATCACCAATCTTTTCCACATGGCAAGCCACATTCATGGCTTTAAAAGCTTCAGAGGGCTGAATTGGAAGTTACAAGAGCTTTGGCGGGCCAGAGGAGTGTTTACATTAGATCAGGGGTTGTTTATCTCAACGACCCCTTTGATGATGCCATAAAAATCCGTAGACCCCCAGTGAAAGTTTTGATATTAAATACTTTTTAAATCTATTTTAGGGAAGGTTTTTGAATAGTAATAATTACGGTAGTGTATAATAAACTATATTTAAAAAAAACATTTACAATTAATCAAGTAACATGACATTTTTATACTGAACTAAAATTTATTTTTAGTGTGAAGGGTGGGCTAGGTGTTTTTTTACTAGGCCATTTACATTGCGCTCATGATTTGTAAGCTTTAATCTTAAGTCTCCTCTTTCTTCCAAGTTCAACATGTTTTGCTGCTTAATTATAAGTGTGTTAGCGTGGCTAAATCCAGCTTCAACCCTATATGAAGTGGGGAATGCTAAAATAAAAGGTAGTACTGTATTTCATTTGCCCAAAATAAATCGGTAGTCTTATTTTTGAACAATGCTTTTGCTTCGAGATCAACAGACATGTCTATAAGTTCATAAAAAATGTCTTGGTTTTCTATGCTGTTATGGTTTAAATAGGAGTCAAAAGGAGATATAATCCAATCAGAAATTTGCATATTTTGCAGGTCTGCAAGTCTAATGCCGAAATCATGGATTTCCTCTTTAAGATGGTTAACAAATATCTCCAAAACATTGTCAGTAATACTTTCATTTTCTTCATTTTCCAGTTTCTGAAGATTTGCAAAATATTTGAAGTCCCTCATTGATAAGGACAGTTTAAATAGCTCAAGTTTCTTTTGAAAACCAAGCAAGACTGTTCGAGCTTGAATGAGACTGGCATCCTTACCTTGCAAACGATTTTGGGACTCATTAAATTTAGAATATAGGTCAGCCAGATAAAACAAATGAACTTTACATTTCTGCAGCTCGCCACACAGAGAATGATCCATATCTTTCAAAAACTCTATGGTTGATCTGTACAAATCTACAAGTCTTTGAAGACTGTGCCCCCTTGAGAGCCACCTGACTTCAGTGTGCAATAGTAGTTGATTAGCTGTCTTGTCATTTTCTTCGCATAACCTGGCAAACAAACGTGAATGTAACGGATTTGCTTTGATTTTATTAATTGCTTTTACACATACTGTTAAGGAATTATGCAATTCAGGACTCAATTGTTTTGCCACAAGATGTTGTCTATGAAGGAAACAATGAATAGTGCATATATTAGGAATTTTTTGTTTCAGAAGGGAAGCAAATCCTCGATACCGACCTGTCATGGCAGGTGCTCCATCGGTAGCAACTGCACAAATATTTTCCATTGGAATATTATGTTTTTCCATGTATTCTTCGAAACAACGTAGTATAGTCTCCCCTTTTGAGTCTGTTTTCAGATATATTGCAAAAAGAAATTCATCTATAAAACACTTTTTTGACTGGCTGAAATATCTTACGTAAGCCATAAGAACATTTTTACTTCCAAAAGTTGATTCATCGAGTTGAATTGAAAATTTGCTATGTTTAAGTTTGTTGGTAATGGTTTCTTCAGTGTCTTCAGATAACTCGTCTATTCGCCTTTTCACTGTATTATAACTTAGTGGTAAAGACTTAAGAATAGCACTGGAGTCTTTTTGCATTATCGTCTCTATCACTTCTTTTATAGCTGGAATAATGATTTCTTTGCCAATTGAATGAGGTTTTCCTGCTTTTGCAATGAGCATCGATATATTATAAGAAGCTTTTAATCCACTTTCATTATCAGCTTGAGCAGGAGATTTAAAGAAGGAAGTTAGTTTTGTACGATTCTCTAGTTTTTCTTTGAGCTTCTTGAAGTAGTCAAGATATTTATCCTCTTTTCTGTATGCATTTTTTCTAGATGTTCTTTCATTTTCGATGGCTTCATGGCATCATTGGCGAATACTCTCTCACACATAAGACACATAGGTTGCGTTTCATTGCTTATGGAAGGAATGAAACCAAATTTTAAGTATTCCAGTGAATATTGTTGACATTTTTTCTTTGCAAATGCCATTAGGGTCAAATGTGCCCATTATGTTTAATAAGAATACGATATCTGAAAATAATAAAAATACTTTTACCATAATAATAAAAATACTTTTTTATTGTTACCGCACCTGCGTCAGTGCGTCCAACGCCTTTTAGGTCGATGATCAAGCAAGAAATTGTCAAAATTACTGTGTCGAAATTATGGGGTCTGTATAAAAATAAAATATTTGCAACAATAAAAACAATATGTAACGTTCTCCTTACTCGGGTTCAAAAATGAAAGACGAATGCAGTCTCGGAACCAAAAAGATTTATTTTCACACAAAACGGAAGCGTATCCAGTATCGGGTCTCCAGCCACACCCACTCTCCCTCGGTGGGACCTCCTCCGCCACTCGCTCTCCATCACACTCCTCCCCTCGCGGTCCTTTTTTTCCTCTCCTCTTTGCCTAGCGCCCTCTACGAGCTGCCGCCAATTGAGCATCGAAATTTGGCTACGGAGGCGCCGTTTCAAAACGCAGTAGGCGTTATATACCACACCCCCCCTGAAAAGAAACAGAATATTAGCATGACACGGGACGTAATGTCTCCAATTTTTAGATCGTCGGTGACGTCCTCCCAACGATCTTGTATGGTCCGTCGTATTTGGGCTCTAATTTTGCGGTCCGTGAGTTGGATGCATCCGATAGAACGTGGCTGCGTTTCCACACGAGCGTCCCCGTTGCGAATCGCGTCTCCCTCCTCCTCAGGTTAAAATATCGAGCTTGTCTCTCGCTCGCCTTTCTCGTTAGTTCCCCCGCCTGCTCGTAGCATTTGGACATATGCTTCCGGTAGAAAGGGGGCGCTTCTTCCCTCCTGCAATTCTTGGAAAGGCTCGTTCGGAGCCCTGAGTTCCCTTCCCAAGTTTAATAAGGCCGGTGAAAACCCCGTCGTCTCGTGTCTTGCGGTGCGCAAAGCGAACATCAAATGGGGGAGACTCTCGTCCCATGATTTCTGCGTTCCCCGGCAGTACATAGCTATCATGGTCTTCAGCGTTTGTATACATCTCTCGGTGGGATTCGCGCGGGGATGGTAAGGAGCGATGTGCATCAGCTTGATGCCATATGCTTCGCAGGCACGGCGTAGGATCTTAGAACGGTATTGGGGACCGTTATCCGATAACAATACTTCTGGGCAGCCCCAGTGGTTTATTACGCTGTTGAGTAGGTGACTTGCTACGTCTTGTGATCTCACCGATTTGAGGGGAATGGCTATCGGCCATCGAGTCTCGGTATCCAAAAACACTAATTTGTGGCCAAATTATATCCGTAGCAACCATTGACCAGGGAGACGCGATATTTTTGGGCTGCATTTTCCCCGCGCCACTCCGCCATTCGATTTTGTATGTTTGGCACACTTGGCACGCCTTTACATGCCGGGATACATCCTTCTTTAGGTTGGCCCAAAAATAAAACCTGCGCAGCCGACCATAGGTTTTATAATACCTAAGGTTCAGCCGACGGCTTATCATGATTTTCAATCAATAACATGTGCCGATGCTCACGAGGAACCACTAGTTTCACCTCGACGGGAGAGCTCCCATCCTTTTTCGCGTTCCAATAAATCTGACCGTCGATTAAGATATATCCCGGCCTGGTCTCGGGGTGGTTTTCGAGGCATTTATACAGGTCTAGATACCAGGGGTCATTTATCTTTTTCCCCTGCCATATTGGTGAACCGACGAAGTATATGCACGACAGGGCGTCTGGGACGACATGGGCCGTCCCTTTCCTGTGTATGATCGCGAAGTTAAATTGCTGGAGTTGGGTGATCCAGCGTGCTAGACGCCCTTTTGGATTCTGCATATTGAAAAGCCACAACAGAGATGCGTGGTCGGTAATAACCACGAAAACGTACCCTTCTACGTAAGATTTAAATTTATTTACGGAGAAAAGTACGGCAAGGCACTCCCTTTCTGTAGCGCTGTAATTACGCTCGGCCGCATTTAGCGTACGTGAGGGGTACGCGATCACCTTTTTGCCGTCATCCCCCTGCTGACACAATACTGCTCCGATTTTTTATTTATTTAATTAAAAAAGGTCCATAAACAGCCAAATTTTGGCCTTTTACAATGGATCCGTAATATAACAACATAAAATAACAAATAAAATAAATTAAATTAACAATCGTGGAACAGATATTAAATTGTTCCAAACAGGAAAATGCAAAAACAGAAACATATTCAAAAGCGTTTAGACAATAAGAATTATGGGGGTGACCGGGCAACTAGTGCAGAGAAGGATGAGATGGGGGAAAACATATCAATAACAGGGAACAAACGAACCAGGGAATTATATGTTTGGGGCAATCGATAGAAGAGAGATCTTTTGGTGATGGAGAGTCGGCATTTGGGTAAGTGTAAGGGGTTGGGATTGCAGGTGGGACGAGGGGGGAGTGAAGAGAGAAGTAGGTAAGAAGTTCATTTGGTCGGTATTTGCCATTCATTATTCCATGGAGAAATTTTAGGTCGGATGTTTTCCGACGCAATTGCAGGGAGGAAATACCCATCACTGAAAGCAATTCCTCGCAAGACAAGTTAGGGTAAGTGGGGACTCGATGGCACACGATTGCTAGGAAAAAATTTAGAGGGGGATTTAGGAGTTTAAGGTTGGTGGGAAATGCCGTGGACCATATAGGAGAGCAATATTCAAGTAGTGGTAGGACACAACTGGAAAAAACTGATTTTAATGCCTGAAGGTTGTTGATTTCTGTGAATCTGTACAACAGGCCAACAAGGGACATGGCTTTGGATGAAATTCTTCTTATATGTGAGGTGAAGGTGAGCTTGGAATCGAAGAGCACTCCAAGGTCACTGTGTGAGGAAACTTCGGGTATGGGTTGGGTGGAGTATAAATAAACTGAAGGGATGGGTTTGGTTCGAAGGGTGAACTGTATAAATTTAGATTTGGTGGGATTAACTTTAAGTTTCCATGCAGAGCTCCAATTAGAGATTGAATGGAGGGCAAGCTGAAGCAAGTGACTGTCATTGGAGTTGTCTATTTGCTTAAATATCTTGCAATCGTCGGCGTATAACAGTATGTTGCAAGAATGGGGAAGAACGGAATCAACAATATCATCAATATATAAAGAGAAAAGAAGGGGACCAAGAACACTTCCTACTTCTGAGGCATCACATTGTATTACAAATGGTTTATCAAAATTTGGGCAACTCAAAATTGGAGCGTGGGTCAAGCAGTCCTTCAATATACGAAAAGCTCTTACTTGGGCTTCCTCACACTGCCAAGTCGAGCGCTTTCGTAACAAGCTGGTCAGCGGTTCGGCAATAGAAGCGAAGTCGGGGACAAACCTTCGATACCAACTCACAAATCCAAGGAATCTCTTTAGCTCTGAGGCACACTTTGGGGTTGGATACTCTCTTACTGCCTCGCTTCTCTCCGGATCAGCCTCCAGCTCTCTGTTGCCTACTATGTAGCCCAGGAACTTAATTTTATTCTTAAGAAAATTACATTTTTCATAATTTATCTTTAAACCGGCCTCTCTCAAGAGACTAAAAACCTTGTGAAGCATTTTTAAATGTTCCTCGTAGGACTCACTCACAATGATCATGTCGTCCAGATAAGTAAAGCACTGGGGTTCGAGTTCTGGTCCTATGACGTGATCCATTAACCTTTGAAATGGTGCCCCAGCACTATGTAAACCGAACGGCATAACGTGAAATTGAAATAGCCCCTTTCCGGGGACGGTGAACGCGGTTTTCTCCTTACTATCGCGATCTAGCTCCACTTGCCAATATCCCTTTTCTAAATCCAACTTGCTGATCCATTTGGCGCTTTTAAATTTGTCTAAAATCAATGAAATATATGGTAGGGGATACGCGTCCTTTTTGCTGACAGCGTTTACCTTGCGGAAATCAATGACAAACCTTCGGGTCCCGTCCTTCTTCGGCACCAATATGATCGGAGAAGACCATGGGCTTTTGGCAGGTTCTATCACCCCATTCGAAATCATCTCGTCGACTTGGGCGTTTATCTCGTCCTGGATCCGAGCCGAAACCGGGTAGTACCGCTGTTTAATGGGGAGCGCCTCACCAGTATCTATTCGATGTCGTATAATATTAGTCCTCCCCGGAACTGTTTGAAATAGCTGCATTTCTTGTCGGAGAAAATCATCAAAACCCTCGGGTGGCATTCCGGTTCGGGGTGACTCGAGTACGCGTGCTACTCCGCTGCGAGGAAAACATATCTCGCCTTTAGATAGAGGGACGCTATCGCCTTCAGGAAAAATCATCAGCTTGCGGTTGAAATCGATTGTCGGCCTCCATTGAAACAGGACGTCGGCTCCCAGTAATACCGGGCTAGACATATCGGCGAACACATAGAACTGTTTTTCCTACGATTTTCGCCCAATCTCATTTGGTACCTCTAACGGCGGCTCAAGAGTAACCACCCGGCCGTCGGCAGTTTCAATTCTCTTCCTACAATCTGGGTAACTCGGTTGGCCCATTCCCTTTAGATACCCTGTGGTTTCTCCATTAATGAGGGAAATGGTTGCACCCGTATCCAGCAACGCTCGCATAGGGTACCCTCCTACCTTAACATTTATGAAAAGTCCTTCTCCGCTCGTTTTACCTGGGACAACGCGTGCGGCGGGCTGCATGAAGTCCCGAACCTTGCCTAGCCATCGGCTCCACTCCTCTCTTTCGGCGGCAGTGCGATTCTTGCGACCCCTTAGGTCCGGGAATGAGGAGTCGCAACAGCGTTTTAATCCCTTTGGGCAGGTAGTGGCCTTTCCGCTCGACGTTCGTTGTCACGTGGGTTCGCCCTTGACCAGAAATTCCACGAGTGATGCCCCTTTTTGCCACAGTTCCAGCACGTGGCGTCCTCCGGGCCAGGCGGGTAGCCGGCTTCGCGAAGTGCCGGTATCCGGTTTCGCCCCGGTGTCTCTCGTGTTGATATATATTTGAATTCACTGTCGGTCATCTCCTCCGGTCGCGGCGGCGGTCTGTATAGCTTGCAGCGCTCCGCTCTACCTTCCATCTCGTGGCCTATACGGATAAGTTCCGCGAAGTCAGCCACACTGTCTGAAGGGATCTTTCCCAGATAATCTGGGTGCAGGTTGTTTAGGACCAGAGTCAAAAGTTCCCTCTCCCCCAAGGCATTTTCCAGCCTGGAATTCATAGTTCTTATTACCGTTACGAAATCATTTAGTCTCTCACCTTCTCCCTGAGTTCTGACAAACATCTCCTTCTTTAGGCGAATGTCGTAGCCGGATGGAAGGAACGCTCGCTGAGATTCGATTATAAAGTCGTTCCACGAAGCTATGCGGAACTTATTCGCGCATAACCACTGAGTTGCTCTCATTCCCAGCATCTCCGGGACTAGTCGCCACATCTCCTCCTCCGTTACTTCCTTATAATCCTTGAAAGCACTTGCGCGTTCAAAGAATAAGTTAATGCTTTCCCCTTCATTTCCTCCGAAACGAAGATCCCAACGATTGATGTCCTTGGCGAGACCTCGAAGACGCTGCTCGACGGGGTCTGCGACCTGTGGGGAAAGGTTAGTCAGAGGTTGGATCAAATGGGACAAATCGTAAGCCGCCTGTGCTGAGTTCTGGTTCATTTCCCGTGGTCCCTCTCTTTCACTAGCGGCCTTTTCCTCCGTTCCGAACTCTAATGCTACCGGCTCCTCCATCGCTGAAACCCAATTTCTAAGTCGTCTGCGAAGCTCATCTAAGGTTCCACTTTCGTCCAGGCTAAATCGGCGACAACACCGTATAACTTCCTCCTTGGGAAGGTCATAAATCCAACTTGTTCCAGTCGGTAGGTCCATTAAAATAGTCTCTCTACAGGGGACAGGGTACAAGGTACTATATCTTCTCTCCCTGGGGTCCGTCAGGGCATTTAACTATGGGATGGGGTGGACCACGGGAAGGGACACAAGGGATTGGAATTAACAATGAAAGAGGCTAATTAAGAGAACTTTCAGATTACTCACCGGCCACTACCAATCTTTATCCTTCAAGCCCCACGTTGGGCGCCATGTAACGTTCTCCTTACTCGGGTTTGAAAATGAAAGACGAATGCAGTCTCGGAACCAAAAAGATTTATTTTCACACAAAACGCAAAGCGTATCCAGTATCGGGTCTCCAGCCACACCCACTCTCCCTCGGTGGGACCTCCTCCGCCGCTTGCTCTCCACCACACTCTCCACCTCTCCCCCTTGCGGTCCTTTTTTTCCTCTCCTCTTCGCCTCTATGAGCTGCCGCCAATTGAGCATCGAAATTTGGCTATGGAGGCGCCGTTTCAAAATGCAGTAGGCGTTATAAATAAAATAAATACATTAGCGTTAATAATAAAATAGCGATACAATAAATTCATAACTAATATTCTTGAACAAAAATTACCTGGACAAACAGAATTTAACCTCCTTGTGCTATTTCCCACACTAACTTAACTTTAGAATAGGAACCTACTCACGTATGCATTTGATGGAATTTTATAGTTTTAAGATTGAAAATATTTTTTCAGTACCCTGAACCGTGTCAGAGTATGTTTTCTGGTGCCCTTGCAGATTCAGATGCCTAGAAAATAAAATTGCCTATAGGCGACATCTATTATAAATTAAGTGAAGTGACATACATTGTAAAATAAAGCACAATCGAAACTTAAAAACAAAATAACGAAAGAACCAATTAAATTCAGAATATGATTTTGCAAATTCATAAAATATTTTACATGAAATATCATAAAATGTAATCAATCAAAAAATCTGTTAAACAAAACTTTAGTAAACTTATGTTTCGACAAACAACATCACGTGTCTTAACGGTTTTCAACGGTCATCCGAGATGATTCTTAATTAAAATATATTAAAGAAAAAGAAAGAACTATGTTTTTTAACAGCAATTATTGGCGAAATTTTAGATTCTGTTATTTTCTATTGAATATTAAAATTTCTGAAAAGCCTCCTAAAGACCAATTTATTTCTCCCTGACCCCCTAACGACCCTTTAACTCTCATCGACCCCCTGAGAGTAGGTACCGACCACTTTGGCAACCCCTGCATTAGATGTTACCTAGATATTCTGTGGTCTCATATTAATGAAAAATCAAGTCTAAATAATTTACTAGCATTAAAACTTCACCATTTAAGGTTTTAAGATCATAAATTTGACTAAAAATACGAAATTGTCTGTGTCATTGGTACACAACTCAAAAGTTGACATCGGCCAAAGTCATCCTTTATTGGACCTATGAAAATTTTGTCCATAATAACGAGATTGGAAAGGTGTACTCCATGTCGGAGTGCACAGAGTTTCCAAATTTCACAATGTTCTCAATATTTTTCGCTTAGATGAATATTTAAGGAGAAGCTAGCGAGGTATGTTGTAAAATATGTACATGTAAGTCCGTATGTAAAGTTGTCGTTATTATTGTCCGATTTTAGCCAAAATTGGAATCGGTTGACCAATTTTAGCAAAACTCCCCAATACCAAATTTCATCAAAATGCATGAATATACAAAATATGTCCAGCGGTTTCTGAGTTTTAACATGAGGATGGACGGATGGAAACGACCTCCCCTATATGAGTTCACTTTGTGCACTTCATGCAAAGAATGCATAAAAATTTGAGTACACTAATATGGATTCATTAATTACCATAACAAATTTTACTGGCAATTTTGTGACAAATATTAAATGACAAACCAATATAATTTACTTACTCAATAGGAGATGTCGCACAATTTTTCTCTTGCTGTTTCATTTATATCTGGCATAATACTGGTAATTTGTTAAATATAATGGAGTTCTATTAACTCCATAAGAGAGATGCATCATAACAAACATGAAAAACAGATAGATTGGTATCTGTTTACAAATATCAGGCCAACGTTTGCTAAAATAACAATTAGAATTATTCCCTACAGAGTGGTGAAGGAAATTTGAGTGCTTAAGCATTTTTGAAATCGCAGATTCATTTTATGGTACTACTACGGTAACAGGAGCAGAAGTGTTTGTTTGTATGGGATTTCTGGCTAATCAACCTCTTGGATTATTATAGCCAAAACTCCTACCACACCAAACACACACACACACAGAAGGGAGGAGGGAAACCCGGTGCCGGCATTAGCCTACTCTTTACAAAGAGCACCAAGGGGGCCAACTGCTTAGAGTCCCTTCTGAAGGATGTAGCGCTGACTTGCACAATCTCCTCAAACAAGTAGGGGACAGGACGATCCCTGGTTGAAAAATCTGACTGCTGCATGGAAGACCAACACTCGAACCACTCCGCCATCACCACCTGGAGTAGAGTGTCTAGCGTACCTATATTGTGCCGTATGTGCAATAAATTACTGTTACAAATTTTAATTGTATTTTTTATATACAAGGGATGAATCAGCTGATTTACTCCCTGATTCGATTGGGCTGCACAAAACGTGTCGGCGGGCTGCATTTGGCCCACGGACCCCATGTTGTGCACCCCTTGTCTATGTTATATTTCACTGATCACTTTTCCATATAAAGTGCTACCAGGGGCCACATGTGGCTCGTGGGCTCTAGGTTGCTGACCCGTTTTAAAATAATAAAAAAATTTTGTTGGAATAATTTATAATTAAACGAATGATATTAACTAATAAATGGATAGAGTCTTTTCTCACTGACAGGCAACAAGCTGTAACAATCTACTCTGAAGCTGATAATTGTAAAATTTCCTCTGAACTCCACTATGTTACTAGAGGCATCCCTCAATGATCAATTCTTGGACCTTTGTTATTCCTACTATTCATTGATGATCTCCCCTCCTACCTTAAAGGAGGTGATCTATACATGTTTGCTGATGATACTAACCATCTACTGATAAACCCCTGTGATTCCTTCAGCCCGCAAAATGCAATTAGCGAAATGGAAAGTTGGTGCACCAAAAACAAGGTCTTCTTAAATAATAACAAATCCACATTCATACAATTTCATCCCTCCCAAAAGATAATAACTCAAACTCCTTGGTTAAAAGTTTCAGACAATTCTCTGAAGAATTCGGCAGTTGTAAAATTTTTAAGATTTCATTTAAGTGAAACACTAAACTGGGAAGCACATATTGATGCCACATGCAAGAAAGTTAGTGTAGGATGCTTCCTCCTCAAAAGAGTGATGCAGATCACTAACCTACACACAGCACTTACAATATACTATGCCTATATTTATTGCCATCTAAAATATGGCATTATGGTATGGGGTCACTTTCACCATTCCCTACGTCTGTTTAAACTCCAAAAGTGGGCTGTAAGAATCTTAGCCAAGGCAAAAAGACGTGATAGTTGCCATAACTTATTTAAAAACCTCAACATTCTCACTGTCCCCAGTGTATACATTTTTTACTCAATTCTGTTTATTAAAAATAATGCATCAATTCTTAATTTAAAATCTAATTCGGATATACATGCTCATAATACGAGAAGTAAACAGGACTGTCACCTTTCGTCACAGACCTTGAAAATGTGTGCTAACAGTCCAATTTATGCTGGATCAATATTCTTCAATAAGCTCCCTGCTATGCTAAAAAAAAGTCAAAAAACAGATCCTTTAAGCATAAACTTAAGGAGTATCTTGTAAAAGGCTGTTTTTACTCAACTGATGAATTTTTGTATAACTAGATCATGACTAACTTTGTATGTTTTATTGTGACTTATACATGCATTTTTATGAATATCTATGTATATATATATATATATATAACACCCACTGATTTGCAATGTCACAGATATTATATTTTTGCATTTATACCTGTTAAAGACTCCCCTATATATATATATATATATATATATATATATATATATATATATATATATATATATATATATATATATATAAAACACCCACTGATTTGCAATGTCACAGATATTATATTTTTGCATTTATACCTGTTAAAGACTCCCCTAATCGTTTTCTGGCTTCGCGTGATTCCTAAAATCAAATCCAATATACAATGTTTCATGAAGAGGAGAAGTTTTGTATCACATTCGCGTTAATAGCCCGGGTGTGCGGTAAGAAATACGGACAGCTTTGAGCCCTTTAAACATACATACAGATGGCACAGTGGGTCAAATTCTTAGCCTCCTTGTGGTTTGAAATTGTCCAGAAGGCGTGGCAGGGTGAGCACTGAGACAACAGCACCCAGAAGTAGTTAGCGATTGTGATTGGCTATTGGGGCAATCCAGTTCAACGTTGTTACTTGTCATGAGATGCTGTTTTTGTTTTCTGAGTTTCGTCTGTTTTGCGTGCATGGGGTAAAGTGTGAACCGACGTGTTTATGACACCGATTTAGACAAGTTTTTAACATGTATTTATAATTTTTTAGATATAATTTATAACTTTTTGCCCATATTTACAATGGGAAACTGTGTTGACAATGTACTGAATGTCCTGTTTACTGCCAGAGCTTTTGCGGATTGTATGAAAATAGTTGAAGAAGGTAAGTCTCGTCCTCCTCTTCCAAATTTACTGTGCAAGCACAAATATGCAAAAACTGAGTACATGAGACATTTCTCTGTTTCACAATACGATACAGTAGAATGGTTAACTGGATGTGAAGTGCGGTCAAGACTTTTTTGTTGGCCTTGTTTATTATTCTCCAAAGAGAAAGGTGTTTGGAATAAGCACGGGCATTCCGATCTTAATCATTTAGCTGTAGCAGTGCAAAGACATGAGCGCTCCCAACCACATGTTCAGTCATTTTTAAATCTTAAGATGTTTGGAAAACAAGGAATTGACACTCTCATTGACAGCCAAAGAAAAATTGACATTAGCCGTCATAATGAACAAGTAAAGAAAAATTTTGTAAAAGATTAATGGATGCTGTATTTTATTTGGCTAAGCAGGAGCTTCCTTTGAGAGGTCATGATGACTCTGAAGATTCAGCCAACCGAAGGAATTATATAGAATTTTTAAATGTGCTACGTGAGTATGATCCTCTTTTAGACAGTCATTTAAAGGCATCGACTGTATTTCGAGGAACTTCTCCCACAGTACAAAATGATATCATTAACGCTATATCTGATGTGGTTAAAGATGCTATAAAGAAAGAAATTTCTTCCGCTACATTTGTGGCCATTCTTCTGGATGAAACTTCTGATGTCATGTCAAAATCGCAGCTATGAACTGTTTTCCGTTTTGTCCATAATGGGAAAACACACGAAAGGTTCATCGGATTTACAGATGTAAGTGATGATAGAATGTCTAGTGGTCTTTTTAAACATGTTGTAAACAGAATTGAGGAATTTAATATTAAGGACAAGTTGGTCGGCCAAACTTATGATGGTGCCTGTGTAATGAGTGGAAATATTAATGGGTTGCAGAGTAAAGTTATCGAGGCCTATCCTTTAGAAATATTTACGCATTGCTACGCTCATGTTTTGAACTTAGTTCTGAAGTATTGCCGCTCGAATATCAAGGAATGTAGATTGTTTTTCCAAACTATCAGTGGATTGGCAGCATATTTTTCTAAATCATCAAAAAGAGTAAATGCTTTGCAAGATTTTTTTGCTAAAAAAATTACCCTCCGTCGCACCAACCAGATGGAACTTTACTTCCTGTTTATCAAACACAGTAAAACGCCACAGAAGTCAACTTATTGCATTTTTTTAACACATTGTGGAGAATTCTGGGGAATGGGACGTGGATGCCGTAATCAAAGCTTGTGGTTTTTTGTATATCTTGCAAGATTTTCAAACAATTTTTTGCTAGAAATTTTTTCTGTTCTGTTTGGCTATACTGATGTTTTGAATAATATATTGCAAACATCATCCTATGAAATATTGTACTGTTGTAAAAAGGTGCATGATGCTATGAAATAGCTTAGGAATGACAAGGAACATGGATGGAAGAAAGATACTCTTCACTTTCGAAACTTGAGTTTTTTCAACTCCTTTGTAGCGAAAGATATGATCAGTATGCGAAAACCTTTCCTGGTGGTATTCTAGAAAAATTAAAGGATTTCTACGGACCAGTTTTTGACTTAAGTTCGCCTAAAAAATGAACTAAAAGTGCTTTTTCTTCTGATGAATTTCGAGGAAACCAGTGCATCACCTATTAAAATTCATGCAAGTAAATCAGCTTCAGGTTGCATTCAAGGAGATTTGTAAATTAGCAGAACTTATCATAACGATTCCGAGTTCTACTGCTACAGTCGAGCGTTCTTTTTCAGCTATGAAGAGAATACATAATTGTTATAGAGGAACACAAATGCAGGAAAAGTTATGCGGTCTAAGTTCACTCACCATTGAAAAGACATTGTTGGTGGAAATGAAGAAAAGATCTTCATTTTATCATGATGTGCTAACACAATTCCTAAGGCAAAATAGGAGATTGCAACTGGTGTATAAATAAGTAAGTAAAATGAGTTTTTTAGCCTTTCTTGGATTCAATCCGGAAAATAATATTTTCCCAAGTGATTACTTTTTCAGATTTCTGTGTGTATTATATGGTTGTATTTAAAAATACATATACATATATATAATTCGTGCCTCACTCTAGTATTTGCCAATGATATCTCACAACGAAGCGGTAACCCTTCTCACATAAATATATCAGTTACTAAATTAAAGTATTCAAAATTATTCTACGATTAATTGCATTAGACCGATTAAGAAGAGCGCTCTCTTAAAACTTTCGCACGTCGATAAAAATGCAATCGTACGTTCAAATTAACACGTGAATTTTGTAGCGCGGGTTGCATACCCCCCCTCCCCAATAAAAGCATACCCAACCTAAGTGGGCACGCGACACCACATATATATATATATCATTATATATCGATGTTTCTTACAGAGGAGGATATAACATAGATATATATAACATAATAATAATATAATTTATTTCACCGTTGGCAAATACATTTGCATGGTTTCGTCACTAAATATTACAAAAAAGATAGGAGGGGGAAGAAAATAAGAAAGAAAAAAAAATACAAAGCAAGATACAAGATTGATAACATACATCAAAAAAGATCAAATAAAAGGAAAAAATTTCACACACAATCATCAAGGAATTCACAAACATTATAATAAGTTTTCTTCAGAAGGAACTTCTTTACATTACTTTTGTACAATTTGTAGGATGAAACTGATTTTATGTCCCCAGGTAATTTGTTATAAATTACAGAGGCTGAATGGTGAGGGCCTCTTTGACAAAGTACATTATTGTAATCATTAATATGAATGTCAAATAATGAACGAGTGAAATGGCTATGATATTCTGCATTTGTGGGAAAAAGTTGATGATTAGATCTAACAAAAGTTGCACAGCTCAAAATGTAAATGGATGGTAAAGTTAAGATATTGAGAGATGAAAATAAGGGTTTACCGTGTGTGCGGTAAGACACTCTACATAAAGCTTTGACAGCTTGTTTCTGTAAAGAAAAGACTTTACTAGCCAGTCTGCAATTACCCCAAAATAGTATTCCATAGCTTAACAAAGAATGCACTTTAGCATAGTAGAGAGATAGTAAGCTTTCAATAGGAAGTATTGGGGCCAACTTTCTTATCATAAAAACACCAGTGGCAACTTTTTTAGCAACTCCATTAATGTGATCTAGCCAATCCAATTCTTCATTAACAAGTAGCCCAAGAAAATTAGTTGACGTGTTTCTAGAGATGCTTTTACTGCTCATTTTAAGAAGGGGGCTACAGGGTGGGATAGTTTTTTTTTTATGAAATACCAGGTAAGAGGTTTTATTGATATTTATGTCAAGATTGTTTAGATTGCACCATTGCAACATTTGGTTGACTGATCTACTAGCAAACTCTGTCAGAAGTGGGAAACTATCAGCGGTTACCAGGCAGGATGTATCATCAGCATACAAGGTCGGAGAGCATTCTGTAAATTTGTAAGGAAGGTCATTCATGAAAATTATGAATAGTAAGGGTCCAAGAATTGATCCCTGGGGGACACCGATGTTGGCTTTTAGAGGTGTAGAAAAGGCAGTGGTAGAGCCATTTCTAGCTCTTTGGGAAAACTTCACAATCTGATGACGATTACTTAGAAAAGAAATAATCCAATTTAGGGGCTTGCCTCTGATGCCCAAGTTGCAAAGTTTCACCGAAAGCATTTTGTGGTCAATTCTGTCAAAAGCTTTAATGAGGTCATAAAATATACCTAAAGTATGCTTGTTGTTATTGAGAGCTTGGTATATTCTGTTGATAAGGTTGAAGGCAGCAGTAGATGTAGACTTCTCTTTCCTGAATCCATGTTGATTAGGAGTTAACAAATTGAAGGAATTGAGGAAAAGCAGTATGCGATTGAAAAATAATTTTTCAAATACTTTGGAAAATACGGATAAAATAGAGATGGGTCTATAGTTCTCTGAATCAGAGGGTGAACCTTTTTTTAGTATTGGAGACACACGAGAAAATTTTAAATTAGTAGGGAACTGGCCAGAGCTGAAGGATAGGTTGATTATGTCAGATAAGATAGGTGCAATGATAAAAGAGCTTTCCTTAACAACAATCATAGGAATATCATCTATACCACAAGAAAAGGAATTTTCAAAAGATTTAATGATACCTATTATTTCATAGGGATCAGTGGGGTGAAGAAAAACAGAAGGTGTGAAAACCGAGCTGGTATTACTGGAGGGATATTCAGGAGAAGATGCTGCATTAGTATTAATATTGCAAAATTGATTGTTGAAATTCATAGCTATATCCATTAGGTTAAAAACTGATATCCCATTGAATTCGATGTAAGAAGGACTTAGATTGTTGATTGTAGCATTGGAATTTAGTTTGATAATGTTCCATGATGCTTTAATCATATTTTTGGATTTATTTATGTAGTCAACATTTGCAGCTTTTCTCTCGGCTAATAAGTGTATTCTAAAGTCCTTTAGGGCATATAAGTATGCGCCGTGAAGATTAGAGTCAACAAATTTATATTGAAAATATAAATCACGAACATATTGGGACCTGATAATGAGATGAGGAGAGTATAACTTTCTTTTAAGCATTGTTACATTTTGTTTGATTTTTCTAACAGGAAAGGCTGCATTAAAGCAGAGAGTAAATATTTGCATGAAAGCATTAAATTTAGAATCGACATCACTTGCGTTATGAACACCATCCCAAGATTCATGTGAGAGGTGGTGAAGAAATATTTTAGTAGAATAGTCATCAAAGATACGTTTACATATGTACATGGGGTTGGGTTGAAAGAGAGTTTGATTTAATTTAATGGTTATTTTTAGGCCCAGATGGTCAGAGAAGCCTGTAAAGATGGTTTCGTAAGTGAAGGTATTAGGAGGTAAATCAGAAATTAGATAGTCAATAAGTGATTAAGTTTTGGGTGAGATTCGGGTAGGATTGTCATTCACTACCTTTAGTCCAAAAGTGGATAGAAGATTTATGAGATCAGCCTTTTCAGAGGATTCATTCAATAAATCAATATTGATGTCACCAATCAATATCATGCCGTTGATATTTTTCATTGCTGTAAATATAATGGCATCATGTAGGCACGTAAAAAATCATTAGTATTACTGCTGGGAGAACGATACATGGACAAAAGAGCATAACAATAGGTATCAATATTGATTAAAGCAACTGAGCATTCAAAACTTTTTTCAATGCTCTTGTTAAAACTGAGGCACTTCATATTTACAGAGGGTTTGCTATAGATGGCCACACCTCCACACTTGAATTGCTGACGACAAAAGAATGTTATTAGGTTAAAACCATGAATATGAAACACAGATATTTCATTTGCTCTTAACCAATGTTCAGAAAGTATCAAGACATCCACATTAAGCTCCTGAAGTAGGAGCTCAAGGTTAAGGCCCTTATTCCTCAAGCACTGAATATTTATGTAAAACCAATTTAATAATATAGAATTGGAGTGAGCACCCTCACTTGTACCTAGTCACAATTTCTTGGATCTAACAATACCACTCTGACCTCGAGTAACAGGCCTATCGTTGGGTTTAGATCTATCGTTAGAAACAGCATCGTGAAATTGAGCATTAGGAAATGGTACGGCGTTAGGAACCGGGACACTGTTAGGAAACGAGATGGCTCCGGAGAGGTAATGATGGCCGGGACGACATCCTGGACGGGGACGACATCTTGGACGGGAACGACATCCTGGACGGGAACGGCAACATGGACCGGGACAGCTTTGCAGACCGAAAGAGCATCGCGGACCAAAAGAGCATCGTGGACCGTGCTATTACTAACCATTCTAGAGGAACGATTTTCAATTTTATTATTGGAAGCTGTTAATGAGAGGGAAGGATTGAAATGACTTTTCCTAAAGTAAAACTTGTTAATAGCAACATCGGCAGGCCAATTAGTTGGGTCAAGCAGTTTCTCCGAGAAATCCGAGTTTGTTGATACTCGAAAGGATGAGTAATCACCTTTCGCGTTAAGTTTATGCACCACTGCCTCACAACCTATGTTATTCTTCACATAGCACCTCACTCTCCGTAGTATTAAGTGCAAGTCTCCAAACATGAAGGTGCACTTGCCTTGTGGCACTTTGAAGAGAGGATACACTAGAATTCACTCCGGTGCCAACAATCACTTTACGCTTATGACGCTTATTCACAACAAGTTTGAAAGGTACATCATCATCGTCATTGACTGCCGGTAAATTGTGATTGATTTCTATATTATCATCACTTAAGATTACCTTGTTCGATTTATTCACTGCCTCACAGTAAGAGATGTTAACCTGATGAGACATATCAGATGGGTTCGTAGCAACATCTTCACGAACGGATGGTTTCACTGAAGGAATGAGCTTAGGATGTACAATCTTGGTTTCATAAATCGAGCAGTCATCCGTGGTTGCAGGAGACAATATTTTATTCTCAGCTGCAGGTAGACTCGTTGAAATTTCCTTCCTCTCGGGAAAACAGGCAGTCGTTTTCTTCGTAATGGCCGACGTCTTGTCGATGACACAGTTAATACAAGCCCAGAAGATGGAGGAAGACTCATTTAGAACTTTAAATGTTGTCTCGTTAATTCCTATACATTCAATGTGAAAAGGTCGGGTACAAAAACCACAAAGAGTGAACTTATCATAATGTTTAAAGTCATTACTACAGGAGCTACAGCAATACGCGACTGCACATAACGCCATATAGGAGGATACTAATGTTTAGGCACTTCCAGATGTGCTGGATATTCGAAATTTTTTTCATAGGTAGGATTTTGTGCAAAACTGAATAGAAAAAGCGAAAATCTTGAAAAAGTGGAACAATGCTGCCGCTAAAAATTCGTTATTGTTTAAAGAAATTTTCAAGGTTTATGTATTTCCGAATGTGCTACGGAGCTGAAATTTTTTTTAGAGGTAGGATAGGTAAAAAAACTAAATAGGGATTATACAAATTTTAATATTTTATTTCGTTTGGCAGTTAAAAATTCTTAAATTTTAAACAACTAGGTAAATGTTTAGATACTACGGTGCAAGTTAGAAAGCTGAAATATTCAAGGTAATTAGAGTTTTGTCTATATAAACGAATAAACATTTCATTGCATCTATGAATTTTTCATTGCGGCCGTTAAAAATTATTTAAATTTAAACAATTAGATAAATGTTGTCTCACTTCTAAAAATGCTACAAATTTAAAATTTAGCATAAATGTGAGGAATTATTAACCTAATGTATAAAACGTATAATATACATAAAATTGCAAAAATTAGCAATTGTTTTACACTATTTTTGTTCCATAAGGAAAAAAACAAATTTGGTCCCTAGGAGAAATGATTTGAATTAAAGAAATATTTCCCATCAAACAAAGGTGAAATACTCCTTTAGCCAAAACAACTAGAGGGCTACAAAACCCAATGCATTTCGCCCACAAGGTGGGCATCGTCAGGGGTAAAACCTGTTTCAACAGTGACTGAAAGCCAACTGCCAGGTTTAAAACGGAAAGTATTAAGAAGACGACAGAGAAACAAGTGAAACGCGGAAAGATTTTTCGGCGTGTGTGTCGTTTAAATCTGTCAATTTGTATAGGGTCTTGTTAAAATCTGTGTCCGTGTTCATAAGTGTATCGTGGTTTTTGTAAATGTGAAGGTTTTCTAACGAGTTTAGTGAGTTATTGGCTGAAGTTATCAATGTTAAATCGTTTACGTGTATACTATGACCTGTTTCAAAGATGTGGTTGGCAACGCTTGATTTTTCAAAACGATTATATTTATAGTGAGCCATGTGTTCCTTGAAGCGTGTTATTAGTTTCCTTCTTGTTTGTCCTATGTACTTTTTGTCGCAGTGGAAGCATTGTATTTTATAAATACCGGACTTGTTCAAAGATTCTGTTCTGTCTTTTGTACTGCCCAGTAAATTTTTCAAATTATAAGGATTTGTATATGTTATGGTATAATTCTTATGTTTAAAAATTTTGTTCAAGCCTCTGTTTAATGGTGGAAAATAAGGCAATTTTACATATTTGTCCTCTTTTTTGTTGTCTAATTTAAGGGAAGTAGCATTGGACAAGGTTTTATTAAAGTTATGTTTCCTCACTAATTTATTAATTAAATTATTATCGTATCCAAGTTTAGCGGCAATTTGTTTTATGTGTTTAAGTTCCTTTGCATATCTGATTTTATTGAGGGGGATGTTACATAATCTGTGTGTTAAAAATTGAAACACAGCTATTTTTTGGTTCATAGGGTGAAAGGAGTTAGGAATAAAGTTATCAGTATGTGTAGGTTTTCTAAAAATGTCAAACTCAATGTGTTGTCTATTATTTATAATAAGCAAGTCCAAAAATGGCAAGGTGTTGTTTTCTTGAAGTTCATAAGAGAACTTAATTGTTTCTCGGTCGTCTTCTTAATACTTTCCGTTTTAAACCTGGCAGTTGGCTTTCAGTCACTGTTGAAACAGGTTTTACCCCTGACGATGCCCACCTTGTGGGCGAAATGCATTGGGTTTTGTAGCCCTCTAGTTGTTTTGGCTAAAGGAGTATTTCACCTTTGTTAGTTTTGGCTAAAGTTATTGAGCTACTATCAATTAAATATTTCCCATGATGAAATATCTCTCTAAAAAATTAATGTTTTTTGAAGGTGAGATAAAATGCTTGCAGTATGCAAGCACCTTCTACTATATATATATATATATATATATATATATATATATATATATATATATATATATATATATATGTATGTATGTGTATAAATGGATATCAACAAGGTGTAGCTGATGAAGGAACAATTCCGAAAGCTTCTACGTTTGTGATGTTTCTGTGTTTTAGTGTTCTTTTACGTGTGTCGCTTCGACATCCCCGGGGCCTCGCCAACCTGAAGTCGTCTGATTGGTGAGTGCTCACTGGGTTTCCTCATCCCAACACTTTGTTGACATCCATTTTACCTTTCCTTTTCCGTAAGCTGTTATATATATATATATATATATATATATATATATATATATATATATATATATATATATGTATATTATCATTGACTTATCCTATATTTGTATTAACAGATCATTAGGACGAATAAAATTATTATTATACCTTAATGAGTCACTATCCTTACTCATTGAGGACACCCCTTCCATTTTAATTAACAGTGGAAATTAAGTGTAACTGCTCTGGTATTTCGAAATAAAAATTTAGTATCAATATCCCGATATTATTTTGTTTCACCTGGCTTCAAAAACAGGGGGCACCTTATAATCAAGTTCGTCCTATATTGGGGCAAATATGGTAATTTAAGAATAATCCCAGTTGATCCAACTTTGAGGTAAATATTATAAAAATAGTTTGGAAATATTTTATTTTTTATACGAATTCATTTTGTGATTATAATTTAACAGGGGTAGGTTAGGACTATTTGTAGTTCCCTCATGCAAGAAAATGTTTGTAGATTCAAAGCCAATGAAACAGAATTTTGTGGCAGATTTGATGTCTCACCTCTTTAAAGAACTTCCATCAAACTCCTGGCCTGATCTGATTCTTCCGATTGAGAAGCTCCCACTTACTACACATGGTAACACAACTTTCTGTTTTTTTAAGAATTATTTTTTCAATCTCTTGATTTACAGAATTTTTTTATTCCAAGATTCACTGTAGACCACCTTTTTGAACTTCGAATGCTTGTGTTTCGCAAATTTGGACTTCCCGACAAAATTTTTTATGACCATTACTTGTGTTTCGCGCATATTAGTTGGATTTTGCCTTCATAATGCAAACAAGTGTGAACTCCCTCTACTTTTTTGTTTCTAAGTTAATTTTAAACTTTAGCACCCTAGAAATGGACATTATTATTATATTATATTTATAATGCTTGTTATTAACAGTTTTCAAGGTAGACAAACGTGATAACCATCGACTTTATTCTTTTGTAGCTCTGTTTAATACTAACTGCCAATGGCCAAATCAGACATTATTGGCTAATGGAAAAGCATTCTGCGCATTTAGTTTTTCACAACTTCTACGAGTATGACATTGAAAATATTCGTTCTTCGCATATGAGGTTGCTGGTTTTTGACTGAAATATTTAATGATTTAATGCTATTATCTTTGTATTTTGAATGTAATTTAAGGAACTGTTGTTATGTTAGGTTTTCATTGTTTCTTATGAATTTTTAATGTTAATCTAGGAATTGCTATCATCTTGTAAGATTTTCTGCCATGTATTTTGAACACAATTACTAAAAAAATGTCATCACTTTATTATGCTAAGTTTTGATTTTCTGTTATGCATTTCTAACTTAATTATCAAAAGAAATGGAAACCACTTTTTAATGCTAGTGTTTTTTTTGCGGCTTGGAAATGTTTGTTGTAGAATCCAGGAAAACATTTGTGCACGATGTACTCAACATTCCATTTCAGTAGTTCAATTTAAATTAAACCATTTCCTTAGAATGAACATAAGAAGATCGGAAATCACATGCGAAATTTTGTGGAGGTAAATTGTACAAGTGTGGAAAGAAGTGTAATTGCTTTGTTATGCTGGGTTTTCATTTGCTATTACGCGTTTTGAAGGTAATTAAAAGTATTTTTTACTTTATAATTCTAGGTGTTTCATTTTTGATTGTTTTCTTTTATTTTCTGATAAACTGCATTATTTATGATAAAAAAGTGAATTTTTTATGTTGGCTGGGAACCACTCTCTCGTAATAACATGGCATCTTATGGGAAAATAGGACTTGCACTTAGCGAATTTGTATTTCGCATCAGTTTTCCGGAATCAATTATTCACGAAGGTCAAAAAGGTGGTGTATTTGTCTTCATTAATATTTATTTTATCTCTGTGATTTTGAATATCACATTTGATTAGGTAGTGAATACAAAACTAAGTATGTACTGGTATATTTTACCTTATAAAAACTGTATACCTAATAATATAGATTCATAGGATGCATGCTACAGTTTTGGAATGAATTATTTTTTGTCTTCAGTTTATATTTTGACACTTGAATTGTATTTATGTGATCTTTTTTTAGGAAAAATTGACAGAGTAAAACTAATTAGTATAATGAAAAATCTGATAGTCGCTAACGTCGCCAAAAGCTTATGTAATGAGTCAAACAGTGATGAAGAACCAGTAATCCAGTTTAAAAAATTATGGATGCAGTATTTAAATTTGAATAGAGAACCATCTTCTGTTGACAACTTTCTTATGAGTGGTGGAGATTCACTACTGGCATTAAGACTTGTTTCCGAGGTTGAAGAGATTCTTAATCATTTAGTGTCTCCCTTGCTATTGACCACATTACTCAAAGGAACTTACGGTGAAGCTTGTTCTTGTATTAATTTGCAATGTGACAGTTTAGAATACAATAAAGGCATGATTAATACTTCCTCAACTTCAGGAAAAAGGACTCAGGTTAGTTTCTTGCGCAAGAAATTATTTTTTAAATAAGTCATGGATATGAATTTTGCTTTTTAGAAGTTGATGTTGATATATTTTAGTACAAAAATTTGAACTCTACCAAGCTACATATTGTTTAATCTAAGTAATTGTGGATAAGAATATTTTCTATTGTATTAGGAATGTATTAACTAAAAATGACGTTGCAAGTTTTATTAATTTTAATTATTAATTATTTTCCCTCTTAATTCTAGGTTGGTGAGGCAATTCCTTGTGAGAAGAAGTTTAAATCATCAGAAAGTGATTTTGAAGTTTCCAAACTAGAAGGACTGAATTATAATAATCAATTGTGCATAATGTATAGACGTGGTGCAATTATCAAGTATAATTCAAAAGCAAAACTTGCACCTATGCTTCTGGCCAGTGATAATTCAGTTACTTTTAACCATGGCTGGAAATCTGACTTAGGTAAATGTGTAGATGCTTCACCTGCCCTCTTACAATATAATAGGTACGTTTAATATACTTATATTTTGGAAATTTTTTTTTAATAGAGTTTACTATTTGAATTCCAAGTTGTCTTTAACTTGTAATGTTCTTCAGATTTTACATATTGAACAAGAATTCATAAACTTTGATTTTTGGATGACTTTTCTTCTGAATTTTTGTTTTTCTTTATTGCTATTATGATTGAAATAATGAATAATTTTAGAAGTTATTAAGAACTAATACAGGTGTTGACAAGAATATGTCTACCGCAAGACTTCTCAAATGATCTTTATATGAAATTATACCTTTATCTTGTAGGTAATGAATTGGAGTTTTAATTATTATCCTATCATGCTTGATATTAAATTCCAATTAAAGCTTAAGGTCCAGACTATGATGAGCACTAGCGAACAAGCACCCCGAGCACAGCGACAAATGAACACTCCAAGCAGTGTGGACTAGGGATTAAATAATACCGACAATTTTTAATAATGGTATTAGGACAGTTTTTTCCTGATACTGGTATTGAAACTGGTTTTTTGTAGAGAAAAGTTTATAATCATTTAGTATATTATTTTAATAATAATAATAATCCTTTTTTAACGGGACAAATCCTCTTTCTTACAAAATATCAAATAGAGTTCAAAGGAAAGGAGTATTTCAACAACTACATAAATCTGAAATCGATGGAATCAAGCGATCCGAAGATCCTATGCAGACAGGCATAAGCTATAAAGTTGGGAATAATTTTGAAACAAGAAAAAAGTCTGCTATGACCAGGAATCCAACCCGGGTCTTCCACTTGCTGAGCAGTTATTCTACCACTGAACTATTGTAGCAGATCAATTTTCTCATTTCTGAACGTGGGTTTGATTCCCGGTCATAGCAGACTTTTTTCTTGTTTCAAAATTATTCCCAACTTTACAGCCTATGCCTGTCTGCATAGGATCTTCGGATTGCTTTATTCCATCAATTTCTTGCTTGGCAATCTCACCATTTGAGAGAGAAGAGTTTTCTTCGATGTATCTCTTTGAGGGCATCCGTTGGGGCAGTTTGACACTAGCTTGGCTAGTTCCATCCCAACCAAGAAAACATCCGCGTTCAGAAATGAGAAAATTGATCTGCTACGAGTTCAGTGATAGAATATCCACCCGGCAAGTGGAAGACCTAGGTCCGATTCCCGGTCATAGCAGACTTTTTTCTTGTTTCAAAATTATTCCCTACATAAATCTGGACTTTTCTAAAACAAAATACATATTAGTGTAAAAAGTTCACATATCATGACTCCATCACATTAACCATAACATCAAACTTCACTCTAAAATACTTAAAACACTCTGTGGATCGTTATACAAAAACATGGACACATGTAGACTATTAAATTCTGAAATATTATATAATGTATACGGTCAGACAGAAAAAAGTTTAAATATATTGATATATAATAAAAAAGCAAAATGTTGCATAGGGATAAGGAAATATCCATATCAAGTTTAATTTTAGTTCCATTTTACATAGTAATTTTGAAGCATATACTAAATCACAATAGACAGAAAATTGATGAAATAAAGTGATCCGAAGATCCTATGCAGACAGGCATAAGCTGTAAAGTTGGGAATAATTTTGAAACGAGAAAAAAGTCTGCTATGACCGGGAATTGAACCCGGGTCTTCCACTTGCCGGGCGGATATTCTACCACTGAACTATCGTAGCAGATCATTTTTATATATATATATTATATATATAATATATATATAATATATATATATATATCCACGTTCAGAAACGAGAAAAAATGATCTGCTACGATAGTTCAGTGGTAGAATATCCGCCCGGCAAGTGGAAGACCCGGGTTCAATTCCCGGTCATAGCAGACTTTTTTCTTGTTTCAAAATTATTCCCAACAATAGACAGAGTATAATAAAGATAACATTTGACTAATACTTATAGTCACAAACATATTCATGAAAAAAGTGACATTCATAATAAGTAAAGTAGTTAAACTTGTTTTTGAATCATAAACATAAATTTTTTATATCTCTCTTAAATGAAGATAAAGTAGAATGAAAGAAATCAATTTCATTACATATTTTATTTGAATCTCAACAGAAAATTGGGAGGTGGTATGTATAATTCCTTCCAAGTTGTAGGATACTAAACAACCTATTTCTTCTGGTACTTACAGTAGGTACATGAAAATTTATTAATTCTTGTGACGGGCTAGGGTTTCTCGGAGAGGAAAGGGCATAAATGAAAGTTACACGTAATAACACAAACACCTTTAATCGCCTGGGGCGCACACTACACTGTAAGCTTCCACAAGAGAAGAGAGAACTGATGCGCACCCTGTTGGCTGCGCGCAAAAACAAAATAAAATGAAGAGCAAAGTCCGTTATCGGTCTGGTCTCGTTACATCCTCCCCCTTAGAATGGCATGTACGACCTCGAATGCAATTCTACAAGGTCTGCCACTGGCGGCATCTCCTAGGTGGCTGCATCCTGGTAGGTAGCGCAAGTATGTGGGAAGCCACCGATGAAGTAGAAGGCACCGATGTCCTGGAAGGGAATGATGTCCTGAAAGGCGCCGATGATGTAGAAGACACCGATGACGTAGAAGGCACCGATGTCCTGGAAGGGAATGATGTCCTGAAAGGCGCCGATGATGTAGAAGACACCGATGGCGTGGAAGGCACCGATGTCCGGAAAGACACCGATGGCGTGGAAGGCACCGATGTCCGGAAAGACACCGATGTCCGGAAAGGCACCGATGTCCTGGAAGGGAACGATGTCCTGGAAGGGAACGATGTCCTGAAAGGCGCCGATGATGTAGAAGACACCGATGGCGTGGAAGGCACCGATGTCCGGAAAGGCACCGATGTCCGGAAAGGCACCGATGATGTAGAAGGCACCGATGACGCAGAAGGCACCGATGTCCTGGAAGGGAACGATGTCCTGGAAGGCGCCGATGATGTAGAAGACACCGATGGCGTGGAAGGCACCGATGTCCGGAAAGGCACCAATGCATGTCTTGGAGCTGATTGCTGTTGCCGTGGACGGCCTCGTTTCCGCAGCGGTCGTAATAGACATGGATCAGGGGCACCATGAGTGGCGACAAAGGGAGTCAGCAGTCTGCTCGCATACTCGACGGAGCATTGGTCTGGAAGCTCCCCCTGGAGTAGAACCGCTTCCAAAGCGTAAGCGCTTGCGTCTGTTCGGAGCACATATGGCAGGTTGCTGACGTGGACGTTGCTCACAGGTACAGATGTAGCAATATCTTCTTCTCGTACAAAACCGTGGCGGCTACTGGGATCTTCCTTGAAGAACCATTCATGTCCGGGAAGATCCAGAACCATGCCAGCACTTCGGATAAAATCTATGCCGAGTAGCATCCGGCTCTCCGGATGGTCCGGAATTGCGATCAAGGTCGTGAGGATCGTACGGTTGACGACAGAAATTTCCACAGAAAAACTCCTGGCTAATACGCGATGCGTTTTTCCATCAGCTAACTTCATGTCCAGGGAAGTCTCGCTGAACGGACGCCCTCGAGAAATTAATATATGATTAAGCTGTGCACCGGCTATACTTCTTTGGGAGCCAGTGTCAAGACAAGCTAGACCATCCAGTCCTAAAATCTGGACCGGGAGCATTGGTCGCGATGAACCATCATCAATAGAGAAGGTTGACTGCATAAAATTAAAGGATGAGGTAATCGTACTTTCAGTTTTCATGGGAGGCGCACAGTTAGGGCAGTTGCTTCTGACGTAACCTGGGGCACCGCACCCAAAACATGTTATTTGTGGTTTTGGCGAATCAGATTTTGGGGTATGGGTTGATGATTTTACAGATTGTGCAACATCACCCTTAGTTGCCTTTGCTTTCCTGCAATCTGATTCAACGTGGCCGAAATATTTACAGTAACTGCACCTCGGACGCTGTTTCTTCTCCGGTCGGTCTCTACCTTCATTACTACTGACATCCTCTAATGGTCGCAGAACCTCACGCTGGAGTGTTCAATGTCTTTTGCACGTTGCAAAAGACTCTTGAATGAGTCGAAATCGCTAGGTGAAAGTCTTTTCCTAACTTTTCTATTCATTAACCCGTATACAATATCTAATTGCGCGCGTTCTGGCAAGGTATACGGTAATTGTGACAGGAGGGCGCGAATGTGGCATACAAAAATCTCGCTTGTTTCATTTTCGTGTTGCTCACGTGCAAAAATCTCTCTGAAGACGAGATAAGGCGGCAATTTGCGAGAGAAAGCGTCTCGAAACCCGCTCACGGCACTGTCCCAGTCCGAAATATCTCTCTTTATACCCTGCCACCATGTCGCAGCAATGCCTTCCAGAAGCATTGAGACACCACGTAATGCATTTTCTTCGCTGACATTTGCGCAATCCTTAAAGGTCAAAACCGAGTCTAAGAATGCGTCAACATCAGACGAAGCACTGCCGTTAAATCGAGAAGTACATTTAGAAAAATTGCCGCTGCTTGGTGTAACAAGGACGGGGCTCGTCAATTGCCTATCAAGAACAGTCATTCTTGCCGAGTCCGTAATTTGCGCAATCAGCGTCTGAAATTGTTCGTTTGATAACGTCAAGGCTGGCGGAGATTCACTCGTCCCTTCCATGGGTGATGATTTAGATTTAGGCATGGTAGCTATTTCTAAACTAATCGACGTAGGAAACAATATCACTCAGCGGAAATACGGAAAAATTCGCTAGGCGGCAAGGCCCAAGGTCGCAGCGCGGAAAAAGCAATATGGCCGCGCAAAGTAACAACCACGTGGAAGAACGCAGTTTGGCCAAAAAAGCAATATGGCCGCGAGTAAAACAATTTGGCCACGCGGAAGAACACAATGCCGCAGCGCTGAAGGACATTTAATTGTTGCAGCGCGAAAGGACAAATATTTCCGCAGCGAGCGAATAATATCACGTGGAAATAAGAAATTTACGGACACACGTATCGCACTAAATTTCACTGTAGGTGGAAGTAGGCGAAGAAGTATCGCTTCGCGGAAGGATACTTAAGAAAACCACGTGGCAGGATGTATTGCACTAACACGTAGAAAATAGACAGCACACACTAATTATGGCCAAAATACAAATTTGAAATTTGCGGACACAAGTATCGCACATAATTTCGCTGTATATGGCACTAAGTGAGGAGGTATCTATACACAACATGGAATTGGTTGCGCTGCTTCCGGAATCCGATGCTCAGATCTGATGAGTGTTGGAAACGCATATATTCCTTTGCACACTTTTATCTGCTCCCGAGCCGCGAGTTGGGCGCCATTTGTGACGGGCTAGGGTTTCTCGGAGAGGAAAGGGCACAAATGAAAGTTACACGTAATAACACAAACACCTTTAATCGCCTGGGGCACACACTACACTCTGTAAGCTTCCACAAGAGAAGAGAGAACTGACGCACACCCTGTTGGCTGCGCGCAAAAACAAAATAAAATGAAGAGCAAAGTCCGTTATCGGTCTGGTCTCGTTACATTCTTTAATTTTACGGTGAAAAAGAAAAATAAGTATTTTCCAAAATTTAATAATGAAAAGTTTATCAGATAATTCCAGATTTTTATTTTTGTTTTTGAAGTAACTTTTGAGAAAACGGAGAGCATCTAATGATTGTTCAGATAAATTTGATCATAGTTTAGTGAGAAATAAGCCAGCAACAGAAAAGGCTCTTTCTGCTTCTACAGTAGTAGGTTTAATTGAAAGCAATACCCTGTACAACTTTTCTAAATACTTACTTCTTTGCAGAGAAACTTTCAAACTCTTGAATTCATTAGTAATATTGAAGCTAGTTGAATTGTTTTTCAATGGGCTCTTTTCTAATTTCTTCATTTCTTGCATATATTCGCACAATAATGGGTCATCTACTACAATCTTTTCTTTGGTACCATTTTCTGAGTAGTTACTCGTAGATGCTTGTAAGTTCTGTTCTTCCTCAAAACCAACGTCATTTCCATCTTCATTAGGAGAAGGCTTTTTAAAAGTCCTTTCTGCAGTCCTCTTGAGCACTAGTTTAGATGGAATAGAAAATACTTCCTCTTCTTGAACTTTTAAAACTTCGGAATTGTGAAGATATTTAATTAAACCTACAATATTATTTTGTCTTCTTGAAGAATAGTAAATTTTGAGACAATTTTATATCTCTGGTGCTACTGGATTGTTTTTCTCTTTAAGTTTCTTTAAAAGAAATTGATGGACATTTCAGCCATAAGGAGAGATGCATCCTTTGAACAAAGTCCTTTGAGAATTATTTCAACAGGACGAACTTTATCATATAGATTTTCCAAAATTTCCCCTCTCTTGAAGAAATGGTTTCAGTTGAATGAATCACTCTCAAAGCTTTTGGGATACATTTCTTCAATCTAAGGAATTGTTCGATCATACATAAGAAACTATTCCTTCTTGCTTTACAATCTAAAATCAGTTTTAATTCCTTTCCGTTAAATTCATCCTTGATAAAGTCTTGTAGTTTTTCATTTTTTAATGATGATTTACGAAAATTTCGACAAATTCTTCTTACTTTTTGTACTACATCATGATAATTGTCTTGCAGACATGGAATGTTGATATCATCATCTATTCCTAGTTCAATTAAATGGTTGAAGGGGTCTGTTTTCTCTTTATCATCATCAGTAGGAATGTCAGTGTAACTAGCATTCTCTTCATATTTGTCCTCTTCCTCTCCTTCTTCATCTAGCATTTCATTATCTTCTTCCTCTCCATATTTCTCAATATCGACTCCACTTCTTTTGTACAGAACAGAGGAAACAGCAAGATGAATGCCATGAGCAACACATTGTTGATGTTCAAGTGTAATCTCTTTTCCAAATTTCACCATAACTGATGCACCATCTGTCGTGCATCCTATTATATGTTGCTCTACGTTAAGGCCATAAACATACAACTTTTTTCTCGCAATTTCCACTGCCCTGGCATTGTTAAGGCTTCCAACAATTTTGATTAATCCCAAGGACCAATACTGGTCTTCTTTATATTCATATATCTTTTATTCTGAATTGAAGTATACTCATCAAGAGTTATAGAAAATCAAACTCCTTGGCTTATCAACCTTTACCCGCCGGATTGAAATACCTGCTGGCAGGGCCCAGCTGCCAGATTTAATTTTGGACATTTAAATTTTCCTGTACCTCTTTTGCAAAAAATTGCATATCTCATGAACTATTCGTGATAAAATGCTCAAATAATGAAATAACCCTGATAGACTAAATTTTGCCACTAAAATAACTTATTGTTGATATAAATCGAAATAAAGTGCAAAAACACTGCATTTACTCACTTTTTGGCAACCTGGTTCCTACTCATAACTGACATAACCCCAGTATTTACATTTCACTATAGAGTTGGGCTAGTGTGGTATTCCTCAAAGCAGGTCTCAACACATAATCCCACGTCACACGCCTTGCACCTATATTTTGTTCTTGAGTATTTGCCCTTTGAGGAACACACACAGCAATGGATATGGGTCCCCGAAATGGGCCAATGCTTATTGTCCTTGACCTCTAAGTGGTTTACTTGTATTCCACTAGCATTAGGTTGCCCCCTTGAGAGATTCTGGGAAGGAAGAGCCCTAGCACCCTCTTCAACCAGTTGCCACACAAGGGAAAGTCAGAATTGCCGATGTGAAAATGCACCGCCGCATGAGGAAAGGAGGATCCAACTATTTAGTATAGTTAGGTCGACTAAATGAAATAATAATTTCTTTGTTCATTTCCAAGTGCGGGGACCAATGGTGTAGCTGTTAGCTATCCTATCTCCTTTGTCCACGTACCCCATGTGGCAGTTATAATCTTTGACTATAACAGGCCTCACAGCTCTTTCTCTTCATCACGGAAGTTTCCTTCTTCTGGTGTTTCGTGAATGTTTGATAGCATGCACACGTCTCTTTTGTCCTTCCATATAATCGCGGTCAAGTCATCCCTGGTCCAAGTGCATATGTCTCCCTGTCTTAGTTTCAGTTTTTTACTGGAAAAGTCTTGGGGCATGTCTTTCCGGTTTTGTGTAACAGTTCTGCAACAATAAATTTTCTTTGACTGAATATCATTGAAGAGAGTAGGAGAGGAGAAGAAATTGTCCATATACAACTTATGCCCAACCCCTTCCACTCTCCTAGTAAGTTCTCTAACAGTCGCATGTGTCGCTGTCATGTCTTGCATTGCATTTTGTCTGTCTTTCCCCAAATACTTTCATGTCATAAGTATAACCGGTCTTGTCACTGGGTTTATAGATTTTTATGCCAAAACGTTTGTGTTTTTTAGGAATGTATTGTTTGAAAATGACTCTCCCTTTGAAAAGCACAATGACTTCATCTACTGCCAAGTGCTCAGTAGGTTTATAAAACTTAGCGTAGCTGTCATTGAGTATTTCAAAGAGAGTTCTAATTTTCCATAATCTGTCATAATTTTTGTCAGTCTTATCAGGTTCGTTAGTGTTGTCAGTGAAATGAAGAAAGTGGAGAATGTGAGGAAATTGGTCACGTCTTATAGTAGCACTAAAGAAAGGAGTATAAAATTGTTGCAATGTTGACCAGTAGTCCCTCAATGTATCTCTTACATCGTGTCCCATTTGTATAGCTCTTGAAAAAAACAAGTAAATTTCGTATATTGTCACATCAGGCTGTGGTGAAGGTCCTTCGTCTAATTTGTCAATGTATTGGTGATCGTACCTATTTGTCTCATCCACCAGGAGTTGGAAGACTTCTGCAAAATATAGGAAGAAAACGCTGAGTGGAGTCGAATTGCTCGAGATGTTCGGAGCTGTACCATCCTTCAGTCCACTTGGGCCACTGGTAAAGGGTTGCTCTCTAATTATTCTACGGCCCTGATGTGGAGATATCCATTCCGATTCACTTCTTGAGGAGGTAGCTCTCTTGGGCTGTTCTTCCAAAAATTCACTCTCACTTTCCTCTTTGTAAGCGTCCAAATCGGAGTCAATGAAGACTTCTTCAATTTCCTCATGCCGAGTTTTACGCATAGGGCCCATTTAAAAAAATATTTGCAAAAAATAAAACAATCTACAAACTAATTATATAAAAATAAAGGAATAACTACAAAATAAAGACGAACAGCTACAGATGTTTTGCATGCACAAGTCTACACCCGCTCTACTTTGAACTCTGCAAATGACTGAACGTAAATGCAATAAAACACATGTGGAAAAGGTAGAAGAAAATAACAAAGGAAAGGGACCTTTGGGGTAGGAGTTATTTTGTCCTGGGCTTCTGTTTATAGCATCTGTTTGGGTGTGAGAGAGGGTCTCACCTCAGCGGGGGTGTATCCCTTGAGCGAGGCATTCTCGATAGTTTGTTTGCTCTCCCCTCCCCCCAATATGCAAGACCTTAAGCCTTGGGAGAGCAAAAAGAAAAGAAGGATGCTTCGTCTTTCTTCTCCTCCAAAAATTTTGATCCTATGACAAAAACATCTGTGAGCAGCCTCGGAGCTAAGCAGGCCACGGGTGTGCCATTTGGCAGGCTTACCCAAAAATTTGCTGGCAAACTGGCATGCCTTTTGGAATTTAAAGGTTAATTTCCCAAAGTGATCCATGAATTCAGCCTTCTTTCTTTCGTGAAATCGAACTACCATATTTTTTACACACGAATGTGAAGTTGGATAAGGTTTATCATATTTATTTTTCGCTAAACTCTGTTAGATGAATTCACTTTTGGAAATAGAACTGAATGTAATTCCATCAACACAGGCAAGTTTTGAAATTTCTTCATCAATAGATTTCTTAGAAATGTACCCTTCCAAAGTTTTTTATTTTTATTTGGCCGATTTTCAGCTATCCTTATTTCAGCAATATTTATATTATGAATGGTTTTTAAATGAACAGGTAATCTACTAGTCGACCCTCCACAGCATTTTATAACTTTTGCACACTTAGAACATTCAGCTGTCATTGTTTTTCTTAGTAAAATAATTCCACACAACTGATTTTTTTTACATTCTTGTAATAAATTCTAAGGGTTAGAATATTTATAACAAATGATAGCTCTTTCACAAATCACTAGACAGTTTATTGTGCACAACAAAATTTAAAAACTTGGGAAGTATGTCAATCAAACACTGCCAGCGTTTTCATATGAACTGAATGTGGAAATAAAACCTATAAAAAAAAGAGAGCAACGCAATGTTTGGAATTGTATAAATATCTATAATATACATAAATTTCTCATAACTGCACACAACAACATCGTTGGGTTGGTTGCTGGTAGGGCCAGCACAGTAGACCGTACTGTTAACTAGACTAGCCATTTATTCCTTGATTGGTTACTATGCTGTTGTTTATGTAATTGTTAGTTGTTACAGCAAAAATACAGAGTGCTTAGGGACAGGATAAATCCATCAAATATGGCTGACACTGCTTACATTATAACCGCATCCTTTATCCTTCACTATTTCATTTAAAACACATTTCAGGAGGACGAGACCATTTCCAATCGTTTTCTCTCATCAATCTAGGTAATATTATAAAACTCTCATACTGATCTGTCGGAGTCACTTTTCGGAAAAATATTTATTTATTTATTTATTTATATTTATTTCTACTCACACAGGCAACAAATACATTTTTGGTAACTTGGCACTTCTCCCACAATGTGCACTTTTCAATACTGAAAACCCGGTATTGTAAATCATGATATCGATATTGTGTGTCTAATTCAATATCGGTATTAATTCCGGTTTTCTGATACCGGGATGATGAGCACTAACATGAGCAGAGCAGTCCAGACAACCTGAACACCTGTTTAGAGTGTTTACCCTCAGAGCGAATGCAACCATGAGTGTGACAAGCATCACGAGCAGTTTGAACGATTTTCATTTACACTTGACATGTTCGCTGTGCTCATCTATTTTTTGATGTCAGTTTTTATTATTCCCTTGGGAAGGCTCTACTTTGTGGAAATAATCCATAATTGAATTAATTCCTAAATATTTGTGCTACTTTGTAACTTTCATGCAGTTATTATATTTTCTGTTAATTGGTTCCAGTTAGCATTACCAATCTTGTGCTCTACCCTTCTCTCCCCATCTCCTCTCCCCTCGCCCTCTCTCCTCCCTCCTATAACCTCTCATAGCCTAGGAAATCCCTCCTACTCGTGAGTTGCTTAACCATCCCCTTCCTCCCTCCCTCCATCTTCTTCTGTATATATACTACCCACAACAAAGCTTTACTTGATGGAAACAGTCGATTAAAGCAGTGGTTCTCAAACTATGTGCCATGGCACACAGAGGTGCCTCAGTAAATTTTTGGAGGGGCTGCGAAAAACTTTGTTTGGTCAAAAAATGAACAATTTAGATGTGATGGTGGGCCATAATGACCAGTAGCAGCTCATAGCTAAAATTAGTGGGGTGCTGCTCCAGAAAATTTTTAGCCTTTGTTTTAAAATTGTGTAAAAGGAAAAAAACGTGTATAAAAAGAAAATTTATTCAGGAACTTGATAAAATCTTAACAAAAAAAACCAAACATTTTTTACTTACTTTAACTTAAATTGTTACAGTTCAAGCTTGATCTATTCATTTAAAAATGAAATCCATTCTTCTTGTTTTAATTTGCGCAAAAAGTTCAATAATTTTCTCCTTGATCTCTGGATGACAATTGAGGAAATTTTTCTCCATTGAAAGTACTGCAAGCGCATTTAGTCTTTCCGAATTCATAGTGCTTCTTAAAAAAGTTTTTATTCTTTTCAATGTTGAAAAGCAGCGCTCTGCCTCTGATGTAGTCATGGGAATTGTCAAGAGGATTTTTATCAGTTTCGTAATTTCACTAAAAACATCATCTAGATTATTTTCCAAGATAAATTTCAGCAGCTCAATTAATTTGCAATATTCATGAATATCAGTCCTACAATAGAATACTTTTAGTTCAGTTTCAAGCTTTTCTTTGTCAATCAAGGGATAAGCTTCAGTGGTCAGTACTATCTCTTTTGTGGGATGTTCATTCTTAAATCTAGTGAAGCATTTCTTGTTGAACAATTTAGCAGCTACTAAGTGTTTAGTGGAAGAATATCTGTCCATTATATCAACACATATATAGTCACACACTTCCTTAGCTTCTGCCATGGGTGTCTTTGAAGGATTCTCACAGTACTTTGAGTTTCTCAATTCTAAAATAGCAGTTTTGAAATTTGTTATATATTCATTAACTTTAAACACACTAATTTCTCGAGATTGCATTTGGTTGTAAATTATTTCAACATGAGGCATAATCTGATGAAAAAGCTCTAACCAAAACTTGAAATTATCATCATTCAGGTATTTTAAAATTCCTGTTGCTTCTTCAATGGTTTGATCTGCATTTGATGTTGACTGAATTTCAGTAAGGCAGTTTTTTAAAGGTTGCAAATTTTCATGAACTCTGTTTATGGTCCGTATGTTGAAATTCCACCTTGTAGAGGATGGACGTGGAATGCTGACGTCCATATGTTTCTTGAGAATGGACACACGTTGTGGTGATCTTGAGAAGAATGTTGGAATAGCCAGAATGTTAGAGAAAAATATTCTTGCGTTTTGTGTAATACTTGCTGCATTTCTCATTATTAAATTAAGTTGATGTGCATAACAGTGAATGAAATGTGCATTACTATAAACTGCTTTTATTTTTGCTTGAACTCCTGCTTTTTTGCCTTTCATGACATTTGCACCATCAAATGTCTGAGCTATCAGTTTTTGTCCATTTCCTTGAAGGATTATGTCCAATTGTTCTAAAATACGTTTTGATATGCCATCTGCAGTTTGATTTTCTGGAATAAAGAATCCCCAAAAACGCTCAAATATTTCTTCATTCAATACGTACCGTAGAACAAGGACCATTTGAGTGTGTTCCGAAACATCTGTTGTGTCATCAGCCATGACAGCTACAAAGGAAGCTTTTCTAATTTCCGTCCTTATCTCCTCATGGTATATTTGTAGCAGGCAGTCAAGTATCTCATTCTGAACGGTCTTAGAAACACCTTTGAAGACTGCACTGGTTTCTAAGTGATTCTTCAAATCTGAATCTAATTTAGATGCAAAATTTACTGATCCTCTAAATACCCCTGGATTTACTGAATCGTCTTTTTCATCATGTCCACGTAAGGGAGTTTCAAAGTTTCCACAAAAGTAAATGCAGTCTATTATTTTGGACAAAATTTCACGGTTCTTTTTAACTTTTATATTATGCTCATTGATTGAAAGTCTGTATGCCTCACTAAGTTTCTCCTTAATACTTACGGTTCCTAAAAGTGACAGTGAAACAACATTATCAACGTGCTTCTTTGACTTCTCAGCTTTTCAGTTTTTTCTTTCATTTTGTTTATATTTCTAAAACCATCTTTTGTCCACGGTACATCACCTCCAAACAGCAAACACGGGAAGCAAAACAGTGCATTTTTTACTTCACAGCCGCAAAGTCAACTTTCCCATTGGTACCATTCAGAATTAAAGCTACGAATATATTTCTTGTTGTTGCTTTTGCCTGGCTGAGATATTAGAATATCAAGTGTTGAACGACCTCTTTTCTTAACTGTAACTTTCTCATGGAGAGATAGCTGTGAAAACTTAAGCTGTTGAAGTTCACTTACAGTCACAGAACTTATTTCTTGGGGATGCAAGGCCATGGTTAAAGTTTTCTGTTAAATAAAAGAACCGAAAAAAAATGAATCAAATAGAATAGCTGAAAGCAGAATAATAATCTAATTCTACACTCTTCTACACTTTATCACATTCAAGAATATGGTACACGGTTTTTAAGCACAACACACGCTGAGTAAAAAAAAACTTCCTTCCACCATCACGCCAGAGCCGGCACTGTGAGAGCAACAGTGCTCTCTCTACCTGTCAGTCCCGCCTTCCTCCCCACCCCCCCTCCTATGTGTGCATGCGCACAACAGTCAAACACCACGTCGCTGGCACTGTGAAGCGCACAGTTCCATACAAATATTTTTGTATCTTTTTCATAAACTGGGGGATGGCTACTGAAGTACTGACATTAAGCTTAAGGAATATATATTGTACTACAAAAATAAAGAAAGAATTAAAGAAAAAAGGACTCATTATATTAAATGTTATCGATAATATCAAGTGGAAATAGGGGGTGCTGCAGTTCCGCAGTGCCTATACACGAGCCGCCACTGATAATGACGTTTCTTCTAATAAATTGATTATGCAGTAACATTAACAAATGAATGCATTCAATGGTTGTAATATCCCTATCAAAAAATACCATATTTACTTGCATATAAGCTACAACTGCATATAAGCTGCACCCAATTAGTCAATTATCCTTTTTCAGCTGACTTTGCCCGGATCCAACTCAAGAAATCCGTAATTTTACTCCTCTTCTTCTACCTGCTTCTAATAAGTAAGCAAGCGAAGAAAAATAAAGCAGAAAAAATACCGTACCGCATTTTCCTGAATATTATGCGATGTTTTTTACAAAAAATGAAATTTTATAAGTATCCTCCAGTTTATATTTGAGTGCTAGTGATTTTAAAAGATCGTCGAGTCGTGTTTCAAAAAATCACCATACATTCCACACGTCTGTTTACGAGATACAAGATACTTGTTGCATTGTAGACACATTAGCCGTACGTTACATTGTACTTGAAAAGCATTCGAGGTGAGAATATATCAAGTTCAGTCAGCAGCTGAACTCCCGGTAATTTATACCATATTCCCGGAAAAATACCGTATTTACTCGGTAGCGCAGTAATTTTTGAGCGCTGGTATTTGTGCTGAAGTTGCGCTGAGTTGGATCTAACCAATCAAATACTTCGAGACTACATTGTAAATTCTGCAAGAGTCTAGAAGTAATAATCAGACAAGGCGGCCACTTAAAACGTTGCAAAAAGTTACTATGTATTGACAATATCGCTCCGATGTTGATTCTGTCCATAATACATTCTAGAGGAAGTCATGAGGGCTATCCAATGGCTTCTAACCAAAAATAACATAAAAGTGGAAATCAAAATATTATTTTCAGAATATCCTATTTTGAATTTTTTTCTTTGTATTTGCGTATAAGTCACACCTTCATTTTTTGAGTAAAAATTTCGGAAAAAAAGTGCGGCTTATACGTGAGTAAATACGGTATATAAAACTTGTTACAAGGCTGGGGTGTATGGTTGCCAGATTTTCAAAAAAGATAATCAGGACATTGCAACACCCCCGAGGGGACTAATAAACGAAATGCGCATTAACTGAGTTGTTGTTTAACCCTGCACAGTTCATGCAGCGTCTGTGAGATGCCATTGAACTTTTAATTCATTAGTGTAAGCGAACCTATAGCCCAAGAACATAGATGCACTATCTACCTTTAAAGAAATATAAACTCTTTTACCAATAGATTAGGCTCAGTCTCTTTTATTCGCTTATAAGAAGAGTATCACTTTTAGCTTCACTCTTCTGGCGCATCTCATACACCATGCGACCTTTTCCATCACTAATAGGTAAATTATTTTATTATTGTTGTTGTAATTTTCATTTTTCGTGGACTTATGCTATAATTTTGTTACTAGATATTCGAAAAATGGATAAACGAAGAGTTTTAAATCTTGCTGTTGATAACGATGTGCAGTTATTGCATCAGTGGCTTGACGAAGGAAGTGAAGAGAATTCAGAGGGGGAAGAATTTAGTGACCAGGCAAGCCAAATAAGTACGGCATAAAAATATTTGCTCTGGTGGATGCTCGAATGTGCTCTACTGCTAATCTTGAAATATACTCTGGTAAACAGCCTGAAGGCCCATTTGAAATAAGCAATGCACCCAGCGATATCAAACGTCTCAGCTCCATAATTTCAAGGACAGGACGAAATATCATAACCGATAATCGGTTCACAAGTGTTGCACTCACGAATGAATGCTGAAAAATAAACTCCTTCTCATTGGAACTATCAGGAAACATAAAAGGGAAATTCCTGGATGTTTCATAGAAATGAGATCTCGAGAGCTAGGATCGAGTATGTTTCGCTTCCAGGATAACTGCACCCTAGTTTCATACGTCCCGAAAAATAATAAAAACATATTGCTTATTTACGAACAGATGGCTGATGGTCATGCTGTACAGCATGCTGCATGTGGCTGGGATAAATTCCCAAATTATCTATCGTAGCAACAATCAAACTGATGGTGATGTGAGATGTCATTTTTTTTTAAATATTGACCTGTTAACTGGCCGAAGACTTGACGTATTCGTTCACAGTGCTCTACCTTACCAAAAGAACTCAAACGGGATATTCAATGTCTTTTCCTGGAACCCCTGAACATGCAACACCTGTAGAAAATAGTACTGCCCCAAAAAGGCAAGGGTGTTATAAATGTGGACGATCAAAAAACAGGTATACACAATATAAATGCAGAAATTGCAATAATAACATTTGCTTACGGCATGTACAACAAATTTGTTCTGATTCCTAAATTTGCTATATCAAAATTTGATCTTTTATTTTTTATATGTTTGCTGCCAATGTATTATATTAACATTATTGTTTTTCAACAATATTTAATGTGATTTAATGTTAAATAACTTTTATTTTGGATTACTAATTGCTACATACCTACATTTTATTGTAACATCGTAAAAATATGTTAATATATTTTCATGATATTATTTAATTGTTATTATTAATGCATGCCATTATTCCATATAAAATTATAATTATAAACCAAAAAGAATAAGAAGAAAACGATAAAATGAAAATGGAGTCTTTGAGACGCCACGTGACTGTTTCCGTAACATTTTGGCATGTGACCTGTGCAGGGTTAATCTCCGAAACTGTACTGACAGAGTTGGCACTAGTACTAACTGTTGAATACTACAATGTTCAACTCTGCACCCAGAATTATTCACTTCTCGCTATGTCTCATGTGCACTTGGAAGGGCTTCTCCAACTTATATTTGCTCGGGTTCGCTGAACTACATGATTGTACTTAGGACTGCTGACAAACTGGCAAGTCAATGTAACACAATGTAAAGGTACTTCGCAGACCTGCACATATGTGCATTTTTGTTGGACGGCTGCAGAAATGATAAAATCTTCCGACCAATTCTCAACTCCAAATAAGATCACAACCTTAGGATAGGAAACCCTGGATTAGGATATAGCCAATAGCTTGTGCAGGAGTGACTAAATGTATTGTTTTAAAAATGAATTAATCTGTTTATTATTTCTTATTGCATTTTTATTCAATAAACACCACAACCTGATAAAAACAGGATATTTGCAGTCCCACTTAATGAGAGGCTGGACACGGGAATTTATTCTTCAAATCAGGATTGTTCTGCTCAAAATGGGATGGTTGGCAACTCTACTGGGGGGCTGTGAAATCCTGTTTTTCTTTGACAGTGTGTCACAGCTCAAAAAAGATGGGTAACCACTGGATTTAAGTATCTGTCAATGCAAACAATATGATCTAGGCAAGCATTGTGAGCTCGGAACACCATGAGGAGTCTGGACAGGGCAGCTACAAGTGTGACAAGCACTGTTTTCATTTTGAGTGCAAACACGAGTGCAAGCTCGAGCACAAACAAGCAGGCTGGACGTGGCTTAAGATTGGAATATCAGCAGCATTTGCTCATTTCCTTTATTAATTTTTGTTAAGAATTCACACTTTTAATGGTTTAAATTTTATTTTAAAACCCTAATAATTGTTTCATTATATGTGAATATTTTTTGGTGTCATAAAAAATATCAAGAATTACTTAATAATGCATGCATGTGGTAATGAGTGGATCACTTAACTTCTCTTGGTCATTCCTATCATAATGCTCAATGTCTCAGCCGTTTCTTCAGCCAGTTCAACCAAATTTGGTGGGATTGCTATGATCACGTACCAATAGTGAATGACATACAAAATTTTCAAAAAAGGCCCAGGGCAGTGACGAATCCAAGGGGGGATCCGTGAGGATTTTCATCCCCTGTGGAATAAAATTCCCCCTGGGGAAAATTAGTAAAATTTTATATAATTTATTTAATACTAAGAAATGTTATTGGTCCTTTAAATAGAGAATATGACGATGATTGGTTGAAAGTAACATCAAATGTTAATTTCGAAAAATGGCAACTCAGGTTAACCCTTAACTGGTATGGTGGGGTCAGGACTGACCTCAGGCATATTTAAATTAAAAAATATTCACCATGGCCCATTCTAGGCTTTAAAAGTATAATTGTAAACTTATTTGCTAGCCTGAACTATGCTTTAAAGGACCTTGCAGTGTTTCATCTTAATTCGTTTCCCTCCCAGGGACCCCTTGGCGTCAGAGTTGACCCCACCATACCATAAGAGTAACTTTTTGGTCGTAAATTCCTCCACAAATAAATCATGTAAATCACTGCAGATTAATAAGCTTTTGCATTAATAACATTTAGTAATAATCATAAAAACGTTTTATGTAATATTAAAGTAGGCTGAAATCCTTGCAGAGTGCAACCACTGCTTACTACGTTTTTAAAAAACTAAAACTACTACATATGTTATAATGAATAATTTTGTTATGAAAATAACTGACAATAGCAATCACTGTAATGGTTAACAGTACACAAAGTGTTGTATGCGATGTTTGTGCTGACAAATCAGAGTGAGGTAAGCCAATTTCTGTTTTGCAAAATTCCTTCACAAACGTCCTTGTTGGTTCTTATGCATTCGATACTTGTTTATATTCTTTTGTTTAGGTGAAATAAAAAAACGCCGGAGAATTCAAGAATGAAGATGATTCGATTTATTTTTTTATATACCTAATGCAAATAATAACTTTTTAATTGGAATACATATCTTAGCAGACGACTTTTGTTTTTTATTACCTAGTTCAACTAAAGTTAATTTTAAACGAAACCAATGAGTTTTATCCATTGCAAAAGAGTGTACATAACGCATTAGATAAAGTTTTTTGTTAAAAACATAACTGTTAATTGTTACAGAATTTTTACTTTTGGGGTCAAATCTGACCCTACCATACCAAATACGGTGCCTTTGTTTGCCATACCAATTAAGGGTTAATTTATAGCATTTAGTTATATAATCATATGTTTGATATATCCAATTCTCAGAGTTATACTAAATTATTTACATCTGAATTAATCATTTGTTTGATCTTCATGTATTATGCATTCCAAAAACTTTTCTAGTGGCTGTTGAAATGTCATGTAAGATTTATAACTTTATAATAGTTCAATATTTATTGATTCCGTTGAGGCCAATACAATTGGCATGGAATATGTCAAAATACAGTACAAACAGAAATACAAACAGCACATACATAAAAAGACAAAATACCGTATTTTCTGGTCTATAACGCGCGCGTTATAGACCAGAAAATATAAAAATCGGGAAAAAACCATGCGCATTATACAAAGGAAAATAAAATTTTATTGAAATCAATGCATATTAACTTTTACAATTCATTCGAAACCATAAAAATCATCACCTGAGTCAATGTCAAGTAATTCAATAGCACTCATAATTTGGTCAGGCACATTTGAAACTTCATTTTCACAAGAATCACCTTCATCATCTTCAAATTCTTCCATGTCTGTCATAAGTGTATCACTAAGAGCCTTTTCAAAACCGTTTTTTACACAGCTAGCCGTCACAGATCCCCAACTCTCAACAATCCATTTACACATTTCTGCATAGGATGGTCTTTTCATTTTCCCGGAGTTAGTATATTGATGCACACCCGCTAACATCCAATCCTCCCACTTAGCTCGCAATTTTGATTTGAATGACTTGTTCACGGACAGATCTAGTGGTTGAAGTTTTTTGGTTAAACCACCGGGAATGATAGCTAGCTTTGAATATTTACCGACCACTTTTTTAATTTCAGGCGTCACATGACAACGACATGAATCCATGACTAACAGTGACTTCGGATTAAAAAAGGCAGATTTTCGCTTTCTCCACACACTGTCCAACCAAACCCTCATCATTTCTTGGTTCATCCAACTTTTCTCGTTTGCGGTTACTACAATGTCCATAGGAAAGCATTCTTTCGGCACAGTCTTTCGTTTAAAAATCACCATGGGAAGAAGCTTAGAACCATCAGACATTGCACACAAAACAACTGTAAAATTCGACTTCTCATGCCCAGTAGTTGCTACGGAAACATCTTTCATCCCTTTAGGGTTCACAGTTCTAGCACAAGGAAGATCAAAACTCACCGGAACCTCGTCCATATTGCCGACATGCATTGCATCAACTCCAGACCTGTTTTCTTTCATATATTGTCTAAACTTAAACATTTTTGCCTCCCAGTCCATCGGTAATTTTTGGCCGATGCTTGTCGATGTACGAACACACAAATTGTTCCTCCTCATGAAACGGAATCCCCAGGAAGGATATGCTTTGAAGCCCACGATGTCCATCTCTTGAGCAATGCATTTCGCTTGCAATAAGACACTTGTTGTTGAAATCCTAATGCCTTTTGCCCTTTCTCGTATCACCCACTCATACAGTTCTTCCTCGAGTTCTGGCCAAAAGCATTTTCTAAAACGCATTGCTCATTTTTTCCGATGCAACTTTTTCAGCACCAATTCGCCTTTATGCCATTCTCGTACACTTGATTCCCCTACGTTAAACTTTCTTCCAGCCTCACCATTTCCTTTTTCTATAGCGAATTTTACAACTTCTAATTTAAACTGCGAAGTGTATGATTTTTGCTTTCACATATTTTCGTTTTCCATGGTAAATTAAAAACTTCTTCAATACCGACGCCAAGCTAATTCAAGACTCAATAAGACCATGTGGTGTACAGTGAAAACAACTGAATAACGGAAAGCCACAGCAAATTTTAATTGATTCATTTTTTTCAGGAAGCGCTTGTTTGAAATAGATTTTTTTTGACTGCGCGTTATCTATACATTTGTACCAGGTTTGAAGAAAATCACTTGCGCGTTATCTATAAGGTGCGCGTTATAGACCAGAAAATACGGTATAAGTAAAAATAAAAGTAAAGTATACAATAAAAGGAGAAAGTATACAGTACATAATATGATGGCAAAGAATCACACAATTACCCCTCATAAAAAAATAACAGCAAATATTTAAAATCACCCATCCAGAAATTCATTAATACTATAATAGCACATGTTTAACAGAAAATGTTTTACTATTTAAAAAAATACATTTGAGGAGAAGATTTCTTTCAATTTCTTAGTTAGTTTGTTGTATATTACTACAGCAGAATGATATGGGCCATTGAGGCATAAAGAATATGAGTACTGATCAATATGTATATTATTTTTACATGAGTATGATAATTATGATAGTTAGCATTAGTGGAAAATTTATCAGGATTATTTTTAACAAAAACCACATGTAAGAATATACGAGGTGCTACCCAAAAGTTCCGGGAATTTGAATAGCACATGCGAACCGCTTGAAGCACGGCCACTCACCGCTAGGCATTGCTGGCAGTATCCTTTGTGAATAAGTGTGCAACGTGGCGGGTAGCTTAGTGCACGTGTTCGCAAGTTCTGTGCATTTTTGTAACGTTGTGCTTGAGTGGTTCTGCGAATTCGTTTCGAACTGATGTTAAGGAGCAAAGAATTTGCATCAAATTCTTCTTCAAACTCGGCAAAACGTCAACAGAAACACACAGAATGCTTAAACAAGCATTTGGTGATGATGCTTTAAACCAAAGCAAAACGTTCCTTTGGTACAAATGTTTCAAGGACAGACGGACGTCTGTCGATGACGATGAGCGTTCTGGTCGACCGTCGACAAGCACAACTCCGGAAAACATTGCAAATGTGCATGAGGCTATCCTGGCAGACCAAAGGCGAACAATCCATGATGTTTGTGACATTGTCGGACTGTCTTACGGGACGTGTCAATGCATTTTGTCAGAGGATTTGAGCATGAGACGCATTGCTGCAAAATTTGTTCTGAGACTGCTGAGCAACGACCAGAAAGACCATCATGTTGCTGTCTGCAGGGAGCTTCAAAATTAAGTTAGAGATGCCCCCAACTTCATCTCCAAGATCATAACTGGTGATGAATCTTGGGTTTATGGTTATGACCCTGAGACAAAGCAGCAGTCGTCGCAGTCGAAGTTGCCAAATTCACAGCGGCCGAAAAAAGTGCGTCAAGTTCGCAGCAATGTCAAGTCCATGCCGTTCATTTTTTTATGTCGACAGGATCATCCACAAAGAATTCCTCCCACCTGGTCAAACTGTCAATGGAAAGTTTTACTGCGATGTTTTGAAGCGGCTAAGGGAGAACGTCCGATGCAAACGCCCAGACAAGTGGCGCAACAATGACTGGGTGCTCCACCATGACAATGCGCCCGCCCACACGTCACTCGTTATTAGGCATTTGCTGGCTTCCAAAAACATGTCAGTCATCCTCCATCCCCTCTACTCTCCTGACCTCATCCCCTGCGACTTTTTCCTGTTCCCCAAAATGAAACTCCAGCTGAAAGGGCGACGTTTTGACACAATTGAGGAGATCTGGGCAGAATCGCAAGAAGTGATTAACACGCTCACACCTGCGGACTTCCAAGGATGCTTCGCATCATGGAAAAAACGCTGGAAATGCTGTATAAAAGCCCAAGGGAACGGGGAAATTAGGACTTAGCGTAAGTAAGTTTTTTAAATGCACAAATTCCTGGAACTTTTGGGTAGTACCTCGTATAGTAAAGGAAGAGTAAGAATGTTAAGGGTTGAGAATAGAGGCTTGCCATGCATTCGGATAGATACTCGGAATATAGCTTGCACAGCCTGTTTCTGAACAGAGAAAACTTTCTTGGCTAAACTCGAATTACCCCAGAATATGAGTGCACCTTGGCATAGTATAAAGATCTTAGAGTATTTGTTGAAAAAATTGGAGCAAGTTGTCTGATCATGAAGATCCCTATAGCAGCTTTTTTTACTAGTGCATTGATATGTACAGACCAGTCTAACTTCTCGGTAATATGGAGACCAAGAAACTTAACGGAAGACAAGTGATTTATACTGGTTTCATTCAAATTAAGAGACGCATTACAAATAGAAGACTTATTAGCATGAAATTTAAGGCACATCGTTTTTTTACTGTTTACAGCTAGGTTGTTACTGGCACACCACTCATTCATTTCCTTTATTGTGAGGTTAGCATATTCCAGTAGGTTCGGTAAATTTTCTGCAGTTATTAGACTAGAAGTGTCATCAGCATATAACAAAGTTTTACTTCTGGAAAGGTGATTGGGAAGGTCATTTATGAATAGGATGAAAAGTAGAGGCCTGAGAATTGAGCCCTGTGGAAGTTAATCTACCATTAGGGGTTTGGTGAGAATAATTAACTATTTGGTATCTATCTCTTAGGTAGGACAAGATCCAATTTAGGGCTATCCCTGAAATTCCCAGATTATTTAGTTTATGCTTCAAAATCAAGACAGTCAAAAGCTTTACTTAGGTAAAACAAAAATACCTAGTGTATATAACTTATCATTTTTGGATTTAAGACTGTTGTTAAGAAGGTCAAAAGTAGCAGTGTTTGTAGATTTACCACATCTAAAACCATGTTGGTTATCAGATAGTAACCCAAATGAAGTAAGATAGTCACTTGGACGATTATGAAATACTTTTTCAAATATTTTTGAAAACACTGATAAAACCGATATTGGTTGATAATTGTTAGAGTCGGAAAGGGAGCCTTTTTTGGGGACAGGTGATATACATGCATATTTAAGAGCAGAAGGAAACTAGTCAGAGGAAAAAGATAAATTAATTATATTAGAAAGAGGTAGAGCGACAGAATAACAAGCAGCTTTAACAATAGGCATGGGAATGCCATCCAAACCAGAGGAAAAGTTGTTTTCAAAAGAATTGATAATACTTATTATCTCACCAGGACATGTAGGGAATAAAAAAATTGAGTGTGGATGGCAATTGTTAGTATTAGATAGAGGAACAGTTGCTGAAATATTAGGAGAATTATTACAGAAGTGAAGTTTGAAACTCTCAGCAATTTCGTCTGGCTCAGAAAGTTCATTCCCATTAAACTTGATATAGGTGGGACTAGGACAATAACTTGAAGCTTTTGTGTGGAGCTTAATAACATTCCAGGTAGATTTTACAATGTTTATTTAAAAAACACCTCCCCCCCGAAGTTTTCTTAAGCCAGGTCAACCATATTTGGCAGGATTGCTATTATCATGTTATAATAATCCAAGAGGTTGATTAGCCAAAAATACACACACGCTATTCTCATGTATGTACTAAGAGTGAATGACAAAAATGTCGTTCGTTTGACTCCAGAGGGTGATTTAAATCTCCCGTAAGAATACACTGGCAAAACGAAGGACTCACGTGCAAGCTGTTCTTTGATTGCTCTTTAAGATATGAAGCAGTTGAACTGGAGCAGGGATGGGGAACCGGCGGCCTTTTGCATACTTGTCTAAATGTGCTCATTTAGCACCAAAGTTACAGAAAGAACAAACGATATGTATTTTGTATCAACAGAATCTTTGCGCCAAATCTTGTTTTAAATGACACATTACGTATAGTTATTGGTATTGTGAACTACATTCGAGTAAATGCTTCACGGCATCGCCAGTTTCGCACCATCCTTCAATATGACGATGAAACATTTAGTGTAGATCTTCCAAACCATTAAGTGAGCTGGTTGTCACAAGGTCAAGTACTAGAAAATCTTTTAGCTTTGCAAAAACAAGTCACGAGCTTTTTCAAAGAACAGAATGAACCTTGTGAAATTTTGAAAAAAGATTTCTGCAGAAATGTTGCCTTTTTGTGTTATTTAATGTCAAAACGAAATCATTTGAATACTTCTCTACAAGGTAAAACTAAATCCATATATGAAATGTTGCAGCAAATTCAGTCATTTCGGATAAGGTTGATTTTTTTCAAAATTGGCCTTATCAGATCAGTTGTTTCAGCCGAGCATTTTCCTGAACTGGCAAAGGTAATTGATAAACAAGATATGAATAAAAACTTGAAATATTGGAATATGAATGAATATATAGGTGTTTTAGACTCCTTGATTAAAGAATACAATAACAGATTTAAAGATTTGGAGAAACATGATGCCACACTGAGGTTAGCTTTTCAGCCACATCTGGTTGATGTCTCGAATGCACCTGAGGATTTGCAGATGAAGTTGATTGAGTTCTCAGAAAATAACATTCTGAAGCATCTATTCGACAGGAATAAGGATCCCATTGAAATATGGAAGAATGCTGTTGAATGCCCACGACTGCGTCAATATGCTCGTCGTTTACTCTCTTGTTTTGGCACTACCTATTGTTGTGAATCAACATTTTCACATATGGCTCAAATCAAGATGTGTCTGAGATCACAGATGACAAACACTCACCTGAAAGACTAATTGAAGCTAAAGAACAATGCTGGAACCAAATATCAAGTTCTTAGCTCACAACAAACTTTCACAAAAAAGTCATTAAATTATGTTTGTCTTCTTATTTTGATGAATATGATCGAATGCAACATTTTATTTACTTGTCCTTAATTTGTTTTAACTTCTTTAATTATTAATAACTAGCAAATATGAAAATTTTAAATTTTTTGCATTAGATTCAAGTCATTATATTGTGTTAAAGCCTTCAAAGTTTTTAAAAATATTGGTAAATATGAAGAATTGAAATCTGTATACGTTAAATTAGAAAACCATTAAATCGTGTTTGCCTCTTTATTATTGTAATTTTGATAAATGTGAATGTATGCAACGTGCATCGCAATGTGCGGCCTGATGAGGTCTCTGTTAAGTAACATTTGGCCTCCAATGAAAAAAGGTTCCCCTCCCCACCCCTGAGCTAGAGATTCATGATATTTACTGTAAAATGCATGGAAAAAATGGAAATTAGTATTCCAGTCATTGAATTTTGTTTTCAATTCAAAATACTTTTTGTGGAAATAAAAGATTTTTTTTGCGAATTTTTCATCATACCTACAACAGTATTGTTGCCTGAGATTGGAGGGATCAAAAGGGAGAGAGAAGAGGGGAGTGAGAGATAGCGAAAGAAGGAAGGAGAGGGAAATTATTTTATAGCAATCTGTGTGAATAATATACATTTATTTATGAGAAGGAATGCATTTAAATGTAGATTGTAAATCATTCACAGATAAAAACTACTTCGATTCATTGTTTGAGGTTGTGAAACAAGGAACACAAATTTGTTTTCGTGCTGTTGATTTTTTAATATGTCAATCCAATTATTTGTCATTCGTTCAAACTTACTCCGCTTGAGACTAGGCATAAGGTGTTGGATGTTTTGTTTTTGCACAACATTGTTAGTGGCTGGCTTAACACTGAAAACTTACTGCAGCTTGTGGATTTTGCAACTTCTATGAGAAGATCACGGCACACCTTCCTCTTCTACGAGCCCTACTCGAGGGTGAATGTGTATAAGTATTCTCCCTCAATAAGGATGCGTAGAACTTCCGAGGTGCTTGCCAGTCAGCCATCTATAGACTTTTTTCACGACCCACTCCTTGTCATTAGAAATTAGCTATTTAGTGCCTTATGCAATTGAAATCTACTTCCATTTTATCTGTATTTACGCTTACTTTTTATTGTATTTATTTATTTGTATTTGCCTGTTAGGCTACTTATTAGTGGTAATATTTAATTTTGTTAGACACTTTTTATTTGTTATTTCTTTCTTTTTGTAATTTGATATTATTTTTAATCTATATTGCTTGGAGGAGATTTCAGACAAACTGCACCAGTAGTTGGTAGAGTAATGACAGTAGAAGTTATTGAAGTGTGTATTAAAATATTAAAACCTCACCATTATGGAATTTGGCTCAAATACTATAATTTATAATAAAATGGTCTAATTTGTTTTTTATATTGTTTGATTACTAAGTCCATTTTAAACGGGCTAATTCATCTAGTATTAGCAATATTTTGCTCAATGATCAAAGGTTTCTTTGAGCTTGTAAAAGGAATGATTGATGTATTGGTGTTAAAATTCTAACTAGTAATTGCTTTCAGTCTCCATACTTTACCTTTTCTGTTTTTTGCTTGTTTAATTTATGTTTTTATCATAATCACATTGAGTGAGGTTGTTATTAGTATGTTTTCTTTAAAGGAAAAACATGCTAATGCGAACACTGTCTGACCGTGTGTATGTGAACAATGAACTTTTTTGTTTTAAGAGATATTTGAATTCTTTTTAAGTATTAGCCCTTATCAATCTATTAATTTTCCACCGATTAGGTTTTCCTGATAGTTTTTTAATTTTCTGATATGTGGCTTCAAAGAAAATTCAAAACTTTGAAATAGTATTGTAGTCAAACTCCTGAAGTCTTCACAGATGGGAAGGTCTGCTGAAGATCTACGTTCCAACAGCGTGATTAGCCCCCTCCACAAAGGGGGAGCCAAACCAGAACATTGAAGATTTTTGCTTCCAACTCTTACATTAGCAAGTTTATCTTACTTGCTTTCCTTCCTAGCACTCACATAGCTCTTCTTTATAGCAAAATGTTTTCTTTCTTTGTTTTATTCAGAAGTACTGTTTACATATTAAATCAATTGCAGGTTAACAAGTATTGTGGTGGTGGGATCTCACTCTCACCATTTGATAGCTGTGCATGCTGAAACTGGAGCAAAGATTTCGTCGTGTGAGCTTCCTGATAGAATTGAGTCATCTGCTTGTTCATCCATGTGTGGAAAATTCATTTTTGTTGGTAAAATTTTCACTCTTCTTATTGATTGCAATGTTAAATGTTATAGAATACACTTTTGAAATTATTTTATATGTTCTGAAAATGAATCATGATCAGGTAACTGGTGACTTAAATTCTTGTACACATTTATATATCCTTTGAACAAAGGGGGAAGGGGGTATTAGGAAACCTTGCAACTCAGTGCACTGTCCTTTGGAGAGGATGTTATGCAGTAGAGCCGGCCCCTTGGTACTTGTCACAAAGAGTAGGCTAATGCCTGCACTGAGTTTCGCTCCTCTCTTTTCTGTGTCCAGTGTGGAAGGAATTATGGCTATAATAGTCAAAGAGGCTGATTAGATAGAAATAAGACAGACAGATGGCAAATGAGGAAAAAAAGGGAGGAAAAGGAAAGGTAGACGAGCAGCATAAAAAGTTAGATTAGGTAGTGAGGGGGTGATAAGAGGCAATGGCACTTGGCAAAAGGGGAAGTGGATGGGATGAAGGTATTTATTCATTAACAATGGCATTGTCTTTGGAAAATACTTAAAGAATTAGTATTTGCAGTTTTTGGTTAGCATCTAGAAACTCGTGAAAAATATATTTTATGGTCATTTTCTAGCAAGTGCTTTGCAGAATAGGAGGTTGAGTCTTTATTTTGAATACATGAATGTTCATTTAGCTTTCCTTCATTAATGTTTCCTTTAATGGTTCCTTCATTCACAGGCTATATAGATGTGTCCTAGAATTTGTCGCCGCTCGCCTGATGATGCTGTAACACAGCAAAACTGGCTATGAATTTAATAAAGCTAGTGGTTATACTAAGTTAATTTTTAAAATAATTTTCAGTATTACCATACATGTTGTGTTTTGTGAGATTAAATAATTATATACAATTTGTGTAGTGTGAATTTCTCGCTTAACTTCTCATCTGTGTGTCTAAGGTATTTCATATTTGTAGAGATCATCTTGATTATCACATTCACAAGTCTTTGCATTTCATTGACTTTTAAATTAATTTTTGGTCCAATTTGGAATGGATTTAAATCCTGCTATAAGTAAAAGAATGCTTAGTTGTTTTTTCTAAGGAGATACGTATTTAAGTAGTGTGGTTATATTTAAATTCTATTTTTAAACTGAAAATTAAAAGTATCTAAAACTCATTCCAGTGTTAGTCTAATGGAGAAAAAAACATTCCTGCAATGTAATGCCACTTTTTCAAAATTTTCAGTTTTTATGTGATAAAGTTTAAGATCATCTTTGTGTTTGAAATTTTAGTATTTAATTTAATTAAGTTCTATATAAGGAAGAGGAGGTCCTTAATAGATGGAGAGAATACATGGAGGAGTTGTACAAATCAAATGAAAAACCAAAGGATCTCCGTATTGAAGAGCAGGATGAAATAAATAATGACGAAACAGGGGTTTCGATATTGAAAATAGAGGTGCTACAAGCAATAAAAGATATGAAGAATGGGAAGGCAATGGGGGTAGATGAGATACCGATAGAATTATTTAAGTGTCTTAATGAGGAAGGACTGGAAGAAATAGTGAAGTTGTGTAATGCAATCTATGACAAGGGGATGTGGCCAGAGGATTTCGTCAAAACAATTATGATTCCAATTCCGAAAAAGCAAGGAACAAGAAAATGCAGTGAACACAGAACAATCAGTTTAATTACACATGCAGCAAAGGTTCTACTTAGGGTTATGAACAGGAGACTAATTAGCAAAATGGAAGAAAATGTTGCAGAGGAACAGTTTGGATTTAGAAAGAGTAGAGGTACAAGAGATGCAATAGGATTGATAAGAATGAGTGGAGAGAGATATATAGAAAGGGGTAAAGGAATTAGTCTGTGCTTCATAGATATGGAGAAGGCATTCGACCGAGTGAACTGGGAAAAACTGATGGAAATACTAAAAGCAAAAAAAGTAGACTGGAAAGATAGAAGGTTAATTAAAGAGCTGTATATGAAACAGAAAGCAGCTATGAGGATAAAAGATGCACAGACCGAATGGTATGATCTAGGAAGAGGAGTAAGGCAAGGTTGCTGCTTATCGCCAACCCTGTTCAATATATATGCTGAAGAAATGATTGACAATGGAATAGGGAATGATAAAGGAATTAGTATTGGGGGTAGAATAATAAATTGTATAAGGTTTGCTGATGACATGGTAATTTTGGCAGATGAAACGAGGCATATTCAGGAAATGGTTACAAAGCTAGAAGACAGGATGATGGAATATGGAATGAAAATGAACATAAAGAAAACAAAGGTGATGAGAATAGGGGATAGAGAGATTATGAATGTGTCAATAAAGGATGGAAGAGTGGAGCAAGTAAAACAGTATAGATATTTGGGAAGCATGCTAACTGAAGACTGGAGAAGTGAAAAAGAAATAAGAACAAGAATAGCAATGGCAAAAGAAACATTTAATAGGAAAAAACGGGTACTATGTGGTAAAATGGATTTAAATCTGAAGAAACGTCTTGTGAAGTGCTATGTTTGGAGTGTATTGCTTTATGGGTGTGAAACATGGACGCTAAAGAAAAGAGAGAAAGAAAGACTAGAGGCATTTGAAATGTGGGTGTGGAGGCGGATGGAGAAGGTTAAGTGGACGGATAGGATAAGGAATGAAGCAATACTAACAAGGGTGAATGAGAAGAGAAGATTACTTGAAACAATTCAGAGGAGGAAAAGTAACTGGTTAGGGCATATCTTGAGAGGAGAAGGTTTACTATTGATGGTGTTGGAAGGATCAGTAGAAGGTGAAAGGAAAAGGGGACGTAGAAGAATAAAAATGTTTGACGATCTGAAAGAAAGGGGAGGGTATCAGGAAATGAAAGAAATGGCAAGGAGCAGAAATGAGTGGAGACAACGCTGGTGCCAGGGACCTGCCTAGAGGCAGAACACCTCATGATGATGATGAATTTAATTCCATCTAGAAATGCTCAAAATAGTGTCAAATACAAACACGTGATTGTAAGACTTATAAAGATAGTTATTTAACTGTTAAGGGAATAAATGAATTTCTAAATAATCAAAATCATTATCAAACTTTATATGAAATATAATCTCTTTAAATTTGTGTTATCTCATAGGTTAAAAGTTACTTGCAGTAGAAGAGCTCATCTACAGAATTTTCTTGATCCTTTTTCCTGTAATTTAATTAATTAATTTAATCCCCATTTCTCAAACTTTCTTACTCATGACTATTTTTGAAACACTCAAATTTTGTAATTTTATTATTATAAATTGTAAGCATAAATGGTTGCATTTTGATATCTACAAATACTGATCAATGCTTATTTTCTTATTTCAGGTTGCTATGACTACTCAATGTACTGCATTAATATACAGAGTGGGCAAATAGTTTGGTCTTTCCGAACTGGAAATATGATTAAAAGCTCTCCAGTTATTGTAAAAGATGGTTCTGCTGTTGTATTTGGTTCATATGATGAGTTTCTTTACTGTGTAGAACTACAGGTAATTTCAAAAGTATATACAGATATGCCTTGTTTAGCTCATGTTTGTTTAGCACAATTGGCATCTCAATTTTATTTTTCAAAAAATTAAAAAATAGATTTCATGTAAGGCTACGTCTGTTATTATGGTCCCAACTTTTTTCTTACTACCTTTACTTTTCTGTACCAATGATACTCAGTTATGTTTTATGGACTAATTATAGATAAATTTGTGATTTATGTGTTTATTCACTTTATTTCTATTTCACTTGTTCACTTTTCCTATGCTTTTACATTGATTTGTCGTGATTCTACAGTCTTTTGCAGTGATGCAAACATTGGGAATTTTACACTTGTTAACGTTACTGCTGGGATTGGTAGGGTTGGGTTCACTTTGGGGAGGTGTTTGGGTTATCTTAGGTTCAAAAAAAATTTAACTTTTGTAATCTGTATTTGTTTGTTATTCTCATGTTATTTTGCTGTTGGTTCCTATGTTACATTTTCTTGCCTGAAACTATGGCACCACTGCCAGAACATAATGACAGGCATGTTCCATTTTAGTTTGAGTTTCAAAAAATCGGTTGTTTTCACTTGGTATGTCCATGTGCAAATTTTGTAGTAATGAGAAGAGCTGGGAAGTTATCATTTACAGGATTGTTTCAGATGGTGACAGGCATGAACCCTGTTGATTTTAGAGTCCGTTTGTCTGTTTGCATTCTTGCAGGATTTCAAAAAAACCTCTTATGAACTGGTAACTGACAAGTTTTTCAAAAACAAGTTTTTTTTAAAGCAAATTTTTCAAAAACCAATTTTTTTAATACAAGTTTTTTGAATGATCAATTTTTCAAGACGAATTTTTCTGAATGTTACGAGTTTTTCAAAAATCAATTTATTGGTGTCAGATGAAAATTTTTAAAGAAAATGGGAGGTTTTTCAAAAATCAATATATTGAAACTCATTCATTGGAATCTTAAAGATGCAGGCAGTCCCCGACTTACAGGTGTATTTCTGACTTTACATATAGGTTCATTGCTGGGAATGTTTTCTATTTATATAATATAAAAACTTTTCTAACATTACTTTACATTATTTTTTAAATAAATAGATCCATATTATATTATATATGCTATATATTAATAAATAGTTAATTATAATAAAATAATTTCTATATAATGCCAGCCGATTCATTGCCTGATAGTGCGCATTCCTGCTTTCAGTTGTTGTGTTGGTGTTTGACGTACCACGTTTATTGTTCTTTTTTTATATTTGTATTTGAACGTATATATAGTAGTCCCACTCAAACTGTGGTGGATATGTTCCTGGCTTGACCGTGGTTGGAGAAACCGACGGTTGGAGAGGGCCAAGGCTTATGGAAAATAGAGGGTTAGGGGGAGTGACTCTTGAGAGACATACCTTGAATCTTATAATGCATACAAAACATGCTTTAAAATTCTATTTATCATATTTGTTATCATTATAATTCTAATATATATTAAAATTCTTTGTGGGAGGTTTTCCTGCTCCCTTCTTCCTTTTCCGAGGAGGTCCACAGATTACAGTCCTCTTCTACCCATACACAGCCATAAAGTTGAGTTCTATTCCAGCAGCTAAGCCCTCAATACTGCCTTGCCAACCAGTGTACTCCCAATATTGCATATATTCATCAAAATTGTGGAAAATATTTAATGATATTGGTATGCAGTATTTTTAAATTATCACAACCTTAGTAATTATTTTAATAGCTGATGTAACCCTCTTCATTAAATAAGAAAGAAGTTTCTCACAGATCAGCATTTTTAGGTGTCGACTGGAAATTTAAAATAATTTATGTTTCTTATATTTGTTTATGTATTAAAGATATTTTACCATATGCCTTCTATCCTTTTTGTATTTGATATTTTTACATGTCTATAAGATTCAATTTAGTAATTTTAATCAAATGTATTTGAGTCTTTTTGGGACAGGAATCCATGATTAACATATGCACTCGGCTTCAACTAAAAAATACCTATAAAGGTATCAACTATATAAAATTTTGTTATGAAAATTCAGTTATATACTTTCACATGTTTTTTAATTTTATTTATTTATTTACTAAAATAGGCTCACATACAGCGTTATTGCCAATTTACAGTGAACATGGTAACAATAAAATATAATATATAAAATATAATTAGGTACAAACAATCAGGATAATGAACAATGAACACCAATTAATTACAAGTAATGAACAAAAAAAATTATAAAGACATTAATTTCATCTATTTGCAAAAATAATACTCAGGGCTGCTTTTAAGAAGGAGTTATAAGAGAGAGAGAAAAGATCGATGTTTGACAGTAAGGAATTTAAAAGGGAGGGAAGTCGATAGAAGAGTTGGGCAAGAGAAATTTTAAATGAAGGAACATTAAGTAAGTGGGTAGATCTAGTAACTTTTGGGAATAACTTTGAAACAAAAAATTCTGCTATGACCGGGAATCGAACCCGGGTCTTCCACTTGCTGGGCGGATATTCTACCACTGAACTACCTTAGCAGATAATCTTTCCTGTTTCTGAACACAGGTGTTTTTCTTAGTTGGGTCCGGGCTAGCGGAGCTAGTATCAACCAGCCCCAACGGACGTCCTCCAAGAGAACGTCAAAGAAAACCCCTCCCTCTCAATTGGTGAGATTGCCAAAGCCAGAAATTGATGGAATAATAGAAACTATGCAGAAAGGCATAAGCGTTCAGAAACAGGAAAGATTATCTGCTAAGGTAGTTCAGTGGTAGAATATCCGCCCGGCAAGTGGAAGACCTGGGTTTGATTCCCGGTCATAGCAGAATTTTTTCTGTTTCAAAGTTATTCCCAAAAATTACAGCTTATGCCTTTCTGCATAGTTTCTATTATTCCATCAATTTCTAGTAACTTTTGATGGAACTCGGAAATTAAGTAAGGTGACTAATTCAGGACTGTAAGTAATAGAGTTTAAAGTATTATAGATAAGAGAGAGATCGGATTTAATCAGGGTAGCTTTAAGGTGATTAAGGGAGAGGGAGGACAGTATAGCATCAGAAGAGGCATGGCGAAGAGAGGGCACACGGGTTTTTACAATTTTTAAAAAGAAATTAAAAACTTGAGAAGAGAAGAAACATAGGAAAAGGCAGACATGGACCATATTGGAGTGCAATACTTCGATGAAGATAGTGTTTTGGGAAATGATTTAATAAAAATATATGAGAAATCTGTAAAATAAAATTAATTTATAGCCAGTTAAGGGGTACAGATAATGTATACACAACAAATAATGTTATAAAAGCCATGGTGATCGGGGGCCATTACAAGAATTTTTCCAAAATACAAAATTGAGAAAGACAAACTATTACCATAAAATACAAACAAAATAAAAAATAGCTCTAATGAGGAAAGGAGATAATGGCGGAGGGATGTTACCAAAATGACATGATGATTAAATATTAATGCAAAAAATTATGCAGAGGAAATAACTGCAAAGAGTAAACAGAGAGGTGTAAATACATAATAGTGCAGTCAGACAGGAGCACCATTCTTTCCATGAACTAATTACACCTATTAGAGCTTTCAGCCTCTTCTATAACATAACTTTTCATTCATCATCATCATCATGCTTCTGTCCGAAGACAGGTTTTAACTGAATCGCTGCCTCCATTTCTCTCTCTCCCTAGAAGCCTCTTTTATACCTCTATAAGTATTATATCCCTGCTTTATATTATCTAATATTCCTATTCTTTTTCTCCCTCTTCCTCTTCTTCCACTAATTTTTCCTTCTAAGATCGCCCTTTGTAAACACTGTCTTCTCAATATGTGCCCTATCCAATTTGCTTTTCTTTTCCTGATTGTTTTTATTAGTGTCCTTTCTTCTCCCACCATTTCTAATACTTCTTCGTTTCTCTTCCTCTCTGTCCATTTCACTTTCATCATTCTTCTCCATACCCACATCTCAAAACTTTCTAAATATTTTTCTTCCTTTCTCCTTACCGTCCACGTCTTTGCACCATAAAGAGCTATGCTCCATATGTAGCATTTTGCTAATTTCTTTTTTGTTTCTAAATTTATTTTCTTGCTTGTGAGAAGCTCCTTCTTCTCGTTAAATGCTGCTTTTGCCATTGCAATCCTACTTCTGATGTCCTGTGTACTACTACCATCCTGTGCTAAAATACTGCCAAGATATTTGAAACTACATACTTGTTCCAATTTTTGTCCATTTACCATTATATTTAATTATTTATGTTCCTTTGAAACCACCATGACTTTCGTTTTTTCAGCATTGATCTTCATTCCATATTGTTGTCAACCTCCACTAGTCTGTCTGTCATCCTCTGAAGCTCTTTCTCGTCTTCTGCTATTAATCCTTGATCATCTGCATATTTAATGGTGGTAATACTTTCACCTCCTATCTTAAATCCTTTCTCTTCCCTCAACGCTTCTTCTGTTATTGTTTCTGCATAAATATTAAATATCGCTGGTGAAATAGGACATCCCTGCCTCACTCCCCTCCCTATTGAAGTACTTTCTGTTTCTTCTCCTTCAACCCTGACTCTAATCTTTTGATCAAAGTAAAGGTTTTTAAGCAGTCTTTTATCTTTCCAATCTATTCCTATTTTGTTTAAAATACCCAGCATTTTATCCCATTTCACTCGGTCAAAAGCTTTCTCCC